>CM017444.1:39685297-40285297 GCA_007726485.1 Eragrostis curvula
AGCACTTTTCTTTATCAGAAAAATTCCATAAAATTCCTAAAAATACTAGATTATTTCCTAATCATTTTGCAACACTTGTTTACTCCATAATAATTAGGATTATGCCTATGCTTAATTACTTAGCTTAATCCTAATTATTTCCTATGTTGCAAACTTATAAAATATATATCTTTTTCGTCCTAGCTCCGATTCGGGTGATTCTTTCACCAAAATTCGTCTAAAATCCTGATCTATTCGTTGTTACCAAAGCCCTCTGTTATTGGTCTCTTTTTGGTCTTCGTTTGATTTAATTGCTTGTTAGCTTAATTGTTTGATCGTTAGATTAATTCGATCGCTGTTTGCAATCAGTAGAGGAACAAGACTTCGAGGAAGGAGCGGAGGATCCGGATTACGAGGACTTAGAAGAAGAAGACTTCGGTGAAGGCAAGTTCTAACTCCATTGATCATATTGATCCTATGATTGCAAATAGTCCTATTTAGAGCCTGTTTTGGAAATAACTGTGCATGATATTTAAATGTGCTTTAAATGCTAGATGATCCTATGCTGATGAGTGCCATACCTTGCTAATTGTTTATCCACTGCCTTGTTAGCCCTAGGTTCCACTATCATTAATTCCTTAATGATATGTTGAAATGCCATACTGCTTAGGACTTGTTACATATGTACTTAATTAATCTTGCTAAACATGCTTTTGGTGTAAAATTAGCGTGTGTTTGGTGGAGTGCGTGTGTGTGAATATGAAATGTGGGATGGTACTTTATACTAGTGATAATTGCAACCCATAGTGGGGATACTTATGGCGGGAGCAGGCGAGGTAGTCCTCAGTGGGGAGGCCTATCTCTGGGATGCGATTCCTCCTTTGAGGATAGCTATTGAAGATGCTTGCTTCGGTCGTATAAGGACCGGTTCATGTGCCGCCTTGCCTAGCACCTTTCGTACAACCACATGCCTTGAATGGGAAAGGTTTGGAACCACACCCTACTATAGTGTTCACCCGGTACCCACCTAGAGGGCAGGAGTTGCGGCGGAAGCCAGGAGAAGACTCGACATGGCAGGTGTCGGGATCCGGCGTATGGTGATTCTTCAGGCCTTTCTACATGATAATGATGCTATTGTGAAGCCCCTGGTCGCAGTATTTCCGTGGTGGTGCCGCGGTGACACCAAGTAGGTACGGGACCATTAGTGTGTCTGTCCGATCCATGACGATGGGGAGGGCTGACATGCCTTGTGGGGAATTGTGTACAACCTCTGCAGAGTTACAAATCTATCATGATAGCCGTGTTCCACGGTAATGGGCAACGCGAAAGCTTGTGCCACACAATGATTAGTTTAACGGCGTGAGTAACCTCCTTGGTGTGTTTTTGGAATACTCCGGTGTGGAACCGTGTGCTGGTCTCCTGCCAGCGATAAAAAGTGGGAACTGGTGGGATGGACTTTGTCTCCCCCAGGGCCAAACAATCCCATTAATACTCAATGATAACCTGGTTTAGTGGTTTGCGAAATGATTTGTTTTACAAACAACCCCTGCATGAAACTGGCCTTCCGCCCAGTTACTAAACCCTCGGCCTATCCTTGATTGTATCCTTGCATGCTTAAACCCCCCCTTGCTGTTAGGACTTGCTGAGTACCCTATGTACTCACCCTTGCTTAAATCTTTCAGATGAGGAACCTGAGTACCATGAGGATGGTGATGAAGAGTAGGGTCCCGTCTACACTCAAGATGCCTGTGCTAGTGCCGCTTCCGGCTTCCGCTGTAGTAGTATTTAAGTGGTTCTGCTGTTGCAGCCCACCTGCTTGATGCTTGTTGTAGTAAAATGGCCTTTGGCCGTTCGTTGTAAGACCTCCTATGTATGAAGGCTTGTATGAGACTCGGTAATATTTATGTAAGTGATGACTCTGTGATATCAGTCTGTTTAAGTGTTCGTATCAGCGTCTGATCCAGGGACTGGTACGGTAAGCACTAGTGCTCCAGAAATGGGGTACGACAATAGTCTTGAGTGACAGTGCTGAGTAGTTGAGTGCGGCAGCTTCTCCGTTCACCTTGAAGCTCCAACCAAGTACATAATGCTTGCTGGCGGTGTCGGTGGCCGATGAAAACCCAGCATATACAGTTGAGTCTTGAGTGGTTGGCAGGAGCCCGGTGAGATCGTATCCAACTGAGAGCAGTGGTCTGCTTGGATTGTTGGACGAGGAAGAAGAACAACAAGGCGCTATGGTGACATACAGCATCATGTGCTTGCTGTTGTAGTCTACCCACACTTGCATCGGCTGCCCGCTGATGAGGGCCAAGTTATGAAACACGCCAACGCCATCATCAGAGGTGTAGTATCCGGCCGGACTGGAGGAAACTGAAGTCAGGCTTCCGATGTCACTCCCAACGTGGTTGTCGTCGATGTCTTGGAACTCGATGTTCTTTATGGTATCAAGCTCAATCGCAAGAAGACTCGTCAGATTTGATGTAGTATGACCACCATTGTTGACTCCAATGGCATCAAGACCCAGGAACTGACCAGGCAAATAAGCGCCGTTCATGGTCAAATCCTTGGTTGGAGAAAGTACAAAGGCCAGCCCATGGCTGCTCGAGTAACTGTAAGGTTCGATAATGGAGAAAACAAAAGTTGTGGAGAAAGACGGCACGGAGGAGCCGGCTGTCACGAGATTGAGAGGGTAAGTGTAAAAAGCATGACCTTGCTTATCCTTGGACCCGCTGGTTAGCAGCAAAAGACCGTCGATGGCCGAAGCTTCACCATCCATTGTTAGGTAGTCGCCATTGAATCCATCGTAGATGAACTCGTCCTTACGAACAACAACGGCGCTAGTCGTGGCAAATGACAGAAGCACAAGGAGGAGACAGAGACGTAGGGAGCACGGAGGCGCCATGGCAAACTACTCGTAGCAAGGCAAAGCAAGATGTTGTCCGTCTTGATCTCGCAGCCGCAGCTAGCAAAGCTCAAGCGCTTCCTGCGTAGTACTACTGTGAATTGGTTAAGCTTCTTCTTCGACGACCTGCCCAACAAGCAAGTCCAGTCCTCGTAGCTGTACTGATCTGAACTAGCGGTGGAGTCTTCTTCGACGACCTGCCCAACAAGCAAGTCCAGTCCTCGTAGCTGTACTGATCTGAACTAGCGGTGGAGAGTGGAGACCCCAGTAGACCGGCATTCAAGTCATGCCGCGCTACATCCGTTTTGACTATTCTTCTACGGCATGCACTACTCGCTGGGTTTCCAAAAGCTGGCGCTTCTCTGGCTTGTGTGGAAGAAAAGGAACAGGTTTCGCTTTTTCCAAAGCTGACTGCGCTTCCGGCCACTGCTGTCCTACCCCAAGAACACGTTTCATTGACAAAAGTGCTCTATGACAAACGCCGCTGCTGTCCTTAGGGATGGCAACGGGACGGGTTCGGGACGGGTAGAGCAAATCCATACCCACTCCGCTAGGTGTAGCGGGTAAAATTCCCCATCCGCCCGTCCCCATAGGTGAAAATTCCTATCCGGCCCCGTACCCGTCGGATATCGGGACGGGTAACGGGTACCCACGGGTGAAACACTATAAACACATGTTAGCCTCAAAATTCAACAATTTTTCAAAATTTTGTAGCCTCTCACACAACAAACAACAACACATAAATTTTTTTGACTAATACGAGTTGAATTAACATAAAACAAGCCTATGGACGACACACATTAACATAAAACAACCTACATATCACATAAAATGAGTCAAATTTAGAACTCAATTCAAATTTCGGGTACCCATCGGATCACCCATGGGTGGGGATAAATCCCCGTCCCGTAGGCCACCCATGGGTAAAAAACTAGCCCCATGCCCGGCCCCATCGGGTTGGGTACACGGTACCCGGCCCCGAATTGCCATCCCTAGCTGTCCTACCCCAAGAAATGCGGTGTCCCGGATATTTAAATACCCGAAACTACGTGTTTTCATTGTGCTTGTCCCAGAATCAATCGCAAGCACACACGTAAGCAATTGATATCATCATACACATACAACAAAAACCCTTATTTATTTTACATATCACGTTCAAACATCACAACTTAATTATACATACATCTAGCCGACCGGCTAAATAAAAGTTGAAGAGGCAAATAAACTCCAAAAGAAAACTCGCAGCGCGTCTAGTGGTTATTGCCCAAGTCTCCATAGGCGAACAACCTAGATGAACCTAGACCGAACCACCGGGATTATCGTCAAAGCTCGATGCATAAAAACCCATATCCGGCGGATTTTCATACGACTCTTCTTCTTCTTCTGATCAACATGTTTAGCAAGGGTGAGTACATTGGTACTCAGCAAGACTTTTCTGTATGACAAATAAATTTAAATGCAAGGTTCCGCGGAAAGGAAGTGATAGGGTTTAAAAGCAAATACCGAAAGTAAATTTAAGTAAGGGTTACTAAAACGAAAGTAATTTAAAGTAAAGAAGTGCATAAATGAATAAGCACATACATATTCTATAAAAATGAGATATCAAAGGCTTGTAACAAAGTAAATAATTAACCAACTATCAACATATAATCCAAACTCATATTTCTAAACAAAAATTCCATCATTAAGGAGCTTGAGACCGCAAGCTCGGCCATTCGAATGGATTATTACTCTGCAGAGTTTGTACGCTGTACCCATGGATTGTGAGTGACCGTCTATGGTGTAGCTAGCACCGTGCACTCGCAAAGTGTGCACATCGGTATCACACATGACGTTTTCATTAAGTGTTTGCTAATCTTGCCTTCCCTAAATTGCAATAATCCCTCCATACCCGACCACTAACACCCCAGAGGTACAATTTTCCCCTCCTTCAAACATGGGTAATTAGGCAGGAATTAAGAAGGTACAATTTATTGTGTTAGCAAACTTTAATCCCACACGTTATAGTAATGGGAGCCCCTTCGAATAACCCCATCAAAAACCGGGAATTATCCGCACATTCTCTACTTCTAGAAGGCAAGACAACATTCACTAAATTACTTAGCCATGGCCGTCCCATACCAGCGTCCATGGTCGCACGAAGTTTCCTTAAATCAAGTTATAATGTACCGGTCCTTATACGATGTGACGGGTCTCCATAATTTATCAAAATATCATCATAATCATTATAACATAACCCGTCACCATCTAAAGTTATCAAACCTATACTCAAATTCATTAAGAGATATAAATCTGAAACTTATAGATTAGCATGTGCTTAACAAATACACCCTTTAACTAAAGTTTACTAAGCCACCATTATATCTAAAGTATATAGTGTAATTCCTAAAAGAGTAATTTACCCAGTAATTTCCATTTACAACAATGCTACAAGTAGAAGTAAATATGGGGTCATAGTGTTTCTAGTAAGAGGGATTTATCATATTTCCCGCCAAAGTTTTATTGGAACTATAAATGCATAATTTGTCCTAAAACATTATGCAACCATTTCATCATACATATGGGTTCAAAATGATCAAGGGGGTGCTTGCCTTGCTGCTGGTCTTGTTCAAACTCTTGATCCTCGTAGTTTGGATCCTCAGCTTCTTGCTCCTCTACATATTCTTCGTCATTCGGATCGTCTACACGTTAAAGTAAATAATATCCAAATAAATACCAATAGAATCCGAATTAAAACCAACTGAAAATAATGCATATTTTTGCATGAATGCATGAAGCATGAATTTAAATGAACTATGCAGCTTGAATCACTCCATTCGGAGATCGCACGGTGATTCTACGCGCACTCGAAATTAAATCGGAAAAATAAATCAAAAACGACTACACTTAGTTCATAGATGATCAATTCTTCCTAAATGAATTTTAGAGCTAATATGTCACTCTTTTACAGAATGGCATACCCCTAGGGTTGAAAAGGCCATATTCACTTAGACAAGATTTTAATTTATTTTCTTTCCTAAAGAAAACACATGTAGTGTATGTAACAAGCCCATCTATTTAAACAAGAGAAAAGTAATATTTTGATTTCCATAGAAACAATTCCCATAGTAGCTGTGAGAATGAAAAGCTAAATATTTTATTCATAGTGATTGTGTGCATATCTATTAAGTAAATTCTTAAATAATCTTTTATAAGAAACATATGATTTTTCTAGAAAATAAGGTAATCCTACAAATTATTTTTCTACAAATTTTTCCTATGATCAATTATCAATCTACAGTGAATATGGACTCTGAAAAGTCCCAAAAGTAACCTAATTTCTTTTATTTTCCATATACAAATTTCCTAAACATTTATTTTCAAATAAGACATAAAGCTAGCCTATTTGTTGTTATGAATTTTTCCTAAATACATATATCATGTTTTTGCATAAAAAGGAGCCTAAAGACATAAGGAATTTTTCTAGCTATTTCTCCTAATTTTTCCCTAATACTTTTCTATCTATTTTGCGTTAAAAACAACTAAGCAAAAACTGGCCAACCAGACGACGACAAGTGGCGGCTTATAGTTTAATTCATTCAAATCGTCGGTGCACAGTAAACACGGCGGCTCAAAGGCTCGCCGGCGATGAACTACGGTCAGGCGACGTCGATGGTGTGCATCAAACGACGCACGAGACCATGATCTACTCTCCGGTAGTCGTCTCACCGGCGTTAGTGCTCTGTAGCGGCGACGCGGCAGTGACCTAGGCGGCGAGGCGGCATGGCTGCGATGGGATGCGTGAAATCAAGCGTATCAACGTCGATTTCACGTGCGCCTAGCACCTACGAGTAACAAGGAAGCTTACCAAACAGGATACACAGGCAGGGGTGGCCAGAAACGACGGCTTGCCGGACGACGGCGGCGGAACAGGGGAGGAAAAGGGGAACGGCACTCCTCCGCCTAAAAATCAAGGAAAGATCAAGGGGGTGAGCTTCATCATCACTCCGAGACACTAGAAAAGCAACGAACTAATGCAAAGCTCACCGGTGAAGCTTGGATTTCCGGTGATGGCGGCGGCGGCCGGTTTTGGGGAAACTCAAAATTCCGATGATGTTTTGGGTTTTCTCTGGCCAGGTAAGGTCACAGAGGACCAAATGGAGTGGGAGAGGAGGTTCGTGTGCTCGTTCAGGGGTTTTGTTCAGTGGAGAGGCGGTTTGTGGCGATATTTCGCCGGTGCGCCCCGGATGTCAGTGGCGTGCGTGAGAGAGCGTAGAGAAGAGCAGCTCTGGAGGTGCGCGCATCCGCGAGAAGGCTCAAGAGACCTGGTGGCGCGCGTGGCAAGCGATGGCGGGGCGCTGCAGTGCCTCTACAGGTCGGAGCAGTAGGGTGGCGCCGCGGCGGCGAATAGCATTGCGCGGCGGGTGGCAGGGAAGCTGCGAGACAGCAATTTTTCGTCGCTCCGAGGTCAGCGTGAGCACAGGGCGAGGCATGGGTACGCGCGAGGTGGCAGAGACGCGCAGAGGCGGCACGGGGCGCGTCGAACGCCGTTCTTGGCGTCGGCGGCGCGCGTCGCGTCGTGCGCGTGAACAAAGGTGGGAGAAGGAGGTGCGGGCCGGCGCGGGCTGACGTGGGCCAAGGCAGGCTGGCTCACTGGTTTAGCTAATTGGGCCGAGCCCATTTGAGTCTGCTACTGTTTTTCGAATTTTTCAAACAGGCTGACAGGTTTACGAATTTTTCTACCTTGGCAATTGGTATCCAAAAATTCTGAAATATTCACAGTAAATACTACACTGTGAAATACACCTATGGTGAATTTTTGGGAATTTTTGGCCAAGCCAATTTCCCACGAAAAATCGGTGAAGTTCCTGTGTGCATATGCATGCCATGTATGCATGGATTCAAAAATTAAAATGAACTCAAATTCGAAATTCAAACTCAGCCCAACTTTATTTAGGGTTTAATTACATCATTTTTAGGCCTCTAATTTTTGGGATGTGACAGTTCCACCCCCCTTAAAAAGAATCTCGTCCCCGAGATTCGAGAAGACTAGGGAGAAAGTCCGGAAACTCAGTTCGGAGATGATCTTCTCGCTCCCAAGTAGCTTCATTCTCGGTATGGTTACTCCACTGAACTCGATACATCTTCACTCGTTGATTTCGCGTTCGGCGTTCACCTTCATCTAGAATCTTGATCGGATATTCGCGATATGAAAGATCGGGTTGAAGGTCAAGACTTTCAAGTGGAATTTCTTCCGTAGGTACTCGAAGACACCTCTTGAGTTGTGAGACATGGAAGACATTGTGGACTTCGGAAAGCTGAGGCGGAAGTTCCACTCGATAAGCAAGATCACCAATTCTTTCAATGATAGGAAAAGGTCCAACGTACCGAGGAGATAATTTCCCACGAAGTCGAAATCGCCGTATACCTCGTCTCGGAGATACCTTGAGATAAACATGGTCTCCAACTTCAAAATTCAGTTCATGTCTTCTTTTGTCTTCATAACTCTTTTGTCGAGTTTGGGCTTCTTTCAATCGATCCCTCACAATATCAACTATTTCTTGAGCTTCTTGCATGGCGGCCGGAGTAAAAGGTTTCTTTTCTCCAAGTTCGGACCAAAATAAAGGAGTTCGGCACTTTCTTCCATAGAGTGCTTCAAATGGAGACATCTTGAGGCTTTGTTGATAACTATTGTTATATGAAAACTCGGCATATGGTAAGCATTTCTTCCAATTTGCCTTAAAAGTCAAGGCACAAGCCCGGAGCATATCTTCAAGAATTTGATTTACTCGCTCAACTTGTCCACTAGTTTGAGGATGAAAAGCCGTGCTGTAGTCAAGTTGAGTGCCAAGGCATTGATGCAATTGTTGCCAAAAGTGAGAAACAAATTGAGATCCTCGATCAGAGGTGATCGATTTTGGAATTCCATGTAAGCGAATGACATGTTTAACATAGAGTTGGATAAGTTTCTCACCGCCATAAGTGCTCTTGATGGGAATGAAATGAGAGACCTTGGTCAATCGATCAACGATAACCCATATGGAATTATGTCCTTTATGGGTCCGGGGTAATCCATCAATAAAATCCATTCCGATATCTTTCCACTTCCACTCGGGAACTTTTAGTGGTTGAAGTAATCCGGCAGGGAGTTGATAATCCGCTTTGACACGCCGACATATATCACAATTTGCAACATAGGTGATAATGTCTTTCTTCATTCCGGGCCACCAAAATTGCCGTCGTAAATCTTCATACATCTTGGTACTTCCCGGATGAATGGATAACAAAGAGTTATGGGCTTCATGAAGAATAAGATCTCGAAGTTTCTGATTTTTAGGAATGTAGTACCGCTGTCCACACAATAGAATTCCATCGGAGTTGAGATGAAATCTTTCATCACCATTTGATAAAAGATTTTCCTTGATTTGAGTGATTTCTTCATCTTCAAATTGTGCCGCCTTAATTTGATGTTCCAGAGTTGGTTGCAGCTCTAAGGTGGCAAGAAAACCTTCTTGGACAACTCCAAGGTTGAGTTTCTCAAGATCATTACATAGATCATCGGGAAAAGATTCAATCGAAAGATTTAATCGGTAAAGTTTCCGACTAAGGGCGTCGGCAACAACATTAGCTTTTCCGGGATGATAATGAATTCCAATATCATAATCTTTGATAAGCTCCAGCCACCTTCTTTGCCGAAGATTCAAATCCTTTTGAGTAAAGAAATACTTGAGACTTTTATGATCGGTATAAATTTCGCAACGATTACCGATAAGGTAATGTCGCCAAATTTTCAGGGCATGAACAACGGCGGCCAATTCCAAGTCATGAGTAGGATACTTGTCCTCATGTGGCCTCAATTGACGAGAAGCATAAGCCACGACTTTTCCTTCTTGCATCAATACACAACCAAGACCTTGTCTTGATGCATCACAATATATGTCGAAGCTTTTTGATATGTCAGGCATCACTAGCACCGGGGCTGTCGTGAGCCGACGCTTGAGTTCTTGAAAGCTAGATTCACATTCATCGGTCCATTTGAATGGGACTCCTTTTTGCAAGAGACGAGTCAAAGGTTTTGCAATGCGGGAGAAATTTTCAACAAACCGGCGATAATATCCCGCAAGTCCAAGGAAACTCCGCACTTCGGAAACGTCTTGGGGTTGTTTCCATTTTAGTACGGATTCAATCTTGCTAGGATCAACAGAAATACCACCTTCAGAGATAACATGACCAAGAAAAGCCACTTCTTTAAGCCAAAATTCGCATTTACTAAACTTAGCATAGAGTTTATGCTCACGAAGCTTGTCGAGAACCAAACGGATATGATGAGCATGCTCTTCCTCATTCTTGGAGTAGATCAAAATGTCATCAATAAAGACTACGACAAACTTATCAAGATACTCCATGAAAATCTTATTCATAAGATTCATGAAAGTGGCGGGAGCATTGGTTAAACCAAAGGACATCACGGTATATTCATATGAACCATACCGGTTAACAAAGGCGGTCTTGGGAATGTCTTCTTCTCGAATCTTAAGTTGGTAATAACCAAGTCTCAAATCAATTTTAGAGAAGACACGAGCTCCATGTAATTGATCAAAAAGATCATCAATGCGAGGAAGAGGATACTTATTCTTGATAGTTACCGCATTGAGAGCTCGATAATCAATACACATACGTAAAGTACCATCCTTCTTGGTAACAAAGATGACCGGGGAACCCCAAGGTGATGAGCTAGGACGGATAAATCCCTTATCGAGTTGCTCCTTGAATTGCTTCTTTAACTCCGCTAATTCTTCGGAATTCATCCGATACGGTCTTTGTGATATAGGAGAAGTTCCAGGAATAAGATCAATGGTAAACTCAATATCTCGATCCGGTGGAAGGCCCGGCAATTCGTCCGGAAAAACATGGGAATATTCACATACTACCGGAACTTGAGAGATTTCTAATATAGTAGTGGCATTCAATAAGATGTGATTTTTCAAAGGTATAGGATGGGCAAAATATTTTACTTGAGTGCCCTTGTGATCGACTAAAGTGATGGAACGTTGACCACAATCAATAACTCCCTTATGCTTGTGAAGCCAATCCATACCAAGAATTATGTCTAATCCTTGCATAGATATGACAATAGGATTGACTAAAAATTCTATGCCCTCAATTTCAATAGGAAGATTAAGGCATGAATATTTAGCAAGTACGGTAGCACTCGGAGATGCTACTTTCAAAAAGATGTCTAACATAACTTGAGAAATACCATGCCGTTGCACATATGTAGAAGATATGAATGAATGCGTAGCACCGGAATCAAAGAGCACTACGGTAGGAGTTGAGTTGACTAGAAACGTACCCATAATCACTTCCGGCGCTTCTTGGGCTTGCTCAAGGGTCACATGATTAACACGACCGCGTCTATATCCTTGATTTGGCTTGGATGAAGATGGACGAGAAGTTGGTGACGCTCCATGATTTGATGAAGGCGGTCGTGAGATATTTTGAGCTGGAGGAGCTTGAGGAGCATTACTTCCACTTGGCTTCAGCGGGCAACCACCAAAAAAGTGACCATACTCTCCACAATTATAACATGATCCCTTTGGAAAAGGACGGGTATTCCCCGATATTGGAGCTCGATACATACTTTGTTGTTGCGGAGGTGCTCTTGGTTGAGAAGCGGGAGCTTGGCGTCGAGAAGCTTGAGCTTGTTGTCGAGGAATCCTTGCTGCTGCGGGCCGAGTGCTAGATGGTTGTCCCGTGCGAGGTCGCACCGGATTGTTGTTACTTGCACTCTTGGAAGCCATCCATTTTCTCTTGTTGCTTTCCCGTAACTCTCGAGCACTATGTTCAATCTTGATAGATTTGTTGATAAGAGTCTTGAAATCCACGATATCATGAGCAGCGAGAGCATGCTTCAACTCTTCATTCATGCGCTCCATGAAGCGTTGAACTTTCATTTCTTCATTTGGCACTTCGGAGGATGCATAACGTGAGAGTTCATTAAACCGGCGAAGAAAATCCATTACCGGCATATTTCCTTGACGGAGAGCTAAGAACTCCTGCTTCTTAGTATCCATGATAGCTTTAGGAATGTATGCAGCACGGAAAGCCTCGCAAAAGATACTCCAAGTGATTTCTTCATTAGGTGGCAACATCTTCTTGTAATTGTCCCACCAAGTGGCGGCGGGATCCTCCAAACGATAAGAAGCATAGAGCACCTTCTCATGATCATTGCATTGAGCAATTTCCAACTTACGGAAGATAGAATTAAGCCAATCATCGGCATGAAGAGGCTCCTTTGCCGATGCAAAAGTTGGAGGTTGAGTCCGCATAAACTCATTAAGTTTAGATTGCCCCGCAGCTCCATTTGCATTTGAATTTTGAACTAACTGCTGAAGGATATAAGTAGTGTTTTGATTGTTGGCCTCCATCATAAGAATAGCCTTCTCCATAGGTGATTCATTTCCGGTGAGAACAGGTCGGGCTCCAGAATTCTCCATACCCGATCGATCCGACGGAGAGGCCATTTCCTTTATAGAAACCAAATTAATCATGTTCGAGAACATGGATCAATTAAGCCTTAGTAAAGGAATAACATGAAGGATAGATGAGAGGTCAGATGGATATGGTAGCCTTTTATGATATACTGAACACTACAATAAAATCCAAATGAAAAACCAAGCAATTTTGAGAACATATAACTTTAACTCATGGTTAAGCTACTATGACTCAAAAATTGCAGAAATATCTATATAGGCAAATGATCCACACAATGGAAAATGTAATAAGTTATTCTTTACAATAATGTTGTTCAACCAACTCAAGTTTTAACCAAAGATTTGATTACCTTTTGTATTTTTAAAATTCGAAATTTTTCTTTTCCAGAATCTGGACAGATTGGGGTTTACAGGTTGATCGAATTTTTCGAGGCACTAAAACATGTCCTAAATTTTCGTGGATTTTTGTGTGAATACATAAGAATGTGAAGTAGCTACTGTAAAAATTTCAAACCATTTGGAGTGATCCACTGATCTACAAAAATCCTACAATCTATTGCTTCCGAAATTTCAGAGAGCAGAAAAGCGGAGTAGCTGCTGTTGAACGAATTTTTACACCTATCAAAGCTAGTCCAAAAATTCTGAGAAATTCACTGTAGTCTCTTCCTAATATGATATAACTGCAGTAAATTTAACGAAAATTTAAAAGCTACCAGATTCGTACAGAAATTCATACAACACGTAGGGTACAAACTTAATTATACATCGGTTACATTTTACATCCATATGTCTTTATATTACATAACCATAAGTGACCCTACTAATTTAACAAACTACTTTTACATCCATTACATTACATAACAGGGGCATTCTCAACTATACATTATTCAACTATAATGCTCATTTAGGCCAAGCTAGCCACCCCGAGTTTTTCTAATCCTATCGATCTTCACATACGACCGGCATCCGAACTCGGAGTTGAAGAACCACCACACCTAGGGCCAGAGGAGCTGCTGCTGGAGAACCGTGGAGCCATCCTAGTGTTGCGCGGCGGTCGAGTGGACATGCGGGCTTGGCGGCGGGGACGTCCAAGGTGAACTCCCGGAACCGGATAAGGCTCATTTTCAGCCTCTAAGTCAACATCCCCAAACATGACATTATGATCGATGAGACGAGTACGGAACTGGCCGTCCACGGCGTCTTGCAGCCGTGCAACGTTATACCTCAAGGCAACACGCTCACGGTCCAAACGACCAATGTATTCATCCATGGCCTCGACCAAACGAGCAAGGAGACGAACCATAGGACTTTCGTCCTCACGGGGTGGTATGAAGTTATTCTCATGGTCAGCACCCACACGAAAAGGATAGTAGCGGAAAAGAGCATCGCCAATGGCATAGCGAGTATGAAGCTCCGTGATAGCAATGTAGGCTGCTTCACGGATCGCCATCGGCCCGGTCGTCCCACGACCGTAGAACTTAAGAGGAGCCTCCAATGGTGGGCTAGGGACAAGAGTGACTTCGGCACTATACTCCAAGAGGTAGTGGTTCAACGGTGCCGAATACACGACATATTTAGGGTCCCCATGAAACCCAAGATAGTGAGCAAAGCATCGAAGGATTTCTGCAAAGGAGCTTGGTTCGAAAGCAGTGGTCTCGTAGACCGGTGTCCAATTAGGCATCTAAAAGAAATAACAAAGTAGAAAGTTAAATTTTTCTTTCCAAAAATTCTACACACCATAAATTAAAGTAAAATAAGCTAAGACTAAGGAAAGGGCAGCAAGCAATTTTCTACTAAAACCCCAAATTATTTTCTACCCAAAACTTTTGAATTACTCTAAATACCATTCCGATGACTCTATCTAGACTCTATCTAGGTTGTATGGCTCGGATACCAACTGCGGTGTCCCGGATATTTAAATACCCGAAACTACGTGTTTTCATCGTGCTTGTCCCAGAATCAATCGCAAGCACACACGTAAGCAATTGATATCATCATACACATACAACAAAAACCCTTATTTATTTTACATATCACGTTCAAACATCACAACTTAATTATACATACATCTAGCCGACCGGCTAAATAAAAGTTGAAGAGGCAAATAAACTCCAAAAGAAAACTCGCAGCGCATCTAGTGGTTATTGCCCAAGTCTCCACAGGCGAACAACCTAGATGAACCTAGACCGAACCACCGGGATTATCGTCAAAGCTCGATGCATAAAAACCCATATCCGGCGGATTTTCATACGACTCTTCTTCTTCTTCTGATCAACATGTTTAGCAAGGGTGAGTACATTGGTACTCAGCAAGACTTTTCTGTATGACAAATAAATTTAAATGCAAGGTTCCGCGGAAAGGAAGTGATAGGGTTTAAAAGCAAATACCGAAAGTAAATTTAAGTAAGGGTTACTAAAACGAAAGTAATTTAAAGTAAAGAAGTGCATAAATGAATAAGCACATACATATTCTATAAAAATGAGATATCAAAGGCTTGTAACAAAGTAAATAATTAACCAACTATCAACATATAATCCAAACTCATATTTCTAAACAAAAATTCCATCATTAAGGAGCTTGAGACCGCAAGCTCGGCCATTCGAATGGATTATTACTCTGCAGAGTTTGTACGCTGTACCCATGGATTGTGAGTGACCGTCTATGGTGTAGCTAGCACCGTGCACTCGCAAAGTGTGCACATCGGTATCACACATGACGTTTTCATTAAGTGTTTGCTAATCTTGCCTTCCCTAAATTGCAATAATCCCTCCATACCCGACCACTAACACCCCAGAGGTACAATTTTCCCCTCCTTCAAACATGGGTAATTAGGCAGGAATTAAGAAGGTACAATTTATTGTGTTAGCAAACTTTAATCCCACACGTTATAGTAATGGGAGCCCCTTCGAATAACCCCATCAAAAACCGGGAATTATCCGCACATTCTCTACTTCTAGAAGGCAAGACAACATTCACTAAATTACTTAGCCATGGCCGTCCCATACCAGCGTCCATGGTCGCACGAAGTTTCCTTAAATCAAGTTATAATGTACCGGTCCTTATACGATGTGACGGGTCTCCATAATTTATCAAAATATCATCATAATCATTATAACATAACCCGTCACCATCTAAAGTTATCAAACCTATACTCAAATTCATTAAGAGATATAAATCTGAAACTTATAGATTAGCATGTGCTTAACAAATACACCCTTTAACTAAAGTTTACTAAGCCACCATTATATCTAAAGTATATAGTGTAATTCCTAAAAGAGTAATTTACCCAGTAATTTCCATTTACAACAATGCTACAAGTAGAAGTAAATATGGGGTCATAGTGTTTCTAGTAAGAGGGATTTATCATATTTCCCGCCAAAGTTTTATTGGAACTATAAATGCATAATTTGTCCTAAAACATTATGCAACCATTTCATCATACATATGGGTTCAAAATGATCAAGGGGGTGCTTGCCTTGCTGCTGGTCTTGTTCAAACTCTTGATCCTCGTAGTTTGGATCCTCAGCTTCTTGCTCCTCTACATATTCTTCGTCATTCGGATCGTCTACACGTTAAAGTAAATAATATCCAAATAAATACCAATAGAATCCGAATTAAAACCAACTGAAAATAATGCATATTTTTGCATGTATGCATGAAGCACGAATTTAAATGAACTATGCAGCTTGAATCATTCCATTCGGAGATCGCACGGTGATTCTACGCGCACTCGAAATTAAATCGGAAAAATAAATAAAAAACGACTACACTTAGTTCATAGATGATCAATTCTTCCTAAATGAATTTTAGAGCTAATATGTCACTCTTTTACAGAATGGCATACCCCTAGGGTTGAAAAGGCCATATTCACTTAGACAAGATTTTAATTTATTTTCTTTCCTAAAGAAAACACATGTAGTGTATGTAACAAGCCCATCTATTTAAACAAGAGAAAAGTAATATTTTGATTTCCATAGAAACAATTCCCATAGTAGCTGTGAGAATGAAAAGCTAAATATTTTATTCATAGTGATTGTGTGCATATCTATTAAGTAAATTCTTAAATAATCTTTTATAAGAAACATATGATTTTTCTAGAAAATAAGGTAATCCTACAAATTATTTTTCTACAAATTTTTCCTATGATCAATTATCAATCTACAGTGAATATGGACTCTGAAAAGTCCCAAAAGTAACCTAATTTCTTTTATTTTCCATATACAAATTTCCTAAACATTTATTTTCAAATAAGACATAAAGCTAGCCTATTTGTTGTTATGAATTTTTCCTAAATACATATATCATGTTTTTGCATAAAAAGGAGCCTAAAGACATAAGGAATTTTTCTAGCTATTTCTCCTAATTTTTCCCTAATACTTTTCTATCTATTTTGCGTTAAAAACAACTAAGCAAAAACTGGCCAACCAGACGACGACAAGTGGCGGCTTATAGTTTAATTCATTCAAATCGTCGGTGCACAGTAAACACGGCGGCTCAAAGGCTCGCCGGCGATGAACTACGGTCAGGCGACGTCGATGGTGTGCATCAAACGACGCACGAGACCATGATCTACTCTCCGGTAGTCGTCTCACCGGCGTTAGTGCTCTGTAGCGGCGACGCGGCAGTGACCTAGGCGGCGAGGCGGCATGGCTGCGATGGGATGCACGAAATCAAGCGTATCAACGTCGATTTCACGTGCGCCTAGCACCTACGAGTAACAAGGAAGCTTACCAAACAGGATACACAGGCAGGGGTGGCCAGAAACGACGGCTTGCTGGACGACGGCGGCGGAACAGGGGAGGAAAAGGGGAACGGCACTCCTCCGCCTAAAAATCAAGGAAAGATCAAGGGGGTGAGCTTCAGCATCACTCCGAGACACTAGAAAAGCAACGAACTAATGCAAAGCTCACCGGTGAAGCTTGGATTTCCGGTGATGGCGGCGGCGGCCGGTTTTGGGGAAACTCAAAATTCCGATGATGTTTTGGGTTTTCTCTGGCCAGGTAAGGTCACAGAGGACCAAATGGAGTGGGAGAGGAGGTTCGTGAGCTCGTTCAGGGGTTTTGTTCAGTGGAGAGGCGGTTTGTGGCGATATTTCGCCGGTGCGCCCCGGATGTCAGTGGCGTGCGTGAGAGAGCGTAGAGAAGAGCAGCTCTGGAGGTGCGCGCATCCGCGAGAAGGCTCAAGAGACCTGGTGGCGCGCGTGGCAAGCGATGGCGGGGCGCTGCAGTGCCTCTACAGGTCGGAGCAGTAGGGCGGCGCCGCGGCGGCGAATAGCATTGCGCGGCGGGTGGCAGGGAAGCTGCGAGACAGCAATTTTTCGTCGCTCCGAGGTCAGCGTGAGCACAGGGCGAGGCATGGGCACGCGCGAGGTGGCAGAGACGCGCAGAGGCGGCACAGGGCGCGTCGAACGCCGTTCTTGGCGTCGGCGGCGCGCATCGCGGCGCGCGTCGCGTCGTGCGCGTGAACAGAGGTGGGAGAAGGAGGTGCGGGCCGGCGCGGGCTGACGTGGGCCAAGGCAGGCTGGCTCGCTGGTTTAGCTAATTGGGCCGAGCCCATTTGAGTCTGCTACTGTTTTTCGAATTTTTCAAACAGGCTGACAGGTTTACGAATTTTTCTACCTTGGCAATTGGTATCCAAAAATTCTGAAAAATTCACAGTAAATACTACACTGTGAAATACACCTATGGTGAATTTTTGGGAATTTTTGGCCAAGCCAATTTCCCACGAAAAATCGGTGAAGTTCCTGTGTGCATATGCATGCCATGTATGCATGGATTCAAAAATTAAAATGAACTCAAATTCGAAATTCAAACTCAGCCCAACTTTATTTAGGGTTTAATTACATCATTTTTAGGCCTCTAATTTTTGGGATGTGACAAGAAACCTCAAAGAGCTAACACTTGTAACGCTGAACAGACTCTTCTGGTAAAATTAGTTAACCAGATGACATGCAAGAGAACCTGTCTCTGACATTGCACTCATCTTGCGCTTCTTCGACTTGCTTGCATCCACCTCTTCTTTTCCAAGGCTTCAATACCCTCCCAACATTCCTGCCACACCACTTATATCTGCTCCGGGTGCTGCAACAGAAAAATGACCTTGTTAAGTTGTCAAAGGAGTGAGGAGGTGCGCCTGGTGCAGTGGCAAGGCTTGCGGCTGGTAACCAGGCCACGGGAGTTCGACTCCGAACTCCCCATCCTCACAAAAAAATCCCCTCGCTTCCTCCACTCAAAGCATAGGTGAAAGGCCCGGCCGATCTCATACGGTGACATGTGGCCCCCATGTAAGGGTGGAGGAGAGGTTCGGGGGTTTTCTAGGCCTGCGCGAGAAGGTCCTTCTTCTTAATAGAAAACCCGGGGTTGCTCGCCCCCGCAGGTCTAGTTTTTTTTTTAGTTGTCAAAGGAGTTAACAAGGGTGTAGAAAGCACTGTATATTGATTTCAAACGCAGTAGTATTCTTGTGACCAATGAAAGGTGTCATCCCAACTTTCAAAAGGATTATAAGCAAAATGCAAGTAACCAGGTCCAGGAAGGAACAATGGTGCATTTCCACTAAACATAACACAGTGTGGACACTGACGGCAAATTTGATAATAGCGTGAAAATTATTTAAGTTGGTACAAACCAAACCAGGACAGGAGAAAAGCTTTGCTACTGTTTTAAGAAATCCTAAAATGAAACAAAAACTAAAAAAAAAAATCAGCTCAACAGTCAGCTATAAAATCCCTAAATGAGCTTCAAAGAAGCACCGTACCATATGCCTATCCAATTACCTTCATTCAAACATTCTGAGGGTATCTGTGATTAAAAAGTAACTGTCATGCAGCTAGCAATGACCATCTAAATAGGAATAAATTTAGCAGAAACCACACGTACATGTCACTAAAATCAACTGATGTACTGTCATTAAATATGTAGTTGCCACGTTTCCATTGTTATCATTGGGAACTTCTGTCATTAGCAAACGTAGGAAATTTTCATGCAGACAATTTTTGTAAATTCATAAAAAAAGAATGGGTCAAAATGTGTGCTGATTTATAAAAATTAAGATTTTTGCACCTTATTGATGCACAAACTAAATCAGTGAAAAATAACAAGACTAGCACTTTATTTGATCAGGAAAATGAAACAATGATTACAGTGTTAAATAGCAAAAGCAGTTGCTATGTTGTCTTACCTTGTGGGACTGCTAGTTCAATTTGCATGTCAGATATCACAGAACCAGACGTTTCATTACTGGAGAATCCTATGGTTAAAAACAATGGTTATCTCAACACGATCAAGGG
This sequence comes from Eragrostis curvula, assembly GCA_007726485.1. Lineage (NCBI taxonomy): Eukaryota > Viridiplantae > Streptophyta > Magnoliopsida > Poales > Poaceae > Eragrostis > Eragrostis curvula. The sequence continues at coordinate 39,704,937 of CM017444.1, forward strand.
AATCATTAGCTATTCAGCACACACGATCTAAATAGAAAATATACTAAGTACCACCCTATCAGTTCAGTTGCTGACCTGAGCGGTAAGGCGGAACTGAAAGTCTCTTATTGACCTCCTGCCTGCAGAAGACAATGAAATAGCGTGAATTCCAACAGGTACAAGCAGAAAGAAGAACTACAAATAACCATGCATTAACTACCTCTTTTGTTCATAGAGACAACTGATATCACACGCTTTTGGTTTGTTGCCTTTCTCCTTGTAAGCCTTTCGAGTGGGGCGCACTCTGTTAGGCATCATGTAAGTACATGGCATTAGATTTTGCATAATAAAAAGCACACTAACAACTGTTGGTCAGATAAAACATAAGACCATGGAACCCACCCAGAAAGGTTAATTTGCCAACGCTTGGGGGCATAATGAGGGCTAGGCAAGTGCAGCTTCCCTTCGAGCTCAGGGCACTTAAGGGCCAACTTCTGTAGCTTTTCTGCAGCTGTTTTCCATCCGTGCATCCAACTTGCCACATCCCTACAAGAGAAGAATTTGACCAGTTGGGACCAGTAACTGCAAATGATGGGTAATACACAGCATTATGTAAATACACTGTTCTTCTCTACATCAATGCAGGGCTATCGGTAAAGGTTAGTAGCCCAGCAGGTCAGGGCATCTGATAAATTAGGTACAATACAAGGATTAGAGGGTGAGACTTTCAGGAAGCTCTGCTGCAAAACGGCAGGTACAATAATTGTTCCTTTTTTCATAAGATCTAAAACACGTTCTTTATTATATTCTTTTTAACAGAACCTCAAACATGAGGATTCACACAGTTGTGGATCAAGATTCTACCGATTTTGTCAGTTTTGTGCAACTATATGTTAACAAAAGAACAATGAAATTTGCAGCATCAAATTTATCAGCAGAGCTGGCTTGTTGTGCTTTTCTTTTCTTCTACCTTACGGCCAATCGGACGGCTTGCTGCGCTTTCTTTTATACTAGCATCGATTGCATCATTTCAGCAGAACATTAAAAGAGTAGTATTCATCAAAGACGGTCCTTTTTGTGAGTTATTTTGAGCAGAAAGAGCACGGAAGCTGTCCATGTGATTGGGATTATTAACTAGTTAATTACTTGATTGATTAGCCAGACATGTGTGAAGCGAAGGTGCAGGGAGGGAAGGAGGGGAAATGAAATGTGGTGAGGATACCTGGGCGGACGTTTCCGGACGTCGTGGAAGAAGACGCGTAGAGCGGCGACGTGGGGTCTGTACTTGGCGGCGGTGTCGTCCAGGAGTGGGTAGAGCCTGTCGATGTCGTTGACGCGGTTGCCGCCGTCAGCAATGGTGCCCAGAACTTGATAGATGTGGAGGCGGTACGTGCAAGAAGAGGGTGGCCGGCAGAGACGTTGGCGACGGCAGGAAGCGGTGGACGTAGGAGGGAGGTGAGCTCGTCCCAGCGCGCGGTCGTGGCCAGGTACCGGAGGTGGGACATGTCGAAGAACACCGCCGTCTCCCGCTCCAGCCTGCAAGACATGTCATTGAGAATCGATTGGATTGGATTGGAGGAGAATGATTGGATGTCCCAAGAATTCATACTGGTGGGGCAGCGGCATGGAGGTGGCAGCGCTTGAGGAAACAGAGGATACGGCGGCGGGCGCAGAGCTTGTCGGGGAAGCGGGCGTGGTCGACGGCGGCGTCGCACATCAACAACATGGTAGGCTCCAGATCATCGATTGTTGCTCTGCAACGCGAATGGACCGCAAGGACCCACCGATGGAGCCAATGAACAAGCTGCGCACCTTCCCCTCCCCTCCCCCGATTTGGTGGGCCCCATCACCACCGGAAGAACGTTCACTGCAGTTTGGAGCTGCCACGACACCTTCCACGACACTGCATAGAAAAAAAGTATGATCTATGTTCATTCAATCAACATTTCTATTTCTACTCAAACAGTTGAAAATGATCCGGCATGTAATAACCAGCTACTTTATTCGTGCTGATCATGGCAAATTCAGTTGCGTTTGAACTAACACTGTCGCCCTCCTTAGCGGAATAGAATCAGACATGTCTCTGATGGAGAGGAATTCAGCAGGATTTGCATAGTCAATCTGCGAATGAGTTGATGAACAAACATCACGGCCAAACTACTAGAGAATATAACAGAACATTTTCTAACGTCAAGGGCATTTCATCGAACAGCCTACATGCAACCCAATATCTAAGCAATCCTTCACAACAGAGGCAGTAACCCATGGCCCGGAGCCCAATAATCAAGCTGGAATCAAATTATCAAACAGAAATGATATTGCATCTTATTTACTTGCGATTCAATCAGGGCAACGCGAAAAGGTTTGCAGCGTAGGACAAATCGATGGTGCGAGGATGAGCTTGGCTGTAGGGCGAGTTCGTGGGGGTGAGGCGGTGCTGCGATGATTCAAGGTGAAGGGTGGCTTCAATTCGATCAATCGGCGCTACGGCTTCGATCAGAACAGCCGGTCAGCTCGTGGATGGCGATGCAGCGAGAGGAGAGGTCGTGTGGTGGTGGCGGCGCTCGAAGGACAGGGAGGGCAAAGATCGTGTATTCGTGTGAGGCCGCTCTGGCTAAAGCTCGTTGCAAAGGGAGCGGCGGCACAGCTCCACACATGTAAATACCCTTTTAAATACCATTAGTATTATACTAGTGATATAAGACACCGTAAAACTGCTATAAAAAAAAAACTGTTGCTCTGCAAAGGAGCCAATGAGCGAGCTGCGCACCTCCCCCTCCCCTCCACCGATTTGGTGGATCCCCCCACCCCGACAAGAAGAACGTTCACTGGACATGACTGCCGTGCCAAGCGCCGTTTGCAAGTCGGTCATTTTCAGCATCCATTTAGTTCCAGTAGTGTCGTTTTCGCTCATTTGAAGACACTGTCCAATAGAGAAGCTTTGATGCCTGCATATTGTAGCCCAAACTTGTGTATCCTGGAGCAAGCCAAGCAGTGCCTCCTAGCTGCTTTCGTAGACTTAGGAGTGTTGCCCAGTTTTTGTCGTGAATTTTGTTTGCAAGCTATCGGCTTCTAAACTTGTGTCGCTTTTGTAAATCTATATTCCCTCATTGAAATAAGTTCTTGAAAAAAAATATCCTGACGTGCATATCTTCCCAAGTTTTTCAGGAACGTCAGCATTCCTTTGGCACCAACCATGATACAAGGTTTTTAAGAGGACACTTCCACGATACAGGTAGCCAGACTTGCTGGTATCAAATTAAGGTTCAGCCCTTTAGCGTTTGCATATCTAACATCCACACTTTCATCCCAGGATCACACAAGATAAGGTGCTCAAGTCGTTAAAATAATCAACGAGAATAAGCAAAGACGCATATGAACTCTCTAACGCTGCAACATTTACATTTCTATCCAGACACGACAGCAACCATTATTGTGTCGCCTTCAATATTCCAAGGCACGAGGAAAATAAAGCCACCTCCCCATAGTACTCAGGCATTGATGAAATAAAACGGCATGCATCAGTCACGTGTTCGCTTCAGACTTGCATAACTTCCTGTTTCTGTGGAGCTCTCTCCAAATTCTCCATTGGATGCTCTGTTAACACATACAAACAAACTCTAATTCAGTTCAAGGGCCACATTCATTTTGATTCTTCTATATCACACAACTTTATCTACTAAAGGGAATAAAATGAAAATAGTGATCAATTCAGCAGAAAATTTGTGATAATGTTTGCCTACATTGCAACAATTAATACAGATCAAGGTAACCTACATGCCTGATACAAAGTAGTGTTTGATTGAACCATGGTCCCTCATTATATACAAAAAGAAATCCGGGTCATGCTCATGATAATGTAAACCACCAAAACCTCACCAAGATCATTGCTCGCCTTAAAAAATATGCAAGAAAACTGAACATTTACATGGAGGAATAAATGCCCAGACAGCACAACACTTTGAAGCACAATTATAACCCATGAGGCTACCAAGCTAAGAATTGGTACCTAAAAATAAAATTACATGTGAAAGTTGGGCAACTACGGTTACCTTAAATGACCATTAACTAAGATATTATACTACTGCTTCAAACAGAACTGAAATTGCAAAATAATACAAGATCATGGCAATTTACAGGTCTAAATGATAACAGAGCTGGTTGCGATTATGTTCTGCTTACTGAGAAAAAAGCCCTGAAATCAAGTGTCATACGACACAAGAGCATCACACTGATGAAGTCTCAAATGCTACCAAGATGCTTGCCACATATTATGCAGAAAACAGAAATATTAGGCTAACTTACCACCAAGAATGATGGGCTCTGGCGCATTTTGTTCAGTTTGTATATCTAACGCCAGAGAACTTGAGGATGCATTACTGGGAACTCCTGCCGAGATATTGCAGAGATGAAGGGAACATATAAGCAAAGAAACCATGGAGTACCGATAATTGTGCACAGAGATGAAAAAAAAATGCTTATGACTACATTACCGCCAAAAAGGGAAAATTGTCACAATAAGGATTTGTTATAGTGCCTAAGGATGGTCCAATCTCAACACATCATTTCTCTGATGATGAAGCCTATGGTTGCAGGCAATTACAAGAAAGGAATGGAAGAATGGGAGTTTACACAAACAAGCCAAACCCAGGAATTGGAGTAAAATTACAATTCCCACATAACTCCCTTTTCCTTCCGTTACCAAATGCACACTGAAGGAAAAACCAAAATTGGTACAGTTAATGCGCCTTTTCAAAACTTACGGACTCAAAGAAATTTTTTATTAGCCGAGGAGCACTGTCCTTAGTTTATTTTATTGAGACAAATGACAACACTAAAGAACATACTATAGCCTATTTAAACTTAATACTCTCCACAGACTTATGACCTGTCATGATAGTTTAATGATGTCTCAAATTTTCTCAATCACTTTTTTTTTTTCATAAAATTGAGTATAGAATAATCGAGACCATAATGCATGCCCAACAAACTGCAAGTATTACACAGCACATAAGTAAAGCAAGTCTGACATAGTATAGGAAGTCTGCTTTGTACAAGTTTGAATCACCGTGTATCCAATCAATTTTAGTTCAGTTTGCAATGACAGCATCAGATGAAAAATAGGACAGACATCCAGATCTTGATCTTGTCTCCAAAATTGTAAATCTCATCTATCAAAAAAATGGTTTGATGTTTCGAAACAAATATGAGCCATATCTAAGTATTGGACATGAAAGTTAACATGAGCATATATAGAAGCGACGAAATACACAGATTGTTAGACACGGTCACACCAAAGGATAGTATTAGCCCCACTGTGCACTCATAAAAAGAAATAAAAAAAGAATTATACCTGAACCATTTCCCCCCTGAGTCGTAAGCATCCTACATGAAGGAATGTATGTTAACGTGAAAATAAGAAACAGCGGGACAAGCAGAGTTTCTGTTGTTGTGCATTACCTTGTATGCAGAAATTCACGAACGAGAACATCTGATGGTGCGTGATTGGTTACCTTCCTGCGACGGCTGGGGCACTTACATAGCCTGTTCAATAAGCAAGAATGAACTTCAAAAACGGGTTGGAAGTAGCGCAGTGGATAATTAATTCGTAGTGGTAACTATCATCGAAAGCAGGAGACGGTATTGGAGAAGGTAATTTTAATAAGCTGGTATATGGAGCAACGAACCCATGCGTGATGGGGTCCCAGAGCAGAATCCTTTTACGCGGTAATCGCACGTCGCCTTGAAGCTCAGGGCACCTAGAAACCAAGTCCATGATCATGCCCAGTCGCCGAGGCTGGATCTCCTGCCAGATCTTGGAGGCCCTACATGTAATATACAAGAAGAGCAATTATTTTCTCTAATGCTAATTAGCAGAGCTATTGGACTTGACATCCTGATTCACTGGCCATTAGGACTAACCTGATTAATAAGCAAAATAATTAATCATGATTATTAAGCAACCAATGAAGATACGTATTAGGATGACTCACTAACCTGATGGGGTCTGCGTTCAATTTAGTGATGATCTTGTACAGACGTGCGGCAATGGGCAACTTGAGCGTGTCCTCGCTGGGGTTTTGGAAGAGTGCTGCGAGCTCGGCACCATCCTTGCCACCGGCGGCGACCGTCGCAAAGGTTTTGAAGAGGCTGACCTGGTCCAGGAGCTGCCACGACACCTGGCTGCTCTCCTTCCTGGGGACGCGATACAGGAAGCGCTGCAGGTAGTAGAAGGCGTCATCCAGCTGCCCTGACGACCGCAGCATCCGCTCCACATGCGACGCATCGAACACCTCCGCCGTCGGCTTCCCGCCCCTTCGATTCGATCGGTTTCCCACCCCACCCCGAGCAAGCAAGCGAAAACTCAATTAAAATCATGGAGGGTTCGGTTGACAACGGAAATCAAGGAGATCGATTTGGGAGCAGTACTCGCGACGGAGCTTGACGAAGGCAGAGAGAACTCGGCGGGCGTTCCCTCGGACAGGCCGCGCGCGGCGGCGGAGCAGTGGCCGCCGGATGGGGAGGCGGATTACTGGCCGGCCGCGGCGGCGTTTCGCCATCTCGATCGTTTCGGTGGTGGGTTGGTTAGGCTTGGGCACGACAAAGATGGACGTGGGGACGTTTTTGTTCATTTTTTTTTTTTTGGCTTTTCGCCTTTCCCTAATATGATCACTTTTCTGAGATTAATACTAGTATGTCCAGTCAATATTCATAAAAGTGTTCACAATTTATTGACATATATAAACCCCTCCTATGTTTGAGTCGTCTCAACATAAAAACCAGCCACTCTATTGACATACAAAGTTTTTGCTGATAGTTTGGTCTTAATCCGAACAAATATGAAGGAGATGATCGAGCCACCGGACACGAAGTTTTGCAGGATAGAGGGTGGAGTACTGTGTACGCGTGTGCGGTGGTGCAGAGGCGGTCGCGCCTGAGGAAGGAGATGATCGAGCCGCCGGAGACCAAGGCCCCGTCATGCCGCCGCTGGCACACCTCGTCGTGAACACCCCGTGAAGTGAAAATACGTTTACACGTATCCCACCTTTGTGAAGGTTTCCGTTTGCCGTCGACGTTTACCTTCCTCACGAGTCACGACTGTATCTGAAGAACCCGCCCCATTCGCTGCTCCTGCGGTCCTGCCATGGCCATGGCGGACACCAGAAGGTGTAAAGCTCGAGGTCAGCGACCCTCGCCATCAGGCGCTGCTGGGAGAGCTAACATACCAGCCGAGCCGTCGAGGTCGGAGTTGCCATTTCCTGCTTTGCAGCCGAATGTTGCAGCTACTTTTTTTAGATAATGAATGTTGCAGCTACTGGATGATCGCATCGATGTGCGTATCTATCTGTCGACCAAGAAAAGTTAACTGAAAAACTGCATATTCAGTCGTGTTTATGTGCTCTATCGACCTAAACATGATATGGTGTCTGCATGCATCTCTGGTCTCTCTCTTCCAATAAAACAGAGACGTACGATGCTAGCTGCAAGCAAAGCTCAACATCTGCACATGGCAATGGTAATCAGGTCACTCCGCTGCCAGCAAGCATCGTGCGCATGACACTTCGGCACCTTCCATGCGAAGCTTAATAAATTATTCACAAATCACAGCAATCAAATTCTTCAGGCACACAAACCAACCGATGTCTCTTGGTTCGTCAAACATTACATAGCAAACAAACTCAGGGCACTCACGACCAGAATGCACACACACGCTGCCGCTGCTTATTAGCAACACACTCCATTTCAAACTTTGTTCGGATTCAATCGCAAGCCACACACACACACCTGAGCACACACGCCGGCCGGTTTCTGACAGTCCGAGCGCAACACGCACGCAGGCGGCGCAAAGCAGGCCGCCTTTTTATTCCAAAGCACACCACGACCAACAGCCTAACATAGCCATCAGCACAGACAGGAAACAACATGAGGCCCCATACCTCACATAACAAACTCAATCAAAGGCAGCAGCAGCAGCATCCAACAAACCAGTCCAAATTCAGTCACGGGCGAACAAGCCATTGCGTACCAGCAGCAGATGTGCGGCGCAGGGTTCACCTAGGCAATGCAAGAGGCAGAGGTGTAAATGGAGAGTCAGTGAGCAAATCCAAATAGATGGATGGATGGATTATTTCACTGATCAATACGCAGAGCAATATATGCAGGTAGGTGTACATACCTAAGGACGGTGCCTCTGAGGAGGCGCCTCCGCCTGTAGTAGCGTGAATGCACGGGTGGTTTGAAGAGGTCGGAGCAGTGCCCGGCGTCCCACTCCAATGCGTCCCACACATCCTTCTCCATCTCGACCCTCACGCCTGGTTGTAGGGCCGGCAGCCGGCGCAGGCCAAAGCACCCTCTAATCCTGATGGTCTTTAGCGCGGGCGCGAGCATCTTGACCTCCTCACACATGATCCCCTGCAGCTTCGGCAGGTCGTGCAGGTGGATGGTGGTCAGCTTCGGGAATGGCACGCCGTGGGAGACTATCTCCTCCTCTGGGAACTTCTCGTTCAGCACGAAGACGTGCGTGAGGTCGCCGCAATGGATGATGTGGAGGGTCTCCAGGCTAGGGAAGGAGGTGACCCACACCGGCAGCACGAACTGGAGCCTTGGACAGGAGCGTAGATGTAGATGTTTCAGATTTTCAAAGGATAGAAATAAGCTGATGGTACATATGCTCCAAATGCACAGGGCCTTTTGGAGAGCCGATACCCAGATGGTCTCCAACTTATTTGCATATTCACTATATTCCTCTACGTTTGAAGTGAAAACCGTCTCAATTCTAGGGCAACTCTCCACACGGATCCATTTTAGGTGTTCCAAACTATATGCAACCATGCTAGTCGAGGCATCATGCAAATGCATGGATTCAACATACCAATTAATCACATCACATAAAGAATCACTTGTGAGCCCACTCTCCAAGGCACGACTCCCACCACCAATCTCAATATGGTGATCCAACTGCTGAGTCGGAGGCTGCGGGAAGACCAACATCGGGGCATCGCCAATCTTGGAAAATACATCACGGTAGTGGCTCACTAGAACATGACGGTGTTGATTACTACCGGGTTGAATTTGAATCATCTCCTTGTTGGTTGTGTCAAGCGGAACACCCCCACCAGAATCAATTGAAGAGGTGACTTGTATATTAAAATAATAAATACCCCTAAATTCATCATAATGAATGATCAAATCAAGCAAGGACCTCATGAGCCTCGCGTCCGCAAGAGTAGCATGCAACTGCAATGAAAAAGATTTGTGTTGGGCAAGGGATGGCCTAGTAAATCCGGATACCCTTCTATGTCGTGTGTCAATGCACAGCAGCTTCAGCTTTAGCTGTCCAAATGGACCCCACTTTAGTGCGCTAAGGTGCTCGCAACCCAGCAAAAACAGCCGCTTGAGCCCAGGGACATTTACCACCATAGTTGTAAGGTCAAACACCTTGATTGCAGATCCGGAGAGGTCTAGCTCCTCAAGATTAGGCAGTCCACGTACAAACAAGTTTTCTAACTGTGTACAACCTTGCAGGGATATTTTGAAGGTTTTGACAACCCTTTTATCTGCATCAGGCGGCGAACGCTCCCGTTCACAACTTTGCAGAGAAAGTAGCTCAGAAGACGACCTCCAATGGGCAGCTGGTCCATATCCATCAAAACTGAATAACCTTAGCGAGGAGGGAAGCCCGTCAGGTACAACAACATCCTCTAGCCCATCACAACCATCTAAAATAAGCATTCGGAGGCTCCTTGCCATTGATGAGCTCATTGATAGCTTTTCCAATTCTCTGTTTCCGGACAAATCTAGTATTTCTAGCTCCGTCTTGTCCATAAATGAGTTGCTGATTTCAGTTGATGCCTCCGCCTTGTGCGTTGGTTTGATTATCCGAAGCCTTCGAAGGTACGGCAATCTTCCATGTAATCTCGTTGTCAACTCCCAACGCATGGATCCCTCGATATTCAGCTCGATGAGGTTGGTCATGTTGTCTATCTTCTCTTCAGATAAGATATCATCCCACTCTGTGTAATGTACATCAAGCACCCATAGGTTTTGGAGACATGTCCATTTTGTATTGTTCTCTGCTTCACTTGTGTTGTCATGTGTGCAGCGATCCAATCCAAGGAATCTCAATTTGTGGCAGAGGAGGAAAGGAGGTGATACAAAACTAAAGGCACAATGAGAGAGAACTAGCACGCCAAGGCTGCTGCAATGTTTGAGAAACCCACTTGGTAAGCATGGGGGTGGTGTGAGAAACAAAGAAGGTAACCATGTGTTGTCAAGTGCTACAAACAAAGAAGATACCCTTCCAAATCTAGCCTTCATATCTGCTTGTATATTGTTGAAACCCTTTGATGTGACACAAATCCAACGACAAGGCTGATTTTTTGAGAAGGAAGTGGCATCTTCGACTAGGAAAAATGGAGCCTCCGGATCTTCCATCAACTTTTTAAACACTAAGCCGAGCTGAGAAGCGTTACACTCCCAACGTATTTCCTGGTGCAATATACTTCTGCAAATCTCCTTTTTTCCATCATCTTTGATGATCCCATCACACATCCAATAGTTGGGAGCATGAGCTGTCCAAGCAAATTTAGTGGCCCTGTGAAAACTGTATTGCATGAATAACTCGTACAGACAACACTCAGTTACCATAGTTAGGTTGACGTCCCGCATGCATGGGTGGCGAGCAACTATATTAGCAGCCTCTTCACGCAGCAGTGCACAAAACTCTGAAAATGTTAAGCCATCGGCCGGCCGGCCGGAGGAAACAAAAAGGTCTGTGTATCTTAGCTTGTCTCTTATCTCAGTGTAGTGATCATCACCAAGTATGGTCAGATACTGTCTCTTGAAGGTCCATATAATCGTATGGTCACGGTATTCCGGATTAATACCGAAACTTCTTATGTCAACCTCATACTGACCTCCATTAAGAAAAATCATTATCGATTTTCTGTGAATCAAGGTCTGGTCAATCACCGTTGAAACACTCCGTAGCAAATCCCTAGAGTCATGGTCCACACCATTGAAGTCATCCTCCTCATCCTGCTTACCAAACATGGCCATTGTTTCAGGGTCAAGTTCTAGCTCCTCTGCAATTTTCTTCTGCATCTCCCTTCTACTTTTCCATGCTGAGCAATCAATGTATAATATTCTGTCAAAACGTAATTCTGGAGGAGTTTTCTTCTTAGCTTTGATTGACCTAAGTTCTTGTGCTATGGATCTGAGGACCGGGGCAGCCCCAAAGCCACTCCAACCATGAAAATAGAAGACCTTTTTGTCTCTGTGGCGCCGAATACATTCAAACATCTGCTCTCTGGCGCTGTGAACGTCTCTTACATGCAAATCCTGAAGTAGATGAGTAAGCAGGAAGCAAAGTAAAGGCACGTTAATTCGTTGCAGCTTTGGTTACGTAACTAGTAAATCCAATACGAATGCATGCTCTGGTAGGGTGTATGAATCAATAAAATTTTGGCGCATGCAAGCTATATTATATAGAGAGCACCGGTGTCCCAAAAACTTGTTTGGATTAAAGCAGCAATGCTTACAGTAGTCAAATGAATTACAGTAGTACCGTACCCCATATTCGGGAGCCATGATGAAACTCCTCGTCTTAGACGACCAATAGACGGGAAATGCATGAATGCCGATTTATTCTATCTAACCCATGAATCCGCTGGTTCGATCAACACTGTGGCCTGCAGAAACCATTATCAAACTGTAAACAAAGAGAGCCAGGTGCGTACCCCAGTAGTGATTTGAAAATTCCATGCATACTGGTACGGCGTACGCTTACCTTGGGAATTAACGAATGGAAGCCGGCCAGAAGTAGGATCGCGCGATTCGAGAGGTACGTAGCAGTAGTGTAGCTGTGGACAAGCACCAGGCGCGCGCGCGGCAGCTATGTTCGTTTCTCTGAAACTGCTAATAGCATGGTTCGTTGCTTGCTTGGTTCATCCTGTCCATGTACTACTACGCTTGTTGGATGCTTTGCTTCTCTCACAGAGCCAGCCAGCAGCAGCAGGCAGCATATGTCTCGATCTTGTCTTTTCCAAGGGAAAGCACGAAATTCGTGGCCTCGCTTTGCTAAAGACAGACAGACAGCTCTGTGATCCGATGGAGATCGAAAGAAGAGAATGGCAGCACTTTGTCCTTTGTCTAAAAGAAGAGAAAAAACATCAAAGCTTAAGCTAGCGCACCTCATCTCCCTGCTCACGCAATCATCAAACGGCTCTCTCTCTCTCTCTCTCTCTCTGCCTGCATGGATCCATATGCATCCTCACATCACACGGGTGTACAGTACAGTACGGTACAGTACAGCTGTGCAGGCGGGTCGGATCGGATAAGCCGGCCAACCTACAGTGCGACAACCCCGGACGAGGGCGTCCGTCCATCTTTGCTTCAGACAAGTTAATAATATATCGATCGATCCCGTCGCTAGCTAGCTCGTGCAACCGGCCGGCCGGGTTGGTAATCTGAACATGCAAGCCGGAAGTACGTACGTGCGTTCTTTCTGACTGGGATGATATATATATATCCGACCCTGTTAATTAACTAGCGGACGGCGAGGAGGATGCGAGCAGCGCCAGCTGGTCGTGCTGTGCTGGCAGGCGATCGGGTGGGTACGCCTCGATCGATCGGCGGCGTGGAACCGGCCGGGCGATCTACGGTCAACTTGCCAAGCATGGACGTACTCCACACCAGACAGAAGCTAGGCTGCATGCTCACCATGCATGTCATCGCCAGATCCATCCATCAGCAGGGTACGTACGTACGCATGATCGATGATGAAATGAACGATTTAATCAAAATGTGCACCATCCATGCGAATTCATTTCACGCAACAAAATCATTCGGGCAATTAGCTACACTGCTGCTGCTGGACTGAACCAAATTAATTAGCCCTGACAGAGGATTATTGATGAGAACCACATCAGTAAGATCAGAAAAAAATACACACGCAGCATGGCACAACAATGCATATATATGTACTTGCATTTATCGATATCAACAGAACAGACTAGCTAGAGATTGAGTAAGTAGAAACTAGCTGCGTCGATTGATCAAGAGCACTCGACCGTGAGCAACCAAAGTAGCACCATCACAAAAAGCCGCAGAGGATTGACTGATCTGTTTCTCGTACGGAAACAAATATTAAACTAGGTCCACGGCAACAACAGAGTACGCGTGCCAAAAAGGAAACCCAAAGAGCTACACACTCGAGAAATCGATTGTGTTCCTTGCCATATGTCTTCCTTCCATCCGGACCGGTAAAGATGAGATGGACGGCTGTGGATAGGTTGTATTCCTTGAGTATTTGATTTTTTTTTGGGATGTATAGTGTCAGGAGCTGGCTGCTTTTAGCGTGTGGCAGTGTGCTGTCGGTGGAGTGCGCTGGGCGTCGATGGGATTGGTGGTGGGCCACACAATTGAATACTGCATGTACTCTAATCAGTGGGAATTTATTGTTTATTCATTTGAGCTGTGGTGGTTGACAATTAAATGCTCCTCTCCGGCTTAGATGGTGTACATAGAACAGATTTTTGTGTTCCTGAATCCTCCGATTGGTTATGGAATTTGTTAATGATTATGGACAGTAATACAAGATCTGCAATCTGCCTCGTACATTATTTGTTTTCTTTTTCAGAAACGCATCTTTTGTTCGCCCTTGGACATGGATTTTGTCAGTGTCGTGTTCTGCTATTATCTTTTCAAATTTGTCTATATTTCTTTGATTTGGTCTTACCTCATGCTGGTAGTCCTAAGCACTACCCTGTTTTGGACTTGATAACCCAAATTAGTGAATTTAGGCTTCTTCAAATATGCATACTTGTGCAATTAGCCTCTCTGAAATAATTATGTACAGGTTTTAAAGTAAGTAATAAACATGGACATTGTACATACACGTCAACATATGATGATAGTGGTAATTAAAATGGAATTTTTGATATGGAGTCTAAATAATTGACTTGATGAACTAGTAACGAAGAGTAGAAGGTATACTCTGGCATACTAACACACCAGCACACTCATATTATTGGTACACAGTTGGTACATCAAGTATGCATACGTTTTGTCCGATTCCGAGCGTAGATGATTTGACATAATTCTGCTAGGCTCCGCGCGCGCCTCCGCTGGCACACATCCCTATCCTGGAACCAACGGTGAGGATGGAGGGCATACATATGGTACGGTCTATATATTTCATATTAGCTACACACTTATATAAAGCTGACAGACTCTTCCGGTCAAATTAGTTAACCAGATGACATGCAAGAGAGGCTTGCATCTGTCTCCGACATTGCACTCATCTTGCACTTCTTCGACTTGTTTGAATCCTTTTCTTCTTTTCTAACCCTCCCACCCCCTCCTAACATTCTTGCACACCACTTGTATCTGCCCCAGGTGCTGCAACAGAAAATGACCTTGTCAAAGTTCACGAGGATGTAGAAAGCACTGTATTTTGATTTAAAACACCGTATTATTCTTCTGAGAATCAAGAAAAAGTGTCATCCCTAAGAGCAGCGTTCTGCTTTCAGAGACATAATAAGCAAAATGCAAGTAACCAGCAAGGAGCAATGGCACGTTTTCACCCTAGGATCACACAGATGACAGATAGGGTGCTCAAGTCGTTAATAATATAATCCACGAGAATAAGCAAAGACCCATATGATCTGTCTCTATTGCTGCAGCAGCATTTACATTTCTACGTACCCAGACACGACAGCAACCATTATTGTGCCGCCTTCAATATTCCAAGGCACCATGTTCACCAGGGGAAAACACACACCCTACCTCCCTACAGCACTGAGGCATTGATGAAATAGAATCGCATGCATCAGTCACGTGTTCGCTTCAGACTAGCAAACTTCATATTTCTGTGGAGCGCTCTCCAAATTCCCCATTGGATGCTCTGTTAACACACACCAACAAACTCTAATTCAGTTCAAGGGTCACATTCATACATATTCTTCTTTATCACATAACTTTAGCAATTAAAGGGAATAAAACGAAAATGGTGAGCAAGACAACATCACATTTGTGGCAAGATAATGTTTGCCTACATCGCAACAATTAATAGAGATCAAGGTAACCTACATGCCTGATACAGAGTAGTGTTTGATTGACCCATGGGCACTCATTATGTACAAAAAGAAATCAGGTTCATGCACATAATGATGGTAAACCACCGAAATCTCACCAAGATCGATGCTCACCTTAAAAAAAATATGCAAGAAAACTGAACATTTACATGAAGAAGGAATAAATGCCCAGATAGCACAACACTTTGAAGCACAATTATAACCCACATGAGGCTACCAAGGTAAAAATAAAATTACCTGTGCAAGTTGGGCAGCTATGATTACCGTAGATTACCATTTAACTAAGATATTATGGTACTGCTTCAAAGAGAACTGAAATGGCAAAATAATACAAGGTCATGGCAATCTACAGGTCTAAAAGATAACAGACTCTGCTTACTGAGAAACAAGCCCTGAAATCAAGTGCCATAGGACACAGGAGTATCACGCTGATGAAGTCTCAAATGGTACCAAGATGCTTGCCACCATATTATGCAGAAAACAGAAATAGTAGGCTAACTTACCCCCAAGAATGATGGGCTCCGGAGCATTTTGTTCAGTTTGCATATCTAAAGCCAGAGAACTTGAGGATGCATTACTGGAAACTCCTGCCACAAAATTACATAGATGAAGGGAGCATATAAGCAAAGAAACCATGGAGTACCGATAAGTGTGCATAGAGAAAAAAAAATGCTTATGACATCTTTCCAGCCAAAAAAGGGAAAATTGACGGGATGGGGATGGGAATATAAGAGCTAAACTTCTACCATTCCATGCTTTTAACTGTCCTTTAGTGGAAAACAAGTGCAAATTTTTTATGTACAAGTGTAACAATAGTGATACATTTCACTGAATCAGAATGTAGCAAAATGCTAAGCAGCGCAATGGAAGTGAAAACTCGTTACTAACATAGGGGAAGACACAGGGGCTCTATCAGTGATGTAAACTAATGTCACCAAACATGCTTTGGAAAAAAAATGCTAATCATGGATCACACTTGATGAATATTTTTTTCTAGCATAGATACAACACAGGTGGAGGCGCACACCTTAGTGATTTCTTCTTGACTGATGTGAGGAGGCCTGAACAAAAGTAACAAGGCCCAGCATATGAGCGGCAGGAGCAAAAACAACTAAACAAAAACCTAATTATAAGCTGATTAATACCTCTTTCGCAGGAAGGAACGAGCAAGGACATGTGCCGGGATGCGACCAATTTTATTCTTATGATGTGACCTATATTGCCACAACCTGATACAAGAGACAGTTGTCACACAAGTGATATCAGAAAGGGAAACTAGATTGAGGACCCGGCGCATATGAAAATGAGATGCATACCCTCCAGGAGGACGAAGCGACATGATGTAGGCAGGATCGAAGGTGCAGCGTGGTAACCTTGCCTTGGCTTGAAGCTCAGGGCACTTGGCAACCAAGTCCATAATGACATCCACTGCCTTGGGCTTGAGGCGCCGATGTAGGATGGAGGCCCTAGAAGAAATTAAGTCACAAATTGTTACAAGCATTGCAATAAAATTGCATATTTGCATCTATAATCAATTCGGAGGGGCATTGTACCGCTGAAAGTCAAAGAGAACCTCTAAGACAGCGACAGGTAATATGTTAACTGAAGTAAATTAAGGAGTGCAGCACAATCAGAGTAGCAGTAAGAACGCACTTGGTACGGTCGGAGCGCATGGAGAGCAGGAGTTTGCCGATAGCCTCGGAATCTTTGTAGAAGTGGAGGTTAGCGTAGAGGCGTTGGAAGAGGGCATCGACGGCGTGGGCCTGACCCGCGGCGAAGTCGGCGATGATGCGGAGGACGAGGATACGGACGTTGAGCGCCTCGGCCTCGGGGCTGCAGTCCCCCACGGTGACGAAGCGCAGCGCGTAGGACGAGGCGGCGGCGCAGCGGTCGTCGAGTAGCATCCGGCGGAGGTGCGCCGCGTCGAAGAAGACGCCCGTCTGCCGCTCCAGGCTGTGATTGATTAACAAAACTGAATCAGGCTGCGAGCGGATCAAGATCGCCGTTGGGGCGGCGGGAAAGGGAGGGCGGAGTGCGTACGTGTGTGCGGTGGCGGAGAGGCCATTGCGCCTAAGGAAGGAGATGAGCCGCCGGAGACGAAGCCCCGTCAAGCCGCCGCGGGAACACCTCGTCGGCATCGCGGGTCGCGGCCAAAGAAACCGATTTGCTTCACTCTGTTTTTTGTCCTCTTTTTTTTATATAATAATGGTGGTTTGGTTTGGGGAAGGAAAGGGAGATAGCAACTGCGATCGGGTCGGTTTCGGGTGGACAAGGCCCGACACAGGTTCCGTGGGCCAATTGGGTCTCAGCTCAACTGAATTCATCATGGGCCAAATGAAATCCTACACGCAGTGGCCTGGTACACTGTAGTATAAATAAACAAAAAAAAAATCAGAATGTGTGAAGCATGAATTAGTTTTTCTACTCAGCCTGCCTCCAGATATGAATGTGCACGGAGTATCACGTTTAGTTTGGAGTACAAAAAACTATCATCAGTACAAGATCAGGTCCACTGTCCACACAAGCAAGAACAAAAAAATCCTGCCGCGCGGGCGTTGACTCCGCCCTGCCCGCCCGGTTGACGCACCAGCCTGCGCGTCCCGGTAGTGTCCGGCGGGCGGTCGGCGTACGTTGACGCTCGAGCTGAGGTGCATGCATGCATGGGTCTCAGCGGGCGGGCGTTGACTGCTGGGTCGTCTAGCTATAGCACGAAGGTCAGGCGGACGCTCGAGTGCGCGGAGGCGGGCGTTCCGTACATACGTTGGCTTCATCTGCTGAGAGGACCGGACCGGCCGGCGGCGGGATGGTATGTCCTTGACTTGCATATACTTTCATGATCACCTATGCCAGCGCCCAGGGCGTCCCCTTCGACAACACCGCCGCCGCCGCCATCTTCGACTACGGCAATGCCGCCGCCGCCGCCCCCGGTAGCCCCGCCATGCCAATGCTGCCTGCGTACAACGACACAGCGACGGCGACCGCGTTCACGACGAACCTGCGCAAGGCGGAGCTCCCATCGCGCGTGGACGAGAGCCTCTTCAACTGCTCCGGCGTCGGGCCGAACAACACGCGGTTCACGGCGAGCATCAACAACGTCTCCTTCGTGCTGCCCTCCACCGTCTCCATCCTCCAGGCGCACTACCACGCCACGCCCGGTGCCGCCGTCTTCACCGCCGACTTCCCGGCAAACCCGCCGGTGCAGTTCGACTACACGGCGCAGAACGTCAGCCGCGCGCTCTGGCAGCCGGAGCCGGGCACCAAGGTCTACAAGCTCAAGTACGGCTCCGTGGTGCAGGTGGTGCTCCAGGGCACCAACATCTTCGCCGCCGAGAACCACCCCATCCACATCCACGGCTACGGACTTCTACATCCTCGCCGAGGGCTTCGGCAACTTCGACGCCGCCACCGACACCGCCAAGTTCAACCTCCACGACCCGCCAATGAGGAACACGGTCGGCGTGCCGGTGAACGGCTGGGCCGTCATCCGGTTCGTCGCCGACAACCCCGGGGTGTGGCTGATGCACTGCCATCTGGACGTGCACATCACCTGGGGCCTTGCCATGGCGTTCCTCGTCGAGGATGGCGTTGGGGTGCTCCAGTCCCTCCAGGCGCCTCCACCAGACCTCCCACTCTGCTGAGAGCCTCAAAGCATTATTAAAATCCATGATTTGCTTGCCTGATTCTGATTAATTGGGATATTTTTAAACATACTACATGTGATTCATCAAGATGCATAGTCAATGTAATTCAGATATAATTTGAAGCAAAGAGCAACTTGCAGTAAAACTCCCTACACAACAGATTTGTTAACTTATGCTGATTATTTGGATATATTCATGTACCAGTTCACTTTGGTCCCAACATCCTAGTTTTCTACAACTGATTGATCAAGAAACATTGTCCATTAATTCAAATACATTCAAACAAAGAGCAACTTGCAGTAAAATTTTCCATGTATTCTCAAATTAACAGAAATCAGAGGGATGGAGTGGGGCACTGAAGCATTACAGAAGGAGATTAAAATACCACTGCACTGTATCTCATCATCCATCTGCTATGAAACATTTCTAAAGGAAAATTTGTCTACAAGAGGATCTTACACTGCTAAGGAAATGATTTCCTACCACCTACTGAGTACAGAATATACACAACTAGCATTTCCCTTGAGCAAGGCACATGTTACAGATCAATAGGGACCAGAGAGACATGGAATGCAGCTGCCCTGCAGATATCAAGAAGAGGATCAAGCCACAAACTTCAGGCAGCGAGTGTCATTGCGTATAACTTGGCATCGGCACGAACAGAACCGTGTCCCACACCTCACGCATGTGTAGTTTGCAGAATTTCCGCAAACTGAGCAGTAATGACGTCGGGATGACGTGCTTGGTGGCCCCACAGCAGCCCTCAAGTATGTTGGAACATGAGGAGGAAGTGACCCCAGGTTTGCTTGTTTTAAGAGTGCGAAATCTTAAAGTTGCAGTTACCAAAGAAATACAGCAGGAAGGAAACTTTCAGCACATGATTATGTGCTACCATCCAACTTACCTCATGAAGCACATCCATGAACGATCTAGCTGCTCTCTTCTCCATAGCTTTCCCTTGCCTTGTCTTGCGTTTCATATTCTTGGACTGCTTCTTTTGCATAAGAACTGCAGAAGACAAGTAGAACACAAGATTGATCTCAAAAAAAAAAAAAAAAAAAAAAGTAGAACACAAGATGACTACTAAATTACTACATTATGTCTTTTAAGAAAGCAGAGACATCCGCAATCTAAAACAATGGTACTGCATTCCTAAGTGTCAAAAAATATTCTATGTTGAACAGCAGGGTCAATGCAATATGTCACAAAATGGTGAATCCAGACAATAAAAGCCATATAGCATGTTGAATTTATGCCCAACCAAAAAATATGTGATTCCGCTGGATCCAAAGACAATATAGAGGCCATACTCTAAAACAACTCACGCATAATTCGGGCTCCTTGTCCTCTCATGACACATACTGAAGAGGTAACTCAGTTTCAAAGACAGTTTTCTTATTTTTATTTTTGAGGGAAAGAGGACAATTGTTTCAAATATCATTTATTTTATCCTACTCATCAATCTACTTTGCAGAAACAGAAATACAGATTTCTGCTGCTACAAGAAGATTTGTAACATAAATTTAGTGTGCCCTGCATATTGATAACTGAATCCTGTTAAGCTTGCTCATAAAATTCTTTGTCGAATTAGATTGCAAAGAGTAACTTTTTAAAGATGTAAATCATATTTACTCATGTATGTTATTGTTATGTACACATCATGTTAATCTATCCTTTTGCACTGTTGCATTGGGTACTAATGTCCATAAGACTGACTGAACATGGCAGTTGCTCCCAAATGGAAAAGATACTGACCGGGATCTTCCTCATCCGTGGAACCATACTCATCATCGTTAAGGTAACAACCTCAACCCCAGCATTATCACTCTCAAGAGCTTCAAGGCGAGCTAACGCAGCCTGCATTGCATTACAGAAATGGACATATTAGTATGATAGCAAAGGAAAACCAATGAAAGACCATGAGCGCAATGAAAGACCATGAGCGCGAAGAAAGAATGTGGACATGAATGAAGTAGTAGCAGGGAACAACTTGGAATCGAATCGAAGGAAAAGGGGAGCAAGAGCAAAGAGAAGTCAGTACTATGGCAGATTAGGACTGTGGGTCGTGTCGATTTGGATTTGATGGAATCGAGTGAAGGGACCGAACCGTACCTGGGCGCGGTTGTCGGAGCTGGCGAGCGCGGACGCCATGCGCGTGGCCATCCGTCGCGTGCGGGCGCTCGTCCGCCGGAACGGCCCGACGTTCTCTTCCTCCACGTCCATCCTTTACTTGAGAAATCCAGCAGGCAGCGGCCGAGATGGGTGTTGCAAGCTGCGACTGGATGAGCCGCCGACGTGAATTTCAGCGGACGGTGGCTGCCGGTCGGCGTGCGTGACGGCGGCAGAGGCGAGCTGCTCGTGGTGGTGAGGGAGTTCCAGTGGAGGAGGAAATGGAAGGCTCGTCGTCGTCTTCTCTTGGGCTAATGGGCTAGGCTGTAAATGGCCGGTCATATGAGCCCAGATGAATCTCTGAGGCTAGCAGGCCGCAATGTTGGGCCGAATCTTGAGCTTCGCTTAATCTGGTCCGGGAGAAGCAGATCGGACGGTTGCCAGGTATCTCGGGGTGGTCGCTGAATGAAATAGCGACCACCCCGGAATGTGCGCTGCGGCCGACGCCAGCTCGCCGGAGACGGAGACCGGGGAAGAGCTCGATTCCATGGACATTGAGAAACACGGGCGAGGCTTCGCGTCGCTGGCACCAGTCATCGAAAATTATTATCCCTTCCATTGTCGAGGGCGTGCAGTGGCGCCCGACGGTGCAGCGTGCTGCCACCCGGTGTCCGCCGTACATCGACTAAGCAATATCGCACGGAGGAGCGCGCATCTGGATGCTCCTCTCCAGCCTCGTCGCAGCGGCGTCTGATCCTATGCTGGACTGTTGGTGTTGCTTTGAGGATCGAGGCGAGGCAGAGAGGAGCCGCGGCGAGTGTGACTGAGTGGCAAGTGCACGGCGCCCTCCCCTGTTCTGCACCAGACCATTTTCTTTCAGGGACAATGCTTTTGGCCAGCAGCAGCAGAAGGGACCTCTTGCGAGTTTGTATTGGATGGATGCTCCGTCAGTCTGACGGGCTATAGCAGGCTTGTGCCACTACACGACCAACACGAAAAGAGCGTCGATTCAAGCACACATCCCTCAGACAATAGAATTAGCATGGCATTTCGGATCGAACAAATCAGATGACTAGCATGACATTCATAGCCTACTACACACAGCCCTTAAGTTTTCAGTGTCCTAAACATACATATAATGTAAATGTTGTGAATGAAGAAAAAAATATTGCCTGATGTAATTTTGCACTGAAAACTTGAATGAAAGCTGCACAAAAAGTCGATTACATAAAAAAAAAAGAGCAGTTTTATGGTCCAAAATAATGGTCATTAGTTTTGAAAAACTAATGGCCATTAGTTTGATCCGACGGTCTAGATTTAATATCGAAAATCTACTACTAATGGCCATTAGTAAGGGTAATATTGAAAAAATAAAGTGTGATAGACTTGTAATAGTAATTTTGTTTTTATAAAAAAAATCTAATTTGATCAATTTATGGTGTCCATCAATCTAGTTCATTATTATAGTTCTTAGGGTTAGCCGGTAGGGTTAAATTATTTAGTTCATTATTTGTAAAAAAAAATATTTAGATAATAGTAAAATTACTAATGTGCCCTCAAACTAATGGCCATTAGTTTTGAAGAACTAATGGCCATTATTTTGGACTGTAAAACTCATAAAAAAAATGGCATTCATGATCAACCTAAAACTCTACGACATAGCACATCAGTCTATACTAGTAGTACATCACCTTGGCAGCAAGGAAATAAACATTATTGGCCAACATGAACAAACACCATGACTAAACGTTAACCATGACAGCATCAAGAATCACCTTCCTTTGGAGAGATCGGTTATAGTCGTGAGTGGATACGAGATGGCATTCTGATCATCTTCCTGACTCAGCGCATAGCTGCTCAGCAGCAAATTATCATGTTGCAGGTCAGCTGGGAGTGATGCGTCTCTTTGTAGGTACTGCATGACGAGGCGCATGCACGGCCTCGCACTCGGCATAGGGTGGGAACAGAGTAAGCCAAGCTTCAGTACCAGCTCTGCCTCCTCCTCCGCCGCCCCGGCGTAATTAGTATCAACCGTGAGTAGCCTTGGGTCGATGGCGTCGGTGATGGAACCAGCTTGCCATGCCGCGAGCACCCAGTCGGCCAGTGCCACAGGCTCTCCATCGGTGGCGTTCACCCAGATCGGCCGCCTTGCACAGACAACCTCCATCATAAGCACACCCAAGGCAAACACATCAGTTGCCTTGGTCGCCTTGCCAAGCCTAGCAAGCTCGGGAGCAATGTAACCCCATGTTCCTGCCATGCGTGTGGTGTGGGCGTCGGCTCCGTGATCATGCGACCTTGCAAGGCCGAAATCACCCAGCCTCGCATTCATCTCGGCATCAAGAAGGACATTGCTCGACTTGATGTCTCTGTGGATGATGACCTGCTCCCATTCCTCATGGAGATACAGAAGACCGGATGCCACACCTTTGATGATGCAGAACCTTTGTGCCCAATTTAGACTGCCAATGGTGGTGGTGTTTTCTTGGCTGTGTAAGTAGCAGTCAAGGCTTCTATTCGGCATGTAGTCATACACCAATAAAAGTTGTTGCTTGTGCCGGCAATATCCGAGCAGCTGAACGAGGTTGCGGTGGCGGAGATGACCCAATATGATGATCTCGGCCATGAATTCTTTCATCCCTTGCTTTGACTCTGGTGACACCCGCTTAACAGCAACGGTCTGCTTGGAATGGGGAAGCACTCCTCTAAAGACGCTCCCAAAGCCTCCCTTACCAAGAAGCATCTTGTCCTTGAATCCATCGGTGGCAGCCAGGAGATCTTTGTAGGTGAATGATGGAGGCCCATACTCCCTTTCCCAATCCAGTTCGTGTTTTCTTGCTTTTGACCGCCTCTTCATGTATACTTTCACAAGAGCAGCAGAAGCTATTGTGGCGATTGAAAGAGTTGGTACAAGAACTGCACATAATATTGTATAATGGCTGCTGAGTGGGCAAGAGCGAAGTTGCTTCACGAGGTCCTGAATAGTGTTCAAAGATAGGGCGGTGTAGTTGAGTGCTGGAGCTTCTCCGTTTACCTTCAAGCTCCAACCCAGAATGTAATGCCTGCTGGGAATTGGGCCAGTGGCGGAGGAAAAGCCGGCAAACACCGATGACTCTGATGTGGTTGTCAAAAGGGAGGAGAGATTACATGCGACCCTGAGCAGCGGCCGCCTGGGCTTGATACTAGCCGGCAAACAGCAAGGCGCTATGGTCACATCCAGCGTGGTGCTCTTGCTGTCGTAATCCACCCACACCTGAATCGGATGTCCGCTACTGAGGCTCAAGTTATAAAACTGACCATCATCATCATCATTGTAGTAACCAGCATCTTGAGCTTGATATGAAGACATGCTGTTGACGTCGATCCCGACGTGGTTGCCATCAATGACTTTGAATTCGGTGTTCTGTACGGTGTCAAGCTCGACTGCGAGGAGATGATTTGATGTGTCACCATCTTTTTGGCTATTGAGAAGGCCCATGTATTGGGAAGCCGAAGCGTTACTAAAATCCTTGGTGACAGAGAGCACAAAGGCAAGACCGTCTGTACTGATGTCAAGGTAGCGTTCCCATGATGGAGAAAACAAAGGTTGTGGAGAAGGAAGGCACGGAGGGACCATCTGTGAGACTTGTGAAATTGAGAGGGTAAGCATAGAAAGCACGACCTTTTGTGAACACCTGCCCGCTGGTTAGCCGCAAGAGGCCGTCTACGAGTGAAGCGTCTTCATTCATGGTAAGGTCGTTACCATAGAAGCCATTGTAGATGAACCCGCGCTCATCACCAACAGCAGCACTAGAGGTCGCAGATACCACAGACGACAGGAGCACGAGGAGGAGACAGAGACGCGGATGCGCCATGGAAAATAGCAAGGCAAGCAAGATGAGATCTCTCAGGCTCTCAGCGGGTAGCTAGCAAGGCTGGGTTGCTGGATTAAGGGTGCGTTTGGCAGCGCTCCTGGCGCTTCGGATCTTCACTGTTTCAATTCGCACTGTAAGAGTTCGTGCTGATCCAACCAGTACAGTTTATAAGCCCCGTGTGGACCGGCATTCCGGTCAAGCCATGCAACGTGTGTAAATGGGGTCCGGTAAGTCTGTTTTGATTTTCCTCACGTAGGGCCCACATTGAATATGACTTCTAATGTGCTGTGTACAATGGGCAAGCATAGAGAAAAGCATTAACATAGTATATGTTATGTTACATCAAATAAATACACTATATGAAATATAATTCATAATTATCTGGTTATAATAATTTAATTTCATAGCATTAGGCCAGTTTTTTTTTTTTTTTTGGCTTCAGGCTAGTTTGACTTGTACTAATTCTACAAAATACACTTATTTTGCGGCATATGGAGTACTAGCAGTAGCACTCGCATAAGCTTGCAATGGCAAGTGAGGACTTGCGGGGGTTTTCATGTCCGGCTACAACTACACGACCGATGAGTAAGCCTTTTTCTTCTAAGAATATTTGTACTTTTCTTCGAAACGTGTGGAAAGGGCCAAGGCCAGTTTGATTTCTCATGATTCAGAACGTGTGGATAGCACTAGTCGTGGAAGATGACAAAAGCACAAGGAGAGGAGAGCAAGATGCCGTCCATCTTGATCTCGCAGCCAGCAAGGCTCAATCCGCTGGAAATGAGCCCTTCCTAAGTACTGTGAATTGGTTCTTCGGCGACGTACCCGGTGCTCCACGTAGCTGTACTACTGAATTAATGAAGAGACCCCAGTAGAGACCGGCATCCAAGTCAAGCGGACTTCTTAACGAAGGATTGATTGGTACCAGCATCGTATTAGTACTGGCCTGCAAAGCAAAGGCAAGGACTCCATAAGCAAAGCACTCTCTTGCTGGCGCTCCTCCGGGGCTCTGAGTTGAAGGTGGATTTTTCTTTTCTGCGCCAGGCACAAAGCTCCATGGCTACCTGCAGTGCTGCAGCAACATCTCCCCAGTGTCCCCACAACAGCCATATGACCACAACTCTTCAGACAATACAGCAGCCTCAAACGACAAGCAAAATTTAACACACTTCAGGATCACTTGCCGTTTTGCAGCAGTAGGGCAACAAAAGAGCAATGACAGTTGCAGCATCACATTTATCAGCAGGCTTGCTGTGCCTTACAGCCAATCGGATTGCATCATTTCAGCAGAAAACTAAAAAGAGTAGTATTCATCAAAGACGGTCCTTTTGTGAGTCAAGTTATTTTGAGCACAAAGATCACGGAAGCTGTAGTAATACAGGGATTGGGATTATTAATTAGTTAACTAGTAAGGTGACCCGCGCAAATTGCGCGGGCTAGAGCTGATTTAGCTTTTAATCTAACTTAAAATTATATATCTTAGCGAGAGCCTTCATACATCACACGTTTTATCATCAGTATCTTGCGGATCGTGAATTGTGATTGCCTGAAAATAGAATAAAAAATGCTTTTAGAAAATATGTTCATAAGAGGCTAAACATCTCCAGTGTGTCTAATTTACAACCGAAGAGTATGTACGTTGTTGAAAAATCTCCACTCAGCCTCGCGGGATTAGACTTCATGCTTCTGCTTGTTGAGTATTTTTTTAAAAATTCTTCAAGTTTCTTTCAGATGGTGAAAAAAAATTCAAGATTGATTGTCTAATCCAGCTTCGCAAACGAATACAAATTCACCAGAGAATATAACAATGCTATGTGTCCGACTGGAAATGTTAGACTGTGTTAGAGCATCCCAATGGTAGAGTGATTGCTCACTTTTCACCTCAGCTAAGAATCAACATAAGAGTTTACATTGTCTTTAAATTAATGATTCACCTTACATGTCAGCAGCTCAATAAATGCTATAGAATGTCATTTAAGGAAAAGCTAGCTCCTCCCTCTTTTTTCTTCTCTCCTCCACGTAGGGCAAAATCCTACGTGGACTGACTCTTACCCTCCCTTCAGGGTGCTCTTCTGACCACTTTTATGAGCGACTGGGTAGTTATGTGGGTCCTTGTTTTGTGCTTTGTCATTTCATTGATTCCTATAGTGGTACATCGCGCTTCTTCACTTGGATGTATAGCAATGTTGAGAATAATAATTAATTTATTTGTTTACTTGTACCCAAGTACTACCAACTTTATGATACAGTGGTGAATGCAAAAATTACTGGTTACCGCTTTGTTCTTGGTTGAAAGTATTGTGCCTTACCGACGCTGAACATGGCACGTACTCTTAGCTGTGTGGCACCTTCAGTGATACCTAAACAATGTCAGAGCGAGCGGCTTCAATTCAGGCTGCTGCATATATGGTGCTACCGCCATCGCCATGGATCGCAAAATGCTATCAACACTATTGACGTCTGGTTTCGAGAATCTACAATGACCTCTCTCGCTTACTCTTTCTCTTAAATGTTGTGTTCAAATTCACGGCCTTGCTTCTCGCTGTATGTTGGGTAGTTGCAACGTTTTAGATTAACAGAGGACGGCGCTCTTCCATTCAATCTTCTTGTTGTCATCACCGATTCTCCTGTCGAATGCCCGATGAATTGCTCTCGGCAATGGCCCGGGCACCCGGCAAATAACCGGTTTCCCGTAGTGTCTCTTGCTATCGATTGTCATCAAATATAGTTTGTTGCTGTTTCACCGACCATATGCATTCAACAGAATAGGTCTTCTTGTTCAAGCAGCGTCACAATCTTCATCTTAAAACATGCAGAAAATTTGCTCCGTCTTTGCTCCACACAGTCAGCACATATTACATCTGCGCTTGATGGAGTCCAGCACAATTCATGAAGGATTACACCTTTTTTTTTTGGTATTGATCAATCCAAGAGAGTTCTCGTTCTCGTCTACGCACGTTGATGTTTCCACCTTTCTGCATCCTCGATCGTCTTTATAGTCCTTATTTCTATCTATGCATGTCTGATTGTGTGTAATGATTGAGGGCATGATAGACTACATGCAAGATCTCTGATGCACGTACATCCATCCTCAACCCTTGTTCTTATTTGACATGAAAAGCTTTTGTGTGTTCATGCTACCACACCGGGCTTATATGGGCATGATGTAGTCGAACCTGATCATAAATCTCAGCAGGCATGAATGCTCCAGACAGATTAGGCCTCTAAGATACCTTAAAAACGTCATGCAGAAGTTAATGCAAACTGCTACTGAAACTTTGACGTTGAAGTTCAGAAAGCATAACTCCTGTTATAGTAACGAAAAAATGTGCTTAAATACACACCGAAAAGGTCTCGAAAATCTCCCTGGATCAACCTCCAGAACTCAGAATAAACCCAGCTATTAACCTGTTAACCTGTTAATAAGGTCGTCGCACCTGCAGCAATATCGATCAGAGTTGAAACGAACACTGTATCTGTTGACGCCGGTTTTTGGCCTGGGCCCAGTGGTCGGCGTCAAAAGGATTGCTGGCGCGTGGAAGAGGTGGGGGCCCACCTGGAGGCAAGGAAAGAGCGAGGAACGCGTACGTGCGTGGGTGGGTCCGAGTCATTGTTTAGCTCGTTTTCCTATTTTTAGTATAGAAGTTGATTTTTTTGTATCGTGTTAGATTCGGAGTGTGTCGGGTATAAATATAACCCCACGTTGTACTTTGAAAACCCTAATCAATACAATCACTTTTCGGCGCATCGCCACAACTTCTCGACGGGAAACTTTCGTCGACAATTGGCGTCCCTCGGGGCTCCAGTCTCGTCGACATTGGATTTCGTCAGGTAAGCGCATCAGCCTCTATTATGTCGACTTGTCCGTATTAGAACTGATGTGGCTACTAGTTATCCGGTAATTTAATTTAATCTTGCGATCGATTTCGTGTGTTTATCACCTGGAACCGTTAGACCTGGTCCAGTTCTTTGCTGTAGTTCAGTCGACTTGTCCTGCTATAGCCTGGTGATAGATTGCCGATGTCGATTGCAGTTTAGATTGGTTATTCGAGTCACTGTTAGATGACCTAGATCTGGTTTAATTTGCCGTTTGCCGATTGTGTGTTACCGTCGACCTAGTCCAGTTTCACGTTTTCCTTCAGTTGACTTGTTCTGGGGAAAGCAATTAGCAAACGTGTCGGTTTAATTAGATTTAATAATCTGATAGTTCTTTCGGGGCGTTTAGCCGATTGTTTACCAAATTCAGATTTATATCTATCCTTGCTGGTATAAGATTTATTTCTACTCAAATAATAGATCTGAACACATGTTTGCCAATTTCAACTATTCATTACAATATTTGTCGATTGTATACTGTGCTTAGCGTTGTCGATTCTCATCTAATGCAACATCTCTTCATAACAAGTATTTACTACTGCGAACATGCCGATTTTGCTTTAGCCGACAGCCGAGCATATCTTTCTTGTTATTATTCAATTATTTTAATTCTATCGGCTGCGGTTATGCATCGGCCTGTCCGGGGCCGATAGCCCAGGGATTTTACACGCTTTTCTTGTCTTTGTCGGTTTGCCGGGAAAATCGACTGGCACGCTCCGGAATTCACCGCGTTCCAGATTTTGTCCTGAACAGAGTTAAGCAAATCTCTCAGGTCACGTGTGTGGATTGCAAAGGTCAAATTTTGCGTCAACACACTTTTTGGCACGCCCGGTGGGACACATCATCAAGTTTGTTCGAGTCAGATGGTGTTTGTTCAGGCAGTTGAGAAAGATGGGTCACTACGGGTTGACGATGAGGGTAGACCGGTTCTGATTCCTACGCCAATCGTCACCGATGGAAAGGATTCCTCTGAAATTACTGCTAATAATGAGATTTCTGCTTGGGACAAGATGACGACAGATCAAAAGAAGCAGTATCAGGATTTTTTAGCAACTTGCCAGGTGAAGTACTTTGAGGCTTGCAAGACTATGCGTGGTAGGACCATCACCAAGACAAGTTTGCCAGTGGTGCTGAAGCAGGAAGAGTTGACTGCCTTGAAAGCTGAGAAGATGCCAGACCGGGCTATGTTAGATGAAGCTATAAACTCCTCGGTCCATCATGCTTTCGTGAATCAATCCAATGTTTTGGTGAATGCATTGTACAACATGGTCAAATCAATGTGGGATGGCACCATGCAGAAAGAGCCGGGCTTCATGGGTCCAACATTTACTGTGCCATCTGCTACACCGCTCCGCACAGCGAACCCTGAAGAGCAGCCTACAGCTCAAATTGCTTCACCTTCAAATCGACAAATACAGCCATATGGGATGCCGACTGATCTTTGGACCCCAGGCGCGAGAGCCCTAGAATCGGGGAAGGCCAAGGTGTCGGCACCACCTGCTGCAAGTGGAGAAGTAGCACCAACTGTTGCCCCTCGCTTTGAAGTGGGTGGGACTTCTGCCGCTCCGGGAACTGGAACTGTCCCTCAAACTCAGTACCGGATAGTGCCAGATTATGACTCAGCGTTGTTCAAAGACATTCCTCCAGGGTATCATGTGGCGGCGGACTACAGTGAACATTACAAGGATCAAGTTGCTTCAGGACAGCCACAAGTGCAACAACCGTTTCAGCTGGCTGGGGGGCAAGTTCAAGCTAATCCTGATGACATAATGACCAAGCTTGCAGAATTTATGAAGGAGCAATTTGATCTCAAGCCTAAAGATCAGGGGGTCATGTATCAGCATCCTTATCCAGACTGGATGGATCGAGTTCCTTTGCCACACAGATACAAGCTACCAGAATTCTCCAAATTTTCTGGGCAAGACAATGTATCCACTGTTGAGCATATCAGTCGGTATTTGGCTCAATTGGGAGAAGCATCGGCACAAGACGCGCTGAAAGTTAGATTGTTCTCTTTGTCGTTATCTGGATCGGCGTTCTCGTGGTTTGCCTCGCTACCTGCGGGATCCGTGCGAGATTGGGCCGATTTGGAGAAAAGGTTTCACGCGTACTTCTTCACTGGAATGGTCGAGCTAAGTATATCAGATCTAACAGCAGTGCGGCAGAAGACAGGAGAATCAGTTGCCGATTTCGTTCAGCGGTTCAGGAACGTTCGTGGTCGATGCTATAATCTGAATCTGACGGATCGGCAAATGGCTGAGATTGCTTACCAAGGTTTGTTGCCTCAAATCAGGGATAAGTTTGTGCCCCAAGAAGTCAACGGTTTAGCGCAGCTGGTTCAAAAGGCCTCCATACAAGAAGGGCGCATTCAGAATACTCGCGGCCGGCAGTATCAAGCGGCATATGCTGACTATTCATCAGAGTCCGATGATGAAGATCAAGTGGCTCTTGCTGAGTGGACCAGAAATAAGAAGTCTTTGGCATGTCCGTGGGTCAAGCAAAAGATCGAGGAGAAGCAGTATGATTTTGATATCAACAAAGCTGATAAGATATTTGATCTACTGTTGCAAGAGAAGATTATTCAACTTCCACCAAATCATACGTTGCCGCTGCTGAAGAATTGAAAAAGATTAAGTGGTGCAAGTGGCATAATTCTCCCTCTCATCATACAAATGAATGCAAGGTGTTCAGGCAGCAGATTCAGTCGGCGATAGAAAGTGGACGTATCAGGTTTTCTGGTCAGAAGCCTATGAAAGTCGATGAAAACCCCTTTTCATCGATCAATGTGATTGGTGGATCTGCAGCCTTGATCGGCAAGTATTCCAGGAAGAGGGAGAGAGAAGATAGACGATCGGAAGAAGATGAGTTTGATCCACATTGGACTTGTCCATTCTTTCAGTACTGTTGGGAGCGAGGTATGAAGTTGCCGACGATTGAAGGATGTCCGGGCTGCAGTAGGCGTCCTGCCGATCTGTACAGGGAAGCTGGTACTTCAAAGGGGTTCGCTCCGGGAGATCAGAAAGGTCGCTTTGAGGGGAGATTGATGAGGAAGGCTCCTGTGCAAGATAGGCTGGGACCCGTTAATTATGTGGATGATGAGTATGATGAGCAAGAACAAGGCAGGTTCACAGAAGAAGGCCAATGGTGTCCAAGTGGTATTTTTACCAAGACTCAGAAAAGAAGGGTGCAACGTTCACGTTGCAGAGAGCTAAACAAGGGGACGTACCACAAGGATGACCATGACAAGGGGCCCAGGACCAAGAAGGTGTGGAGACCGAAGGTCCAATCCCAGATACGTACAGCCGAGGCACCCGTCAACATGGTATTTTTACTGCCTCGTGAATTCAGTTCTTTGGATATTAATGAATCGGAAGAACAAGCTTCTGTCGAGTTGTTATTGGGTCCGCAGCAGGCAGTGTTTGATAAGCCCACTGGTGTCGATCATCTACATTTGAGGGCGCTGTATTTGAACGGCTTCGTCAATGGCAAGCCGATGAGTAAAATGATGGTCGATGGAGGAGCTGCTGTCAATGTTCTGCCGATGGTTATTTATAAGAAGATTGGAAAGTCTCCTGAAGAGTTGACCAAGACCAATATGACGTTGAGGGATTATGGTGGCAGGAGCTCTGAGGTGAGAGGTGTTACCAACCTCGAGATTACAGTTGGAAGCAAGACTTTGCCGACTACTTTCTTCGTCATTGAAGGCAAAGGGTCGTATGCCGTACTGCTGGGTAGGGATTGGATTCATGCTAACTGTTGCATACCGTCTACAATGCATCAACTCCTTATTCAGTGGGTCGGCGACAAGGTGGAGACTATTCAGTCCGACAGGTCAGTGAGTGTGGCTACTGCAGACTTTGTGCCAACGATGGTGGAGGAATTGCCGTGTATCTCAGGGACTTACTGGGAAGGAGAGTCTTTGGACGTTACTGATGAAGGAGTTAGCATCAGGGGGGATCGGCAACTCCACGGTTGCTCTAGCACCGGTGGACTTGGACGCTGATCGGCTGGCAGGCGATAGCAAGACTACTACAGTTGATGGCCAGCCGATTGGCGAAAAGGATGAAGGGAAGCTAGGTCATGGCTTCATATCGGCCGATGAATTAGAGGAAGTTGATATTGGTGATGGTGATAAGCCTCGGCCGACCTTCATTAGTAAGAAAATTATCAAAGAGCTTAGGGAACAGTTGATTGCATTGTTGAAGGAATATAAAGATTGTTTTGCTTGGGATTATAGCGAAATGCCTGGTTTGAGTCGGGATATTGTTGAACACCGATTGCCTATTAAGCCTGGGTATCGGCCGTTTAAGCAACCTAATCGCAGAATAGATCCCAAAATTTATAATGCCGTCAAGGAGGAGATCACGAGGTTGTATGATGCCAAGTTCATTAGACCTTGTCGGTATGCAGAGTGGGTTTCCAGTATTGTTCCTGTGACCAAGAAGAATGGAAAGATGAGGGTCTGTATCGTTTCAGAGATCTGAACAAGGCGACCCCTAAAGATGAGTATCCAATGCCGATGGCAGACGTGTTGATTGATGCAGCCGCTGGTCATAAGATCTTGAGCTTTATGGACGGGAATGCAGGTTATAATCAGATTTTCATGGCTGAAGAAGATATTGCTAAGACTGCTTTTCGGTGTCCAGGAGCTTTAGGATTGTTTGAGTGGGTTGTGATGACTTTCGGCTTGAAGAATGCTGGGGCCACATATCAGAGGGCAATGAACTTCATTTATCATGATCTAATTGGGCGATTGGTCGAGATCTATATTGATGATGTCATGGTAAAATCCAAGGCCGTTGAAGACCATGTTGCCGATTTGCGGAAGGTACTGGAGAGGACTAGGAAATTTGGGCTCAAGATGAATCCGCACAAGTGCGCATTTGGCGTATCGGCAGGACAATTTTTGGGTTTTATTGTACACGAGAGAGGAATTGAGATTGGTCCCAAGAGCATGGAATCGATCAAGAAGATTCAGCCGCCTACTTGCAAGAAGGAGTTGCAGTCTTTGATTGGCAAGATCAACTTCGTGAGGAGATTTATTTCTAATCTTTCTGGGAAGATTAGTGCGTTTGCTCCATTGTTGAAGCTGAAAGCGGATCAGGAGTTTCGGTGGGAGGGTCGGCATCAGAAAGCGCTTGATGATATTAAGGCATACTTGGTGTCGCCACCAGTTTTGATGCCACCAAAGCCGGGGATTCCTTTCAGACTCTATTTATCTGCCGATGATAAATGCATTGGTTCGGCGCTGACGCAGGAGCAGGAAGGGAAAGAAAGGGTTATTTTCTATCTCAGTCGCCGATTGATAGATGCAGAGACCAGATATTCTGAAATTGAAAGGTTATGCCTATGTCTTTACTTTTCTTGTACCAAGCTGAGGCATTATCTACTGTCCAAAGAATGCACTATTGTTTGTCAAGTCGATGTCATCAGGTACATACTGTCAGCTCCAGTGATGAAGGGTCGACTTGGGAAGTGGATGTTGGCTATAGCAGAGTTTGACTTGAAGTATGAGTCTGCCAAGGCTGTTGAAGCGCAAGTGCTTGCCGATCTGGTGGTTCAGCACGGGGGGCATGGTGAGATGCTTGTGGAACCTGTTCCGTGGCGGTTGCTGTTCGACGGATCGATATGCAAGCATGGTTGCGGTATCGGCATTGTCATTACTACTCCTAAAGGGGCCAGGTTTGAATTTTCCTTTCAAGTTGAAGCCCATACTAACAATCAAGTGGAATATGAAGCTGTATTGAAGGGGTTGCAGCTGTTAAGAGAGGCCAATGCTGATTTCGTTGAAGTTATTGGAGATTCTCTGTTGATTGTTGGTCAGTTGAACGATGAGTATGAGTGCAAGGACGAAGTGCTGCGAGGTTATCACCAGAGGTGTCAACGTCTGATGAAGGAGTTCAGGCATATCACGATCAGTCATG
The DNA here is from genome assembly GCA_007726485.1 of Eragrostis curvula. NCBI lineage: Eukaryota > Viridiplantae > Streptophyta > Magnoliopsida > Poales > Poaceae > Eragrostis > Eragrostis curvula. Next base: position 39,739,412 of record CM017444.1, read on the forward strand.
TTCCTCGACAGCTGAACTCTGAAGCTAATGATTTGGCGCAGCATGCATCCGGGTATCGGCTCATAGTGAATTCTATCGATCATGAAGCCGATGTCGATGCGGAACCTCAGGATTGGAGGACAGAGATTGTGAGTTACTTGAAGGATCCAAGTCAAAGGACGTCCAAGAAGTTGCAGTACAAGGCGATGAAGTATGTGCTTATCGACAACCAATTGTACTATAAAACTCTGGACGGGATACTCCTCAAGTGTTTGCATGCCGATGAAGCAAAGAAGGTACTTATGGAAGTGCATGATGGTGCATGTGGGACCCATGAGTCAGCGCATAAGATGAGGTGGTTGATTAAGCGAGCCGGATATTTCTGGCCAACAATGCTTAAAGATTGCTTTGAGTATTATAAAGGTTGCCAAGATTGCCAGAAGTATGGATCGATCCAGAGGGCTCCGGCGTCGGCTATGAACCCGATCATTAAGCCGTGGCCGTGTCGAGGTTGGGGAATCGACATGATTGGAGAGATCCATCCTTCTTCAAGTAAAGGACACAGATATATTCTCGCTGCTACAGATTATTTTACCAAGTGGGTGGAGGCCGTGCCATACAGAACTGTAGCTTCGAGAGATGTGATTGCGTTTGTCAAGGAACATATAATCTATCGGTTTGGAGTTCCGCAGACGATCACCACAGATCAAGGGTCTATCTTTATTTCTGAAGAATTCAGGGATTTTGCCGATGAGATGGGGATCAGGTTGTTGAATTCTTCGCCTTATTACGCTCAGGCAAATGGGCAGGCTGAGGCTTCTAACAAGACGTTGATCAAGTTGATTAAGCGCAAAATCCAAGAGCAACCAAAAAAGTGGCACACTTCGTTGGCTGATTCGCTATGGGCTTATCGCATGTCTCGACACGGATCGGTTCAGGTGACACCATATCAGCTGGTGTACGGACATGAGGCTGTTTTGCCATGGGAGATTAGTGCCGGATCTAGAAGGATTGATTTCCAAGATCAGTTAACCACAGAACAGTACCGTGATTTGATGATCGACGAGTTGGATGATGTGTGTCAGCAGCGGCTCGTCGCATTAAAGAAGATCCAAGACAATAAGGCCCGGGTAGCTCGACATTACAATAAGAAGGTAATGGAGAAGCGTTTTGAAGAAGGAGACTTGGTTTGGAAATTGAAGTTGCCGATTGGGTCACGGGACAACCGTTTTGGCAAGTGGTCCCCTAATTGGGAAGGTCCCTATATCGTTAGCGAACGCGCACCTGGTAATGCTTATATGTTAAAGGAACTGGATGGCGAAGAGTTTGGCCGAGCACTTAATGGGAAGTATTTGAAAAAATACCATCCTAGTATTTGGGTTGGATCGTAAAGTGTTCGGACAGACATTCGTCACAAGCCGACGTTAAGAGCGTCGCCTTTGAGATGGCCGATGTCGATGGCGTCGCCCTTAGACAAAAAATAAAGAGACATTTAAAGCAAATACAAGAGGTACATATGCCGATGGCTTACAGACTGATGGTTAGCCGACGCAGCGGCTAGACAATGTTGACCCTAATCTAGAAGGAAACAAGGTACTTCATCACGTACCCAGGACATGCACTATGTTTTCCCGCACGGGTGCAGCAAGGCAGGCCTGGCCTTAAGCTTGTCACGGGACCGTTGGGGAGTGCGTCCGAGGGTTCGCGATGATCCGGACAGCGGCACCTAAAGATCACGGGAATGTTTCCCGGGATGCTTCTTCACAGAGCCGCGAGGAGGAACACGGCCACCGGGAAGAAACCTTGTCCGACGCGAGGGGTCGGTTGCTTCATCTTCATCCCCAGAGGAGACGGCAATGATTTCGGGTAAGCCTAGCGCCAATGGCTCGAACCCGGGAGGAAGCACTGCAAGAGGGATAGCGTCTATGATTTCTGGCGGAGGAGGATTAGAGCTTGAAGGTGGAACAGTTGGTGGATTTGGAGCAGAAGGAAAAGGTGGATTTCCTTTTTTGTTTTTCTCTTTCTCGTTGGAAGAGGATGGGTTTTTTCTGCTAGCCATTGTTGGTTGTGGTGGATAGCCGTATGGGTTGGTACTCTTTTTATAGCCCGAGGAGCACAAGGAGATAAGATGGAGATACAGTAAGATTCTGAAAAGAAGGGTCTGGCAGATTACTGGGATCGATAAAGTTGCACGCCACTTGAAGACAAGGGTTTGATGCGTCAAAGTCAGCTATAGTATTCATGTGAAGGGAATCTTTTGGCGGCGATAAAATCCATCTGGAATAAGCCAACGAATTGCGATAATCGAAGAACACGAGGATACAGTCAGCTTCCTGTTAGACTTGTGAATGCTACAAAATGAAGTTTATATTACAAGGAAAGTTTCTTAACGGCAAGACTACTGGGGATACAAATAGCTACGGATTACAGTGAGACAGTCCTCACGGATTTGATCTATCGAAGCTAAGGTGTAGAGATCGGCATCATCAGATTCCACTTCCTCTGGAGCTCTTTCCCAGGCAAGCCGATAAGTTTCGAGGGCAGTCTCGGTGGCTTGCTGTTGGCGTTGTAAGTCGATGTGAAGCCGAGCGAGAGTGGTCTCTGATGCCGATATTGCCTGTTCCTTAGCTTGCAGAGCTGCGCGGAGTTCATCGGCTTCTTTCTTCAGCTGTGCTAGCCGGGTTTCTTCTTCTGAGAGCCCAGTCTTCAGGGACTCACATTTTGCTGCTTCTTCTTCAGAGGCTTGAAGAGCCTTCTCGGCATCGGTAAGCAGCTGACGTTGCTGGGATCGGCGCTCTATGTTGTCTCGGGCTTGTTCGAAATCCATTCGCTTGAATTCCATATAAGCCACTGGTTGAAGAGCGGCTTTCAGATCCTTTGGTATGTGCTTGTGGATAAGATCCAGCCTGGCACGAACGGAAGCTGCGTTGGTTGTGAGTTCGTCGATGGAAGCTTCTGAGATACGAGTCTCAAGCTCGATCAGCATGTTGCGAAGGGCAAGGCTCATGGATTGCCGATTGTGTACGGTGTTCTGCACTGTGTGAGCCTGCAAGATTTCGAGGTATGAGTGGTAAAGACTTGGAATTAGAAGCAAGAGGGGTGGAAAGGTTTGATCTTTACCTAAGAAGAGCTGGGGATTGTGACTTGAGAAGAAGATGCTCCAGGTTCTGAAGTGTCGATGGCGGCTGTGTTGAGCTCTGTTCCTGGGTTGTCGATGAGATTGGACTCTCGAGCATCACCAGTTGGAATGTCTGTCCTTTCCTCGGGGTCCTCGTGTGAAGGATTTTGTGGCTCTGGGCCATGTTCTGGTCGAGGAGTGGCCTCAGGAATAGTTGCACGATCGGCATCGGCGTGGTGTGCTTCAGAGGAATTTTCCGGTAAGTTACCAGTACCGATGGATTCTGAAGCTTGCCGATTGCCATCACTGGGATCTTCATCTGCGTCGATGATGACCAGTTGACCCGATGAGTTGTCGACGGTGTTTTCTGGGGGGCCAGTTTGGTCTTCAGCAGGTTGAGGTCTAGTATCGGCATCGGCGGTGTTTTCTTCCGCATTTATCTGGATAAAATATGGGGTTAGTTATTGAGAAGAATGAAGTTAAAATTTTTGAGGAATTCTGCTTACTGGACTGCCGGGGGATGTCGATGTGGAGCCTGGTTGCTTCAAGAGAGCCCTGTAACGCTTGGATGCTGCTCTATTGGTGGTGGGATTCTTCCGCTTGGATCTTGTCGATCGACCACTTAGTGCTTCAGTTGGGGTCGGCGCGTCAGAACCCAGAATTGGTTCGGGGTTTGAAGGGATGTATACGACGCCGATGTTGCTCCTGCTGGTCATAGGGACCTCTTCGACATCAGACTGCACGGAATAAATGGATTTGGTCAGTTAAACTTATAAAAAGAGATACTGCCGACAGAGAAAATATTTTTACCTCTTCTACTGGTATAGCCAGTACCAAGCCTGAAAGTAGTGATGCAGTGTTCGAAGATCGAAGATGTTTTGACCACTCTTTCCACCACTGTTTGAAGAGTTCTGATCGGGAAGGAGACAGTGTCAAGTTATCGGCATATCCCAGACTTATACCGTCTGTTAAGCCGAAGAGCCAGTTGTACTCCAAGCTTGTCATGATGATTGCTCGGGCTCTGGCTTTATCGGCATAAAAGAGAATGGGGGGTATCTGCCCAAGACCTAATTGCCTGGCTGCGAATGAGGGGTTGTAGAATTCATATGAGAAGGGTGTCCGACCTGATCCATTCATTCCAGTCGGCAAAGTGCAAGGTTCGATACAAGCTCTGAATATGTCCGATGATAGTGCCGTGGCGAAGGGATTGTTGGCACGAAAAGAGGATGGGTGTTGGAAGTTGTCCAGGACATATTCTTCACCATATGGGAACCACTCCCGATGTTCACGCCTGATGCCTCTGTAGAAAGCTGTGAAGAACAGGGCTAGTTCGTCGGCGTTCATCTTGGAACCATCTATCGACGAGAGAGCTTCGCCGAGTATGGTGCATTGACGCTCTCCTCCAGTCAGAGATGGGAAGGAGAAATTGTGCAATTCTGGGAGGTCGAGGGCCTTGCACGTCTGCAGGTAAAGCCAGAGCTGGAGAAACCACCATGGACCTCCAATGTTGCCGATTGGTCTGCGGTGCCATAGTTTTTCAGCAGCCTGATGAAGAGCAGAATAAAGAGCGCCGAGCAAGTACTTGCCGATCGGCATCTTGACGCCTAAGGCCAGTCTTTCTACCAAGTTCTGGAAGTTGTTTGACGGATTGAGCTGGGTGCCGCAGAAAAAGAAGTGTTCAAGCCACATCATTAGAAAAGCCACGTGTTCTGTCTCAGTCACGGGCCCGGTTTTCCGGAAGGTGGTGATGTATTTGGCCCATCCGCCGACGTCTCTAACTTTGATCTTGTTGCTCGGCTCGATCTTGATGCTGAAATGGCTGACACGGGTGGTGATATCCAGATCGGCAAGCATGTGCACATCCATCAGTGTAGGAGTCATTGGGCCGTGACCGAAGAGGAAGGTGTTGATAGAGTCTGACCACATGTAACAAGCTGCTGCTAGCATCGGCTCGTTCTTCTTCATATCGGCCCGAGAAAGCTCTAAGCAGCGTGTGATGCCGACAGCGTTCCAGGTTTCAATCTTGGCGGCTCTAATTCTGCTATACCATTCGTTCCAGCCGGGGATAGCAGTAGGCCAAGATCTGAAGCTACCAGTCCAGGTTGCTAGTTCAACTGGTGACCTCTTGAAGGGCATTCTCAAAGTTTCAGCGCAGATGAAATCTATCGGATCTGGATTGCCCATGGGTCCTAAGTACCGGTGGTCATCATGCTCAGTGGGGATCAACAGTTGGTTTCGCAAGGCCTAGATGAATGCAAGAAAAGGTTGATGAAGAATGCAAATGAGGGATTCAATGAACTGCGAAGATGCATCCTAGGGAATGAACGCGAAAAGTACGGCAGCAATTCGAGAACGCGCAAGAACTAAAAGGGAAGGAGTTCATCTACCCTAGATCGGAGGAGTTGGGGAAGTGAAGATTCGAATGTACCTCGGGGACATCGGAGCTGGTGGCGATGAGCGGTGCCGCGGCAACAGGAGCTTGGGGATCCATGGAGTCGCCGAAGGGGAAGATCGCCGGAGCAGATTGAAAACGAGGAGAGAGAGAGTATGTGAAGAGGAGATGAAGTGCGCCGGTGGAAGGAAGAAGAAATGGGAGGGTTGGCTCCCTTATTTATAAGATGGGACGTGCGCTACAGGCGCGTCGAATGCGGCACAGGAATCGGAGAGAGGTTGCAGGGAGATGGAAAGTGGCGTGAGAATCGAGGAGGCGCAAGAAATGAGGAGGCAATCCGACGCATGAAGATATCATACCCCGGCTTGGGGGGGCATGTGTTGATGCCGGTTTTTGGCCTGGGCCCAGTGATCGGCGTCAAAAGGATTGCTGGCGCGTGGAAGAGGTGGGGGCCCACCTAGAGGCAAGGAAAGAGCGAGGAACGCGTACGTGCGTGGGTGGGTCCGAGTCATTGTTTAGCTCGTTTTCCTATTTTTAGTATAGAAGTTGATTTTTTCGGATCATGTTAGATTCGGAGTGTGTCGGGGTATAAATATAACCCCACGTTGTACATTGAAAACCCTAATCAATACAATCACTTTTCGGCGCATCGTCACAACTTCTCGACGGGAAACTTTCGTCGACAATTGGCGTCCCTCGGGGCTCCAGTCTCGTCGACATTGGATTTCGTCAGGTAAGCGCATCAGCCTCTATTATGTCGACTTGTCCGTATTAGAACTGATGTGGCTGCTAGTTATCCGGTAATTTAATTTAATCTTGCGATCGATTTCGTGTGTTTATCACCTGGAACCGTTAGACCTGGTCCAGTTCTTTGCTGTAGTTCAGTCGACTTGTCCTGCTATAGCCTGGTGATAGATTGCCGATGTCGATTGCAGTTTAGATTGGTTATTCGAGTCACTGTTAGATGACCTAGATCTGGTTTAATTTGCCGTTTGCCAATTGTGTGTTACCGTCGACCTGGTCCAGTTTCACGTTTTCCTTCAGTTGACTTGTCCTGGGGAAAGCAATTAGCAAACGTGTCGGTTTAATTAGATTTAATAATCTGATAGTTCTTTCGGGGTGTTTAGCCGATTGTTTACCAAATTCAGATTTATATCTATCCTTGCTGGTATAAGATTTATTTCTACTCAGATAATAGATCTGAACATATGTTTGCCGATTTCAACTGTTCATTACAATATTTGTCGATTGTATACTGTGCTTAGCGTTGTCGATTCTCATCGTATGCAACATCTCTTCATAACAAGTATTTACTACTGCGAACATGCCGATTTTGCTTTAGCCGACAGCCGAGCATCTCTTTCTTGTTATTATTCAATTATTTTAATTTAATCGGCTGCGGTGATGCATCGGCCTGTCCGGGGCCGATAGCCCAGGGATTTTACACGCTTTTCTTGTCTTTGTCGGTTTGCAGGGAAAATCGACTGGCACGCTCCGGAATTCACCGCGTTCCAGATTTGGTCCTGAACAGAGTTAAGCAAATTTCTCAGGTCACGTGTGTGGATTGCAAAGGTCAAATTTTGCGTCAACAGTATCTGAATATGCATCAGTAAATCATGTATTCCAGTACAGGTGTCATGCTGTGCAGGACTTACAGTGACGCAAAGCAAATAAATGAACTAATGGCTCAAGAATAATCTCCATGACCAGCTCCTTGGCGAGTTCCACTTTCTCGTCCATGGCAACGTGCCAACGTTATGCAGGCTGCAGGTGATGGACACCGGCGTGCCGATCCATTCCCAGGAAACTGAGCATAGGACCCCTGTATCGTCCGTTGCTGATGACCTGGAGAAAGTCGCCGACATGCACGACCAAGGGACCCGGTGCCGTGCGCAAGGACTGATCGAGCTCCTCGTGACCGCAGTGTCTCGCAAGGAGGACGCTGACGCTGACATACCTGTGGCTCTTGACCTTGCATGCCTTCCTCGATCGAGTGTAGAGAACGCTGACGTTCTCCGCGGAAGCCGGTGACGCCAGAGGCTTGGAACACATCTTCTGATGAACGGGTTCACCGCCGGGCTTAGGCATTGATGGCCTCTTTAGTTTTGGCCCCATTGTGGTTTATGTTTGGTTATACTACGGATAAATCCGGAAAGAAATAGAATGAGGTGTTCTTCCTTTGTCCGTTTGCATGAGACGCAAAGAGATAAGAGTTGTATTTAGTACGGATTGTATTCAATATGGTCTGCTTGGTTTAATTTAAACCGTTAGATCTTCATAAAATCTAATAGTTCACATCTTTCTTTTTTTTCGATTAACATGGGAATTTTGTGGCTTTGAGAGCGAACGTGGTGGCTTCTTTTTCTCTTCAAATACTAAGATAATAGATAGAAGATTACTTGATTGATTAGCCAAACATGTGTGAAGAAGCGAAACGTGTGCAGGGAGGGAAGGAGGGGAAATGAAATGTGGTGAGGATACCTGGCGGACGTTTCCGGTCGTCGTGGAAGAAGATGCGCAGAGCGGCAACGTGGGTAGAGCCTGTCGATCGATGTCGTTGACGCGGTTGCCGCTGTCAGCAATGGTGCCGAGAACTTGATAGATGTGGAGGCGGTACGTGCAAGAAGAGGGTGGCCGGCAGAGACATGGGCGAGGGTAGGAAGCGCTGGACGGACGTAGGAGCTGAGCTCGTCCCAGCGCCGTCTCCTGCTCCAGCCTGCAAGACAAGTCATTGAGAATCTACTGGTGGGCAGCGGCATGGAGGTGGCGGTGCTTGAGGAAACAGAGGATACGGCGGGCGCAGAGCTTGTCGGGGAAGCCGGTGTGGTCGAAAAAATAACTGCGAACACTGTAGTTGCTGCTGAAAACACTGTAACTGCTGCTGAAGAAATAATTGCGAACACTGTAGCTGCTGCAAAGCAGCGAAACGAACACGCTGAAAAACATGGTCAGCCCGGATCATCGGTTGAACACGAATGGATTTATTTATTTATATTCACTAATCAATGCATACGTGCACAGCAGGGACCCACTGATGGAGCCAATGAGCCAGCTGCGCACCTTCCCCTCCCCTCCACCGATTTGGTGGGTCCCCCCTCACCCCCCCAAGAAGAACGTTCACTGGACACTGCCGTGCCAAGCGCCGTTTGCAAGCCAGTCATTTTCAGCATCGATTTAGTTCCAGCAGTGTCATTTTCGCTCATTTCGAGACACTGTCCAATAGAGAAGCTTTGATGCCTGCTTATTGTAGTTGTAGCCCGAACTCTTGTATATCCTGGAGCAAGCCAAGCAGTGCTTCCTAGCTGCTTTCATAGGCCTAGGAGTGTCGCCCAGTTTCTGTCGTGAATTTTGTTTGCAAGCTATCGGCTACAAAACTTGTGTAGCTTTTGCAAATCTATATTCCCTCAATGAAATAAAGTTTCGGGAAAAAAAAATATATCCTGGCGTGAACATATCTTCCCAAACTTTTCAGGAACATCAACATTCCTTTGGCACCAACTATGATAGAAGGTTTTTAAGAGAACACTTCCATGATACATGTAGCCAGATCAAATTAAGGTTCAGCCTTCAGCGTAGCATATCTAACATCCACACCTTCATCCTAGGATCACACAAGATAAGGTGCTCAAGTCGTTAATATAATCCACGAGAATAAGCAAAGACCCATATGAACTCTCTAACGCTGCAGCAACATTTACATTTCTATCCAGACACGACAGCAACCATTATTGTGCCGCCTTCAATATTCCAAGGCGCCATGTTCACCAGGATAAAAAACACCTCCTAATAGTACTCAGGCATTGATGAAATAAAACGGCATTCATCAGTCACGTGTTCGCTTCAGGCTTGCATAACTTCCTGTTTCTGTGGAGCTGCTCTCTCCCAATTCTCCACTGGATGCTCTGTTAACACATACAAACTCTAATTCAGTTCAAGGGTCACATTCATTTTGATTCTTCTATATCACACAACTTTAGCTACTAAAGGGAATAAAATGAAAATAGTGAGCAATTCAGCAGAAAATTTGTGGCAAGATAATGTTTGCCTACATCGCAACAATTAATCAGATCAAGGTAACCTACATGCCTGATACAAAGTAGTGTTTGATCAACCCATGGCCCCTCATTATATACGATAAGAAATCAGGGTCATGCTCATGATAATAGTAAACCACCAAAACCTCACCAAGATCATTGCTCGCCTTAAAAAATATGCAAGAAAACTGAACATTTACATGAAGGAGGAATAAATGTCCAGACAGCAGAACACTTTGAAGCACAATTATAACCCATGAGGCTACCAAGCTAAGAATTGGAACCTAAAAATAAAATTACATGTGAAAGTTGGGCAACTACGATTACCTTAAATGACCATTTAACTAAGATATTATACTACTGCTTCAAACAGAACTGAAATTGCAAAATAATACAAGATCATGGCAATCTACAGGTCTAAAAGATAACAGAGCTGGTTGCGATTATGTTATGCTTACTGAGAAAAAAGCCCTGAAATCAAGTGTCATACAACACAAGAGTATCAAACTGATGAAGTCTCAAATGCTACCAAGATGCTTACCACATATTATGCAGAAAACAGAAATATTAGGCTAACTTACCACCAAGAATGATGGGCTCTGGAGCATTTTGTTCAGTTTGCATATCTAACGCCAGAGAACTTGAGGATGCATTACTGGGAACTCCTGCTGAGATATTGCAGAGATGAAGGGAACATATAAGCAAAGAAACCATGGAGTACCGATAAGTGTGCACAGAGATGAAAAAAAAATGCTTATGACTACTTTACCGCCAAAAAGGGAATATTGTCACAATAAGGATTTGTTTATAGCAATGTTTTAAAAAGCGGTAGACGAAAGCGGGCGGAGAGGCACCGACTAGCGCCTAGGCCGCTTAAGTGGCGCCTAGGCGTTTCTAGGCGTTCTTAAAAAAGCGGTGGGTCCAGGTATATATTAATACTTTTTAATACCAAGTATAGCTAATGAGTAGATAGATTATGCATTTTATCCTAAACTGTGATACTAGCAGACCTTCTATATTGTTTTTTATTCATCAACTTGCCTGAGGCCTCTCGTCAAGCTGACAGTGTGCTTCGTTTTTTTCAACAAATCACAGCCCAGAGCATGAAACAGAGGCAAAGCAACTCGATTTGGGCCATCGGGAGGGAAAAGGCAACATGAGCTCTCGCTTTATCTCTGAAATCCGCACGTGACCCTCCCAAAAAAGCGGCCCAACGTGAAGAAAGCGCCGCTTAGCCGCGCTTAAGCCGCCGGCCGCTTAAACCCAACGCTTAGTGAAAAGCTACGCGGCCCGTCAGCACGCAGCGCCTAGTCGCCGCTTAAGCGCGCTTAAGCAACGCTTTTTTAAACACTGGTTTATAGTGCCTAAGGATGGTCCAATCTCAACACATCATTTCTCTGATGATGAAGCCTATGGTTGCAGGCAATTGCAAGAAAGGAATGGAAGAATGGGAGTTTTTTTCATTCCATGGATTGGTTTGTTGGAAAGGAAATCTTGATGGGATGAGGATGGGAATATCAGAGCTAAACTTCTACCATTCTAACACTGCTTTTAACTGTTCTTTAGTGGAAGATGAATGCATCTCCACCATTCATTATCACTTGAGTTACAAACTTCTACTCCCAACAAAACAGAGGAAGAACAGCAAAGTCCTTATGATAAACATAATACACAAACAAGCCAAACCCAGGAATTGGAGTAAAAATACAATTCCCACATAACTCTCTTTTCCTTCCGTTACCAAATGCACACTGAAGAAAAAAAAAAAATTGGTACAGTTAATGCGCCTTTTCAAAACTCACGGACTCAAAGAACTTTTAACAGCCGAAGAGCACTGTCCTTAGTTTATTTTATTGAGACAAATGACAACACTAAAGAACATACTATAGCCTTTTAAAACTTAATACTCTCCACAGACTTATGATCTGTCCTGATAGTTTAATGATGTCTCAAATTTTCTCAATTACTTTTTTTCGTAAAATTTAGTATAGAATAATCGAGACCATAATGCATGCCCAACAAACTGCAAGTATTAGGCAGCACATAAGTAAAGCAAGTCTAACATAGTATAGGAAGTCTGCTTTGCACAAGTTTGAATCACCGCATATCCATTCAATTTTAGTTCAGCTTGCAATGACAGCATCAGATGAAAAATAGGACAGACATCCAGATCTTGATCTTGTCTCCAAAATTGTAAACTCATCTATCAAAAAAATGGTTTGATGTTTCGAAACAAATATGAGCCATATCTAAGTATTGGAACACATAAAAGTTAACATGAGCATATATAGAAGCGATGAAATACACAGATTGTTAGACATGGTCACACCAAAGGATAGTACACATATAGTTTGTCTTCTACTCAATCCCAAACAATCTAACATGTAACGAGCCGGTTTGGCTACCATTAATTTAATGGAAAATCAGGTCCCCCCCACCCCCCGGTTGACAGTCGGAAAAAAAGGATAGTATTAGCCCCACTGTGCACTCATGAAAAGAAATAAAAAAAGAATTATACCTGAACCATTTGCCCCCTGAGTCGTAAGCAGCCTGCATGAAGGAATGTATGTTAACGTGAAAATAAGAACAGCGGGGCAAGCAGAGTTTCTATTGTTGTGCATTACCTTGTATGCAGAAATTCACGAATGAGAACATCTGATGGTGCGTGGTTGCTTATCTTCTTGCGACGGCTGGGGCACTTACATAGCCTGTTTAATAAGCAAGAATGAACTTCAAAAACGGGTTGGAAGTAGCGCAGTGGGTAATTAGTAGTGGTAACTATCATCCATTCCAAAGCAGGAGACGGCATTGGAGAAGGTAATTTTAAGCTGGTATATAGAGCAACGAACCCGTGCGTGGTGGGGTCCCAGAGCAGAATCCTTTTACGCGGTAATCGCACGTCGCCTTGAAGCTCAGGGCACCTAGAAACCATGTCCATGATCATGCCCAGTCGCCGAGGCTGGATCTCCTGCCAGATCTTGGAGGCCCTACATGTAATATACAAGAAGAGCAATTATATTTGACTAATTAGCAGCTATTGGACTTGACATCCTGATTCACTATTCAGTGGCCATGCATCAGGACTAACCTGGTTATAAGCAAAACAATCATGATTAAGCAACCAATGAAGGTATTAGCTGGGATGACTAACCTGATGGGGTCTGCGTTCAATTTAGCGATGATCTTGTACAGACGTGCGGCAATGGGCAACTTGAGCGTGTCCTCGCTGGGGTTTTGGAAGAGTGCGGCGAGCTCGGCACCGTCCTTGCCACCGGCGGCGACCGTGGCGAGGGTTTTGAAGAGGCTGACCTGGTCCAGGAGCTGCCACGACACCTGGCTTCTCTCCTTCCTGGGGACGCGATACAGGAATCGCTGCAGGTAGTAGAAGGCGTCATCCGACTGGCCCGACCGCAGCATCCGCTCCACATGCGACGCATCGAACACCTCATCCATCGGCTTGCCGCCCCTTCGATTCCCCAAAATTACCAGCCAATTACAACAAAATCAACAAAGACAAAATCAACCAGCCAATTCAGTAAAGGAAATTAGAATCGAGCATGGACGGGGAACAAATCATGGAGGGTTTGATTTGGAACGGAAATCAAAGAGATCGGGAGCGATGAGCCTACTCGTGGCGGAGCTTGACGAAGGCGGAGAGAACTCGCCGGGCATCCCCCTGGGCAGGCCGGGCGCGGCAGCGGAGCAGTGGCCGGATGGGTAGGCGGATCACTGGCCGGGGGCTGGGGCGGCGGCGGCGGAAGCGCTTCCCCATCTCGTTTCGCGGCGGTCTGGTCGATGGGGTTCGGCTTTGGGGGTGGGCACGATAAAATGGATTTTCTATTCCTTCCTGCTTCCTTTTGGGTTGGGTTCGGTGGGCCATGCGCTCAGGGGCGTTTTGGTCATTCCATGACGATCCGATGGTACGTGTAACGTGTGCCATCGTGAATGTGTCGTAACATGTACGGGGGTTGGTCATTTTTTCTAAGAGTACAAAATACTACAGCGGTTCACAAACCTGTCCATATATGTCATTTGATTCATAAACTTTTATTTTGTAGTTTTAGACAAGCTTACAAAAAAAGTTTCGATCCGATGTGATAATGCTTCACAATAAGGTCAAAGTTGATAGGGCTTTAATGAAGAGGACGGCGTGCATGAGTTCCCTTCAAGAGTCCTCAGTCCGTTGCGAGAAGGTGTGGTAGTGGTTCGGCAAATTCGAGCGTACGAGGATGCTGAAAAAGAAAAGTTAAAAGTTGTATGTGAGTGCAGAAAATGACGGTAAATGAAACTACAGCTAGAGATAACGATATTTTTTTTATGGAATCTGACTTAAAAAGGAGGATAGATGGGAGCAGAGGTGAGAGACCAAATTCATGGACCGGTTAACTTGGTTCGGTCGATGCGGTCAAAAGAAACTTCGGTTAATGAAAAACAACAACCGATTTAGTACAGAGAAAATCGTTAAGCGCACAATTAGATTGTGGGTAATTCGATTCGCTTATGCGGTTAACTGCAAACCGCACAATAGTGCATATTCCCCTCTATTCGATTAATTTATGCAACAAACGGAAAAAAAAAAACTAGACCAATGTGCCATTGATGACGATGTCAATGCACGGTATGAAGTCTGGAGAGGGCCGGGTTAGAATGAACGAGGACCAAGAAGCCTTGATCTGTTAGGGTGAGATGATAATATAGGTTAGTTCAGTTATCCAGAGTAATAACCGCAATATTTGCGGTTACCCGTAGTTGTCAAAAATGATAACCACAATTTTTGCAGTTAACCGTATTAGTTAAAAAAAATAAGTAATTCATTTAATCGGTTTTGCGGTTAACTGTATGCCCACCCCTATGAACGAGGAACAATGATCGATGACCTTGTTGATATGTATTAGATCTACATGAAGTAAAGGAATAGGGACTTGTAATACACCTCTTAAGAGATTCGTGGTTTTATCTTTCCTGAAGAAGTTGTCGCCTTGCAAGGCAAAGGTTGTTGTCTTTCACCTCTAAAATCACACAAGCGAACGAGTGCGTAGAACTAGAATTGTAAAATAAAAAATTTATGGATTTGGTTGACACAGATAGACAAGTTCGTGGTCAAAAGCTGCAAAATAAAGATTCATGGACTTGGTTGACATAAGTGGATAAATTTGTTGACTTCTAATGCATTTTATTCTTTTTTTTAAGTAATAAAAGTATTTTTATTTCGAAGTGAATAAATTTCTGACATCCGGCCCTTACATGACAGCAATCGCCTTAAATCAAAAGATCTAAAGAAAAGAAAACCAAGAAACCTCCTCCATCATCTCACCCTAGTGTGTCAAGGCTTCTCGGTCCTCGTTCATTCTAACCCAGGGAAAACAGGTAAAACAAGACAAGCACCCAACAGAGTTGACCCCCTGGTACGGTTCAGCCGAAATAACAGCCCTGGTACGGTTCAGCCGAAATAACAGCCCATGGGCAGACAGTACGGGTACACTCGTAACAGTAAGGTAAGACTACAGCAAAATGAGTAGCTGCCAGCAGTCCAGCACACTGTATACGAATACAGGTCTACGGTAAATAGGGAAAAAAGAAATTTCTCATGCAAGACAAGACAACACAATGTGGAGTACTGATCAGCATTCAGGCCGCGCCAACTGGTGCCGACGCGCCGGCCCCTGGCGCACCACCGCCACCTCCACCTCCACCTCCGTGGTGGCTGGGCCCTGCGCCAGGCGCGCCGCCACCAGGACCATGATCCGCCTCCAGTTGCCGCTTCTTGTGGTGGCTGACCTTGGCCGGGAGGTGCTGGAGCCTTGAACGGACACTGTGTGTCGACGCGGGGCAGCGATGAGCGATGTGCTCTCTCACATGGTACAGATCGCCCCTCTGCTGCCGGTGACACAGCAGACAGAAGTAGCGCCTGTTGGGCATCCTTTCCGCGAAGATCCAGTCGCCGTCCGTCCCGGGCATTTCAACCCGCCTGCACGACGACAACCCAATTTTATTTCTCTACTATCTCCAACTAAGACAATGGATCGAAGGTGCATCGATCAAACACATACATGCTTGCTTCCGGGAGGTACGTGTACAGATACTGGTGTTTGCAAGCGACGGTGTAGTCCCTTGTATCGGTGAGCTGGTTTCTGCATCCATCAAAGACATTGCATCTTACTGGAGTCGTACATCTAAATTACCAATGGAATGGAATAGAATAATGGTACTATTACTACACGGGTGGAAATGAAATGCTCAACTTACGGCGTAACAGGTGGTGCTCCAGGCTGCAGCGAATTTCTCAGTGGCCGGATCATTGCCTGGAGGAACTCCGCAAACTTGCGGCTGCTGTTGGCTTGGTTCCAAGTAACCACCTCCTCCAGGTCAGTCAGAACAGCTCCTGCGGCCCCAAAGTCCCCAGTGGAAGCAAGTACGAGAGCGTGCTGGGCACGAGGAAGGATGTACAGCTCCGGATGTGACCTCCGTAGCTCCCACACCTGGTGATCGCCGGGGACGGCGGCGCCCACCGCCTCTGCCTCGTTCCTGTGATGGCGGAATACGCGCTCCAGGTAGCCTGCGGTATCCATCCACCTTTCTTCTCCTTACTGTAGCAGGGGGTCAAGCACCACCTCAGCGTTCAACGCACCAAGCGAGTACAGCTCCCTGCAGTTAATTACGTTCACTCGATCATCAATTCAATAGCACCAAAATAGTATTACTCGCGATTCATTCGTACAAACCAATTCTCAGACCATGAATGCAGGGACGTCACAAAACTCTGATCGAATTCCCAATTCTCAGAGAATACTCCTCATTGTTGCAATAATAAAAAGTCACTACTGCAGGAGTACTTACTGTCGCCTTCCTGGCCATTCCTCATCCATCCATGCGTCGTAGTTGTCGTACACGAAGCCCAAGGTCTCCCTGCACGGGAGCGATTAGTGTAGTGCAAACACATGCCGACCAACGATTGTTATATGTGTGAATTGCAACGATTAATTTTTGACCCCAAAATCCAACACAATCTATCCTAGCTACGGCAAATGCCCACCGATCGACAAGTAGAGTCCTACTATACCTACGTACAAGCATGTACATGCCGATCCACAATTGCTATATTTGTGTAATAATAATCATCGCACAACCAAAAAAATGCCCACGGATCCATAATCCAAATATGGGCAGCATAATCTAACTCTACCTACTGCTACTAGGCAACGGCAAATGCCCACGGATCCATAATCCTTGCGCGCGTATACATGCTACATTAGTGATCGAGAAAGATGGAAAAAGTGGATCTCTGGTGTCCATGGATTCACGCATGAAAGCGCGCGCACCCAAATCCTGCACGAAATGATCCTGCACGAAATGGATCTCCGTCCGTCCGCACGGACGAGGCAAACCAGAATCGCAAGAAGGAAACAGCGCACAAAGCATCCACACACACACACACACATAACCCCGTCACACCACACGCTTGCCTCATCATCAACAGGATTGATTGGATCGGAACAATCAAACAGGGACCAATTAATCAGCAGATCAGATGACTTACTCGACGTCCTCCCGAGTGACGGGCGACCCCTGGTCGTTCAGCAACTGTGGCGACGGCGGCGGCGAGTGCTCCCCCCAGCCCCAGCCGTCAGCCATCTGTGGTGATGGAAGAACCCTACAGGGAAGGGGATGGGACTAAACCCTGGCGCGGACTGGACGGCTTGCTTTTCAGAGAGGACGACGGATGACAGGACGGAGACTGGAGACTGGAGATATGCTGCGCTGCGTAGGTGCCGTGTGCCAGTTCCGTATTTGCTTGCGGAGGGAGGGAGGGAGGTGCCGCGACGACGAGCGCAGCGGATCCAAGCTGACAGGTGGGCCCCGGAGACATCATAGTAAGCGCGGCATTGCCCAGCTATTCTCACCGACACAGCGGGCCCGCGACTGGATGGCCCACATACCAGCCACATAAACATCATACTGGGTGATAATCGGTAGTAACGAAACATCGGAACGTATATGCTCTGACAGCCTCTCCCTCCCTCCTCCCCACTTTTTAACCACCCGCCGCCGTATTGGCTTTTGCCGCTGCACTCTCCTTTTTCTGTTTAGAAGCATTTTCAAAACCATGTGGCTTTCAATTTACGATAAGTTGATTCCCTCAAATTTGCCGGGAATTCGCTGAAGCTGCCCTCTCCCATCACAACTAGTAATACTAGTATCCTCTATGCGCTCAGCTATTCTCCAGCTTGCTCGTGGTTGGATTTTTTGGGTGAACTCCCAGTTTAATGGTACCCGTCATTCATGATCCCACTTGTTTATACTGGTTTGGTTCATTTGCGTGAAGTGATGACCATGATTGGGTAACCAAGAGCCACAGAGTCGAGTGAATTAGCGTGGGATTCCCTCTCTGCCTGCCCGTCCTCTTGCGGGGCCCACAGGAAAATGACACACTATTTTGCATGGTGGCAACCGCAATTTTGCATGGCTTGTCGAGCAAGCCAAACCAACACCCCAAGCCTACACAAACAATAAACATATGATAATCAGCCGGTCATGTCCTCTTGTTTGTACTGTTACATTTCTCAAAAGAAACTGGACCCTAGATTTTTGTCTCTAGTAGTAGGATAATATGTGTTATACCCTCAAAATATTATACATACACCAAATTTCTTCCGTGCCATAGAAAATTATATCGTCCCTTCTCCACCATCAACAATTATAGGTTCCCTTCTCCTCCATCGGTTTCAATTTTTCGTCCATGGCTGTCACTCCAGCTAAATTTCTGCTAAACTCAACCCACAGATCCTGTCAACTTGTTGCTTTTTCTAAATTTTTTGCCTCTTGTGGTTATATGCCAGATTCAACAGTAACATTAATCCTTGCTTGTTATCTTGATCCTCAAACCCCAAAATCTTACCACTCCATATGAATTCGAGAGTGTGGACACACTGTGTGCATCATCGTATCCTAGAAGCAAGGCTGCACCGACAAGAGCGTTTGGAGCCATCCAGACTAACGGTAATTAGCTAATGCCATGCAGAAGGACTAAATAATGATTAATTGTAAAACTAGTTATATAATTAATTGATTCTAGTTAACCTATTATTTGTCCAAGGGGTGCTGCAATAAATGTGGACTAATCATGAACTAATTTGGATGAATAGATTACACTCACGATTAACAATAGATTATGCAGCTAGTTTTATAATCAGTTCACGTTTAGTCTTTTTAACTGGCTTTTAGGCTTCCAGAGAAGATGGTGGTGTAGTACTTCTTTAGTTTTACTATGTAAAGGACACAAAAAGAAGACTTTGTCCTGGATAAAGAAAAGGACTGGGGCAATCCGATCCGGCAAAACAAGACAGATCCCTAGTCGCAGGAGAGAGAGAAAGGAAAGCTAAAAAAAAATAAAAAGCGAACTCCTGCAACTGCAAGCGACCGGGGCCTCCCACCCCAAAATGCTGGGACCCACCACGTTTTAGCGCTCACCTCTCCCTCCCTCCCCGTTCCCCCCAATCTCCTCCAACAAGACGAGCTGGCGGCCGCCGACGAGCCCGAGGAGCTCTGTAGCACCACCACGCCGCTGCCCACCGACGCTTACACCACGGAGCGCGGCGAGGGGCACGACGAGCGTGGCGAGGCACGTCGCGGGCGGCGGGCAGCAGCTCCAGCTCCAGCTCCAGCAGGATACGGCTCCGCTCCGCACATCGCAAGGTCTCCCACTGCATCATGAAGCGCCTGCTCGGGCGGCTCTCCCGCGTGGCCGCGGCAGACGCCTGGGCCGCCGCGTACCAGCCGCTCCGGCCGGCTGTGAAGCCATACTCCAGACGGGAAGCTGATCCCCAATTTGCGCGCGCGGCTGGTGGGGCGTGCACAGCCTGCCGAGCGACGGCCGCCATGGCTGGCGCGGCGCGCTCGCCGGTGGCACGCCGCGCCAGTCCGGGGGCTTCACGGCGCACCACGCCCCGCTGGCGGGGCGGCCGTGGCTGATCGGCATCGCGGCGGAGTGCCTCGTGTACTACTGGGTGGCGTGGACCGCGCCGGCTCCCTCACCCCTCACCGGATCTCCAAAAGGGAATTTCGTCAGGTCAATCTCTATCTTGAGGAATTCCCCACCCGTCACGAGATGGGGATGCGGCCGCGCCCGGCCCGGCGATTAGTCTCCGTCTTCCTCAAGCGCCATCGCGAGTACGCTCCCGCCCTCCCCTTTTCTTCCTCTCTTGATCAGCTCTGCAGCCGCACCAACGTTTCCTCTGCGCGCAGGGTCACGGCGGTGAAAGAGGAGAAGGTGTTCAAGGCGGCGCATCTGGAGCAGATGATGCGTTCGAGGCGGTGGGACGACGCCGACTGATATCTCGATCGCTTCCTGATGCCCGTCCCCTGCGATGAGAGGAGCCCTATCACCGACAAGCTCTTCATTGACGTCAGCATGCTCAGGATCCTCGCCAAAATCGCCGCCGGTGGCCAGGAAGGCTCGAGAGCCGCCTCCCTCTTCAGGAAACTTCCACCAAGCCCCTTCGCTGTTCACCTCAAGACGTTCATAGCCCAAATGAAATCCGAGAAAACCAGGTCCAACCCCCGATAATCCTCGTTCATCTCTGCTCTTTTATGCACTTGATTGATAGTTCTAGTAAGTGTGATCGACCAAAGTCATTGACCATTGCTTATTGCTGCTTCCTTTCGTTTCAGGCCCAACCTGCTTAAGATTTGGCATAAGATCGAACTCGAGGGAATAGGCATGATCATGGACTTGGGTTAAGTGCCCTGAGCTCCAAGGTGATCATGTCACCGTGCCACCTGAGATGCCCCGGCTGTGGGGTCACCGCTTAGCATAGGTATCTTACGTTTTTTTATGAAGCTTCTTCTCAATCCTGCATTGAACGCTGTTAATTTGCCCTAATCATTCTTCTAGGAACAAAAGTGATGGGCTGAGCATAGGGATAAGTGATTTTGATGAAGCTTCTTCTCAAACCTGTATTAGACACCGTTAATTTTCCCTACTCATTCTTCTAGGAACAAAAGTGATAAGTGTTTTTGATGAAGCTTCTTCTCAAACCTGTATTAGACACCATTAATTTTCCCTACTCATTCATCTAGGAAGCAAAAGTGATCGATTGATCAGCTAGTATACAAATTACATTTTGCATAGTCTTTGTGGTAGGCTAGTGTATTGGTATATGCTATTGCTCATTTTTCCGATTATAGCTAATATACTTCATAGTAACTACCAATATGTCACCATCAGAAAACACAATAATTCATATTGTTGCCACGCAGATTACGGCAGGGCCCTCGCCGATGCAAGAAGAAAGTAGCTGGCCGGCCTCCACATGTTCTCACTTGTGCCTTTCTGCAGAAGAGGTATATACGTGACACACCAGTGTCACTTTTTTTTTTTTTTTTCAGTTCTCAAGTTCACACGATCAACTTCTAGCAGGCTACTATCGACCCAAGGGAGGAAGAGTTGAAAGAGTAACAAATCAGGTTAAACTTCTAGATCAGGCACCTCATACATAGATACATTTTATATCTGGTTGTTATGTTATAAAAAGTGACATCATGATGTTAATTGATAAATGTTTCACAGTGCATTCTCTTGGACCTAAGTTGTGTATTAAATTATGCTATATACAACTTATGGATAAGGACATTGAGACATTTCGAGATTCATACAAAATTGTTAGGCAGATAAGGGATTATGTCATTTAAGCACCACTTATTTGCTAGTATCTTTCAGACCTGTAGATTGACCTTGAATGAAGCAATGTTTGTGTAGTTTCAAGGAGTAGTAGAACATCTCAAGTAAAAAGGATGCTCCCTGTATTGAAGAGGAGTCCCAATTTGACATGTATTTCTTTCTTTCTTTCTTTTTTGTCTTTTTGCAAGCTTACTTGCAACTCCCTCCTTTTCAAAGGGCGTTTTAGTAGTAACCATGAAACCAAGGAAGAGAGAGCACTAAATCAGCTAGCTGCCATTGTTTAAGTTCGTTGGAACAATAAATAGGGGTAAAGACGACAAAGTATCAACAAAGTTGCATACACGCCTTACGTTCTGAAAAAAGGACAGGAGGGCTAATATGCCTTACAATTTGTTTTTTTTCGACGAAACTATGCCTTACAAATTGAGGAGGAGGGAGTATTGCCTACTAGCAGTATAACATGAACTGTAATTGTGCTTTAAGGAAAGTTGTAATTTGTGATATCTGGGCATTTCCTCCTTGTATGATCAGTTCTCTTTCTATTTTCCTATGGCAAGCATCAATCAGTATTGGTAGCATTTGAAGCTACACCATTGTGCTATTGCTGTGTCCATGACACTTGATTTCATCCTGTGCAATGAGGGTGTATATATCGATCAGAAACTGCTTATCCTCTAGCTGCTATGACAAGTTTAGGCCGGCAGGATACCATGACCTTGTTTAACTTTTGCAATGTAGGCCAACCTTATCGTGCGACAAATATGATGCGCACATGTTCACCATTCTCATGTTGTTGCTTGTGTGGACTGGAGAGTAGAATGGTGTGGCTTTATAACATCTAGTCTAGATTAAGGAAACTTAACTCCAGTCACTTGTACTTATATTGTTTTGTTAGGCGAAACATTTGTCTATATTTGGTGCCATGTAGATGATTGTGAAGTGTGATGATGGGCTTGCAGTGCATTACTGATTATAGCCAGTGGATACCTTATGTACAGTGCTGAGAAGATGGTCATACATGGTGTCTACTTTTCTCCCTATTTCATTTTTTAAGGGAATATTTGCATGTTGTTATATACATATTTTTCATGTCTATTCTGTAATAGTCCTGGATTTCCTCTAGATGGACTGAAGCTAACCGAAATTTTTTTTGCCCTTGCCTTTCTGTTAACAGAGCAGCCATCGGAGAATGTGGAGACAACTGTAGAGAAGCAGGACCTCACCCAATTGTGAAGCAATGACATGGTTGGTGCAATGCCTGATATACTGTTCTCTGATGTTCTTTTTCTTTTCCTACCAACTTGGTGGATTGAAATTTGAAGGCACCGTACAAATGTTACAGCAGCCTCAGAAGCCATCTTGTGCCCTTGCCTATTTTCTTCTGTAGTGAACGCTCTTTCTATCAATGAGGTTAAATTAGGTTAGATCGCACGGAACTTTCCTTAGTTGATAGCAAGCCTATACTTATATCATGGTTGATGCTGCCATCAAGCAAGTGCTTCTGACATTGCTGGGAATTTCAGAAGATATTTTCAAATGATCAGTTTGGATTTCTTATGTGTATCTGTATTTGCTGGGTTGGAGTATTTAACTCGATGCTCTCGAATCCAATTTTTATAGAGAGAAAGGCCGCCAAGCTGCTTGCGGGCACATTTTTCTCCCTTTTTTGTGCAATGATCAGAAATTTACATGTACTGTTATTGATTATTCCTTCCTTCATGCAAATGTTCAGTTCAGTTCTCTTACATGTTTCACAGGGTAAACATCGATGTTGGCAAGGCTTTAGCGGTGTGCTATTCTCTTCAGACTGAGCACTGATGCATGCAATGGAGAATATTGAGGGGTAGCTCAAGAGAAACAGAACGTCTGTGAACTGTGAAGCAAACACATGACCGGTACATGCCTGAGTAGGCGTTTCGTTTTTCCATTTTCCCCTGGTTGATATGGTGGTTTGGAAAATTGAAGCGCCATAAAATTGGCTGCAAATGTAAATGCTGCAGCAGCCTTAGAGGCAGATCATATGTCCTTGCTGATTCTTGGACATAATGTGGCACAACGACTGAACCTTTAATTTGTAGCAAAGGCTCGGTAACATGTATCATGGTTGATGCTAAAGAACTTTCAACGTTGCTGGAAATTTGGTAAGAACCTTGTCATGCCATGTGGAGGTGGTATATTAGTTGGAAATATTTCTTGCTTCAACCTTCACATGTAGGTGGAAACATTTTGGGGCGTGTTCGGCGTTTTCGAGGCTAAAATTTAGAGGGGTCTAAACAAAAAGAATTTTGTCTTAAATAAACTTTAATTACAAAACTAACTGCAGAACATCTTCTAAATCGCGAGACGAATTTAATGAGGGTAGTTAAGCCGTGATTAGACGATATTTACTGTAGCATTACTGTAGCAAAACATAGATTAATTAGGCTCATTAAATTCGTCTCGTAAAGATGTACCTATATGTAAAAAGGTTTTATCATTAGACTTTATTTAATACTCCTAAATAATAAAATTCTTTTTAGAGTTAAACTTTAGAGGCTCTAAACTTGTGACACCGAACGCACCCCTTGATATAGTGAAATCAATATGGTAAATTTGTCTTTGTAATCCAATCATCCCAAGACAGGGGAGCACTTACCAAAAAGTGAAGCGGCCTTTGTACTATGTGTACGTGTCAAGCCAGGAAGTGGAGTGGTCTCCACTTGTCTTTCTTGGCTGCTAATCTTGCCTGGACTTGCCTGGATTGGAACTGGAAACGGTGTCTCTTTCTCACTGCGAGGTGGGGCCTCCTCCTCAGCAGCTTCTTCGCTTTTGGTTGCTGTAACAGTAATAACATGTGGCCTGACACAGAGACGCGGGCACGGTAAAAAATGGCATTGCCTTTTCATTTCTACCCAACGCCATCCATCGTCCTCCTCCCCTTTACCTTCTGCCTCCTTCCCCTTCTTCGCGTTGGGAGCGGTTGATTGCTCGCCTCCGCCTTGAGGAGGAGGAGGATCAGCGACCAAGAACGGCTGCTCTCTCACTGCTCTCCTCCTTCCGACAGCCTCCGATTGAACCCTCTTCCGCCAAGCAAACCAATTTCAAGGTACCACTACTATCCACCGCATTTTCTTGCTTCTTCCGTTTATCAGCCCTGCTGCTCGCCTTCATTTTTCTTACTGAAGCAAGAAAAGAAACACCAATCCTTTGCGGTAACTCGCAACTATGTACTACTTCGATTGTGGGTGCGCTCTTTCCCTACTTAGTTTAGTGTTGCCCAGTGATCGATTATCCTTAATTACTTAGTGGATTGGTTCTTGTGGTCGCGGTGATGATTGGGGTTGGGGTTTTCTCTCCCTCCTTGTACATCATAATGTTGTGCTCCATAAGATAGGCCCGGTATGTAGGGCACGGATTATTATGAATGAAATAGGGTTTCCTGGTTATTTTTTTCCCCGAGTAATTGGTGTAGGTTCTTGAAATTACAGTAGTCAAGTGCCCAAACCATCGAGATTTTTCTGTCGCCCCTTCATCCATTTCTCCTGTGTGTCTTTGTCTTGGTTCTAGCTTCATGTACCTAGTACTTGCTCGTCCCATCAGCAATTTTGACTTGCAGTCCCACTAGAAAATCGTTTGCCTTGTACGGTTGTACTAGTTCAATGCACTTGATATAATGATTGATTCAATTGGAGCACATTAGGAACAGACAGATAGAGGACAATTGTGGTTGTTGGAGTTCATTCCTCTCAGGACCGTGTAATGTAGTTGCATATTCTCATCACCAAACTTTTATCTTTGCATTCTTCTCACAAAATGGGTCACTCATATGCTGCATTCCCTGAAAAATGTTGTGCATTGCTGTGTTCAAAGTAATCTCCGAAAGGGTTGTCTCCTTGATTCGTTCACATACCTAATTTTCTTGCCTTCATATTCGTTGCGGATTAAATATGTGTGAAGGAATATACTGTGCCGCAAGTGCAAGCGTACTAGAAATGTAGAAATGAACCTAATTAGTTTTGCATGCATCTTTGTCCTGTTACTTGCATGATGTACTTGTTTGGTACAAACTGTAAATATGCCCCGCAGCCCCACAAGAAAATCTTGTGGGATAACTCAGTTTGCCAGTTCAATGTATTGAGATATCGATTGACTGAACTGCATCATGTTACAATCATGTCAGATTTCTTACTTTCTCGATATGGTACTGTACTACTGTGTATGAACAATTGCAAGTGTTGGAGCACATTAATAATTAAACTTTTTAGCTTTACTTCCTCTATGAAAATGGTGGAAAAATAGCTCACTCCTATGATGCTGATATGGCTGATGATTATCAGCCAAATTAGATGACTAACTCGCCCTCCCAAGGGAGGCCCTGAGAAGTTTGGATCTAACTAGGCCCTGCTTGTAATAATGTACTTGATATAATGTACTTGAGCTTTATATTCATTGATCTGCTCGGCGTTATATCGCAGAGCACGTAACACAATCTTGTTACTAACTGAATAACAAACTCCAAATACTCTGCTAACAATGAATATCCAATCTGAATGCGCAAACCTTGTCACACCACTAACAAACTCTGAACTCGACACCACTTTCAGGAGCAAAGCTGTAGCATCCCACCTCAAATCCATGAGGGGTTAGCTAACCAGGATCTTAATCGGGAAATACTTGGCGAAGCAAGTATGCATAGACCACACATATAAGCATAATTAAAATAATTTTACATTGAGTTCAGTTATTACATTGGTTCCATAATTAACATAAGATTTCCATTTCGAAGTTCGATTTATTTTACATAAAAGGAGTTCGAAATTCGATTACAAACACGAGCGGAAGCGAAACACACGACGATACATATATACAATGAAACCATGTCCGGCCCGTAGACATGATCTCACTCACCTTGCTCCTGGCGGGGAGAAGAGGGAACCCACTCAATGGACCAATCCTTGGGCGGTTCTCCCTCCCACACTACTTTTCCACAGCAACCGCAGAAGTTGCAATCAGGAATACCTGCAGTAAAGTTTTAAACATCGAAACCCTGAGCAACTAATACTCAGCAAGTCTTACCCGTCAAATTGGCCATCTAAGACCGACTTCTAATATGCAGGGGGTTGACCAAGGGTTGAAATTTAATTGCAAAAACGGCGCTAATATTTGATCCTTATTTTCATGTTTTAGCCAAAATTAAGAGGGTTCTTGCATAAATGTAAATATTAGCAATCTAACTAAGCAAAACATGGTTGCAATACAATTAATTGAAATACAACATCATATAAACATCATCATGTGCACTTCTTACTACGATGTGACACAGTGAACAAGTGGTACTCAATAACCGCGAGGGACGGCGATTCGAATCGATTTACACCTGCAGGCGAAACCCGAGATACACGACGTACGCTACTCGAAAGAGTCACGCACGGCAACCGTTTACAGGATACCATAAAGTCGAGCCGCTTAACACCTCTCCCGAGTACACGTCTCCCCACGCGATAGCCATGCCTGGTCTAACCGTGGTTCACCCGGGCACCCTCCCTTCAAACACGGTCCCAAATTCCACCATACCATCTTCATCACCAAAAGAGAGGTGGGTTCACGTCCAACAATATAGCATCGAGCTACTAAGTTTACTAGTTCCCATTCTCCTAGCATGCATCCGGTACTGTTCAAACTTGCTCAGCGGTACCACAACGAACGGTCCTCAATCGACACAAACGGGGCTATGGCGAACAAGGCGAGCCTTGTCACCTCCACCTACACATGAACTTCCCCGTTCGGTCTCAAATTCATTAACATCATCATGTGATAACATAAAGTAAATCCAACCCCAATTACCGAGCGGTCTCCATACCACTCGATATTCTACCGTCAACACTACTTTATTAAGCATAGCAAACTAACGAGTGGTAGAACTTAAACTAACCAAACCCATAGGGATATCTAGAGATACATGCAACTAGGTTTTCAATCAAGTCCTAAACGTAATGCACATTTCACGACTCGCAATACATGTGAGAAAGTCTAAAACTTTGTAAATATGGGAATGCACCGGGGCTTGCCTTGGGGCTGGTGGTTAGCACACTCAAGCACGTTCAGGTCAGCGCCGGTCTCCTCGGCCACGATCTCCAAGTCCTCGAGTCCGGCGTCGGTTCCTAAATGAATGCAACAAAGTATACAAAATCAAAGATAGTTCACGGAACTTCCTTGACAAATATGACATGGTGATGCTATGATGCAAATGCACATGCTGGCAGGGCTATTCATTAGGTTTTTTCAGTTTGGTCCTAAGTGATTTATACAATTACTTGGATTTAGGAAATTTCCGTACGCGTAAAAGAGACCCGCTTCTAAAATTCGTTAAAAAGGGTTCTGGAAGATCTAAAAATTACATTGGTATTTTATTTAGCATCTTCCTCCCAGGTACAGTAACATTCCCAAAAATTGGTGCAAAAAGGTGCAGGAATAAAATCAATAAAAAGATTTTCCTAGCAACTGCAAAATGCAATTACTCCTAAAAGAAGGTGGATTTCAAGATGCCACTTGGTGGGAGGTTCAGGGAACCTATTAGGAGTGTGCATGCCAAAATTTAGAATTTTTGCACTTACAGATCTTTTTATAGAATTTATTTCCTGATTCTCTGCTTTGAATTTTATAAAAATTAACTGAGAAGAATTCAGATGTTTATGTTGCACCACTGGATAGGTCTCATCTCAAGGATTCCATAACAATTGAGTTTGCATTTTTACGATTTTTCTACGAATTTCTATCGAATTTAGAAGTTTGGCCAAATTTCTGAGAAAATCAAAAAGAAAAAGATGACGTGGCACTGTAGCAGTGCCGCGGCATGGCGGTGCGCGCGCGACAGTGCGACGGTGAGGACGACGTTCCGGCTAAACGGCGACGAGTTTTACGCAACGGCCAACGGCATCGTGTAGAGGGCAACGAGGCGAGCCTAACGCGGGCTGGTGTGCACGTGCGCGCGGCCGGGAAGGCGAGCGGCGGCGGCGGCGAGCGGCGGCGCTACGCGTTCCGGCGAGAGGAGGCAACGAGGTGAAAAGTTAGGGCGCGCACGAGCTTCACGGAGTGACGGAGGTGCTCACCGTAGCACGTATGCACGTGGAGGGAGGCCGGAGATGGGACTTCGTCGGAGGGGCGGCGCGGTCCGGTGAACGGCGGCGGGGAAGAAGTGGATTCCGGCGAGTACGCTGCGTCATTGACCAAAATGTCAAGCTCTGGAGGTGCGCGGAGGAGTGAGGGAGACTCGTGCGGAAGGAATCGAAGAATCGCTCACCGAGTTGGACAAATTCACCGGCGAGGTCGAGCTAGTTCATCCGACGGCCATGGCCGGTCTTCGCTTCGATTCTCTCTGCAGGGTGGCCGAACTCGAAATTGGTGTTGGGGCTGCGGTTGAGGAGCTCCTAGCGCACCTTTTCTGTGTTGGGACCGAGCTCAGGGAAGGACGGGGGTGGCGGCGAGCTCGAGCTCCAGAGAAGGCGGCAATGGCGGCGGCTCTGCTTCGTGTGCGCGCGGCGAGGGAAACGACGAGGAGGAGTGCGAGCTGCGTCTACGGCCAGGAATTGGGGGGCTGAATCGGTCCTCGACGCTGTTCGGCGCTGACGGCGGCCACAGTCCGGCGGGATGGGCAGCGGCTGAAGATCGACGGCGAGGTCGACACGAGTCGCTACAGTTCGATTTTTGAATTTTCATTTGAACTTTGCACGTGCTGACTTGATTTGATTGAAACCCAACTTTACTGTGCTCCAAAAAATCTGATAAAAATCAGTTCTGGAAGGTTTCAGTGAGATGAACATTTTTCCTTATTACAACTTTTGCTAATTCGAATTAAATTTTGAATTAAAATTCAATTAAGTCAGATTTTGAATAAAGATCTTTGATTTAATTGAGCCCATTTCTTTTTGTAGAAAAATCCACAAAATTCTCCAAAAATTTCTCTTTGGCCATGGAGGTCAAGGAAATTTTCAAATGGGCCCACTTGTATACAAATTTTGAATTTGTAGTTCAAGTTCATATTTGGCCATTTTCAAATGATTTGCTTTTAAACATCTTTTCTAAAGCGATCAATTTGGCATTTGTGATCAACATGCACTAATCACAAGATTTAGGTGTCCATTAGCGTGGGATGTTACAGCCCTCCCCCCTTACAAAAATCTCGTCCTGAGATTTGTAATAAGTGCGGAAGAGAGGGGGGTTTGTAAAGATTTGCTTGCGTTACCTCAATTGCGAAGCGAGAAAGTCCGGAAACTTGGAGTTAAGAAAATCCTCTTGTTCCCATGTGGCTTCCTCATCCGAATGATTGCTCCACTGAACCTTATAGAAGGTGATGGTTTTGTTGCGCGTAACACGGTCTTTTTGATCAATCACTTTGACGGGATACTCGGAATAAGTAAGATCGTCCTGTAGCCCTTCGACATCTTCGAGCACCACGTCAATAGGGGGCTTCAAACATTTCTTGAGTTGAGATACATGGAAAATATTGTGAACTCCGGATAATTTGTCGGGTAGTTCCAATCGGTAAGCGACGGGTCCACATTTCTCAATAATCTTGAACGGGCCAATGTAACGGGGAGCAAGCTTCCCTTTGACTCCGAAGCGCTGAACACCCTTGGTTGGCGACACACGAAGATATACGTGATCGTCCTGTCGAAATTCCAAAGGACGGCGCCTCTTATCGGGGTAACTAGCTTGACGGGACTTTGCGGCCTTTAAGTTTGCTTGAATAAGGCGGACTTTTTCCTCAGCCTCAGCTATCAAATCAGGCCCAAAATTCACCCTTTCTCCCGGTTCTGACCAGTTCAAGGGAGTACGGCATGAGCGACCATAAAGAGCTTCGAATGGAGACATTTTTATACTCTCTTGATAGCTATTGTTGTACGCAAATTCTGCCAAAGGTAGATGTTCATCCCAATTACCACCTTCTGATAGAACACAGGCTCTTAACATGTCCTCAAGTATTTGATTTACCCTTTCTGCTTGTCCATCAGTTTGGGGGTGACATGCAGAGCTTCGAATTAATCTGGTTTTCAATGAGGCATGCAACTGCTCCCAAAATCGAGCAACAAATTGAGGTCCTCTGTCAGAGATGATGGTTTTCGGTACTCCGTGCCAACACAGAATACGCGAGATATATAACTGAGCATATATCTTAGCAGAGTAAGTAGTCTTGACCGGAATAAAATGAGCTGACTTGGTCAATCGGTCCACTATGACCCAAATGGAATCATACTTTCGAGCAGTGAGGGGTAACCCGACAATGAAATCCATACTTATGTCCTCCCACTTCCACGACGGAATACTCAATGGTTGCAGCTGACCAGCTTTTCTTAAATGATCAGCCTTGATTCTCTGACAAGTGTCACACTCGGCAACATATCTGGCCACTTCACGCTTCATGCGTGTCCACCAAAATTTGGTTTTCAAGTCCTGGTACATTTTATTGCTACCAGGATGAATGGAATATTTGGACAAGTGAGCTTCATCCAAAATTTTCTTTCTCAGCTCCATATCTTTAGGCACAACAAGTCGGTCATTGAACCATAACACTCCATCCTCATCCTGTCGGAAACATTTGATGTCACCATTTTCTAATCTTCGCCGGATATGTTCCATCCCTTTATCTCTCTTTTGTGCAGCGATAATCTCCTCCCGCAGGGTGGGGATGAGAGCGAGATTATACAAAGCACCATGAGGAATAATCCTGAGGCTGGGTTCACTAGGGTCGCAACATACGGCATGATCCAATTTGCGAACCACCAGATTATTGCAATGTGACTTCCGACTCAAAGCATCGGCAACAACATTGGCTTTTCCGGGGTGGTAATGAATTTCCAACTCGTAGTCTTTAATCAACTCAAGCCATCTTCTTTGCCTCATGTTCAGCTCTTGTTGTGTGAAAATGTACTTCAAACTTTTGTGATCGGTGTATAAGTGAACCAAATTTCCCAGCAAATAATGTCTCCATATCTTCAGAGCAAGGACCACTGCAGCCAATTCTAGATCATGAGTGGGATAATTTTGCTCATGTCTTCTTAGTTGTCGTGATGCATAAGCAATGACACGACCGTCTTGCATCAAGACACAACCCAAACCTGTGCCAGAGGCGTCACAATAAACATCGAACGGTTTAGTGACATCGGGTTGAGCTAACACCGGTGCGGTGGTCAAATGTTTCTTGAGAGTTTGAAAAGCTTCTTCGCATTTGTCATTCCACTGAAATTTGATTGCCTTTTTCAGCAGCTCCGTCATAGGCTTGGCAATTTTGGAGAAATTGGGGATGAATCTCCGATAATATCCTGCAAGCCCAAGAAAACTACGGATATCCTTGATACATGCAGGAGCCTTCCAATTCAGCACTTCTTGCACTTTACTTGGATCCACTGAAATACCTTCATCGGAAACAATGTGGCCCAAGAAAGGTACTTCTCTCAACCAGAACTCACACTTGCTGAATTTTGCATACAGCTTGTGATCACGGAGCCTCTGGAGTACAATACGGAGATGCTCAGCATGCTCTTCTTCTGACTTGGAGTAGATTAGGATGTCGTCAATGAATACCACCACAAACTTATCCAATTCCGGCATAAACACCGAGTTCATCAAGTACATGAAATAGGCCGGAGCATTTGTTAGTCCAAAAGACATAACGAGATACTCATATAGACCGTACCTCGTAGAAAAAGCTGTCTTTGGAATATCCTCAGCCCGAATTTTAATCTGATGATAGCCGGAGCGAAGGTCAATTTTTGAGAAGACCTTTGCACCCACCAATTGATCAAATAAGATATCAATCCGCGGAAGAGGATACTTGTTCTTGATAGTGACGGCGTTCAGCGGTCGGTAATCCACACATAACCGCAGTGACTCATCTTTCTTCTTCACAAACAGTGCCGAACAACCCCAGGGAGAAGAACTTGGGCGAATAAAACCCTTGTCCAAAAGGTCATGAAGTTGTTTCTTTAACTCTGCTAACTCATTTGGTGCCATCTTGTACGGTTGTCGGGATATTGGGGCGGTTCCCGGCTGCAAGTCAATTCTAAATTCCACATCCCGGTCGGGCGGTAAACCCGGTAAGTCCTCTGGAAATACATCGGGATATTCACAAACCACTGGAATTTCTTCGAGACATTTACCGGTGGTGTTGTGAACTAGGGGGCTCTAGTTGGTAATAAAGGCAACCTAAGTACGGCGGATCCATTGATCGGGGAGTTTAAATGGATTTCCCGCGAATCAATGTGCAGCACGGCTTTGTGATACTTCATCCACTTCATACCCAATATCATATCTAAGCCTTGTCCATCCAAAATGATGAGGTTTGTCGGATATGCCACACCCTCTAAAATAATAGGCAAGGCAAAAATCCCTTGCGTGGCGAATATCTTTCCACCAGGCGAAGTAATTAAATATGGTGCTTTTAGGATGGTAGGGGTGAGATGCAACCTTTTCACACATGCTCTGCTTATGAAATTATGCGTGGCACCGGAATCAAATAGCACAAGGACGGGGTGGCTGTGAGCGGAAAACGTACCCGCAAGCACTGGTTCTCCGTCCTGAATGTCCTCGGCCGTAGTATGGTTGACACGGCCACTCTTGGGATTGTTCACAGACGCCTGAGAGCTCTGCCTGCTGCTGTTGTTACTGCTGCTGCCCTGCGACTTCTTCGGGAATCGGCAATCCTTTGAAAAGTGACCGGTGCGGCCACAATTGAAGCAAGTGTATGGATTCGTTGCCACCACTTGAGAGCTCTGCTGTGAAGGGCGAGAAGTAAAAGAGCGCTGCTGGCTGGAGCCCTGAGAAGCACTCCTCTGCTGATTGGAGTGAGCACGGTGTCCACCACCATGTGGCATGGCGGCTCTGTACTGCTGTCCAGTGGGGGATGTGATGGCCAAACGGTA
The DNA here is from genome assembly GCA_007726485.1 of Eragrostis curvula. Classification (NCBI taxonomy): domain Eukaryota; kingdom Viridiplantae; phylum Streptophyta; class Magnoliopsida; order Poales; family Poaceae; genus Eragrostis; species Eragrostis curvula. The sequence continues at coordinate 39,772,509 of CM017444.1, forward strand.
CCGAGGAGGAGCGGAACCGGATGAATTCCCACCGACACGCTTTCTTTTCTTTTCCTCCTGATGGGCATGTGTAGCATCCTCCTGCACGATCGCGGCACTCACTAACTCATTGTAGGTGCAGTTAGAGAGAAGTGCCAGCCGATCACGCAACTTGGTGTTCAGTCCTCGGCGGAAACACTCCCTCTTCTTTGCATCAGTGTCCACATGGTATGAGGCATATTGGGACAGATGGTTGAACTTCCGGGAATATTCATGCACATTGCTGTTGCCCTGTTTCAGATCCAGGAATTCGCGAAGCTTCCTGTCCATGAGGCCCTGTGGAATGTGATGCTCACGGAAAGCTGTGCGAAACTCTGCCCATGGAACTTGATAGCCAGCTGGAAGAGTCTCCACATAGTTCGCCCACCATGCGCCCGCGGACCCACGGAGTTGCTGGGCCGCGAACAAAGTTTTCTGGTACTCGGTGCAGCGAATGAGTCCAAACTTGGACTCGACGGTGCGAAGCCAGTGGTCGGCCTCCAGCGGTTCACTTCCTTCGGTGAACACCGGGGGATGAGTAGCCAGAAAGTCCGCAAAAGTTGTTTCAGAAGGTGGTCCATTTCGGCCCGCTTGGCGAGCGGTGTTCCCCAGTAGCAGACGGAGAAGATCGTTCTGAGTCGAGAGCAAGTGCTCCATGCTGCCCGGTAGTGGGGGAGGCGGTGGTGCTCCATCACGTTGGGCCGAAGTATCGCCCTCCTCCTGGGGAACCTGTCCGCTACGAGGGTCTGCCATCTGCCATAAAGCATTGCACCATTAAATACATATTTAATGATCAATAAAATGCTGTAATAAAATTACAAGGCATACATGGCATAATTAAAAATTTAACCCACGTAGACAAACAACGATAAACAACCATTTCTACACAAGCACTTTCTTCCATTTGAAGCATATACTTTACAACGCAACCATCGGATGTTCCCAACTATGTTACATCACAAAAGGGCGGTGTGCAGCTACCAAACACCGCACGGGACATCCATAAGTTACGTGAAGGTCTTGCAACGCACCGACCCGTCACCATTAGATTACAACACTGCTGGCAACGCTTTCCAAAATAACGAGCTGCGGGACTCGAAGAATTCGGTCAACCGACAAGTTACTACTAACCTAAGTCATACACACTAGTTAGCTACTTCAAAGCCTACTCGAAGACCACTACTCATGTGGCATATTGCTACCCGCATCGGAAAGCACGTCTTCATCATTAGGGTTAGCGGGTGGCTCGTAGTCCACACCCGACGCGCCCTGCACCACGTGCTGGTCATCCATGGCAAGTGGCTGAGGGTTGTGGTGCGCCACTTGGATCTGGATCAGCTCAACAAAAGCATTGTGAGCTGCATCAGCCTCGGCCTGCACGTGCTGAATCTGATCCTGGGCTTGAGCAAGGTTAGCCTGAGCGACGTGCAGCTGCGCCTGAAGGTGATTGACTTCCCCGTTATGTTCTGCTGCAATCTGGGCCTTCTCATCAGCGAGGTCCTTCACTAACCCATGGAAGTCATCCACATCTTCCTTCAACAGGTCATTCTGCCGCTGCAATGCCATGCACCGCTGCTCGGACTCCATGAGCTGAGCCTCCAGCTCGGCGATGCGTGCAGCCATAGCGGCGTTTTCCGCCAGGACATCGTTGAACGCCATCTGCGGGGTCAAGTTTGATAAAAGTCAAACCATAATGCCCAGCAGTAAAACATGTTAAGGAATTAACATATAGCATATTCAACAATTAACATTCGTTGAACTCCAACCATAGACTTCAAAAACTTGCAACGCATAAGTAACCAAAACTGTCGAAAACTGGCAGTGATCACTAAAACGGAAACTGACAGGTTTCTAAGCAGAAGCAGAAAATTTGGTAGTTACGAAAGTTGTAGATAACTTCAAGAGCTTTCCAACAAGTACTCATTCACCTCAACCAGATCAGTATAGAGGAAGTTATGCTATTTCAAAGTTCGACCTTTGTCTGCTGAATTTCTGTTCTAGACAGACTGAACTCGATTTACTAACTACCAAATTTCGTCAGCTTACAGGGCGAATCACAGAAAAAGTTACATACCAAACTTGTAGAGAATTCTGAGATCTTTCCATAGAGTGCTTAAACACGACAATTGGATTTAAAACGAAAGAGTTATGGCTTGTTGAAGTTGACTGAAAATTTCGACCGGCGGCAGATTTGGACTTCTTTATTTGAATGTTTTCAAATTCGTTTGAATGGATTGTTTCATTACAATTTCTGATATTAACGAACGCAACCAGGTTTCTTTGCATTCTAAGTTCATGAACATGCTAAATGCAAATGCAATGCAATCATTTTTATTAACCTAGTTTATTCGTTCCTCACCAAAAGAAAAGGGCGCCGTTATATCGGCATTCGCGACTCGGTGACGAAATCGTCTCTCAACCGTATTAGACTAGCAAATGGTGTGACCTCTAACGTGGTTAGAATACCTGCAGAAGATCCACAAACAACGAAACGGCCATTAAGTCAAATGACTCATGCCTCAGCAAAACAACCAAAACGGTCATGCGATCAACGATCCATGCCTCACCATCAAAACAACAAAACGGCCATGCGGTCAACGACCCATGCCTCCACATACATTACCTTTTCATCTCGCCGACATTTCAGAAAAGAAAGTAAAACAATCAACCTAGTCAAACAAGACTCGCTAATTGTCACCTTTAACCACTAACATCCTTATATAGGGCCGACTAAACCGTACCTCACCGTAAGCGTGGTTTTCGAAAATAAAGCTCATTAGTGTGGTACAACCCGACTTTGCTCTGGTACCAGCTGTAGCATCCCACCTCAAATCCATGAGGGGTTAGCTAACCAGGATCTTAATCGGGAAATACTTGGCGAAGCAAGTATGCATAGACCACACATATAAGCATAATTAAAATAATTTTACATTGAGTTCAGTTATTACATTGGTTCCATAATTAACATAAGATTTCCATTTCGAAGTTCGATTTATTTTACATAAAAGGAGTTCGAAATTCGATTACAAACACGAGCGGAAGCGAAACACACGACGATACATATATACAATGAAACCATGTCCGGCCCGTAGACATGATCTCACTCACCTTGCTCCTGGCGGGGAGAAGAGGGAACCCACTCAATGGACCAATCCTTGGGCGGTTCTCCCTCCCACACTACTTTTCCACAGCAACCGCAGAAGTTGCAATCAGGAATACCTGCAGTAAAGTTTTAAACATCGAAACCCTGAGCAACTAATACTCAGCAAGTCTTACCCGTCAAATTGGCCATCTAAGACCGACTTCTAATATGCAGGGGGTTGACCAAGGGTTGAAATTTAATTGCAAAAACGGCGCTAATATTTGATCCTTATTTTCATGTTTTAGCCAAAATTAAGAGGGTTCTTGCATAAATGTAAATATTAGCAATCTAACTAAGCAAAACATGGTTGCAATACAATTAATTGAAATACAACATCATATAAACATCATCATGTGCACTTCTTACTACGATGTGACACAGTGAACAAGTGGTACTCAATAACCGCGAGGGACGGCGATTCGAATCGATTTACACCTGCAGGCGAAACCCGAGATACACGACGTACGCTACTCGAAAGAGTCACGCACGGCAACCGTTTACAGGATACCATAAAGTCGAGCCGCTTAACACCTCTCCCGAGTACACGTCTCCCCACGCGATAGCCATGCCTGGTCTAACCGTGGTTCACCCGGGCACCCTCCCTTCAAACACGGTCCCAAATTCCACCATACCATCTTCATCACCAAAAGAGAGGTGGGTTCACGTCCAACAATATAGCATCGAGCTACTAAGTTTACTAGTTCCCATTCTCCTAGCATGCATCCGGTACTGTTCAAACTTGCTCAGCGGTACCACAACGAACGGTCCTCAATCGACACAAACGGGGCTATGGCGAACAAGGCGAGCCTTGTCACCTCCACCTACACATGAACTTCCCCGTTCGGTCTCAAATTCATTAACATCATCATGTGATAACATAAAGTAAATCCAACCCCAATTACCGAGCGGTCTCCATACCACTCGATATTCTACCGTCAACACTACTTTATTAAGCATAGCAAACTAACGAGTGGTAGAACTTAAACTAACCAAACCCATAGGGATATCTAGAGATACATGCAACTAGGTTTTCAATCAAGTCCTAAACGTAATGCACATTTCACGACTCGCAATACATGTGAGAAAGTCTAAAACTTTGTAAATATGGGAATGCACCGGGGCTTGCCTTGGGGCTGGTGGTTAGCACACTCAAGCACGTTCAGGTCAGCGCCGGTCTCCTCGGCCACGATCTCCAAGTCCTCGAGTCCGGCGTCGGTTCCTAAATGAATGCAACAAAGTATACAAAATCAAAGATAGTTCACGGAACTTCCTTGACAAATATGACATGGTGATGCTATGATGCAAATGCACATGCTGGCAGGGCTATTCATTAGGTTTTTTCAGTTTGGTACTAAGTGATTTATACAATTACTTGGATTTAGGAAATTTCCGTACGCGTAAAAGAGATCCGCTTCTAAAATTCGTTAAAAAGGGTTCTGGAAGATCTAAAAATTACATTGGTATTTTATTTAGCATCTTCCTCCCAGGTACAGTAACATTCCCAAAAATTGGTGCAAAAAGGTGCAGGAATAAAATCAATAAAAAGATTTTCCTAGCAACTGCAAAATGCAATTACTCCTAAAAGAAGGTGCATTTCAAGATGCCACTTGGTGGGAGGTTCAGGGAACCTATTAGGAGTGTGCATGCCAAAATTTAGAATTTTTGCACTTACAGATCTTTTTATAGAATTTATTTCCTGATTCTCTGCTTTGAATTTTATAAAAATTAACTGAGAAGAATTCAGATGTTTATGTTGCACCACTGGATAGGTCTCATCTCAAGGATTCCATAACAATTGAGTTTGCATTTTTACGATTTTTCTACGAATTTCTATCGAATTTAGAAGTTTGGCCAAATTTCTGAGAAAATCAAAAAGAAAAAGATGACGTGGCACTGTAGCAGTGCCGCGGCATGGCGGTGCGCGCGCGACAGGGCGACGGTGAGGACGACGTTCCGGCTAAACGGCGACGAGTTTTACGCAACGGCCAACGGCATCGTGTAGAGGGCAACGAGGCGAGCCTAACGCGGGCTGGTGTGCACGTGCGCGCGGCCGGGAAGGTGGTCGGCGGCGAGCGGCGGCGGCGGCGAGCGGCGGCGCTACGCGTTCCGGCGAGAGGAGGCAACGAGGTGAAAAGTTAGGGCGCGCACGAGCTTCACGGAGTGACGGAGGTGCTCACCGTAGCACGTATGCACGTGGAGGGAGGCCGGAGATGGGACTTCGTCGGAGGGGCGGCGCGGTCCGGTGAACGGCGGCGGGGAAGAAGTGGATTCCGGCGAGTACGCTGCGTCATTGACCAAAATGTCAAGCTCTGGAGGTGCGCGGAGGAGTGAGGGAGACTCGTGCGGAAGGAATCGAAGAATCGCTCACCGAGTTGGACAAATTCACCGGCGAGGTCGAGCTAGTTCATCCGACGGCCATGGCCGGTCTTCGCTTCGATTCTCTCTGCAGGGTGGCCGAACTCGAAGTTGGTGTTGGGGCTGCGGTTGAGGAGCTCCTAGCGCACCTTTTCTGTGTTGGGACCGAGCTCGGGGAAGGACGGGGGTGGCGGCGAGCTCGAGCTCCAGAGAAGGCGGCAATGGCGGCGGCTCTGCTTCGTGTGCGCGCGGCGAGGGAAACGACGAGGAGGAGTGCGAGCTGCGTCTACGGCCAGGAATTGGGGGGCTGAATCGGTCCTCGACGCTGTTCGACGCTGACGGCGGCCACAGTCCGGCGGGATGGGCAGCGGCTGAAGATCGACGGCGAGGTCGACACGAGTCGCTACAGTTTGATTTTTGAATTTTCATTTGAACTTTGTACGTGCTGACTTGATTTGATTGAAACCCAACTTTACTTTGCTCCAAAAAATCTGATAAAAATCAGTTCTGGAAGGTTTCAGTGAGATGAACATTTTTCCTTATTACAACTTTTGCTAATTCGAATTAGATTTTGAATTAAAATTCAATTAAGTCAGATTTTGAATAAAGATCTTTGATTTAATTGAGCCCATTTCTTTTTGTAGAAAAATCCACAAAATTCTCCAAAAATTTCTCTTTGGCCATGGAGGTCAAGGAAATTTTCAAATGGGCCCACTTGTATACAAATTTTGAATTTGTAGTTCAAGTTCATATTTGGCCATTTTCTAATGATTTGCTTTTAAACATCTTTTCTAAAGCGATCAATTTGGCATTTGTGATCAACATGCACTAATCACAAGATTTAGGTGTCCATTAGCGTGGGATGTTACAAAAGCTGGCGGAGTGTCCCTCTTCCTGGCCCTGATGTAGGTTGTACCAAAGGGTGTGTCCATAACAGATGCATTCCCAGGCTAATTTTGTTGCCTGCTAGTTTTTCGTGAAACAAAAACATGTGTGAGAATATGTGCAGTAGCAGAACTTTCACTGTGCAATAAGCTATAGACCTACAGCCCAGTGATTTGATAATGTCAATTATTACAAAATCGTGATTATTGTTCTGAATTGAACTCTTTTATTTGTTGCTTTCAACTCAGAGAAATATCTTTGGAACTCCTAAAGAACTCTACCTTTCTTACTTCATGCCTGGACATACAAATGCATACGTAAATCAATGTTATATAGCAGTGTGTTTATTTCTTCCATTCTGTGATTCATCTTGCTAGCATCAATATAATGGTGAAGACCAAATCCTCGTGGAGTCAGATTGTGAAAGGCAGCAGGCCAACAAACCTGTCTGTTGCCACAAGAAACCTCCAGCCAGAAGATCTTGGAGCTGTAATATTTGGTTGCACAAACAATACAATTGCATAGTGTCACTCACGACAACTTTTCGGTATGGTATTGATTCCTCTTAATCAGAACTCTTTTGAGAAATGCATTTACAATGTTGAGATAACCAATTGGCTCATTTGTTTTTCTTCCATGAGGGATTATTCCATGCCTTTCAGAATGGAACTTCTTGTTGGGTAATTCACCAACCAAGTAACTATCTGTGTCACATTTCAGGCTTGCCAAGTTCACATCTCTCATATGTACAAAACATTAAGGAAGGACTACCTCTCTTCCTGTTCAATTATGATGATAGTAGATTGCATGGAATTTATGAAGCTGCAAGCAATGGCAAGTTCTGTCCTGAATCAAATGCATGGTCAGAAGATGGCAAGGGAAAGACAGGCTATCCTGCACAGGTACAGTCTGTGATCCCTGTATCTTTGGATATCATGGCCTGTCTCAATGAAATAAATCCTATGCATGTACCCTTCTTTTGCCAGGTTGCAATGCGGATACGGGTGTGGTGTTCTCCGGTAGCAGAGAGCCAGTTCAGAAATGCTATTCTATCTAACTACTATCAGAGGACACCCGGCATTCCTGGCCAGAAACTCCATTTTTTCCAGTTTGAATTAGATCACGCACAGACACAAGCCTTAATGGATATGTTTACTCCTTCGCCATCTCCCAACAAGTTCTGGATGCCCCCTGTTGTAGCTCCAAGTCACGAGCATGTGAGAGAATCCATATCACTACATGAATCTGCATGGGCACCAGATTGTGTGGGTAACAATGATCTCAAATCAGAAAAGGTTGTAAGTCATATGCAGATATAGTAAAGAAGAAACAATTCGAGGAAGTTAGAACTGGAGATGTAAGTGCTGACAATGCCAGGTCAAGTAATGCATCTTCAAATGGTTTTGATGATCTAGACTGTGGGGACACACCACCAGATGGGGAGGAGTATGCACTGTCGAATAAGGAGGTTAAAGTGCATCAAGAAAAACAATCTGGTCAGCAGGATAAAGAGCTTAGCTTCAAATTGGTATTAGAAAGGCTAAAGAAATTATCTCCCCAGCAGCGCGATTCTGATTTCAGTGCCAATGCTACTGCAACTGAAGGTATAAATAGCTGTGCAATTCTTGGCGGGCATTCTAACTTGCCAGAAAACTTAGATGACGAACGTGATTTGCTGATGCAATCACTGGACTTCGAATCATGTAAAGAAGCCAAGGTGCGCATAGCTGATAACTGCATCTCATACTACTTACCATCATTGTTTTCTGTGTTTTATCATCCAGTCTTGTTAACATACTTAGTTTTTTGTCCATCTATACCAACTTTCTTATATTAAACTTGTTTGTTCAGTTGGTAGATGTGGTTGAAGAGCTATCTGGGCGCATAGCAATCATGGAGAAGAGACAGGTCTCTTTGGAACGTCACAAACTCTTGGATTGTCTTATATCCGTTGTACCAGACCATGCAATCTTGAATTTCATGAATTGATCTGTTTATATAACATACCATAAAAGCCGGAAAATGTAGAAATCAAGAGATATCGTGTTAAGTCTGTGTGAATTTGTATACTATTTTACCGATGCTGAACTTGGTTGCATTGCATTAGAATTTTTCAACAGCAGCCTAAATTTTGCATTCTTGAATTGCTAAACTAGTTACATGGTACTAAAAAGAGACAGTCCACACGATGCTTATAGTACCTTTAGTTCATGGATAGGCTAGATACCTGCTAACTAGTAATCAGAGAAGCATGATCAATAGATAGTTTTGCCCATATGATTATTAGTATATACTGATTTTGATTTATCCAAGTGAGGAATATTTTAATTTTTCGACGGAAGTTTGGAAGTCCTTGACATATCAATCATCTTTGGTACTTAAATCTGTTTATTTCAAAATACAGGCTTCATCCAACAAAGAAGTCAAATACCTAGAAGGTGTGAATGAGAGATTACTGAAAAGGGTTGTGGAGTTGAAGGCACAGTGAAGTCATTGAATTCTAAAATAGATCCTCTAACCCTAGATGATTCACTAAACCAGTTTGTTGAACAATGCTTGGGTTCAGAAGATGTCATTTATCTTGTGGGTGGTTTTGATGGCTTTTCATTTTTGCCATCACTTGACTCATTTTCCCCATCGTTGGACATCCTAACTCCTCTGAAGCCAATGTCTGTTGGAAAGTCATATTCCTCAACTGTTGCATTAAGTGGCAAGATATTTGTTCTTGGTGGTGGTGATGGTTCTTGCTGGTTTGATACAGGTTACTAACTGTTATTTCCTCATGAGCTCACCGATGGCAATTTGTTGCGCTAATTCTACATGTATCTTACTTTTTTATGAAGTTGACTGTTATGACCGAAGAAGTGATGATTGGACTATGTGCCCACCGTTGAATCATGAAAAGGGGAGCCTTGCTGGAGTTAGGTACAATGGTAAAATCTATGCATTCGGTGGTGGAGATGGAAACCAGTGTTTCTCTGATGTTGAGGTATTTGATCCTGCTCATGGAAAGTGGATAAGGAATCAGTCTATGCTGGAAAAGGTAATATTCTCCTCCATTCATTTGGTTTAAAATAGAAAAGTTATTTTCTCATGGATTACCAAACTGATTAGCGATAATTCTAGGAAACAATCATCTGTGGACTAGTGAGGCAACAATTTTGTCCTGTTTGTTGTTGTTGGCAAATAATTGTAGTCCATATAGTGTTGTTGTTGTTGGCAAACAATCATCTGTAAGACTATATTTCTAGTGCATATAGTGTTGTTGTTATTGGCAAATAATTGCTTTTGAACCATAAATCTGTGTATAATGTGATGAATTCCTTTATCTGAATGATGACTTGTGCTGCTCGTATTTTCAGCGCTTTGCTCTAGCTGGTGTGGAACTCAATGGCTCAATTTACGCAGTTGGTGGTTTCAACGGTTTTCAATATCTCAGGTGCTGTTCTTTTGCTGCTTGTACTTAGTACTTGATTGGTTCACTTTTTTCTTTTGGAGATACAACAAAACTAAGGAGCTCATTTGCTCAACAAAAATTGCAACCTGTTAATGCTCATGTGATGCCCTGGTGACAATAGTTCAGTGTACCGGGAATAAACTGAAACTTTTTGCAAATATACATTGGCTTGCTCCTTATCGTTATCATTGACGTGAAATTATTATTTCTTTGAAGTGGGAGTAACGAAAGAAATCTTTTAGGGCTTATGTTCTGATGTGTTTTGCCCATATGCCAGCTCTGCGGAGAGACTTGATCCTCGGGAGCCTAAATGGAAAATACTCCCAATGATGAGTACAGGAAGGGGTTGTCATACACTTGCAGTGCTTGATGAGAAGATGTAAGTTTGTACCCATTTGTTTATACGGCAAACTGATAACTAAAAGATTGTAGAACGTTCCCTTCCAAGAAATGTTGCATAATGCATAGCTATTTCAAGGCCGGTTTGGATCATGGTGTGTTTAATCATATCTGACGTGTTTTCTTTCAGATTCTCGATTGGTGGTTATGACACTGTGGCTAAAGAAATGGTGGCTACTGTTGAGATGTACGAGCCAAGGATGCCTTCTTGGGTGATGGTTGAACTCATGAACCATACGAGAGGATACCATTCTTCAGCTGTGCTTGGTGGCTCGATATACACATTTGGTGGGATCAAAGGTGAAGCAGACACAATCTTGGATGTGGTAGGTTGTTCCAAATACAATTTTCTTACCGAGTCCATTCACTTTCCACTATGCAGAAATTCTCAAATTTGTGTGACAACTGGGCTGAAGACAATTGGCAGGAGGTGCTACTGCTCGGCAATTGTTCTCTAACTGTCCACAGTGTCGACATGGTGAATTTTGTTTGATCTGACAAGTGACTAGAAAAGCGATAGCTTGAAGATAGAAGGCTTTTATTTTGTCTGAAGAGAACTGTGAGCTGTAGGCATTGAGAAGCATTGCTTCCTCTTTCTTTGTTATTACTGAAAAATTGTAAGATTGAGCTGTGGATGATGAAGCAGCAACAATTGTTGCGAAGCTGAGATGGTACTGAACAAGATATGAATTGCCTGGACTAATTTGGTAGACCTGTGATTGTTACTTGTCTGTCTGTTGAATTATGAGGTTTTTCAGTTTCAGCTGTTTTCTGAAGCTGCAGCTTTGGGTTCGGGGTTACCATATCACTGCACTAATTACGTACCTCTCAATGTTCATGCCTATTTTGTTCTTTCATTTGCTGATGTCAAACATTGTTTGTTTGATCAAATGCTCCATACAAAAACTAGCAGTGTTATGCTCTAAATGCACGCAGCATTTTCCTGCTGAATTTTTCCGAAGGGAATTTTTTTCTTGCTGAATTCCTCCATGTGTTTTATTTTGGGGAAAATGAAGTTCAATAAAATTTGGGTGCGCACAAGGAAGATGTGCCCGCCTTGCCTGTGCAATTTGCATTTGCTGCTGCTAGTCAGCACTAGACAGGGAACAAACAGAGCATCGAGCAGCAGCAGAGTCGCACCCCCGCCACCGAATCGATGGCCGTCGGCGACAGCACCACCCCGCCGGTGGCCAAGATCTCCATATCCGGCGCCACCCTCGCCCAGCTCCTCCACCGCTGCGCGGCCGCCGCCGGCGACTGCGACGGCCTCCTTTTCGGCCGCGCGTCCCGCCTCCCCGCGCCGCCCCCTTCCCTCTCCGACTACGACGACGGCGCCGCCGCCCCGCCTGCCCCGGCCCTCTCCATCGCCGTCTCCGGCCACTGCTCCCTCTCCCACCCCTCCTCCCTCTCCGATCCCCTCGGTCGCTTCCATCCCCCCTCGGCACCTTCCCCCTCCGCCCCCGTCGGCTTCTTCTCCTCCCGCCGCCGCACCGCTCTCCGCCCCTCCATGCGCGAGCTCGCCGTCGCCCACTCCCTCTCCAAATCACTAGCCCCCACCCACCCCCTCCTCTTCCTCCTCGTCTCCCCCTCCTTCAACGCCGTCCATTCCACCCACTCCTACGACTACCGCGCCTTCCTCCTCACCGGCGCCCGCCTCGTCCCGACCAAGTTCAAGGTCGTCAACCTCGGTCCCGGATTCCGGGACCAGTATCATTCCTTCTCCGCGGAGTCTCCCTTGCCGGGGCTGCCGCCTCCTCAGCCCTCGTCGCCGGCGACAGGGCATGCTCACAGTACCATCGAAGAGCGGAAAGCGGTGGATGTCATGGTGGACGGTTTCAGCCTGGAGATGCTGCAAGGGGTCATCGGCTCTGCAGCAGGGCAGACGGCGGAGATGGATGAAATGTATGAAGGAATGCTCAGGAGGCTCGAGAAGCTTGCCAGGGAGGTGGAGCAGAGCAATCTCCGTGTGCTCGAGCAGGTGCTTTTCCCGATTCTGCAATTCATGCCTGGGAATGCTGTTTATATACTGATCGATGCCATGCGAGATCGGCAATTATGTGTACTTGGTGTGTTGCTTAAATTGGCTAGTGATTATAATTGCACAGGGTTGAATAGACAGAGTAAGAAATGAATTGCTGTTAACAAAACAATGATTTTGCGTTTGGGTTTTATGTAAGAGTAGTGATTAGATTTGTTTCAACTTGATCGCTTGTCCTTGATTGTGACTATACTTAATACATACAATTGCCTAAACGTTCTAGTATCATTGTTGGTCATTAACACTCTGTTTTGCAAGTGCGATTACTTGGACGCTTTTCTTTATGGGGCAGCATGTAGAGAACTTCTTATGTGGTCATCATTGATTTACCATAAATTTAAAGTTTTACTCATACAGATTTTGTATAGGATAACGATGTAGGTTTTGCTGCCATGATTTCATTCCTTATTATCAATCTATAATGGCAAACAAATCATCATATGGTCAGTTTTGGCTAGTTGTACATTAGTGTCAAATCATGGAATACCATTGTAGTAACGGAGCTCAACACTACCAGAATCTAAGTATCAAAACTTTAAGTTTCACCCTAAGACATAATAAGCTTCGTACCCATTTGCACACTTGAAATTTGAAAATATACTAGAAAACACAAATAGCTTGGCTGGAGTCACAAATCCAACAGCCAGAACCAGGCTACTGTCGTTCACTACCTTTATATCTCTGTTGTTTTCTGTCCCACCCATATGCCTCTGGTTTTTCTCGCTTGAACCAGCAGTGGGGAGTGGGACGTTTGCGTTGAATCAGCATACTTCCAGGCACAGTAGTTTTACTGAATCCTCAAGCGGCTCCATGCAACAAAAGACGGTGCCAGGTTCCACTGACCACTGACGATTATTCAATATCCACCAAAATTTAATGTCTGTTTTGGCTTGTTCCCCAATTGCTAAACTTGAACCATAAGGGCATGTTCACACCGTCACACGGGATGTTGGTGAGATGACCTCCATTGTGGTCCTGTTCCTCGGTTGTCAGTTATTAAGCGAAATATTTATGTTCATCAGCATGTCTGTTCTTTCAGCTTGTTCCATGATTCCTCTTTAACATTGATTCACTCATCTGTTTGTTATATCTTTTTTTAGGAGAATCGGAACCTGGTTCTGAGGTTCAGAAATGCTGGATTGGAATGAGGCCACAAAGCCTTCTCTTGACAAGGTATAGCTTGATTTGTCGTTCTGTTAAAACTTGTTCATTTATTAACTTTAAACTTCACTTTGCATTTTGGCAAAAAAAAATTCAGTTGCACTGAGCCGTCTCTTCTGTGCCTGCTTGGTATCCGTGTAGAAACTGAATCATTTGAAATTGGTAGGCTGGCCGACTTATATGTCCATCCAACTTCCATAGTTCTCTTCTGTGACATGGTTTTGATTTTGCATTTGTCCACCGGCAGTTTTTGACATGTCCCTCTTCTTTACTTTTAGATGAGGTTTTCATTTGTGTTATCGTTTCAACTAGAAAATTCATGCATCTGTATATTCCATCAGCTTCCAATATTCCGTAGCTGTGCAACTAGTTATTATTCCTGACCCCGATAAGAGGAGTTCTGATCCTCATATGCAAATTGAAGTGCTGATCGTTGGATTCATCTTGTTTGCAGTTTGTGTTATATGCTGTGAAACACTATATCAGAGGAAATTATGGCTCAAATGGTGCCTTCGAATTGGGCGAGGCCATCTGAAAATGGGTCATAAGTTTGTATGGGAGAAGGTGCGTGGCGGCTGCGATGATAAAGATGTTGAGAGCACTCTGAAGCATGCAAGATGTCATGCAGAAACTGGTGCTGTGTGGTCTGCGTTGGAGTAGGCTGAGCCGCATCATCTCTCGTTGGGCTTATCATCGAAGAGCTTGTCAGTCTTATTAAGCAGGAGTATAGTTTTTCTTCCCTTTTGTTGTTAGACAAAGATTGTACTTGATATTGAGAATATGCTGGTTGTGATTATGATGTTTGTGAAATTCTCGAGCACGTTGGAGGATGACGACGACGACTTGTGGAGGTGCGAACCGCGCCGGACAGTGCGTACCTTGGGTGGTACCTCCCCCCGGCTCTGGTTTTCCCAGATTGCTCTGCGTGTAGTATCTTTGTTGTACGTCGACTAGAACGATGGCGATTGCTTGCTTTGTCAGGAGAAGGTGACGAGAAGACGCCTCCACGAGAAGGAGCCATATTTTTTGTCCTGTATAGTATATCCTCTTTATGTATAGGTACGGTCTTCCTCACACAACACTGCACATCAGACTATGCATATTATACGTATTTATTCAAATAAGTTGAAGTTGTCTAAGAAAGGTTTGTAAACGTACTCCAGTTAGGAATGAAGTGGTTATCTGATAAGTCAACTCAATGAACCTTCCAGTTCCACCGTATTCCGTAGCACGTTCGTACGGAACTTGGTTAAAAGTCAAAGGATGGCTGTCATGCGCACCAAAATACTGCCATCTCATGAAAGCAAAGCAACACAGCAGCGTTTGATCATTTCTAACCGGACGCCACGGAATACTGACGGCGATGGCATGTATAATGAAAGATAAGTGACGTTTCAGCAACTGGAGTAATATGCTCTGAAGAAACTGATGAAAACTAAAGGGAACTGGAGTAATCTATTTGTGGAGGTAAGGATTTAGGAAGGCCAAAACAATGTGCGGTGCAGCTGATAGGCGAAACACCAGATAGAGCCTTCCCAGGGAGGAACCCAACCCAGCAAGTTGGTGAGCGTTGAGTGAGGAACCCAAACCCAGCAAGTTGGTGAGCGTTGAGTGCTTATCAGGGTGCGGTGCGCACTGATGATCCGATCAAGTACCGCAAGGGACGCGTGACACCGTCCGTTTGTCCTTTTTAGGTACGGCAAGCCGGACCAACGTCATATAAAGCGTTCTTATCTTTTTCCTAGTGCATACATAAAGAAATACATAAATACTAGTATATCATCACTCTTTGTTGTCAGCCAGTGTAAAACTTTACCATCTGATTAACATTGTTTTACAAATGCTTTCACAAGAGGATTTTTTGGTCCATCTTATATACTGCAGATAAAAAGTGTCAAATGATCAATGAAAGATGTACAAAGGCAACCAAATAATGGCCTATAATTCTCCTTCACAAAAAAAAGAGAGAAAATTTATCATGTCATATTGGGAACTTTAAGGACGTACGCCTCCTGACTGGAATTTGTTGGTGTTAAAGCGGGGTGAGTAGTTCAAAATTAAAGTGAACTCATGTCCTAACGAACAACAATTTCCATCTCGAAGGAGTAAATTTATTTTTACTGACATAATCATGCTACCGTTACAAATGTGAATGCCACGGTTTTTTTTCTTCGATATTGTTACATGTATTAGCTTTGCAAATTCAGAGATGTATATCTCTGCCTGCATATCTACTAGTAGTAGTCACTAGTCTTGCAAAAAAAGATATTAGGAAAACAAATAAGGTTTAGGTAGGTGCACGAAAAAAACACTTTTTTAGATGCTCAACCTTTTTATGATGGTGATGATCCTTCTGCAGGTAGGTCTTCAATTGACAAATACCTAACATTCTTTTCCCCTTTTACCTTTTGAATTATTATCATCATTTTATTCTCTGGATTTGAGTACATGTCAATATTTTTTTTAAAAAAATCATTTGGAAACAATATATAATCAGTCTGTTTATCAAATGCCATATGCAAGCAACACGTTTGCAATCAGCGTTGGATCGTTATCATGTGATTCGTCGCCGGAGCGCTGCCTGTTGCAACAATTAATTATGAGGATTAATGATGCCGTCCGTACCTTGTAAATTACGGGCCACCCACAGGTTAATCGCAAGCGCGTGTCGCTGACGCAGTAGCCGCCCCCAGGAAGCACGGGACCAGTCAACAACTGCTTCATCCATGTTTATATTCATTCACTCATGTTGTTGAACTAGCACGTCATGAACCCAGTTCAACGGTCCACATGTCTGTGATATGGGTGAACGATTAACAACGTAACTCTAGCCGCTCGGTTTCGTACCTGTCCGCACTCGCAGGCTGTACGATGCAGTCCTTTCCTTCCCCGCATCGTCCCTTCCCCACTTGCCGCACTCTCATTCTTTTCTTTTCCACTTCTGCCCCTGCCGGTACTCTCTCCGTACCGTACGTTTCCCGAAAAATATTCTCGATGCACATGTCAATTTCCTCTTATACCCCTGCTTGCTCCCGGTTATCTTTTGGCCGTGCAACATATACGAAATACTCCTATATATACTTCAGGAATAAGTACAAGGGAAAGGATCTTATACAAAACTAAAATACGAGATGAAAATAGCATGTTATTCTATGAAGACTTACAAGGCAAAAATAAAACAGGAAGAAAAGCAAAAGTGATTAGTTTGATCCTAGCCACTCAATTTCAATATATTTTTTTGCAATTTCGATCTCATCTCTTATCTAGTATTGCTTCTAAAAGTAAAGTTCTGACAAGAGGCGTGATGTGTTCGTCATCGGTAAGGCCTTGCTGCGGCTGCAGCTACATGCCAAAATTCGTGGTAGCAGCTACATCAATCCACAGCTGGCGATAGCAGTCATACTACATTGCTATATTTAAAACATAGATTTAAATGATATGTTCTTAAAAAAGATTTAGATAAATATAAAATATATCATTGCTTATGTACTCTCTCTGTTTCAAATTATAGGTAGTTCTAGCATTCAAAAAGTTTACCAAAATATAAGTAGTTCTAGGTTCTCAATGCAACTTTCTCACTTCCCAATACATCGTTTCCTGTGTCTATCTCTATTTCTCTCCTCTTTCATTCCTCATTGTTTTCTGTACCTATCATCTTTTTCATATCTTTTTAGTTACCGTGTCCATACCTAGAATTGCATATATTTTGAAACGGAGAGAGTATTTGCTATATTTATATCCCTGAATTATGTATCACGTTTCGACTTTTCAAGCTGGTACAAAAAGGAAAGGGACAAACATGGAAACATGAAGCGCAGCCCACCGCTCCCAGCACAGCACGTTCGTGGGGGCAATATTGTCATCTCCACACCGCCTCTCCTCGGTTCGTGTAGTTTATGGTGGCGGCATCAACTAATCCCTTGCCATAATTGCTCTCTCCATTTCTTGCCTTGCCTCTAACCACCGTCTCCCTCAGGAAGAAGCCACCAAGAATCCATGGCCATGACAAGCCACCGCCAGCCCAAGCGCCGCCGCTTCTCTCCCGCCCCCGCTTCTCCACCGCTCGACTTGCTGGCCGACGAGCTCCTCTTCCTCGTCCTCGACCGCGTCGCCGCCGCCGACCCGCGCGCGCTCAAGTCCTTCGCCCTCGCGTCGCGTGCCTGCCACGCCGCGGAGTCGCGCCACCGCCGCGTCCTCCGCCCGCTCCGCGCCGAACTCCTCCCGGCCGCGCTCGCACGCTACCCGTCCGCCACCAGCCTCGACCTCTCCCTCTGCGCGCGCGTCACCGACGCCGCCCTGTCCGCCGTCTCCGCCGCGTCGCCGTCGAACCTCCGCGCCGTCGACCTCTCCCGCTCCTCGGGGTTCGGCGCCGCCGGCCTCGCCGCGCTCTCCAAAGCCTGCCCCGACCTCGTCGACCTCGACCTGTCCAATGGCGTCGATCTTGGGGACGTCGCGGCCGCGGAGGTGGGCCGGATGCGCAGGCTCCAGAGGCTCTCGCTGTCGCGGTGCAAGCCGCTTACCGACATGGGGCTCGGTTGCGTCGCCGTCGGGTGCCCGGACCTGCGGGAGCTCTCGCTCAAGTGGTGCCTTGGGCTCACGGATTTGGGGCTCAAGCTCCTCGCCCACAAGTGCAAGAAACTCAGGACGCTGGATCTCTCCTACGTCATGGTGAGCGCTGGTTTCTTGATTTCTTCGTTTCAGTTCATTTCATTTCTTGGACCATGGCGTGGCGACGGGAAATTCGCGTAATATTGTTTCTTGAGGAATTTTGAGATGTGTTGTTTTCACCTTTAATTCATAGTGTACAAAAGAACCAGTTTTCCCCTCGCCAAATCGATTGGCCTTCGGTTAGTTCTCAGAGAATTGGGCGACTGCACTGCCTATTATTCTTGATCTGCAAACGCTCTTATCTATACACTGCGCGAATGATCATTGCATAGAAGGATCAGAACTAGCAGTGGCCAACTCCGCCTTGTCCTCTTGCCTCGACATTTTCTGACCATAGATCTAGCTAGCTTCGCTTTCAGTTTTGCAAGTACTCCCAACTACCAAGCGCACTTATCATGTTGGACTAACAGTAACGTATCTTTCGTCGCAGATCTCAAAGAACTCCTTTCCAGCCATCATGAAGCTACCCAATCTTGAAGTGCTTACACTGGTGGGATGCACTGGAATTGATGATGATGCCCTTGGTAGTATCGAGAAAGACTGCAACAAAACACTGAAGGTGATCATCTTTAAGAGGCCACTTTGATCCACATTGTACCAATGCCTCACTTCATTTGACATTAATGATATTGCATTAAGAAGTTTTCTGCTTGACAACACACTTTCTTAGGTCTTGAACTCTATATGACTGTCTGAATGAGTCATGTTTTACTAGTCAAAACTCTGCTTACTGAACTTGCAAGCAATGGTTATCCATTGCAGGTGCTTGATATATCACATTGTCAGAATGCAACTGATGCGGGAGTTTCATCCATTGTGAAGTCTGTACCCAACCTATCAGAACTGAATCTTTCATACTGCTGTCCTGTAAGTAGCTAATCATGTTGGTGGTGCATTATTTATCTCGGCATATTTTGAGCCGTCCCAGCTTATTTTGCATCCTTCTTTGGCAGATTACTCCATCTATGGTGAGCAGCTTCCACAGGATTCCTAATTTGCAGATCCTGAAACTAGAAGGCTGCGAATTCATGGCTGATGGACTAAAGTCCATTGGAAGGTCTTGTGGCTCTGTTAGGGAGTTGTGTCTGAGCAAGTGCTCTGGAGTGACAGATGCAGAACTTTCTTTTGTTGTGTCAAGATTGAAGAATTTGCTGAAGCTGGACATTACTTGTTGTCGCAATATCACTGATGTTTCACTAGCTTCCATCACTAGTTCATGCACTTCACTCACCTCTCTGAGAATGGAGTCCTGCGCCCATGTTTCTAGTGAAGGACTCCGGTTGATTGGAAAGCACTGTTGTCATTTGGAAGAGTTGGACCTTACTGACAATGATTTGGATGATGAAGGTTTGTACTGAACTGTGAACTGCTATTTATATATTCATTAGTAAATGGAAAGTTGACCATGGATATTTTCTATGCAGGGCTGAAAGCTATTGCTAGATGTAGCAAACTCTCAAGCCTAAAAGTTGGTATATGCCTGAAGATAAGTGATGAAGGTCTCACTCACATTGGAAAGGCTTGCCCGGAACTCCGAGACATTGATCTGTACAGGTGATTCTTAGACATTCCTTGTCGTGGCCTTATTTCTTTTCTTCTCCATTTTGGCCTATAGCTAACTTATATTTTCTGTTTCAGGTGTGGAGGCATTAGTGATGATGGGGTTACTCAACTTGCGCAAGGCTGTCCAAAGCTTGAGGCCATCAATCTGTCATACTGTACAGATATAACAGATCGTTCACTGATGGCACTCTCAAAATGTGCGAAGCTGAATACGCTGGAGATTCGTGGCTGCCCCAGGGTTTCATCATGTGGAATATCAGAAGTTGCAATGGGATGCAGGCTACTTTCCAAGCTTGATATTAAGAAGTGCTTTGAGATCAATGACGTGGGGATGCTTTACATTTCCCAGTTCTCACATAGCCTCCGTCAGGTATTTGCTTTTGCACACTAACTTAGACCTAGTAATACCACGTTTTACTATCGTGCTAATAACATCTATGTCTCATCGCAGATAAACTTGTCATATTGTTCGGTCACCGATATTGGGCTTCTTTCCCTTTCTAGCATTTGTGGCTTGCAAAACATGACCATTATACATTTAGCGGGTATTACACCTAATGGTTTGATAGCTGCTCTTATGGTCTGTGGTGGTTTGACAAAAGTGAAGCTCAATGCTGCATTCAAATCCATGATGCCTCCTCACATGCTTAGAAATGTTGAGGCGCGGGGATGTGTTTTCCAGTGGATCAATAAACCATACAAGGTATTTTACTTTTTACTTTTCATTTTCCTTGCCTACACTAGGATGAATCCTTGTGTCCATCAACACTTTTAGTTGGCTTACATGTTTTGCTACCTGAACACACTCCAAACTTTTTCGTTTCCCTGAAAGATCCCATTGGCTCAAAACTGTCAATCAACTTCTGAAAAATTGTGGTACTAATAAACCAAGTTATGGGTTGCCTTATTTAATTGTGAAGAAGGTGTTTTGCTTGTCTATGCTTGAAAACATCTAGCCCATTCTTTGATTATTTATTGTGTTGTTAAACAAGTGCTTTGGGACATAACACTGACCCCCTATATAGTGTCTCATCCATGAATTTGTGTTTTTACTTAAAATTTCAAACTTGTGGACATCCAGTGTCTAATAATTGGCGTGATCTTGGGCAGGTTGAGCTAGAACCTTGTGACGTATGGAAGCAACAGTCACGAGATGTGCTTGTACGATGAAAAAGGCTTGAATTGTAGTTGGAGTATGGTGGTGGTGTTCCGCTCGTTTGATTGACATTCTGAAGCATGGAGGCAAAATTTTGTACCGTAGTTGTATACTAGATCCAATTACTTTTTGTATACTAGATCCAATTACTTTTGTTTGTACATGTGAGCCAAGGAGTACAGTTTGTTGAACAAAAGCAGGCATTTTTTCCATGCGGTGTACATCATATTGATAAATGAAAGAAATGGATAGTGGAGAGATCAATTTTTGGTCGTTTTGAAGCTCAACTTTGCATGATGTGCGTAGCGCTGCTGATTCCATGTATCTGGTGCTCGGTATTACTTTGCAGGGCTGGATTGAACTGGCTTGTATTTGTTTATCCAGGATCATAATTGAAACATACTGAATATCTGTGCCGGTTCCAGTGGGGTCTTGTCTGATAAATTTGTGAGGGAAAACATGAGTTGTGGATCCATAATCAGAGTAGGCTTTTCAATGGTTGAGATATTGTAAACTGTCTGCACATTCCTGAAAAAATAGAACTGCAGAACGTGGCAAGGTAGCTTGGCAGTGGACTTGGAAACAGCATTGTAGAATACTGGTCTGCTGCTGGTATGCCCGGCGAAGCGAAGACTCTCGTCAACCTGAACATGAAGACGAAAACTCTGCTTGATGTTGCGGGTGTTGGGCAGTCGACACAAATTAAAAGCATGGTACTCGTAGGAGGGAGAAGGAGGATGAAGTGATGATACACGCAAGAGGATTCATGAACTTAAGCAACATAGGCAGCCCCAAATTAAAAGCAGCGAGAGACACATATGTTGCAGAGGATCGGAGACATGGGCGATGGGGCATCACGATGTTGGCGCCAACTTTTGCTTGCAGCTGCCGGCCTCGTTCCAGCGTCTCCGGCTGCAGCTGATTAATTGCGCTGTTCTCCATCTCCGTCGACAGTTGAGCTTCGCCGGGCTCCTACCTACGACAGCGTCCATTGTTGTGCTCACAGGAATCCTTTCTTGCCCGTAATTGCAGTCTCTTCTCTTCACGGGGGAGAAAATAGTCGCATCCAAATTCGATACTACCAA
This sequence comes from Eragrostis curvula, assembly GCA_007726485.1. Classification (NCBI taxonomy): domain Eukaryota; kingdom Viridiplantae; phylum Streptophyta; class Magnoliopsida; order Poales; family Poaceae; genus Eragrostis; species Eragrostis curvula. Next base: position 39,794,436 of record CM017444.1, read on the forward strand.
CCAGGTGCATGTTTAAGGGGCTCGATCAGCCTACTGATCCTGCTGAACAGTACAGGTCCGTGGTCGAGCGAGCCAACCATGACGGTCGCCGTATCCGTCCGCATTAAATGGCCATCGGTGGCCTCACCGGATCCCCACGCGCATTGCTACGAAGCAAACATAGCAATAAATTATACTAGTAAACAACACATTAACGGGACTCCCAGGCTGATGCCCACTTCTCCAGCTTGGAGCAAAGAGCTCTTCTTCTTCACCCCACACACAGCATAGCACAGCAATGGGGATCTGCTGCAGCAAGGCCGCCGCAGGGGAGCTCGACGACGACGACGGCTTCCCATGGAAGCACGACGACTTGTTCCACGAGCAGCTCTGGACCAGCGCGGGGGTGTCCTTGCACACCAAGCAGGGATGGAAGGGCGCCAACCAGGACGCCATGACTGTCTGCCAGGTGATCTCTCCCTCTCTTTCTCTGCACCTTCATCCCACCTGGAGGGCCTCTAGCACGTAGCTTGTTGACTACAGCAAAGCAAGGTCTACAGTAATCGCTTTCTTGCTTGGTCGATCGATTCGAGAGGAGGCCGTGCAGTGTTGCTTGGCTGCTTCCTTCTTGTCTGCATCTTCTCATCTTGTCGTCACACAAGCTGCCAGACATGCAGCTTCCTGAAGTCTGTTTTCTGTGTTCACCAGAATGCACCGGATCCATCTCAACTGAAATCCTGCAGCCTGAAATGCACTTGAATTTTCTAATCACCTATGTGTACTTTAGGACGAAATCTCTACCATTAGTATTGTAGTAGTACTGAGCTGGAATATTAAAAACTCTAGGCAATACCTGTCTCATCACCAATGCAGGTGTGACTTGGCTTCTTGTTTGCATCTTCCCATTTTGTCATTTATATCCTCTTTTTCCCCCAATGACACTAGATGTTCACCATATTGTTATAAGTTTGTTTACCTGATGCAAGTTACCTTTATTTATAATTTTTTATTGACTTGAGCAAAGTGCAGTGGATCTATCTCCACTGTGCTGAAAACTGAAATCATGCAGGTTGTTGAAAAGAACTGGTTACTGAAATTTATGCTAACTAAATTCATGTGTTTCACTGCATTTGTTGCCCGCTGGTGTCCTAACCTTAAACTGTAAATGATCCTGAATAATATTGAAAATCGTAAGGGAACATCGTATCGTGCAGCTTAGCATTTTCAATGCAAGCACATGATTTTTTGCCAACGATGTTCATGTTTTGCTTAATCTTGATGTGCACACACTTCTGTCAAGATGCTTTAGGACTTTGCTGACCAGAAAGGGCAGATCTTCTGTGGAGTATTTGATGGGCATGGTCCCCTCGGCCGGGAAGTCGCTCGCCATGTCCGCGACACCCTTCCAAGCAAACTATCCTCCTATCTGAAGCCAAAAACTGAAGACCTCTCGAGCAGTTCGGATTTGGACTCCTTTGACAAGTCAGATTCCACCTCATTCAGTGATATGAGCGATGAGAACCAACTGCTTTCCACATGGAAGAACATGTTTGTCAAGACATTTGAAGATGTGGATCAGGAGCTGAGGCAACATTCTGGAATTGACTGCATTTGCAGTGGCACAACTGCTGTCACTGTTGTTAGGCAGGTATTGATACTACCGTTACACTCAGGCAACTTACCGCACTAGCAAGACATTTATTTTCTTTCATATGAACTAACTGATGCTGAATTTAAAAGCTTATTTTCTTTCCATCTATCTATTGAAACTGAAAACTACACTGATGTACAGAAATTGAACTAGCTGAACTGGAAAGCATATTTAAGTTACGGACATCGATTTGAAGTGAACTTTACATATAAGTGGAATAGCTGATGAAGCATAAGTCTCAAATTTTTCTTTCTTCCCTAACCTTACTTCTTTTGTACAGGGTGATAATTTGATGATTGCCAATTTGGGAGATTCACGTGCTGTTCTTTGCACCCGAGACAGCAAGGACCGTCTGAGCCCAGTCCAACTCACCACTGACTTGAAACCAGATCTTCCAAGTGAGTATTGAAACTTGTCGTTTTACAGTTATTGGCACACATCTACTACACATTTTCTTGATTGCATTTTGACTGTCATGAACTTGCATTAGGCGAAGCTGCGAGGATTCTTAGCTGTAAAGGGCGAGTTTTCGCCATGGATGACGAACCGGACGTGCCTAGGCTGTGGCTGCCAGACCAGGATGCGCCAGGCCTCGCCATGGCAAGGGCCTTTGGGGACTTCTGCCTGAAGGATCACGGCCTTATCTGCACGCCTGAAGTGTATTACAGGAAGTTGTCCGAAAAGGACGAGTTCTTGGTGCTTGCTACTGACGGGGTGAGGACAGTTTCAGATTTCTGTTGCTTTCATTTCAGTCACTGTGCTTCTTTCTTCATAAAGAAAGGTTTCAAATAAAGTAATAAGGGCAAAATAGGATATGGCCTCCATTATTAGTCTCGAGTGACATAAGCATGCGACTGTTAACTGAAACCGACATATCTCGTCACCTAGAATCCAAGATAATCATGATTTGCTTAGCTGATAATGATCTGATGAGACGACAGACAAAAATTCAGACAGATATGTACTAACATGAGTAGCAAATGTTGAAATTTGGTGTAGATATGGGACGTACTATCCAACAAGGAGGTGATCAAGATCGTGTCATCAGTCAGTGATCCTTCCAAGGCCTCGAAGCAGCTGATTGACCGTGCCGTCCGAGCATGGCGGCGCAAGTTCCCGACGTCCATGGTGGACGACTGCGCCGCGATCTGCCTCTTTTTGAACCGGGACTCATCGGAGGAGAGCCTCCCGGGCGGGGCAGACGCGAAGGCCCCTGCCGTGTCGTCGTCGTTCACGGGGAGCTTCCGCAAGGTTCTGAGCAGACGCGAGGCATCGTCGGAGGAGGAGGGGACGACGGCGTGGAGAGCTCTGCAGGGGGTGGCGCGGGTGAACTCGGTGGTCAGGCTGCCAAGGATCGGCGCCGTGCTGAGCTGGCGGAGGCGATCTTCGTCGCTGGATGAAGACGAAGACGACCAGGATTGACCCGGTCGTTTTCTTGGTCGGTACACGTATATTTTAGGACTTGATTGGCTCTGTTTTTTTAGGGACGACTATTTTAGGACTTGATTGGCATGGTACCATACATGTCAGATTCAGGCTGGTGAGACGGATAGAGAGAACTGGATCTGTGGAGTGCATCACTGAATATTCATGAGGCCACTCGTTTGGGGTTGTGGATTTGCATTTTCTGTAACTGAGCATGATTAATATTTGGAGAAAAAAATCGTCCAGACAATTATCATGGGTACTAGTAATTCTTCGTGGAAACTTCCACGAAACTATGTTCACATGAAAAATACAATTCCTTGTGCCATTCTCTAGTGTCCCTCTCTTCGACGCATCCAAAATAGTGGAGTGAAACAAACATGCACCCTCCTCTGTCTCCGTCAACCGCGGTGTGCTGCAGTACGAGGCCATCCTCATCGTCGACCACATCGGATGATCGCGAGACCGTGGATGGCGGATGCCAGGACCATGCATGTCGCTCACGATGGTCAGTTTCAAGCTGCCGAATTGGGTGGGCGCGACGAGGCCATGGATGAGCAAAGTCCTGCAAGTAATTAAGAATTCTGGACGCGCGACCCAGACAACAACGTCGTCTGGAGGAGCGGCGAGGGCACTGCATCCGTCGTGCGATCCATGAGCGACAAGCTAGTTCGACCCTCCTCATCGTTGGGATGTGTCGGTAGAGAAAAGGACTTTGATTCCTTCATGAATTTTTTATATATATGTATTATCCATTTTTTTTCAAAAAGGAAGAACCCGAATGGTCAGCTCAAGTCAAGCACTCCAGCTTCTGCCTTGGCGGCTAATAAGTTAGCCGTACGAAGGGAGGAGTATCCTTTTCTTCTTGACTTTATAGGTCGTCGATCGGGGTCCCAGTGTCCCATCCCATCACAATTGAGCTCAACTTTTTTCTTTTTTTTTAGCTCGGTGCAAGCCATCATAAGTGTAAGCTGAAGGAAAGCAGCAGCAGAGCAAGAGAGTACCTAATATCATCATGATATCAGCCATTTTCATTCTTTTAACTAGCTAAGAAAGAATTTGCAAATTAATAAAACCGGGCCGTACGAAGGGAGGGAGGAGTATCCTTTTCTTCTTGACTTTGTAGGTCGTTGATCGGGGTCCCAGTTTCCCATCCGGCCATCCCATCACAATTGAGCTCAACTTTTTTCCTTTTTCTTTAGCTCGGTGCCAGCCACATCGTAAGTGTCAGAGAAGGAAAGCAGCAGCAGAGCAAGAGAGTGACCAGAGAGCTTGAAGAAGATCGAAGTTGTTAATCGGCGATCCTCCATGGAAAAAATCACCAAGAGAGAAGGAGAAGAAGACCATGCCGACTGCATCCCAATCTCCAGCTCCGCCACCACGCAGCCGCCACGCCATGACGACGACGACGACGCCATGGTCAGGCGGGCCGCCTACGCGGAGGAGGTGAAGAAGGCCGGCAACGAACAGTACAAGAAGGGGTGCTTCGAGGAGGCGCTCAGGCTCTACGACCGCGCGCTGGCCTTGTACCCGGACAACGCCGCTTGTCGGGGCAACCGCGCCGCAGCGCTCACTGGCCTCGGCCGCTTCGGTGAAGCCGTCAACGACTGCCACGAGGCGCTCCGGATCGATCCGTCGTACGGCCGTGCGCACCAGCGCCTCACGTCCTTGCATATCAGGTCACAATTTCTCTTTATGGAATATGTTGGTTCGCTTAATTACCGGATTAATAATTAAGTGATTCTTAATTAAGCTCTTCATTCTTCAGGCTAGGATGTATCGAGGATGCTATGAAGCACCTCTCCCTCGCGTCGCCTCAGCCTGATCCCCTAGAGTTGCAGAAACTGCAAACAGTGGAGAAGCACTTGGGGAGATGTCTGGATGCACGCAAGGCTGGGGAGTGGAAGACTGTACTAAGGGAATGTGACGCTGCTGTTGCTTCTGGAGCTGATTCCTCTGCTCTGGTCAAATTCCTAGCTAGTACATTTCATCCTGATCAGCCATCTGTTTTTATAAAACATATCCATCTTAATTATTCACATTTGCAGCTCTTGGCCGCCAAAGCAGAAGCCCTTCTTCCGCTCAACCTGCTCGATGAAGCTGATTCGGCTATCTCAAGTGCCTCCAAGTTGGACTATCCATTTTCGTGCTCCCCAGACACCAAGTTCTATGGGTTCCTTGCCAACGCATACCTCTTTTATGTACACGCCCAAGTTGACATGGCACTGGGAAGGTAAGTAGCAAAATGTAGTCAGAAAACACTCCACAACCCTGCTCGAACGTACTTTGACATAGCAGCAAGCATTTTGCAGGTTCGACGATGCTGTCTCCTCCATAGATAAGGCCAGGACAAAAGATCCGGGAAACACTGAAGTGATAACTATGCATAACAAAGTGAAAGCTGTGGCTAGAGCACGATCCCAAGGAAATGAGCTCTTCAACTCCGGGAAATTTAGGGAAGCTTGCCTAGCTTATGGTAAAGGCCTCAAGCAACATCCTACAAATAAAGTACTGTACAGCAACAGGGCAGCTTGCTGGTTCAAGCTAGAGCAGTGGGAGAAGTCTGTTGAGGATTGCAATAAAGCTCTCAAGATTCACCCTAACTATACCAAGGCTTTGCTCAGGCGTGCAGCTTGCTATGGCAAGGTGGCATATTTTTTTTTTCTTTGATCTTATCTTTTTCTTCCTTGACCTAGAGCTTGCAAAACTTACAAGTTATTGCATTTTTTGCGCTTTTGCTGGTTAGATGGAGCAATGGCCAGAAACTCCCACCGCGATGGCCCAAGACCACGCTAACTTGGTAAACCATTTTTTCTTCCCGTCTTTATCTCTATTGTACAATTATTTTGTTTGAATGTGTTCGGTTTCATGTGCATGACCTGATATTTTCGGTAGGCTGATGGTCCAAAAATCTGTGCGAACGAAGCGCTGGCTCATCGGTGTCGATGCAAGTGAGTTGCTGATCCTCGTTGCTTTGTCGGATGGCGGCAAGAAATTTCTCTCTGTTCCATCGATTCAATTCTGTTTTCTCCTTGGTGACAATAAGACTAATTTCTTATTGTGTTGATAGCACCGAGGACATCGATGAATCATCTGCCGAGGAGCTCTGTGGCGCGGTGAGCTATGCAAAGGCCAATGCAATGCTAATCCAGGTCCCAGTGTTAGGAACAACGAAAAAATTCTGGCGATTATCTGATAATGCACTCAGGATCAGCAGGAAACTAGCATTGATACTGAAGAGCCACCACGCAGTTTGCAAGTACCTTACTGCTCCTTTGCAGGTGTCTAATATTTGGATCAGCAGTACTGGGATTGTCAGGCTAAGGGGCATCAGTTTCACCAGTAAACAATTCAGCATCGAGCGTATGCGAGATGATTACAAGCACCTCTCTAGGGTCTTACTGGTGCTGATTAGTATCTCAGGTGGGGATATCACCAAATTGCCTCCAGACTATGAGGAATTCATCTTGCTTTTGAGGAGGAGCACTTTGACAGTGCAAGATGAATTCTTAATTGTAAACAATTCTGCACTACTGCCCATGAAAAACCGGTAATTTTTTATTCAGATTAATTGTTTCTATAGCCACAAGCTAATTTTATTATGAATAAATTTCATAAAACTGCAATTATTTGTGGCCTTATATCGAAAAACTACAATATTTGGTACAACAATTTAGACACATTAGTTTTCTGAAACGCACATCAAAATTATATTTGGTACAACATCGCAAATAGTTATAGTTTTTCTGAAATTTACTATTTTATTATTTGTGCTCTATAGACTAGTTTTGTTATCTATATTGACAGCACCGAGGTCTTCCTGATGCTATGCGACAAAATTAACAAAAACCTTGGTCGTACGAAGGACGGCCAAGCGAAGAGGAAGAGGATACTTTCTAAGCTTCCTTATGAGAAGGACTGGTTGGATACTGCCGTTGCAAACACACAAATCAATCAGTGGGTTGCTAATGTCGAAAACAAATACGAAAGGACTCAGCACGACCAGCTGCGGCTAAATAGAAATGTGAGAAGCCACATGCATGACTATAACGACGACGACATCGAAGAAATCTTATATTGTGAATGGCCAGAGCTACTCATGGAAATGGTGAAGGCGTTGCACGCGGAAGGCGAGCTTGTATGCACTGACATTCAGAACAAGTTTGGCTAGGTGTCCTACTGCAAATAGACGTGTCCTGTATTTCTTATGGTTGTTTAGTTACTGCTCGTATGCAGGCTAGTTGGTTTTTTCAATTCTCTGCCTGAAGGTAAAGCTTGATCATGTTTAAAAAAACTGTGGGGTAAAACGTTTATTGTTCAGTTACAATGGAATTCTTGTCAGTACGCAGTACCTATCAAGTATGTGGTGTAAGACATTTATAATTTATTTCATCAAAAAGGATGCCGGTCATTGATCCGTTAGAAGCGCTTCTTCATTGATCAGTCTAGGTCATATGTATGCTTGTGGGTTTGCATTCTCTGTAGCTGAACATGATTAATATTTGGAGAAATTGATCCAAACAATTATCATGGGTATTAATTCTTTGTGGAAACGAAATTATGGTCACAGGAAAATACACCATTCCTTGTGCCATTCTCTATTGTCCCTCTCATCCACACATCTAAAAATAGTGGAGTGAAAGAAACATGCATCCTCCCCCTGTTTCTCTGTCTGTGACCTTGATGCCCGGCGTCGTCTCTCTTGTCATCCGCATCCAGACATTGACAAGACCATCACCTAGCTCCTAGGAAATTTGAAGGAATCAATGGCAGCACCTACTATGAAGTGGTGACAGAAGAATTGTAGCAGAGAACAAAGCAACAAGCACAGGGAAGAAGAAGAAGAAGAAAGGAGAAGAAACAAACAAGAGAGCGGAATGTCGTCGGACGTGGCGAACATGTCTGCGGCTGCGACGGTGAAGCCCGTGGCCGCGGCGTGCTACGACAACAATTTGGTGAACTCGCAGGGCATGTTTCTGGGCGACCAGCCGCTGCGGTTCTCGCTGCCGCTGTTGCTGGTGCAGGTGTCCCTCATCCTCATCCTGTCGGCCATCGCGCAGCTGCTGCTGCGGAGACTGGGCCAGTCCCGGTTCGTGACGCACATGCTGGTGGGCGTCCTTCTCGGGCCCTCGGTCATCGGGCGCAGCGACGCCATCCGCGGCGCGCTCTTCTCCGAGCGCGGGACCTACATCCTCGAGAGCATCTCGCTGGTGGCCTTGATCCTGTTCCTCTTCTCCATGGGCGTGAAGACGGATTTGAGCCTGCTCCGGCGGCCCAGCGGCCGCGCCGTCGCCGTGGGCCTCACCGGCGCCGTGGTGCCCCTGGCGGTGACGCTGCCGGTGTTCCACGCGCTGCAGCCGTCGCTCCCCGACGATCTCAAAGGCACGTCGCTGATCACGGAGCTCGCCGTCAGGCTGTCGCTGTCGTCGTTCCCGGTCATCGCCGACGCGCTGTCGGACCTGGACCTGCTCAACACGGACCTGGGCCGCATCGCGCTCACGGCGTCGCTCATCACGGACGTCACCTCCTGGTTCCTCCGCGCCTGCTTCGCCGCCGCTTATTTGATCACCGACGCCAAGTCGCCGGCGTTCACGGCCCAGATCCTCGTCTCCTTCTTCGCCTTCGTCCTCTTCGTGGCCTTCGTGGCCCGGCCAGCGGGCCGGTACATCGCCTACACAAGGACTCCAAGTGGATCACTCCTATCAGAGGGATCTTTTGTGGTGGTGGTGATCGCGGCGCTGCTGTCGGCGCTGGTGACGGACGCGATCGGGTTCAAGTACATGATCGGGCCCATGATGCTGGGCCTTGCTCTCCCCGGCGGCATGCCTCTCGGGGCCACCATGACGGAGCGCCTCGACAAGTTCTTCATCGCTCTTTTTTTACCAGTATACATGGCGCTATCCGGGTACAGGACAGACTTCGCGGAGCTGACGGCGGCGGAGGACACGGAGAAGTGGTGCGCGCTGGAGCTGTTCGTGGCGCTCTGCGTCTCCGGAAAATTAGTTGGATGCGTCGCCGCGGGGCTCTTTTTCGCCATGCCGTTCCGGGACTGCATCGTCCTCGCATTGATGCTGAACGTGAGAGGCATCGTGGAGGTGGCGGCCATCAACAACTGGGGCGACACGATGAAGGCGACGGCGGAGCACTACACCATCCTGACGCTGTCCATGGTGCTCATCACCGCGCTCTCCACGCCGCTCATCAAGCTCCTCTACGACCCCACGGGCCACTTCGCCCGCGCCAAGCGCCGCACCATTGAGTCCATGACCTCCACCAACGCTGACCTCCGCCTGCTCGCGTGCCTCTACACCGAGGACCACGCCGCGCCGCTCATCGACCTGCTCGAGGCCTCCGGCTCCTCTCGCGACGCGCCATTGTCGCTCATCGTCGTCCACCTCACCGAGCTCGTCGGACGCGCCGCATCCGTCCTCAAACCCCACCGCAAATCCTCCTCAACCACTGGCGCTTCTACCTCGTCAGATCGGATCGTGAACGCGTTCCGGTACCTGGAGCAGCAATCGGTGGCTGGAGCAGTGACAATCAGCCCGTACGTCGCTCAAGCACCCTTGAGTTCAATGCACCACGACGTGTGCTCGCTGGCCCACTCCAGGAAGGCCAACCTGATCCTGCTCCCCTTCCACAAGTCCTCCGACGGCGCCCGCGCCACGGCCAACAACGCCGTGCGCGGCGTCAACCGCGCCGTGCTCGCCCACGCGCCCTGCTCCGTCGCCATCCTCGTCGACCACGGCCTCGCCTCGGGCTCCGCCTGCGCATCCAGCCTGCTCCAGAACGGCCGCGCCGCGCTCTACTTCCTCGGCGGGCCCGACGACCGCGAGGCCCTCGCCTATTCCGCGCGCATGGCGGACGCCGGGAGCATGTCGCTCACCGTCGTCAGGTTCAAGCTGCGGAACTGGAGCGGGATGGGAGGGCAGGACGAGGCCAGGGACGAGGAGGTGCTGCAAAACTTCTGGACGCGCCACCGCGACAACGAGCGCGTCGTCTACGTCGAGAAGACCGTCGAGGACGGCGAGGGCACCGCGTCCGTCGTCCGGTCCATGAGCGAGAAGTTCGACCTGCTCCTCGTCGGACGACGCGGCGGAGTCGGCGGGGACGACAACAATGATCCGGACGGCTCGTCTTCCTCCTCGGCGGCCGCGCTCACCAGCGGCCTCTCGGAATGGAGCGAGTGCCCGGAGCTCGGCGTGCTCGGAGACATGCTCGCGTCCGCCGAGTTCGCCTCCAAGGTCTCCATCCTCGTCATCCAGCAGCAGCCAGCCAAAATCACAGGAGGCAGCAACAGCAATTAGTCAGGCAGTCCATCGTCAGCTAGGGAATTCAACCCTTTTTTTTTACTGTTGTATGTAATCAGTTATTCCAGCTAGGATGGTTCGAACTACTCTGCTTTCTAAAAGCAGAGCATCATTCAAACTGCTCTGCTTGCTTGGCGCCAAAACCAGTGTCCCTTCGCTTGTTTCTCAGTGGCTTAATTGCTTCTAGACCCTCTTTCTTTTATATTTTTGTTAGGATTCAATTCGTGTGGGGCCTGGATTTATAGTACTCAGGGCCTATGCTTGCTCTGTAATTTGAACGCCGAATTGTCGATGAGTTCATATTATTATTAAATCCAAACAACTAGACTTAAGTGTAGAAATTGCAAATTCACATGTTGGTTTTCAATACCTTTTTCTCACGACCGAAAAAAATCTCATCTTGCTCCAAAGAAAAATACCAAAATCATCTGCAAGTGTGCCTAAGAAATGTCCTACGCATGGCTACAGAGCAGGGCGTACACAGATAATCAATTTACTTCATCTTCAGACCTCACCACTAGTTCTTCCTACAACCTTGCCATTAAAAAAACAAATGACTATACCAACCACAGCTTCTATGAAAGGAGATGAACAATAGCGGACCCACCAAAACTGCCAAGGATTGGGGAGCGGGGAGATGGGGGGGGGGGGGGGGGGTGCGGGGGGTGCGGGCTCCTCCTCCTCCCTTCGTTTCCACAGTATTCCAGCAGGTGAAGAGAGCCCTAGCATCATGGATAAGAACGGTGATGAGCAAGCCTCCCAGCCCAAACACGTGGCAGCATCGCGCGCGGATAGGGCCCTGTCGTTTTCCTCGTCGATATCTTGCTTTGCCTGCTGGTGGGCCTCAACATCGTCGACCTCGAAGCCACCCCCAGGCTCGCGGCGGGCGCCACCGGTGCCATCGAGAACGACCAGCATCCTCACCGAATCCGACGTCGAAGGACCACGTCCTCCTCCTCGGCAGCTGCGCTCACCAGCGGCCTCTCTGAGTGGAGCGAGTGCCCAAAGCTCGGCGTCCTCGGAGACATGCTCACATCCGCCGAGTTCGCGTCCAAGGTCCTCCATCCTCGTCATCCAGCAGCAATCATCCAAAATCACCGGCAGCAACAACAATTAGTCAGGCAGTCGATCGTCAGCCAGGAAACTGAACCTTTTTTTTTTTACTAGCAAATTGCCCGTGCGTTACAACAGGCATTGAACACAATAGGAATACATACAATTTCTTAAGATTGGTGCACTAATATACTTGTTGCTTGAACAAGAATTAAGGACAGCTGTCTTTTGCCGCTTGATGCTACATACGGATACACTCCAAGTTACTCAAATGAAATATGAGAATTGATTTTTCATCTTCAGATGAAATATGGAAGAATCATAATAACGATATAAAAATCAGTTCCATTGAAATTATTTGAACGAACATCACTTACATTGAAGTTACTGAAATAGAATATGAGAATTGATCTTTCATCTTCAGAATGAAATATGTAAGAATTGTAAAGCCAAAAAATCAGTTCCATAGTTCTGTCACCAAAATGTTTGATCTAAAATCTAGATCTAATAAACTGACCAAAAAACGGTTTAATCTAAAATTTAAACCTCATTAACTGACCATGAAAGACCTGAGCCGGAGCTGCATATGGCTGACCTGCATCTTGTATTGGTATCAGGTTCAACTCTTTGGGCCAAAAAATTCATGGGTTATAGGACACATTTTGGGCGGTTTTTTGTCACCCGAACCTATTCTGAAACGCTTTCTAGATACGCACAACCTCATAGTAGAACACCTTTCACGAGGTTTTTATCGATTTTTTTTGGGCGTACGGTGCCGTTTCGAGGCAATTTTGAGCCATTTTCATCCGTTACGAACTAGTTTTCGGGCGCTCGAAATCCTTCCTCTGATCCGTAGGACATCTCCTGAGATGCTTCTCCGGGCGTGAGATGCCGGCACGCATATTTTTCGCGAAGTTGTCGTTTGAGGCCGTTTTCATAAGTTATAGTACACGCTTCGGGCTGATTTTTTGCACCTGGACCAATTCCGGAACCACTGCCCAGATACGCACAACCTCATATTAGAAAACATTTCACGAGGTTTTATGGATTTTTTTGGGGCGTACGGTGCCTGTTTTGAGGCTTTTTTTTTGTCAATTTTCATCCGTTACAAGCCGGTTTTCGGGCGCTGGAAATCCCTATCTGTCTCTTTAATTTTCATATAGATAGGACATAGATGCAACCTCTGACCCGTAGGACACCTCCCGAGATGCTTCTCCGAGCGAGAGATGCCGGCACACATGTTTTTTCGCAAAACTGTCGTTTGAGGCCGTTTTTATGGGTTAGAGCGCACGCTTCAGACCGATTTTTGACACCCAAACCAATTCGGAAACGCCTACCCAGATATGCATAACCTCATAGTATAAGACATTTCACAAGGTTTTCATGGATCTTTTTAGGGCGTACGGTTCCCGTTTTGAGGCGTTTTTGGACCATTTTCACCCGTTACGAGCCAGTTTTTGGGCATTGGAAATCCTTGCCTGTCTCTTCGATTTTCACATAGACAGGACATGGATGCAACCTCTGATCCGTATGACACCTTCCGGGATGTTTCTCCTTGCAAGATATGCCGGCATGCATATTTTTTGCCAAAATACCGTTTGAGGCCGTTTTAATGAGCTATAGCACACGTTTCGGGCTGATTTTTGACACTCGGACCAATTCTAGAACGCTTGCCCAGATACGCACAACCTCACAATAGAAGACATTTCACAAGGTTTTTATAAAATGTTTTGGGCGTACGATGCCCATTACGAGGCGTTTTTAGGCTATTTTCACCTATTACAAGCCGGTTTTCGGGCGCTGAAAATCCATGTCTGTCTCTTCGACTTTTGACTACACATGGATGTTGATCCATAGGAAACCTGCTGACATGCTTCTCCACGCCAAGCGAAGCCGGGGCACATGTTTTTTGCGAAAATTGTCGTTTCGAGCCGTTTACATGGGCTATAGCACACGCTTCGGGCCGATTTTTAGCACCCGGACCAATTCCGGAATGCCTGTCCTGATACGCACAGCCTCATAGTAGAATATGTTTCATGAGGTTTCCGTGAATTTTTGGGGCGCACGGCGCCCGATTCGAGGTGTTTTTGGGCCATTTCACCCGTTACGAATCGGTTTTTAAGCGCTGAAAATCCTTGCATGTCTCTTCGATTTTCAGTTGATAGAACATGGTTGCAAACTCTAACCCGTAGGACACCTCTCAGGATGCTTCTCCGGTGAAGAGATGCCGGCACGCATGTTTTCATCGCACACTGCTTCGGGCCGATTTTTGGCATCCGGATCAATTTTGGAATGTCTGTCCATATATCATACGGCCTCATAGTAGAAGATATTTCATGATGTTTCTGTTGTTTTTTGGGGCGTGATATGCCCGTTTTGAGGTGTTTTTGTGCAATTGCACCAGTAATGAGCTAGTTTTTAGAGCTGGAAATCCTTGCCTGTCTCTTCGGATTTCAGATAGACAGGATATGGATGCAACCTCTAATCTATAGGACACATCCCGAGATACTTCTCAAGACGAGAGATACCGGCACACATGTTTTTTACGAAACTGCCATTTGAGGCCGTTTTCATGGGCTATAGCACATTCTTTTGGCCGATTTTTAGCATCCGGACCAATTCCGAAACGCTTGCCCAGATACGCAGAGCCTCATAGTAGAAGACATTTCACGAGGTTTTTTTTTTGGATTTTTTTGGCATACGGTGCCCATTTCAAGGCTTTTTTTTGTCATTTTCACCCATTACGAACCAGTTTTTGGGCGCTGAAAATTCTTGCTTGTCTCATCGATTTTCAAATAGACAAGACATGGATGCAACCTTGACCCGTAGGACACCTCCCGGGATGTTTCTCTAGGCGAGATAGGCCGGCACGTTTTTTTTTTACTAAACTGCCGTTTGAGGCCGTTTTTATGAGCTATAGCCCACAAAAACAACCCAACAGCCGTATCCGCGGAAAACGTGCGTGTAGGCCCTCTAAGCGCGGAGAAGTGGCCGGAGAGGCGGAGATCAAGGTTTGCAATACCGAATGGATCGGTAAAAATCTAAATTTGAATCAAATAGTTTCAAAGTTTTCGGTAAACCGGACATGTTTACTGGAAATCCGGATAAAATTTCCAAAAAACCAGAAGAAATTCTGATAAACTGGTTCAATGAGAAAAATGGAAAAAATGCAAAAAATGAAAATTTGACAAAAGGTACGTCAAAAAAATCTAGATGCAATTTGCAGGGTAATGTTGCAACAACAAAACGAATATGCGATCGTTTGCTTAGTCCAAAAAATCAAGGGAGGTTGCTGGTTCATAAAAAAAGGTTTTTTATTTTTTATTTCCTTTTTCTACCAGAAATGTCCTCAATATTCTTGCACACAAAACTATTGAATTTACGTATTTCATTTTTACCATTGGGCTGCAAATTTGATCTAGTTTTTACATATTTGTTTATCGCGCAAACCTTGCACAAGATGTGTCAAATGGGTCAGAGGTTGTTTTCACGTCCAGTCTATGTGAAAATCGCAAATATAAGGAAGGATTTTTGGGGCAAAAAAAAGGGCTCGTAATGGGTGCTAATGGCCACGAAACGTCCCGAAACAAGAGCCGAACGGCATGAAAATTCACGGAAACCTCACGTGACATTTTAGATGTACAACAATAAGGAAACCAAAACTCACGTGATATTTCTACAAATTAATTTATTTGAACCTGAGTGGTCAATGGAAGTCAAGCTTCTGTAGTCCTCTAGCTGCTAGTGTGCCACCCTGAATGAAGGTATACTGTCTAGTCACCTTTTCTTTCTTCTCCACTTGCAGGAGGTCGGGTCCCATGGCACACCTTTCTTTCACCCTTCCCTTGATTCCTTCACTCATCACTCATCAGCTCACTTTACATCGGCAGCCAAAGAAGTGCATGATAAGGCAAGTAGCAGCCGAAGAGTGACCAAAGAAGAACTGGAAGCAGGTTGGGGACTTCTCCATGGGAAACATCCTCAGGTGCTTCGAGGGAGAAGACGACCATGCCGGTGGTGATCACTACCCCTACCACCGTCCAACCTCTAGGCCCAGCTACCAGCCGCCGCCATTCCCGTACTACCATCATGATCAACCTTCAGCCGCACCTCCTCGGCCACATCAGCAGACTCTAGGTCGCCATGGCGCCAGGGCGGTCGCCGCCGGCGTTGCTGGCCTCGATCAGAACAACCTCAACTTCAAATCCACATCCATGGTACCTTACACTGTTCTTCCTTCCTTTTTTCCTTTACCTTTGTGTCTCTATTGTGTCTGTGCTTGTTTAGACATTGCAGAATGCAGCTGCTGCTGGTGCTCTTAATTACTTCCAACTTTCGAAGTGTCTCTATTTAATAATTTTGTAAACTGTTGAATACTTGACAACGTATTTAGAGCTCCACAAACCAAAAGCGATATTTACAGTAACATGAGATCTGAGATCCAGGATCAAAAGTTATGATTTTTATTTTAATCCTTGCATGCTAATAATGATACAAACAAATTGTGTGGATCGTCTTGCATGAAGGATAAGTATTTTTATTTTAATCCTTGCATGTGTCAATATAGGCTCTAAATATTATGAATCTCAGCATTTTGACCTTCACATGACAAAGGGTTTTTTTTCCTCTTTTTTTGGAAAAAAACCCCGAGAGATTCTTTCTCGGAAAAAGAAACTCGTGAAGGTAAAAAGCTCCACGCTAGTGAAATTGTTTGGGAATTTGGTGTTTTCACTCTTGGTTTCGAAGCCAATTGTGATTTTGCCCCTCGTTTTTTAATTTTGCGATTTTACTCTTGTTTTTTCCAACTGAAGTAAAAACTTACCCCTATTTACCTCTGGTTTTGAAGAAAAACGGGGTAAAATCGCAAAATAGGAGTAGGTTTTTGCTTCAGTTTGAAAAACCAGAAATAAAATCACAAAGTTAAAAAACAAAAGGTAAAATCGCAATTGAGATGCAAATTAAGGGTAAAAACACCAATGACCCAAATTGTTTCAATGTGAAATTTCGTTGGGTACTCTTTCTAGACGAGGCCAGGGACGAGGAGGTGCTCTAAAACTTCTGGACGCGGCACCGTGACAACGAGCCCGTCGTCTACGTGGACAAGATGGTGGAGTTTGTGTCCAAGGTCTCCGTCCTCGACATCCAGTAGCAACCCGCCAAAAACACCGGCAGCAACAACAATTAATCAGTCTCAGTAGGAACCGATCAATCACTGTTATTAATGATTAGTTTTCTGAACTTGTTAATTATTAGTCATCAGCTAAGATAGTCGGAACTACTCTGCATTCAGAAAGCAGAGCATTTCTTTCTCGTCAAACTGCTCTGTTTTGCTTGGCGCCAAAACAGTGGCACCTATGCTTCACGCTTCCGTTGGACTTTAAAATCGAAGAGTGAAATTTCTGAAAAATAATTTATTTGAAAGTTGAAAAATACTCCTTTCCCGATAGGACCTGAATGGTCAATGCAAGTCAAGCTCTTTGTACGGCCTCTGCCGCCGAGTTAGCCGCCTGCCACCCTGAATGAAGGTCTACGGCCCAAGTCTCCTTTTCTTTTTCCTCCACTTGCGCAAGGTTGGGTCCCAACGCACCTTTCTTTCTTCACTCATCCCTTCACTCGGTTCGCTTTAGCTCGGCAGCCAAACAAGTGCAGAGGAAGGCAAGCAGCAGCAGCAGAGAGTAACCAAAGAAGCTAGGGATCCTCCATGGGAAACGTCCTCAGATGCTTGGAGGGAGAAGAAGACCGTGCCGGCGGTGATCACTACCCCTACTACCGCCCAACCTCTAGGCCCCACTACCAGCCCCCGCAGTACTACAGTCATGATCAACCTCAGGCCGCTCCTCCTCCTCGGCCTCATCAGCAGGCTCAAGGTCCTCATGGCGTCACGGCGGCCACAGCCGGCGTTGATACCCTTGATCAATACATCCTCAACTTCAAATCCACATCCATGGTATAAGCTACAGTGTTATTCCTTCCTTTACTTTCCCCTTTCTTTCTCTATTCTGTCTTTGCTCGTTCAGACACTGCAGAGACTGTTGATGTTGGTGCTCTTACTTCCAATGGTAGCCATTTAAATTAGTAAAATGTTGAATCCTTGACAACGTATATTTCGAGCTTCTCATTTACAGAAAAATTTAACCACCTCGTGATCAAAGGGTACGATTGAGTAGTAGAATCCGCGCGTGATACAGAGATAGGAATAACAGAATGCTTCTGAGCATGCAAATTGTGTAGATGGCCTTATGTTACTTTAGGCTTGAAATATGAAGAACATAAGCCTTTGATCTTCCCGTGGCAAGAGTACCAAAAAAAAAAAAAAACCTGAAAGAGATCATTTCTCGGAAAAAAACTCATGAAGGTCCTTAAAAGCTCCACACTTCTGGAAAATTATTCCGTGATGAAACTCGGTTGCGTTTTACCAAACCTCCTGATCCAGTCTGTTGTCCGTGCAATTTTTACACTTGAACGTGTTCAGATTCATGTGCTTGATTGAGTACTTTCGTCAGGCTGCTGTTCCAAATATTGGACACCTGAAGAGGAGCAGTGAGGTCCTTTCTGATAGAGCAGTGGCTCCTCGGTATCAATGCAAGTGAGTTGCTGATCCTTGTTGCTTTGTCCGATGATTGCGATTTTTTTCTTCCCTGTTCCATCGATTTTGTTATTTGTGTTGACAGCACCGGGGACATCGACGAGTCATCTGCCGAGGGGCTGTGTGACGCGGAGAGCTACGCCAAGGCCAATCCAATGCTGATCCAGGTCCGGGTGCAAGGAACGACGAAAAAATTCTGGCGATTAACTGATGAAGCAACCAGGATCAGCAGAAAACTTGCATTGATCCTGAGGAGCCACCACTCAGTTGGAAAGTACCTCGCTGCTCCTCTGCAGTTGTCTGATGTCTGGATCAGCACTGCTGGGAGTGTGAAGCTCAGGGGAGTCCGTTTCACTGGCAAACGCTTCAGCATTCAGCGTGTGCGAGATGACTACAGGCACCTCTCCAGGGTCCTGCAGTCATTGATTCGTACCTCTGGTGGGGATATCACCAAATTGCCTCCGGACTATAAGGAATTTCTTGAGCTTTTGGAGAGCAACACCCTTACAATGAAGGATGAATTCTTGATTGTAAACAACTCTGCACTGCTGCCCATGTCAAACCGGTAAGTTTTCCATTGAAGTTTTACTGTCTCTGTGGCCACAGCCTCATTTTGTTATTTGTGTTCGCAGCACTGAGGTCTTCCTGATGCTATACGACCGAATTGTCATGTACCTCGGTCGTACCAAGGCCGGCAAAGCAAAGAAGAAGAGGATACTCTCTAAGCTCCCCTACAACAACGATTGGTTGGATACTGCCAGTGCAAATACGCAAATCAATCAGTGGGTTGTCAGTAAGACCCAAAAACAATACAAAAGGAATCAGCTCGATCAGCTACGGCTCAACAGAAATGTGAGAAGCCACTTGCATCAGTACAACGACGACAACATCGAGGAAATCTTGTATTGTGAATGGCCAGAGCTGCTCATGGACATGGTGAAGATGTTGCACATGGAAGGTGAGCTCCAAGGCACTGACATCCAAAACAAGTTCGGCTAGTTGTACTGAGTGGGAAAATGCACCTTGCTAGTTGACCTACTACATACAAAACAGATATATTTTGCATTTCCTGCGATCTTAATTAATTTACTGTTTTTCTTCAACTTGTACATTTTGGGGTGATGGAGCTACCATGTCCTCTTGCTATCAGAGAAAATGTTTATTATCTAAAAAAAAAAGAAAATGTTTATGGCCCATTTTGGCTGTCTTAATTTGGTTGATTGTATCTGATGAGCTTGGTTGAACAAATGTTTTGTTGCTTGCGCAGACATGAACGGGAATTTAAAGAAACAAGTTTTGAAATGAGATTTATTTTGTGAATCTCGACTCTTATCATCTTTATTGTACCTTATTAAATCTTAATACTATTTTAAAATACGATGATATGACTTGATACACACTAGGACATCCCCGAGCTTGGTGTCTAGAACCACTCAAATACCATGTTTCTGTAAAATCCTTTTCCAACTTGAGAGCCAGACTCAAGGTGACGTAAGCAACCAAAAACTAGAATGTTATTAATTATTTTGAATATTCTACTATCTCATCATGTTGTTATTCCCATCCCAGTAGAATTAAGAGTACATATCCAAACCTTTTTTTTTCACTTTAGTGTACAAATTGTCCCACATAACTTAAGCATCCTGTAAATCTTCTTGTTCTTGGTTGAGGGAAGTAAATACAAAACTAAAAGAAAAATCAAATCATCACCATTAGCTGATGGGTGGACTGTTAGAGCAAGTGCTCCATTGCAAACATATACTATATTTTTTTTTGAAGGGAGATATAAAAATAAAAGGGAAACCATCCATTCTGACCTTTTACTTCAAGTGAGAGAATCGTCATGTGATACATACAACAAAAACTGGCATCTCAAACGGATACGGAAGCTCTGCCCTTGCATATCAACTGACGCCCTGAATGGAGAGGTCTCCGGTCTAGGCCCTGTTCGTATCTTTTAGCGCTAAATTTTAGAAGCCTCTAAATAAAGAGAATCTAGTATTAAATAAAGTCTAATGACAAAACCTTTTTACAGATGGGTACATCTTTACGAGACGAATCTAACGAGCCTAAGTAAGCTATGTTTTGCTACAGTCATGCTACAGTAATGCTACAGTAACCATCGTCTAACCACGGATTGCTTACCCTCATTAGATTCGTCTCGCGAATTAGACCAGGGGTTCTGCAGTTAGTTTTGTAATTAAACTTTATTTAATACTCTTAAATAATAAGATTCTATTTTTTAGACCCCTCTAAATTTTAGACCCCCATAAAACGAACACCCCCTAGTCTCCTTTCTGTCTCTTCTCCAGGCCACTTTCTGGAGCAAGACAGGTAGGGTCCCACCACCCCGACCTTTCTTTTCCCTCTCCACTCCCCTCTGGCAGCTAGTAGTGGATTCTCCATAGCCAAGGAAGTGAAGCTGCCGCTGCTGAGAGTGAATTAACAGGATGAGGAGAGGTTGAAAAAGATCAGGGAAGCTCCATGGGAAGCTTGCCTGAATGAAAGTATACGGTCTAGTCAACTTTGTTTCTTCTCCACTTGCAGTAGGTCGGGTCCCGTTCGTTTCACTCATTTTCATCACCTCAGTCGGTAGCCAAACAAGTGCAGAAGTAGGAAAAAGGTGCAGAGAGAGTGAGAAAACAAGATAAGGATCCTCCAATATAATCCATGGGGAACATCCTCAGGTGCTTCAAGGGAGAAGAAGACCATGATCACTACCCTTACTACCGTCCAACCTCCGGGCAGCCCGGCAATTGTGATCAGGCTGCAGCCGCTCCGCCGCCGACTCATCAGCAGGTCCCAGGCTCCCATGGCGTCGCCGCGCTGGCTCTGGACCTCCTCAACTTCGAATCCACATCCATGGTAACAAAATAACAGTGTTCTTCCTTCCCTTCCCCTCTGTGCTCGTTTGCCGCTGTTGGTGGTCGGTGGTCCCACTTCCAAGTGTCAAAATGTCATTCAGTGAAGTGTTAGATCCTTGGCAACATTTTCGAGCTCCATACTACAAGAAAATCACCGCCAGATGAAATTTGCTTGTGTTCTTCAAAGCTCCTGGACCCATCTATCGTTTCCAAGACCCAAGCAGTTCATGCAATTTTTCTTTTTCCTTCATTTGTGCTGGGTGGTTGTGGCTGGGACATGCTGCCAAACCCTAAACCCTCATTGATATTTTCAGCATATAGATGGATATATATACAATATTAATGTCTGAACTGCAGCAGTAAAGCGACATTGCAACCACTATAGCATATATTCTAACACTTGCAGATGTTAAGCTTATGCATCATGGCAATTTCTGTTGACACTAGAATTTGACACATTGATTCAGAAATTCACCTTTGCCCCCAAATTTTGTGTCACCTTTCCATTACTGAGGAATATCTAACGGGTTTTTTATTTATCATTTTATTAGGTACCTGAAGGCCTCAGTCAGAATGTAACATCATCAAGAAAAGCACAGGTTAAATGGTAGGGGCCAGTTTCAAAAAGCTTTTCAAGTTGATGTGTTTTCTAACAATTCGTACATTTGGTGCACCTAATCATAGCAAGTCGCTTTAATCCCACCTGGACTTCAATAGAGTTAAGTCTTATGATTGAAAAAAAAGGTGTCCCCATTCAATGTGTTTTGAATTTTCAAGCATCAAGGCTGTGCATACTTCAACACGAACTAATAAAATATGCAGAACAAACCGGCTGCTTGAATGCCCATTCAATAATATATAAGTACTTTGATCTTCTAATTTACATTGTGTCATCAGGTACAGGAATATTTTGGAGGCATATAAGAACACAAGGCCCCCACCGAAAACCCCAGCAGAGGCTGCCCAGCTAGTTGCTGCAGCCCTAAGCAGGATTCAGAGAGATGATTTGGAGGTAACCTGAACCACCCTTGCCTCGCTCATTTTTTTTTTCTTATACACACTAAAATAGATCGATAGGGAGAGTATAGAAATAATGCATGGTCAGTGGTGATTTGCACTGGCAGAGCCAGCTTCAAAGGCAAGCAGGGGCCGAGCTGAAGATTCAAAGTGATTTACTTGGTGATTAGTCAGAAGTTTCTTCTAAACATCCCTGCTATAGTTGGGCTACTCAAAGAAATAAGCAAACCAAGCAGGGGCCAGAGCCCAGGTTGGCCTTAAGCTGGCTCCGCCCCTGGTGATTTGCATGCTTGAAATTTAGCACCTTAAATTTCATGAACCATGATAACAACGGTTAAACGACCAGAGCCCACTTATTTTAATTTCTACTAATGACTACATATGTTCAACTCATGCCATCGAGATAGTGTCTTCTCCTCAGGGTGTTCTTGCGTTTTACAACCTCCCGATCCCGTCACACCCTGCAGCATCAGCATCCTCAGACCACTTTCCATCCTCACTACCAGAGGGCATACAGTTTGTGCTGAATACTTTGCCGGTCAGATATACTCCATTGCCCAAAACACTCTGCCCACCAATGTCACATTACGAAAGATGTTCCCTGTCACTACTGTTTTCAGGTTAGCAACAGGTGCATTGGAGATGGTGACGGCTTCACAGCCTATGTTGACACAACAGACCCAAGGGAGTCTGCGACTGTCCCACTGGAAGTGCATGAATTGGTGATTGCAAGGACTCAAGCACGCAGTGATAGGGATTACCAGACGGCTGATGCTCTTTTAAGTACCATTGGCGAAGCTGGATATAAGTACTCAAACTAAACTATCCTTAAATGTCATAAATCCATATAACAGCGACTATTTTAATGTTTCATATATTAGAAGCATTCACTCTGATAATAAATTAGATCCCAGTTGGGAATTTTGATGAAGTACTGCTAGAATTCCTTATCGTAGATCATTTTGAATTTTTTTAATCGCACAACACTGCCAAGATATAGTTTGAACTGCCAGTAAATTAGTGGAAGAAAATTAACTTATTTTACTACAGCATATGTGGAAAAACTCATTTTCACTTTGCATTCAGGCACTTTATTTTTCATAGAACTTTTCGAATAGAAATGGAATGCATATTAAAATCCCTCTATATGATCTGAGTTTAGGTCATAGTTGCATCAGTTTCAATCTACTGATATATATGCATGCTTTATATAGAATCAACAAAAGCACAACTTACTTTCTGCATTCAGTTTCACTCTACTGATACATATGCATGATCTGAGTTTTGTGCAGGATAATAACCATTTCAGGCGAAGAGATCCTTGCAAGGAAATACCGAATAAGAATGAGGTAGCATTGCCCTAAACTACTTTCTGCATTCAATGATACCAGGAAATACCGTTTTCATGTGCAAGTTCTTTCATGAATTAAAGGGGCATTGATGCACCGGAGCTTAACATGCCATATGGGAAGGAATCACAGAATGCGTTGGTGAAGCTCATTGGCGGGAGAAGTGTCACAATTTATGTGTATGGACAGGACCAATTTGGACGTTATGTGGGAGACATTTATTGTGATAATGTGTTTGTACAGGTGAAAAGGAACTATTCAGTACCTAACGTGCCTTCTGATTTTATTGCTTCAATTCTGACTAGTGTTATCATTATCTGTCTGAGCCTTTCAGGAGCAAATGCTGAAGTGTGGTCATGCTCATCATTTCAAGACATATGACAAACGCCCAGAGTTTGCTAAGGTAGGAAATTTGTTTTACCAAAATGCACTTGTGGAATGTCCCAAGTCACCCAATGCATTGAACTGTGGGTCTGCAGAAAGTCGTTATTGTGTATAGAAATGATGCCCTATACGTTATATGGTTATTATGACTAGCAATTTTTCACTCATAATCTGATTGTACAGTGGGAGAGAGAGGCAAGAGATTCAAACCGAGGGCTTTGGGCATCGCAAAACCCTGAGAAACCATGGGATTGGAGAAGAGAGCAGCGCAATGGGAGGCAAGATGCCGTCCTGGTCTACTGATGGGGCTAAAATTAGAGTTTCAACTCTCAAATTATCTGATAGACATACATTTTATTTATGTGGTTCTTGAACAGTTTGCTGCAATGAATGCATAACAAAAACCAGAGTGTGGTTCATGCTTGTTTAAAAATACCTTATCTGAAGTGCTTTATGAAGTTTAAACCTTGGAATGCACAGCCACAGATGAACTGTTGTAAGTATCCTGGTACTATTTTCTTGCCAGAACGAGGCAAAATCACAGAAACCAACACCTGAAGGCAACATACCTGTAGAAACTTGGACATCATAGTAATGGCATTAGTTTCAGGGTAAAGGTAATCGAAAACAAGAAAAATGACCAGTCCACTGTAACAAAACTTTGCTTGAATTGCAGTGCATGAAAATCGAGAGCAGCCAAACATTGTTGATTCCTTTCACCAGAAACAACTTAATGGAAAAAGATAAAAAATACTGATCTGCCTCATATTATGACTGTGCTATCTTCCACGAACAAAAAACTGTATCTGACCACAGTTTTACATGTAAGTGAAATGGAGGTGTCTGCAACTCTCCATGAAGTGAAATGGAGAGCCCTGTAATTCTCCATCCTGCTATAAATCGGGACAAAATTGGTGTTCCTATTTCTACCAATAGTCATTACAAGAGCAATGACCATCTGCAAAGCAATGAAACCGATTGTTATCTCGAACAATAATTCCACGGTGTGTTATCCTGGATATGAGCTTGATGGCAGTGTGGCAGTCACTGCAGACTCGTAGGTTTTTGGTGACCCTAATGGTCTCCCCTGGTCAATCAGTGAGGAGGCTGAACGCAATGGCGATCTTCTTGCTGTGATGCACTAGTGTGCTCTCCTTCTCCTCATCTTCAATGTCAAACATGACCACCTCTGTAGTCGGTTTATAGCCCATGGCCTTCATTTCCATGCCCAACTCATCCAGTTTCGCGTAAATTTGATCTGAGAGGGGATGTGACTTGTCACCAACACGGAACTCGTGAACCTTACCCTTAAACTCAACCCAGCTACATGCAAGGACCTTCTCAACCCCCTTCTTTTTCATATCCAACCTGAGCTTTGCCGCGTCCTCCCATCTGCCACTGTTTGAGTATATGTTAGAGAGCATAACATAGTTCCCAGAATTCCGTGGCTCCAGCCAGATGAGCTGCTTCAATACATGTTCAGCAAGTTTAGCGTCTCGGTGGATCTTGCAACCGCCAAGGAGTGCCCCCCATACAACAGCATTTGCCTGCATCGGCATGTCTTGAATCAGCTGGTGGGCCTCGTCCAGCTGGCCCGCACGACTGAGCAGGTCTACCATACAGCCATAGTGCTCGATCCTAGGACTTATATGGTACACATGAGTCATGTTATGAAAATACCTGCCGCCCATCCTGTACGAGGCCAGAATGTGTACAGCTGCAGAGCAATCCAATGAACGTGTTGTCGTTCAGTGTGATGCCTAGTTTCTTCATCTGAGACTGACTCCAACAGTCAGTCACACCTATACCTAAATAAGGTGTTGAAAAGAGTGAAAACATGATTCCAAATTTCTTGCATCTCCAACAGAACGGCCATTCCCAAACCCAAATGGTGAGTCACCCGCGCCGGACGAGGCTTCGCCGCCGCGCCGCCGTCCCCGCTTCGCCGCCGCGCTGCGTCCCCTCCCTCGGCGCCCTTCCCCATCTCCGGCTCCGCCCGCCATGGCCCCCACCCGCTCCGCCGCGCAGCCATGGCCACCACCCGCTCCGCCACGCAGCCATGCCCCCCATCGCGGAGCTCGTCACCTGCGGCGAAGGAGGGGGAGGGGGCAGGCGCTGGCCGGCTGCGAGCTCCGCGACGCCGCGCAGGAGGTGCTGACCCGCCCCTCCGCGAGCTCGGCGCGGGGGCGAGCTCGGCCCCGGCCACGAATTCGGACGCCGCGAGCCCCAGCCCCTCCGCGAGCTCGGCGGCGCGGAAGGAGGGGGCGACGCAGAGGAAAGGGGCGCCGCACGAGGAGGGGAAGGAGGGGGCGACGCGCGGCCGGCTTGCCCCGAATCGCCGTCGCGTCTCCTCCCGCGCCAACGCGCCGCCCCCGCCCCGCGCCCTACGGCGACGCGCCGCCGCGCCGACTCGCCATGGCCCGCGCCCCACTGCTTCCCCGCCTTCTCCTCCTCTGCGCTCCATCCATGGAGGTCGCGATGGTCTCCTCCTCCCTGGGCTGGGCGGCGGCCTTCCACGCCACCGTGGCCCTCGCCCGCGCCACCGTGGCCCGCGCGGGCGAGCTCGCCACCTCCGCGAGCTCGGCTAGGCCACCTCGGCGAGCTCGGCGAGCTCGGTCCTCTGGTCGTCGTGAGGGGAGGGGAGGGGAGGGGAGGGCGCGGCGCGGCGCCACCGGCAGCCTGTTTCGCCGGGGAGAGGAGGGAAGGTGGAGGGAGAGGGCGGACGAGGGATGGGGTCGCCGCGCGGACGCCTCATTTGTAGGTGACGGCGTGCTCGTTGCGCAAAATGGGGTGAGGCTATGGGCTATCTGTTGGAGGCGGGTTTTCACCCTTTTGTGATCTATTTTAGGTGTAAGTGAGGATATGGACCATCTGTTGGAGTCAGTCTCGACCAGCGCAAACGCAATTTTCTCATCTCCAGTCATCCCGAGGCCCAAGATCATGGCATTCCAAACAACGATGTCTCTCTTCCTCATCTGCTGGAACAGCTCCCACGCCTCACCCGTGCACCCGCACTTGGCATACATATCGATCAGCGCAGTCCCAAGGACTGGGTTGTCAAGAAACTCGTCCCATTGTAACATCCCGACTGCCCGTCATCCCAATTCCAATGCGCCCAACCTTGTGCACGCTGAGAGCACCCCGGTCAGTGTGTAACAATCGGGCTTCATTCTCTTTGCCTGCATTGTGAAGAACAAGTCCAGGGCTTCATTCTAGAGCATTCTTCACCCTCCGAGTGAAGACGCGGGCACGTCCCATCGGCAACTCCGGATGCTCCTCCGAAGGTAAAGATCCGCACGTGATGCGGTCCAAAAGGTGCTCCCTTCTTGTTGTTTCTTTCACACGGGAAGCACGAAGACTGTGTATAAATTTGAGGTGGCTTCCACACTCCTTGGCAAGCTCACCACCGACGCCTAACCGGTCTTGGTCTTGCCATAGACCAAGAGTAACAGCTCTAGATGACTCTCTATGCACACACTAGCCCTAGAGATCAAAGGATGCTCTTATTACTCTCTCACAAGCACTAGGATCACTCCAAATCCTCAACAAGTGCTCTCTCTCTTTGCTCTTGGCTTTCCTTGGGTAACCTCACCTGTTCCACTGGCCAAGAGACCCTCAAAGGGGTAGGCAACCAGATATTTATAGCCTTCCTCCACAAACTAGCTGTTGCCTCAAAAAGCAGTCTGTCAACCTAGTCACCGTATCATACGGTGACTATTCTTCCTTCAGCCTTCCTGCTGTCTTCACTGTTCTCACAGTCACCGTATCATACGATGACTGGCACCGTATCATACGGTGACTACTTTCTTTCCAGCTTCAGCAACTTGTCCATTTTGCTATCCTCCTGAAAACCATACGGTGACCTCACCGTATCATACGGTGACCATCATACGGTGACTCTACCAGAGACTCTCCTTTCTCTGAATTTTCCTGTCCATAGTCACCGTATCATACGCTGACTACCACCGTATCATACGGTGGCCTCTTCTCTCTGAACTTGCAGAATCTGGCAACTCTCTGAAAACCATACGGTGACCACCGTATCATACGGTGACTCCAGCAGAGATCTTCAGTCTTCAGTCTGTAATTCCTGCAGTCATCGTATCATACGATGACTATTGCCTGAAGTCCTTCTTGATTATCTCCTCAATCCTTGACTTCATCTTCACTCTTCTTGGTTCCTAGAGCTTCTCTTCTGCCACCCTAGCCTCTGAGAGGCTCACATTGCATCCAATGATCTCTATCACGAGTGTGCACTAAGAGAATCAACTCGAACCCTCTTGATAGTCTGGTGTTTCCTATGGACTCAAGCCTACATCTACACCAAGTCAACATTTGCTTGGGTCTAGCATGTCCTTAGCCTTGATCCATCTCCTCGACCGCGACTCCATCAAGCCCAATGTCCCGAGTTGACGAGGCAACCAATCATCGAGATATCCAATAGAGAAAAGGTTGACGTAGTCCTCCATCATATGTGACCATAGGCAACAACCTACAAAAAAGTTATTCACATACAACATGATCATCCAATCACCAAAACATTCATACCTTGGGGTTTCCAAACTCCAATGGTCATGAAGCTTACATGAGCCAGGATTTGGTGACTGGGTATTCCCAAGCTAAAGAATTGTCCAATCACAAGGACGAGAAAGCTCATCACAACATAAATTTAAAGTGCTAATTGTTAAAAAAAAAGAGTTTTTTAGATCAGTTCAAAAAAGAGTTGTATTAACTAAATAAGAAAAGAAGAAATGAATTAACTAACTGTTCTACTCGCAAAAAAAAAGAAGTAATTGTTCACAGCTTGTCGGGGCTTGATGAGACTTGAGCATTTGAGTTTTCGGGAGCAAGGATGTGATCCATATGGTCATAGAATTATGTTCGCTTCTATACTTTTTCATGGGCTTTGCATATATATACTCGATTGTTTTTGGCAAAAGCTGGGGTATTCCTGGGAATACCCAGGACTTATGGCAGCTCCGCCAATGTTCAAAAACCGTTTGAACCGCGGCTACCGAACCGGACCGCCGAGCAAAGGTCACAAACAAACAAATTTGGACGAAATTTGAAGGCAAACCAAACAGTTTTTTTGTTATACCAATTGCGTGTCAGTTTATGGAGATAATTTCTATTTTTTTTAAGGGGCTATTGCGTTTTTACCCCTGCTTTGATTTCCAATTGTGATTTTACCCCTGTAATTTAGGGTTTGCGATTTTACCCCTAGAATTTCAAAACGAAGACAAAGTTTACCCCTATCAGGGGTAAAATCGCAATATTTTTATTGCGTTTTTACCCCCGGTAGGGGCAAAGACACGCTTCAATTCGAAAAACCAAGGGTAAAATCACAAAGTTGGAAAAGGAGGGGTAAAATCGCAATTGAGATACAAACCAGGGGTAAAAACACAATAATCCCTTTTTTAAAGCAAACTGATCATTTCCGGTTTACTGATCGGTTTATCGTTTACCGAATGTTTCATTAGTTCTTGAAATTTCAAATAAAAAAACACCCTACCGCTGCTACCAGACCAGACCGGTTTTTTGGGTTTTTGCGAAAACCGGTTTTGTCCATGACCATGGAAAGAATCGATGGCTCCTCCTCACCTCACCTCTTTTGTACCTTCGTCCCAACCCAGGCACCACCGTCTGTGCCACACCTCACCCCTCGGGGTCCTCGCACGTTCAAGAGGCCAACATGAGGGTCATCATCCTGAGCTTCCCACGCCGGTCGGGCAAAGCATCGTGGCCATGTGCCCTTGATAGTCGATAGCTTCATTTTGCGTACGGCTGCACTGCAGGCCATTGTCACCAGCAGAGGCGAGGCGTACCCACGTGATTGAACCTTCAACGCCATGTTGCCTCTCCTTCTCTGTCGGGAGAAGTGCTGCTCAGATCCATGCAGGGTCCTCCATGTTAGCGGAATATACTGCTACGGCCTCATGCTCGACCGAGTCTTACGCCACGAACGGGTCCGCACCGTGCACGCCATGCTCGCCGCCACTCGCCCTGACGGCTCGCGCACGCCACACGGGCGTTCCCATAGATGTAGGATCAACCTGTTGTACACATCTCTCATGTAACTGTATAAATACCTCAATTGAGGACCATGGATAGATGCGGTTGATTTCTCCAAACTCTTAAATGGTATCAGACGACGAACGATCCTCCTCCATGAATCCGTTCGCCAACCAAACTTCCGCTGCCATGGATGACAATCCCATCTTCTCTCCCAGCCCATCCATGCCCTCTTTCGACTCCTCCTCTGTCTCTTCCAGCATCGACGCCGGTCCCTCCGGCGCCGTCCACGCCGCCCCTACCGCCGGCGGCCTAGAGCCCTCTGTGGTTCAGATGGTGAACATCCGCGCCCATGTTCGCATGACGCTCGACATGAACGAGCTCAACTACCCCCAATGGTGCATGCTCTTCGAGTCCATCTTCGGCAAATTCGGGCTCGAACACCACATCGCCGCCACGCCGGACCTCGTCACCACCCTCGACCCCGACTAGAAGAAGATCGACTCCAGCATCGTCAATTGGCTGTACACCACTGTCTCCCGCGAGGTGTTTGACATTGTGTGCCAGCCGGACGCCAACGCCTTCAAGGTGTGGTCCCAGATCGAGGAGCTCTACCGCGACAACCAGCTCTCCCGCGCCATCTACCTCGAGGCGGAGTACCGATCACTGTGCCAAGGCGATCTCTCCATCTCTGACTACTGCAGCCGCCTCAAGACCCTCGCCGATCACCTCCGCGACGTCGGGCAACCCGTTTCTGAACCGAGCCAGGTACTGAACATGTTATGCGGTCTCAATCCTAAGTATCGCTACATGGTTCCCATTATCACTTCTGCCAAGCCGCCGCACTCCTTCTAGACCACGAGATCCAAGGTCGCCCTGGAGGAATCCTACGACAAGCAGCAGGCCAAGCAATCTCCTCACCAGGCTCTGTACGCCGGCAACGGTGGTGCCTCCTTAGCCCAGGCCACCGGTGGCGACGACTCCCCGGCCTCCAACGGCCGAGGCAGCGCTACCGACAACAAGCGTGGCCGCAACAACAAGCACGGCCGCGGAGGCGCGCCGCCATTCTCCACTGGCGGCGCCTCTCACGGCACTGGCGGCCAGCAATTCAGCGCGCCCTCGGGTGCTTCACAAAACGGCCAGGCGGGGCGTGGCTGGAACCCGTGGATGGGCCTGGTCCAGGCCTGCTCCATGCCCTTCCAGTCCCCAAGCTCTAGAGTCCTTGGGCTGCGGCCCGGCTCCAATCCTCACCAGGCCATATGCGCCACGCTGACCCAGCCCACGGCGAATTCAAACAACGCGAATGCCATGCAGGTGTTCTGGGACCAGCAAGCTTTCTACGCGGCGCTCGCCAACGCCGGCGTCCCTCTGCAGCCGCCCGCCGGGTACGAGACACGGGCGCCTCCTCCCACATGTCCGACACATCTGGTAACATGACATCCCTCCGCCACATGCCTATTTACTCTCCCATCACGGTTGGCAATGGCGCATCCTTACCCGTGACTCACACCGGCGCCGCCACCATTCCGACAAATCATTCTATTCTCAGTTTATCCAATATTCTGCTTTGCCCTGATCTCATCAAAAATTTTATTTCTGTGCGTTCCCTTACCCGTGAAAATTATGTATCTGTTGAATTTGACCCATGGGGCTTTTCTATTAAGGATCTGGGCACTCGTCGTGAGATTCTCTGATGTGATAGCTCTGACGAAATGTACCCGCTTTGTCTGCCTCCTCGTCGTGCGCTGCTCGCCTCCACCAACAGCGTCGACCTCTGGCACCAGCGTCTCGGGCACCCTGGCCGTGACTCCTTCATCAAGACACTTCAGTCTTTTGAGTTCCAATGTAATAAAACAGCTACTCATATTTGCCATTCCTGTCAGTTAGGCAAGCATGTGCGACTGCCTTTTGAGTCCTCTAGCTCTCGCACATTTTTTCCATTTCAATTGTTACATTCTGATGTGTGGACATCTCCATCAATAAGTCATTCTGGCTATCAATATTACCTTGTGTTAATTGATGATTTCACTCACTTTGTTTGGACATTTCCACTCGGCAACAAATTTGACGTTCTTCCCACACTCCTCTCATTCCATGCCTACGTTCGCACACAATTCCAACTCCCAATTCTCGCTCTCCAAATCGACAATGGCAAGGAGTTAGACAACCATGACCTGCGATCCTTCTTCGCCACGAACGGCATCTTGCTGCACCTCTCTTGCCTGTATACCTCCGCACAAAACAGGAAAGCAGAGCGCATCCTCCGTACCATTAACGTCTGTATGCGTACCATGTTTTTACATGCGCAGGCTCCTACCTTATTCTGGACTGAGGCCATGAACACGGCGACGTACCTGATCAACCGCCAGCCCTGCAAGGTGACGGGCACAGTCACGCCACATGAGATGTTGTTCGGCGTCAAGCCCTCCTACGACAACCTGCACATGTTCGGTTGCTTGTGCTACCCGAACCTCGCCGCGACCGCCAAGAACAAGCTCTGCGCGCAGTACACGGCATGCGTCTTCCTCGGCTACCCAGCCGACCACCGAGGGTACCGGCGCTTCGACCTCACCACTCGGCGCGTCATCACCTCAAGGCACGTGGTGTTCGACGAGCGCACGTTCCCCTTCGTCAAGCATGCGTCGTCGCCGGCTTCGCCAAGCACGACCGGCCTCAACACCGACGCGTTCGACATAACCATCGTGCCGACTGCACCGCGGCCACTTCTGTATCAGCATCCTCCGGCCTCGCCAACACCTGAACAAGCTGAACCAGCGTTGCCCACGCCGCAGGCTGCGTCGACCTCAGTACACGCCTCCACACCATCTCTGCCACCGGACTCACCTACGCCGAGCCCACGTCTCCCTTCGCCACTGCACTCAGGGGGGCGAACACCGCAGCAACTCCGTCAAGCGATCCTGCTCACTCTGCTCCGCCACAATACGACTCCAGTCCGTCGCCCGTTCTGCCACCGGCACCCCCTCGACATCGAGCTGCAGCGCCCGAGCGCTCTCCTCACTAGATGGTGACTCGCTTCAAATCCGGCATCTTCAAGCCAAACAAGAAGTACGCCAGCGTCGCCACTGCCTCAAGCATATCCCCGATCCCCACCTCGGGGCGCGCCGCGCTGCGAGATCCAAACTGGCGCGGCGCCATGGAAGCAGAGTTCCAAGCACTCCAAGCCAACCAGACATGGACACTCATGCCTCGGCCACACGGCGAACACGTTGTGTCCGGGAAATGGATATTCAAGCATAAGCTACGCCCGGATGGAAGCCTCGAGCGCTGGTGTGGATTTTGGGGAGACCTTCACACCTGTGGTCAAACCAGCGACAATCCACACCGTGCTGACATTGATTGCATCAAGCAAGTGGCATGTTCATCAGCTTGACGTCTCCAACGCCTTCCTCCATGGGCACCTGCAGGAACGCGTGCTCTGTCAACAGCCCGTCGGCTTTGTGGATGCATCCATGCACGAGGCTGTGTGCTTGCTGTCCAAATCCCTGTACGAACTCAAACAAGCGCCACGGGTCTAGTTCAGTTGCTTCGCGGAGTTTGTGACATCCATCGGCTTCAAGGCAATGAGATCAGATTCTTCCCTGTTCGTGCTGCAATTAGGGGATGACATGGCATACCTCCTTCTGTATATGGACGACATGATTCTCAGTGCGTCCAGCTAGCGTTTGCTACAACTCATCATCGCCAAGCTCAAGTGAGACTTCAAGCTCAAAGACATAGGCCCGCTCAGCTTCTTGCTCGGCATCGACATGCAATGCACCGAACACGGCTTCTTCCTCTCTCAAGCACAATATGCAGAAGATCTGCTCGAGCGTGCTAGCATGGTGAATTACAAGCCAATCTCAACCCCGGTTGCAACTACAGGCAAGCTATCCAGCGATGATGGCGACAAGATGGAGAACCCGACGGAGTACCGGAGCCTGGCGGGCGCGCTACAGTACCTGACACTCACGCGCCCTGACATGGCTTATGCTGTTCAGCAAGCTTGCTTACACATGCATGATCCTCGCACGAGTCATCTGTCGCTGATCAAGAGGATTCTGAAGTATGTCCGCGGCACCGTCAATCACGGCCTGCACATCAATGGCTCTCCGTCGACAAGCATCACTGCATACTCCGACGCAGACTGGGCTGGCTGCCCCAACACGCGCCGATCGACGAGCGGATACTGCATCTTCCTCAGCGATGCCATGGTGTCATGGTCTTCCAAACGACAAGCCACTGTGTCGCGTTCCAGCACCGAGGCCGAGTACAGGGTTGTCGCGCACGCCATGGCAGAGTGCTGCTGGCTGCGGCAGCTTCTTGACGAGCTCAAGTGCAGCATTCCGAAGGCGACAGTCGCTTACTGTGACAACGTATCTGCAGTCTACATGTCCAGCAACCCGGTTCACCACAGGAGAACAAAGCACATCAAGCTAGA
The DNA here is from genome assembly GCA_007726485.1 of Eragrostis curvula. Lineage (NCBI taxonomy): Eukaryota > Viridiplantae > Streptophyta > Magnoliopsida > Poales > Poaceae > Eragrostis > Eragrostis curvula. The sequence goes on from CM017444.1 coordinate 39,828,504, forward strand.
TATCCATTTCGTCCAGGAGAAAGTAGCAATCGGCAAGCTCTGAGTACTGCATGTACCGACGACGCAACAGTTCGCCGACGTGATGACCAAAGGCCTGCCATCGTCAAGTTTCAATGAATTCCGCTCCAGTATCTGCGTGGTGGAAGCACCAAGCAGACACTGAGGGGGGTGTTAGCGGAATATACTGCAACGGCCTCATGCTCGACCGAGTCTTGCGCCACAAACGGGTCCGCGCCGCGCACGCCACGCTCGCCGCCACTCGCCCTGACGGCTCGCGCACGCCACACGGGCGTTCCTGTAGATGTAGGATCAACCTGTTGTACACATCTTTCATGTAACTGTATAAATACCTCAATTGAGGACCATGAATAGATGCGGTTGATTTCTCCAAACTCTTACACTCCTCTTGTGCCAGATGACGCCGATCAGATCCACATGGTGGCCTCAGCCCCAGGCCAGGTCACCACTGACTCCTTCCTTCTTGCTCGGCATCGTCGCTGCCCCTGCGCCCAAATGGTGATGCGGAATGAGAGGGGCGATGGAAGGGTACCTATTTATCATCCCTCTCAACAGGGCCTTGCGTGGAGCCTTAGCACCTCAGCGTATGGTGATGAAGTGCTACTCCGGTTAGATGCCCCACTTCTTCGCCACGACTCCAAGGAGAATCGTAATCACTAGCTTGGTGTCATCGCCGAAGGGGTCGGTACCGCGCCATGGCGAACAGCAGGGCGTGAGCAGCTCGATGACGAGGTCGACGCCGCCTACATCCGTGGCGTCCTTGCCCGTGAGGAACAACCTTATGGCCAAGTCATAGCCAAAGCCGAGGAATGGGGCGGAGGCGCTGTAGATGCCGTGGCTGTGTGTGTGTGTGTGTGTGTGTGTGTGTGTGTGTGTGTGTGTGAGAGAGAGAGAGAGAGAGAGAGAGAGAGAGAGAGAGAGAGAGAGAGAGAGAGAGGAATGGTTTTGGTTGCTCGCTCCATTTCTAAAGGCATTTGCAAATTGTGATCCTATTCATGTGGGATTTGTGGAGGTTGCAAGATCGCGGATTTCTCTTGTCGTACATAACAGAAGAGGAGCCGGACTCAGATGAACATAGGGGCAAAATTGCATGGTTATCATCTCAAATGAGATGACACAAAATCACTCGTGCAATGACAGACCTGACATGGGCAGACTTGTCAGGCGATTAACTTTAATAAGTAGTAGAGATATGAAAGAAAGTAAATCACATTTTGTTGATCAATTTATAAACTCATGGTGGTTGCTTAGACTCTTTGTCAGACCCTTATGAAAGGACAAGTCTTCAAGTATTATATAAAGGAAAAAGTTTATTTTACTCTCCCGAACAATTCACTTTGTTTGTTTCACCCCTAAACAAAATGATGGCTCACTTTACTCTCTCAAACAATTTCGTTTGGTGTAATGTACACCCAATTGAAATATATTTCTTTTGTTTCTCATTCTAAAAGTAGAATTTGAAGCACAAATTTCGTATGATGTTAGTTCCCACAATAATCTATGTTAAAATATTTTTAAATTATGTTTCTGATATCATATTTATGCATATAACATTAATTTTTATTGAACTATGTAAATACTATCAAAATAATATGTCATAATTTTTTTAATATAGGTTTTTTGTGTGAGTTACCATGATGCAAAATTTAAGCGTCAAATTCCACTTGTAGGCTGAGATTAAAAAAAAAAACATTGATTCATTCTTTTGCGTGAAATAAGTCCTAATCGTTTCTCTAGTATTCTAATCTTAATACGTCATCAATCAAACTAGTCTCTAGGCAACACATCTAAGGAACGCTGTCTTTTTCTTCACCATCTTCGTGGCGTGATTACGGCGAGCCTACAAAACCTACAAACACCGATAATGCCGCCGTTCTCCGTATATACACGACAGACACAGGACATGTGTAAAGTTGGATGTGGATTACCTCTGCCCTCGTCCCTCGAAAATAAAATGATAAAGAACAGTACAAGATTGATAAATTACGGCTTTACTAGGCCACTTCCGCTTACAGTTACGTAGTTTAACTCTGCAAGAGTACACTAGCAACACAGATCAACAGAAGAGCCATCAAGTTTCCAGTTTTGACAGGCAACCAATTCCAGATAAAACACAAGCTGCATATGCTGATATGCATGCTACCAAAAGAAAGTTATGTAATCCGACTGAACTCAGACTGCCGGATGGGAAAGCAGCAGCGAAGCAGAAACAAGTCAAATAGCTGATCTCGCCATTTAGTTTTCTCCACCGCCATCGTCCAATTCTAGCATCTCGAGCTCGAACTCCGGCTCATCGAGCGAGAAGTTTGCGCGCTCCACAACGCTAGCAAGGAAGATGGAGCTATCACCCCCCACATCCCACAGCCTTGAGTCTGGATCTGTGAGGTAATACTCCGAGGTTCTCGAAAGAAGCCGCAGATTCGTGTGCACCGCCACCAGTGTTGTATTTGTGTCGAATATGTGTACACAAGTCGGTTGCAATTAGGACTTGAGTTGTATTAGGTGTAGGAATAGAGTTTGTGTTGGACTTGTATTCCCGGGCCCATAAATATGAGGGCAGCACCTGTGCAACCGCAACGACAACAGATGTAGTAGGTAAGGGGTAGCGGCGGCTTGGGCGGCTAAGGGGGCAGCCAAGCCATGTACTCCTGGATGCTGGTATTGCTACGATATTGATGGGGAGGAGCGCCCGTAGTCATGCCCCGAGGATGTAGGCATATCGCTGAACCTCGTTAAAAACATCGTGTCTCGTGTCGTTCTCTTTTCTGTGATCTTGTGATTTGGCGTATGTGTTCTTGGGCAAATCGCTTCCGCGGCTGATTATCTAACAAGTGGTATCAGAGCCATTGGTCTGAAACCTGGAATATCTCCCGGGCCTCACATGGAAATCGGACCGTCGGAATGGATCTCCCAGACCACATGGTTATCGGGCTGTCGGAGGGGTGTCCACTCGGATGTGAAGGGGAGATGGGGCCATCCGATGTGTGATGGGGGAGATTGTTGGGTTTAGTCCCACATCGGATATTGATGATGGGGGAGCCCGATTTATATAAGGTGGAGGGAACCCAACCTATCAGGCTAGTCTTTTGGGTTGAGGTGGCCCATGACCTGGGTTGTGGCTCCGGTTGGGCCTGTAGCCCAATGGACCTGGGCTGGCGGCATGGGCTCGCGGGTGTGACGAGCCGGGCCGCGCTAACAAGTGGTATCAAGAGCCAGATTCACGGGAGAAGATCATAGGAGGCATGATGGGATGTTCCACATCGCGCAAGGCTTGCACGAGATGTCCGGGAAGGGACATGGCGCAAGGTGGAGCGTGGCGGCGATCGACGACTCGATCGGTGGAGTTGGACACTTCGAGCATGTCGGCTCGAACCGTCCGATGGGCTGCTGTTCGATAGGGGCTGATCAGACGTGATGGCCAAGTTCGACGGTGCGGCCGGAAGACGACGCGGACCATGGCGACGTCTTGTACTCGCGATTCAACTGAGGGGTGGTCAGTTCGATCGGAGCGGTTGTGCATCTCAAGATAGAGAAGCTACAACGATGGCGTAAGCCATGGTGGACTCGGCATGTTTATGGAGCAGTTTGGTCTCGGTGTTGCGCGATGACGGTGTTGCGTGGTTGCTCTCGGCGGAAAGCTCGGTCCTCAGCTGGGGCAGACGGCGGCGCGCGGGATTCCATTCCTCTCGGTAGGGCGCGGAGGGCGATGCCAACGAGACCGTGTGAGAGCAGGAGTCGGGATGTGTGCGATGCCGCAGACGCGACGCGTGCATAAGTTGGAGTCGCGTGGAGGCATTGGTGTTGTGATCGGAACAGGAAGCTACATACATGCATGCAAGCATGTTGACTGCATGGGAGACAAGGTGGGCCACCGTGAGTTTGTTTTACTAAGAAATTAACTCGGATACGTGCATGCAGGCTGCCGGATTTGTTTCCATTGGTAGTTCGGAGTTTCTTCTTGGACGTTACTCAATCGGAAACCAATGCTGACTCGATGCGCGACAAGGAAAAGACCAGGGGCGGCGGTGGAGTCCGGGTAGGTTTGGACTCTGTGCATCGCTCGGTCTGGCTCCAATATAAAACACAGGGGAAGTCCACGGTGATTGCATAGCACAGAAGGCAATCGTTGCTGTTCGTGAATTGCGAGGCTTGCTGCAGTTGACGGCGAACGGCGGGCGGCGATCGAAGCGGGTCAACTTCGTCGTGTGCAAGCGGCGTGACGGTTGACGGGGCTCGAGAGCGGCGGGCTGTGCACGGCAGTGTACGGCGGGGCAGCGCGTTAGGCGGGACGCGGGAGTACGCGACGGGCGTATTCGGGTACGTGCTTGTGCTCGCGTGTGTGCAGGAGGTACGCGGCTTCGGCGAGTGGATTGCAAGTGCAGGGAGGTTCTTTCGGCGGTCCGTGGCAACAGGTGGATAGCGTCGATGGCGTCCAAATTTGAGGTGACTAAGTTTGATGGGACTGGCAATTTCGGGCTTTGGCAAACAAGAGTGAAGGACTTGTTGGCACAACAAGGGATCCTGAAGGCACTCACGGGGACAAGGCCAGCCAAGGTAGATGATGAGAAATGGGACGAGATGCAGGAGCAAGCTGTGGCAACTATCAGGCTGTGTCTCTCTGATCAAATCATGTACCATGTCATGGAGGAGACGTCACCGAAGGAAATTTGGGAAAAATTGGGCAAACAATTCATGTCCAAGACGCTGACTCGAAAACTGTATTTGAAGCAACAATTATATGGGCTGAAGATGCAGGAGGGGTCAGATCTTGCTGAGCACATCAATGTCTTTAATCAAGTTGTGGCAGACCTTGTGAAGGTGGATGTGAAGCTTGATGATGAAGACAAGGCTATGATTCTTCTTTGTTCGTTGCCGAGTTCCTATGAGCACTTGGTCACTACACTGATGTATGGCAAGAGCGAGATTAAGGTGGATGATGTCACTACGGCGTTGCTTGCTCAGGATCAAAGGAGGAAGAACAATTCTAGTGATGCTAGTTCTGCTGGAGAAGCTTTTGTGGTCAGGAGTGGTCAAGGAAGGGAGGCTGAGAAGAAGAAGAACAAGGGGCCGCAGTGCTATAAGTGCAAAGAGTGGGGACATGTGAGAAGGGATTGTCCAGAACTGAAGAGGAAGGGCGTGGCAAGTGTTGTGGTTCCCAGAAAGGATGACTCGGATAGCGATGGTGATGTTCTTGTTCTATCGAGTGAGAAGTCTTGTGGAGAAGCGTGGTTGCTGGATTCTGCAAGTTCCTATCATGCTACATCAAGGAAGGAGTGGTTCTCTTCATATGTTGAGGGTGACTCTGGTTTTGCTCACTTTGGAGATGATACAAGACACCGTATCATGGGAGTTGGCAACATCAAGTTTTCAATGTATGATGGACAAGAGGTGCTACTCAATGGTGTGCAGCATGTGCCGGAATTGAGGAAGAATCTTATCTCGCTTGGGGTTCTGCATGAGAAAGGTTGGTTATATCAGGCGGCGCCAGATAGGAAGACCTTGAGGGTGATGCAGAATGGCAAGACGGTGATGATAGGCGAGAGGTCGGATATTAATCACTATAGGCTAAAAGGTGGAGTCATGGAGGATGGAACTGCAGGTATTGCGGTGTTTAGTCCTGGCGGCGAGACGGCCTCATCGGGCTGTTCGAGATGAGCAGTGGAGGAGACGACTCAAGTCCGAGTACACGGAGGTTCGCACATGGACAACTTCAAGATGGCGTACATATTCGTCAAGGTGGAGTTTGTTGTATTTGTGTCGAATATGTGTACACAAGTCGGTTGCAATTAGGACTTGAGTTGTATTAGGTGTAGGAATAGAGTTTGTGTTGGACTTGTATTCCCGGGCCCATAAATATGAGGGCAGCACCTGTGCAACCGCAACGACAACAGATGTAGTAGGCAAGGGGTAGCGGCGGCTTGGGCGGCGTGCCTTAGGGGCAGCCAAGCCATGTACTCCTGGATGCTGGTATTGCTACGATATTGATGGGGAGGAGCGTCCGTAGTCATGCCCCGAGGATGTAGGCATATCGCTGAACCTCGTTAAAAACATCGTGTCTCGTGTCGTTCTCTTTTCTGTGATCTTGTGATTTGGCGTATGTGTTCTTGGGCAAATCGCTTCCGCGGCTGATTATCTAACAACCAGATCGTCAGCCCATTCAGGACGTTGTTTGCTCTTCATGATCTTCTTGATGAGATGGTACGTGCTCCAGTTCCTCTCGTAGCAGGATGATGATGCAGGTTGGGAAAGAAGCTTAAGAGCTAAACTCTGCAACTTAGGTGCTGAAGCTCCATGGGTCATCCACCACGTCTTTGGATCCAGTATATCCCTGTCAGCCCAAGAGTCCAAACAAAAGTCTATGCCCAAACGAGCAAACTCTGCATACTCTTTTTTAATTGTGTGCAAGTCATCTTCTGTAGCAAATATTTTCTTCCAGCATTTATTTCTCATACGTGAAATTTCAATTATCCTGTGTGGGGGTAGACGCTTAGCATCATCGACAATCCAACTGCCACTGTAATTTCTAAAAAGGAGACCAAAATGTCAGTATAAAGTAATGGGTTCAAAAACTGAAGGGAAAAAAACTACAAAGAAACGTATTAACGACAAACTAGTAGTCACCTTGGATTTAGTGAGTGTGCTAAGCAATAAAGTTGAGTTTTGCTGTTGCTCCAACAATCTACTAAAATACCATGCACAACAGAGTAAAATGTTGACTCATCATCAGTCACCTTCTCTTCATGCTTATAAATGGCAGCCTTTACCTTTTCAATCATATCATTCCAAGTTACATAGATCAAATGAAGACATGATTTTTCATTTTCCACCATGCGTATCATCGAATATATAGGCTCCGTGAAGTCAAGAATGTAGTCAACTTGATCCCACCACAAGTCATCAAGAATTTTTGTCTTCACGATCTGTGCTTGCTCCATGTTACACTTCCTGTAATCAGACCACTTGTCACTGATAACCATCATTTGAAGAGATCGCTTGATCAATCGAAACCTCTTTAGCATGACAATATCAGAAGCAAATCTTGTGTCAGCAACAACAAGCATCTTCAATTTACTAAACTCATCAACATCGATGACATCATGGTGTGATCGATTATGAAATTCTTGATGACGGTTGCATCCTCGACAACTTCCAAAATCCAATGGCAATCTTTTAGGTCAGCATCTTCAGTACTCTTAGCAGTACAAAATTTTTCAATGCAAGACTTAAGGTATGAGCAACACTCGGGGTCCACTGGATGTGGCTGTATTTTTCTTCAATCAGCTCCCCAGCAGCTCTGCAAACATGATTATTATCTGTGATAACTTGGATAACATTTTCTGGTCCAACGTGTTCAATGGCAGAAATGAGTTTCTCAGCAATATACTCCCTTGTCTTTAGCCCATCTTCATTGTTAACTGCTTTCAGGAAAACTGGCCCGCTTTCAGTGACAGCTAGAATGTTGATAACTGGCCGCCTTTTGACATCTGACCACCCATCAGCGAGAATTGTCACACCTGCCTCCCCCCACGAACTTTTGATGGTCTCTAGCAAGCTTCCAATGTCAGCCATTTCTTGTTGCAATAGATTTGTCTGCAACTGCTTGGGTCCAGGAGGTACATAACCAGGAATGTGGATCATTGAGGCAATATAGAATGAACTATGGTAATATGGGTTCCTTGCAAGGTTGGATGACAAGCCTACATGTAAATACTAACACTCAATGACAAATTACAACGAGAAAGTTTTTGTGTTAACCTGAAGAATGCAAGTTGTTAACCTGAAGAATGGAAGATCCTTGCAATTTGAGTACCAAGTTGGTGTTTCATAAAAGAACGATTTTCTTCATCGCTGCAACCAGGGATGTTATTCTTCCTGGTGGCCAAAGAGAATGAGTTCTGATAGTACGGGTTGTTTGCAACACTCAATGGCAATCCTGCAAGAACAAATGAAAATTAAAGAGAAAATGAAAAAGATATATAACATAAGCACAGCTTTGGAGTTCAAGACATAACCTGAAGAATAAAACATTCTCGCAATTATAGCATCCAAAAGATCCCGAATTTCTGTGAATTGGTCCTCATCTGCAGTCATGATCTTCTTTCTTTTGTTTGACTTAGCCACAGCTTTGCCTGACGTGCCACAAGAATAACTACCAGCAGCAGAGCATGTCAACGGCGCACATGTAGGCATGGCCCTTGCCTTTAAACGTTTTGATGCCAAGAACTCATTGTGAACTAGTTCGCGGATGGTATTGGTCAATCCAATACAATCTTTAAGCAAATGTTTCTCCACTGTAGAATAGCTTCCACAAAAGATACGATTGCAGTAGTCACATAAAAATCTCACACTATCTCCCCCAAGTGACTCCTCCAAGATGCCAACGTGTCTCCATAGGGGCTCATCATTTTCATAATTTCTGGAATCGTTGTCCTCACCTTGCATCTCCCAAGCTTGGGGACTTAGAGTTGCTTCTTTATCACTTGCAAGGTTAGTAGTAAGAAGATTATTCTTCAGGAAGAAACATCACAACAAAATTATGAAGCAAATACTTATCATGAAGTAGATGTGTTCTGTTGTGCAGTATTTTTTCGTCGATTAAAAGGGCTTTTCTGTTTTTCAGTATCTGGAGTTCCGGGAGAGTAAAATGCACATGAACCATGAAAGATTCTAGCCTTAAAATGAGGCCTAAACCCCTAATCTCAACGACTCAATCAGAAGAAACTTAACCCAAATCACCTCTTGCGGCTAGGGCTACAGAGGGGATTAAATGGGTATTAGCACGCGACGCCTCCAGGCTCCAAATCAAAGCTCAGGGAGATGGGTGGATACCTTCGCAAAGGAGGCGGCAACGTCTTCGCGGTGGACAATGGCACACCCTCCGACCACCCTCGTCTGGTCGCCTGGGGCGGGACGCGGGAACCTGGACCTTCTTTCCCCCAAAGTCCCGCGCAAACCACAGGCGGCGGGGACTGGCCGATTGGGAGCGGGGCAGCAGGCTGGGGAATGCGGTGGGTCCTTTTCACTTCGTCGCCTGGCCCGCTCATCAGAATTGGGGTTCCGATAACCCAAACACTTTCTGTTTTCTAGTATTGCTCTTCACCACGGTTTCTTTTTTCCTATTGGATCTTTTTACTTTTAATCCGCAATTTTTTCTTCGAGCACTATAGAGGATGTTTGAATGCTGGTCACGTGGCCGGCATATATAATAGCCTGACCATTGACATTCATTCGCGCAAATTTTTCTCCCGAACAGGGAGGGGATCATGAATGTCAATGGTCAGTCAAAACGTTTGACTGCCCTGCACGGCAGAAGGCCTTTTTAGACGTAAGAGAACGGTTTCGACGAACAAAAAGATGAACCCCGGAAACAACCCTGACCTCTGCTTTGGAAAAGGTTGCAAGCAGTAAAACACACAGACGCCACAAGCCCACAACACACGTATCTACATTCATGCATAATGATCATCAGCGCATGTTGGTTTAATCAAATATACGCTGATATTTCACGCAAACATTCGCATGTTTTGACCTTTTAATTCTCCGGTAAAGAGTGCAAATAAGGATAATGTTAAATGGCCTACCAATGAGCCACTGCATAATTTGCCAAACCCCATGGCGTAAGGGAAACAAACTTACAAGTAACAACAACCTCATCACCAAATTGGTTGTACGAAAATTATCCGTGCTTCTATACTACTAGCACCTACCAAGGGTACCCAGCTACAACTATACAGAGGATGCAGTATACTGGTACTAATTAGCGGAGAATACTGCTACTAACGGTACATCTTAAGCCAATTAACTCACTTGAGCATGGTTATGCCCGTGGAGAGAAACAGAAACGCCTCTATTGCCACTTGTTTGTCTTCTGCAACACACTTGGATTACTCAGCATCACTGGGCGACAATGAGTTCGTCGAGGGTTTCACCATCCGTGCTCATAGGTGGCATCACCAAATCATCATCGGCCGTGAAATGGTACCTTTCCCCAATGGCTCTAAGGAGCTGGTAAACCTCGAACATGGTTGGTCTTTCCTTTGGAGTGGAAAGCGTGCAAGAACACGCCACTTTCAGGAACTGCATCAGCTCACCATCATAACCCTTCCCTATCAGTGACTTATCAATAGCATCTTGGAGAATGGCGTTAATTGAGAGATAATTGATCCATTCTACTAGACTCCCTCTGAAATTATCTGGAGCAGTAGAAACTTGAGTGGGCTTCTCACCGGTGATAAGCTCAAGCAGAACCACACCAAAGCTGTAGACATCGCCCTTTGGCGTAGCCATCAGAGTGCGCGCATACTCTGGTGCCACATAACCAAGATCTCCAAATTCCCCGTTGACAAAGGTGCTCAGATGGGTGTCTATTGGATTCATAAGCCTAGCAAGTCCAAAGTCTGATATCTTTGGTTCATAGTCCTCATCTAAGAGGATGCATTTAGAGCTAATGTTGCGGTGAAGAATTCGAGGATTGCAAGTGTGGTGAAGATATGCAAGCCCTTTTGCTGCACCAATACCGATTCTTAACCTGAGAGGCCAATCCATCTTATTATCTTTGCCTTCTTCTTGGTTTAACTGGTCATAGAGTGAACCTTTGGGCATGTGCTTGTACACCAACAATTTTTCTTTCTTGGCAATACAAAACCCCAGGAGCGGAACCAGGTTGCGGTGCCTTACTTGGCCAAGCAATGATGGGTAATTCTCGCTTCTTTTTTCTCTGATTAATGCAGTAAATTTTAGTTATTGAGGGCAAACGTGTGGCTTCTTTTGTTGGCCAAGGGTATGCTTGGTTCTCAGCCTCCAGTAGCCACGCCACCGCCACAACCGTGGCGCCGAAAAACACCGCCACAGCCGCCACACTTTACCACAACAAAGCGACAAGCTTTATTGCTCACGAAACTGTTGTGGCCGCCAAAGTCTTGCTGCAACCAAGCACTGGCCGCAGACGCCAAACTTTACATGTGGCGAAGTCTGGCGTGCAACCAAACACGCCCCAAATAGTAACATAATGACATAATCCTTTCCATGTCATCAAAAACATCATTATGTCATGGAAGGAAAAAAAGTTTAAAGTCATTGGCATGAAAGGGATAACGAAGTTTTCGATGGCACAAAATGAATAGAGAAAGTTTTCGATGATATAAAAGAGATTATCTCTAAGATAATTGGATATGTATCTTGGAATGTCTGAATTCCACGCGTATGCAACTACCAGCAAATTCTGTGATACACTTTGCTCCAACTTTCGCATCATCTTTTCGAATGATGAGACATAAATAAAGGAGATATGATTTTGTCGTATTATGAGGTATCTGAAGTCCTTGGACAAAATGTTACATCATCCAGGAAAACACAGGTTAAAGGTAAGGGACTGCTTTCAAAAAGCTTTTCCAACTGATGTGCCTTATAATGATTCGTACATTTGGTGCACCTAATGATATCAAGTTGCTTTAATCCGTCCCGGAGTTTAACAGAGTTAAGGCTAGTTGTACACTACTAAGTAGGATTATGTTAGACTTAATCTCGATGTTTGTGTTGTTTTATCATGGAATCGTGTCTAGAAATTGGTCAGTTAGCTATCGTGTGCAAACATGCTCGATGTTTGTACACTACTAAGTAGGATTATGTTAGACTTAATCTCGATGTTTGTGTTGTTTTATCATGGAATCGTGTCTAGAAATTGGTCAGTTAGCTATCGTGTGCAAACATGCTCAGCTGGTCAGGTTCCTTGCAGTGGAACCAATCCATCCAGATTTAAGTCAAAAAGGCACGGGTGTTGGTTACAACGATTTAATTTTTTAGTAATATGTGACAACGAGATGTCTATGATGACTTTTCGAATCTTAAAATCAGCCGACTCAGTCTCTTGTTGGCACTCATAGGGATAAAGTGTACCTACTCGGATTCATAGAAAGAGTACTCGGATGCATATGTGAGTGTCTACTTTTTTTATAAAAGAAAATGACGATAGGCTTTGTGTGGACGTTTGGCCGAGTCGTGCGGCGAGAGCTTTGGAGTCAGCCATGTGCACGTACGGGTTCGGAGGATTGGCGGGCGGGCCAAAATCTGGCTCAGTTCACTTTGTTTTTAAGGTTGCCAAAAGATTAGGAGCACTTTTGAGGATCTGTTAGAGGATATATTTTTTTAATTTCAGTTTTAAAATTTAGCTTTTGAGATTGAACTTTACGTACTTTTTTGGAGATGGTCTTAGTCCCGTAAGGGATAACCCTTGTGAATATAACAATAAACTAGCACCAGGAGCTTGACCCTAGTGGACGTTAGTGCCTTACCTCCACCAATTCGATTGTATTAATTTTCAACAGTATTAACTGCGACAGAATCTCACAACAGATGAGATAAAAATCAGATACCTCTCTCTTAGCAAATATCTCTATTTTATCAACCAAACATACCGTGTGGTGTACAAATTGTCTGTCCTTCATAAGCATCCTTCTAAATCCAGTTGTTCTTCTTTGAGGGAAGTAATCCATAACAAAAAAAAAATCAGGATCCTCACTTTCATGGATTTGATAAAATTCATCCATTTTATTAAGTGGGAGAATCATCTTGTTAGTCTTTCATGCACATACAACAGGAACAAACTGTTGCCTGATCGAAGACACACTGAGACGGAACGGTCGATCATCTCAAGTCAATTTTCCTCTGCTCTGCCATCATCAAACAGGACAATCCACCCTCGAAGTCTAGTCACCAACCTTTTTCTTCTCCAATCCAAACTACTTGTCATGGTTGCAACTTGCAAATCGGGCCGGGTCCCACCACCCCGGCTTTCTCACCTCTGGCAGTCTCAAAGTAGCACTAGTAGCTTAAGCTCTAGCCACAGAAGTAAAAAGACGCCGCAACAGCAGATAGTGACCAAAGAAGGCGTTGCTATATGTTGAATTGTTTCTGTTTTGCTAACCAGTGTATACCTTCCTTTCATTTGATTGCGCTCTCTCTCTCTCTCTCTCTCTCTCCCTCCCCATGTTCAGCCTATTCGGCAGGCTGCTTTCCAGCCGGCTGCAGCAGTATTCGTAGTTATTTCTTCAGCATCCGCTACAGTGTTTTATTCTATTTTTATCAGTAACAGCTACAGTAAACAACCGCAGCGCAGCCTGCTGAACAGGCCGGTTTATTTTTACATTTATTTGGTAATCTTTCTTCGATCTTTGACAGGAATTTTATAATCTTGTACTACAAAGCAAACCATACATAGCAATAATATAGAAATCATGAGCCTCATCGAAGTGCAGATAATTAATATGGTTAATCATCCAGAAGAGTATGGGTACCAGAGGGAAAAGATGACGATGGCAATATAACCCTTAATGCAATATGTGTCGTCAAACACTTAGGAGTCACTCACCACCTTTAGTCCAATGTTCACACATGTGTCACTGATAGTTTGCAAATACGGGATTAGGGATATTTATAATGTCATGTAGAAAACTATTGCAAAATGGTATGTATTCTAATAAAGTAATAACCGACTAGATCAGCCATCGAGGGCCACAGTATAACAATGGTGGCTAAATATAGCCATGGACCACAATGTGCTAAAGAGGGCCATAAGAACTTTGGCCATCCTAGTGTTGTGGGAAACTTAGAAAGGAAGTAATGTAAGGTTTTCCAACACCAAGAGCCACCAATCACCCTGCTTTTGCAACAAAAGAAAAAGAAAAGAAAAGGATCAAGCTAGGAATAGGCTAGATCCTGGCCAGGCACGAGTCCCATGTGAAACTTTAACGATGTGATTTCCTTTTTCTCATGCCCTTCAAGGGATGATTGGTGTATTTCTTTTTATTAATGAAATTTGTACAACCTCCTATCAGTTTATTAAGAAAAAAAATTGTGTAATGCCAGTGATGTGTGCCCTCAATATCCACCTAGACGGTTAAATTGAACGTTAAGAGGCAAGTGGAATATGAAATCTTATATCATCTCTAAGAATTTCTAAAAATTTGACCTCCAATAACATTAGATTTGGACATGCTAAAAGTTACCAGGATAAAAGTCCCCCTCATCCAACACTAACAAAACACTCAATATCTTTAAATTCTTCCATGTCATTAAAGTAGGACTCGATCGGCCTTCATCCCCTCCACTTCTTCGCCCACTAATATAGAAATACGCATAATAATGGTATGTAGCGGACACAGCGCCCTCAATCTTGCTCAGCTCACTCTTTTTTTTTTGGGGTGGGGGGGGGGGGGGGGTTGTGGGGGGGCGGTGTTGGTCGCTAAAGGATAAGGAGCTTTTGAGAATGTATTTTAGGTTTTTTTTTTTTTTTAGAAGAAGAAGAATGATAATGATGATAAAAACTAGCATCAGGAGCTTGGCACCCGAGGTAGAAAGTTACCTCCACCAATACCATTACACTAATTTTTAACCGTATTTACAGTACAAAATCTTGCAAGAGAGGAGATAAAATCAGATATCTCTGTCTCAGCAAATGCCTCTATTTTATTAACCACGCCAAAATAGAATGAGGTACACCTTCTTACACAAAATTATTTCACAATACCATACTTATGTACTTTTATACCAATAACGCATAGAAAAAAGTTACTGGTGATAAATTTTTGCATCCGTGATACTTATGTATTTTGAGGTCCTGTAGAAAACAAACTGATTTCGTTAAATTCTTGGAAAAGTTGATTCGAAACTCTGCCTTCCCAACAGAATCTCAATGATCAGCGCAAGTCAAGTTCTGCCTCTGATGCTGGGTCCCTCTTTTTCTTCGCTTTCCGTAGGCCGGGTCCCGTCACAATTTTCGTTCACCCTTCCCTTCAGCTCAGCTTTTATAGCTCGGTGGCAGACATGTGTAGATGAAGGCAAGCAAAGGCAGAGTAGCCATAGTCAGAAAGTAACCAAAGAAGGGGAGAGGTTGAAGAAGGTAGGGGGAAGGTAGCTAGGGAGGATCCATGGGAAACATCCTCAGGCTCTTCAAGAGGAGAGAAGAAGACGACGACGACTACATCCCAGTCTATAGGCCTCAAAAACAGCCGCAATACCACAGTGATGATCAGTCTGCAGCCACTCCTCACCCTTGGCCACGGCCTCATCAACAGGCCCTAGGTCCCCAGCATGGCATCACATCGTCCACTGCCCTGGCTCGAGACCCCGTTAACTTGGTAACAAATACAGTGTTCTTCCTTCTTTTTTTCTTCCCCTGTACAGATACAGTGTGCTTCTGCTTGTTTAATTAGATGCTGCAGACTGCAGCTGTTGATAGTCTTACTTCCACATATCGTGATTTAACTAGAGCTCCGCAAACCAAAAGTGATATTATTTATTAAAATGAGATCTGAGATCTCAGGATTAAAAGGTATGATTTTTATATTAATCCATGCATCTATCTATTATATATATATATTTGACGACGAAAAGAAGCCACCACGTTCGCTCTAAAATGCTAGAAATTCCCACGTTAATCCGAGAAAATAAGAAGAGAAAATTACCCACCACTGCCATTATGAAACAATTAGTCACAAAACCCCCTAAAAATATTTACAAAATAACTAAATTCGGAATAATAGAAAATAGACAAAAATACCCCCGCCCCTATTTCTAAATTACCCACCATGCCATTATGAATCAAAAAATTGCTAAATTCGGAATAATAAAAAATAACAAAAATACCCCTCATACCTATTTTTAAACTACCCACCATATCATTATGAATAAAAAATAGCTAAATTCGGAATAATAAAAAATAACAAAAATACCCCTCATTCCTATTTTTAAACTACCCACCATGTCATTATGAGTCAAAAATAGCTAAATTCGGAATAACAAAAAATAGCCAAAAATACCCTTAGTACCTATTTCTAAACTACCCACCATGCCATTATAAGTCAAAAATAGTTAAATTCGGAATAATAAAATATAACTCAAAATACCCTTCACACCTATTTTTAAATTACCCACCATGCCATTATGAGTCAAAAAAATGGCTAAATTCGGAATAATTAAAAAGAGCGAAAAATACCGTTCACACGTATTTCTAAATTACCCATCATGCCATTATAAGTCCAAGAAAAAAACTAAATTCGGATACAAAAAGTTAAACATATCCCTAATTCTTATTTCTAATTTACACACTATACCATTATGAGTTCAAAATAGCTAAATTTTGGTACAATAAATTACCCACCATGCCATTATGAATCAAAAAATTGCTAAATTCGGAATAATAAAAAATGACAAAAATACCCCTCATACCTATTTTTAAACTACCCACCATGTCATTATGAATCAAAAATAGCTAAATTCGAAATAATAAAAAATAACAAAAATACCCCTCATACCTATTTTTAAACTACCCACCATGTCATTATGAGTCAAAAATAGCTAAATTCGGAATAACAAAAAATAGCCAAAAATACCCTTAGTACCTATTTCTAAACTACCCACCATGCCATTATAAGTCAAAAATAGTTCAATTCGGAATAATAAAATATAACCCAAAATACCCTTCACACCTATTTTTAAATTACCCACCATGCCATTATGAGTCAAAAAAATGGCTAAATTCGGAATAATTAAAAAGAGCGAAAAATACCGTTCACACGTATTTCTAAATTACCCATCATGCCATTATAAGTCCAAGAAAAAAACTAAATTCGGATACAAAAAGTTAAACATATCCCTAATTCTTATTTCTAATTTACACACTATACCATTATGAGTTCAAAATAGCTAAATTTTGGTACAATAAAAATTATCCAAAATACACTTAATTCCTATTTCTAAATACACCTCCATATGTCTAGCTAGCATGGCACATTCTATTGTTTTTAGCATGACACGTTTTCTTCAAAATATTTATTTGTAGCGCGACACATTCTTTTTTCCTACCATGACATATGTTAGTTGTTCGACCTCACTTTTAAAACAAAAATAAATACATTATGTTAGCTAAAAAACAATCTAAGATAAATGATGATCCCTCACACTAAAATTGAGGGATGGTGAAAAATTCTTCAATCTATTTCTACTTTTTTATCAATATAGAGTATAAAATAAATAATAATAATAATAATAATAATAATAATAATAATAATAATAATAATAATAATAATAAACTATGTTAATATTCTATGATGATATAAAATATTTTAAATAGTATAATAGTCTAGCCGCGCAAATGCGCGGGCAGCCATACTAGTGTTAATAATAACGGAAACAAATTGTGTAGATCGCCTTACGTGTGCATGTCAACAAATTGTGTAGATCGCCTTACGTGTGCATGTCAATTTAAGCTGTAAATATTACGAATCTGTGCCTTTTGACCTTCCCATGACAAAAGATTTTCTTTTCTTTTTTTAAAAAAAATGGCGAGAGATTCTTTCTCGAAAAAAGAAACTCATGAAGATAAAAGCTCTACGCTAGTCAAATTTTTCCATGGTGAAATTTGGTTGCGTACTCTTTCAAACCTCCTGGACCAGTCCGTTTTTACTGAAACTAAAGCAATTTGGATAGTCATATATTTCGCTTGAACGTTTTTTGTTTCATGTGGGTAATTCCATATTTTCGGCAGGCCGCTGGATCAAATACGGGAAATCTGCAAAGGAGCAGTGAGGTAGTATGTGCGAACGGAGTGCTGGCTCCTCGGTGTCGATGCAAGTGAGCTACTGATCCATGTTGGTTCGTCCGATAATTGGCAGTTTCTATTTTCTGTGTGGCGACAGCAAGACTCATTTTGTTACCCATTTTGTTGATAGCACTGAGGACATCGACGAGTCATCTGCCAAGGGGCTTTGTGACGCGGTGAGCTACGCCAAGGCCAACGCAATGCTGATCCAGGTCCCGGTGTTAGGAACAACGAAACAATTCTGGCGATTATCTGACAAAGCAACTAGGATCAGCAGGAAACTTGCATTGATACTGGAGAGCCACCACTCAGTTTGCAAGTACCTTGCTGCTCCTCTTCAGGTGTCTAATGTTTGGATCAGCAGTATTGGAAGCGTCAAGCTGAGGGGCGTCAGTTTCACCGGTAAACACTTTGACATCGAGCGTGTGCGAGATGACTATAAGCACCTCTCCGTGGTCCTGCTGGTGTTGATTCGTATCTCCGGTGCGGAAATCACCAAATTGCCTCCGGACTACAGGGAATTCATCATGCTCTTGAGGAGGGACACTCTTGCAATGAAAGATGAATTCTTGATTGTAAACAATTCTGCACTGCTGCCCATGAAAAACCGGTAATCTTTTTATTCAGATTTATTGCTCTTTGTGGTCACAAACTCATTTTTGCTAGTATGCAGCACTGAGGTCTTCCTGATGCTACACGACAAAATCGTCAAATACCTTGGTCGCACGAGAGCCGGCCAAGCAAAGAAGAAAAAGATAATCTCTAAGCTTCCCTACGAGAAGGACTGGCTGGATACTGCCACTGCAAACACGCAAATCAACCAGTGGGTTGTCAATGTCCAAAACCAATACGAAAGGACTCAGTACGATCTGTTGCGGCTCAATAGAAATGTGAGAAGCCACATGCATGACTATAACGACGACGACATTGAGGAAATATTGTATTGTGAATGGCCCGAGCTGCTCATGGACATGGTGAAGATGTTACATGAAGAAGGTGAGCTCGAAGGCACTGACATTCAAAACAAGTTCGGCTAGTTGTTCTGCTGCCAAATATCCTGCATTTCCTGTGGTTGTTAAGCTACTGTTCCTATGTAATACGCTAGTTGCTTTCTACAGTTCTCTCAGTCTGAAGGTAAAGCTGGATCAGCTAAATAAATCTATGCCGTAAAACACTTCTTGTCCAGTTGCAGTGGAACTAATTAAGTGACGCTAAATTCTGCATATCCCCATTTGCAGCGTGAATATGTCGAAATACTTTTGTAAAGCGGAGAGTGCCCGGAGTTGGGCGTGCTGGACGACATGCTCGCCTCCGCGGAGTTCGCCTAGCTTCAAGGTCTCCATCCTCGTTATCTAGCAGCAGCCAGCCAAAAACACCGGCGGCAACGATTAGTCAGTCTCAATAGGAAGTTCATACTCGGAACCGATCAAATTTTTAACTGTAATCAGTGATCAGCTAGGAACTACTCAGCATTCTGAAAGCAGAGCAGTATGGCATGGTGTTAATACAAAGATACGCAACTTTTCTGCATATTTGAGAGAGAGAAAAAAAGAGCAGTATTGCATTTCTCGTCAATCAGCTCTATTTTAGTTGGCGCCAAAATAGTGGCACCTGCTTGTTTCTCACAGGCTGAACTGCTTCTATGCCCTCTTTCTTTTCTACTTTTTTAGAACTTAGGATTCAGACCATATTGGCTTCTTAGATCACAGAGGGTTTGCAAAACCGGGATAAACTGGTCCAGTAACCAAAAAAACTAGACTTACCGGTCCGGTTACTAAAATCGGTCGTTTTCCTCTCAAAACCGAAGCTATGCACTATAGCAAAATCGAAAACCAATCAGTTTTACCGGTTTACCAACTGGTTTTTGGCGGTTTAAAAAATTGCTGTTTTTCCGGTTTTGCAAACTTTGTGTTGTACTCCCTCCGTCTTAAAATATAAGCATTTCTGAGTTTGATCAAATCAAACTGCTTTCACTTTGCCCTTTAATAATAATAAAAATTAATAGCACTTGACTATATATAAATGATGTTGGTAGATTTGTCATGAAAACAAATTTTTTATATTTATTTTTTTACTTTTATAAATATTGTTAGTCAAAATTGATAATGTTTAACAGTCATAGAACTTAGAAATGCTTATATTGTAGGACAGAGATAGTATACGATTTATAGGATCTTATGCTTCATGCTTCCGTTGGACTTTTAAAATCGAAGAGTGCATAATATTGTTACGTTCATCCAAGACATAGCTGTACAACTATGATCTCAGAAATGGTCCCAGTAGTGTTTATTCCCAATAATTTTTTTGATAGGAGAGGCGAAATCAGATATCTCAGTCTTAGCAAATGATTTTTTTATGTTATTCATAAACCAAATAGACAAATACACTTAGTTATAAAAAAAAATATTTTGACAATGGCATGTGTGTAACAATGAAAACTACTATATTTCTGAATGTGTGCAAAATCAATAAGCAAATATCTTGAAACTAATATAGGAACACAAAGCGATATTCAGATATTTTCTGTTAAGAATGCGTAGGAGATCCATATGTCTTCATAAAAGAATGTTTAAGGAGATTTATAAAAAGAAACCACCACAAATAAAAGAAATATACGGAGTAAGTGTTAGGGAAAGCCCGCGTCACGACCTCTACAACGAGCTCTTCTCGGAAAGACATCAAAGAACCCTTTCCCCGGTCCTTATTTTCGGCAAGCTCTTGCTACCTTCGGACTTAAATTTGAACTAAATTTGTATAAGCTTTTCCTATCTAGACGACAAAGAATTAAAGTTTGTATTCGCAAAAAAAAAGAATTAAATTTGGATTTGCAAAAAAAAAAGAATTAAAGTTCGAAGGGAGTACATATTTTGGTCTTTGTGTGCACAAATAAAAGAAACCTAAAAATAGAACCGACTCGTGTGAAATTTCTGCAAAATAAATTTATTTGAAAGTTAAAAATCCAACAGGACCTGAATGGTCCGTCAATGCAAGTCAAGCCGCCTGCCACCCTGAATGAAGAAGGTCTACTGATAAGTCTCCTTTTTCTTTCTTCACTTGCAGAAGGTTGGGTCCCCATTGAACATTTCTTTCTTTCACCCTTCACTTGGTTCGCTTTAGCTCGGCAGCCAAACAAGTGCAGAAGAAGGCAAGCAGCAGCAGCAGAGAGCGACCAAGGAAGGCCGGGGAAGCTACAAATCCTCCATGGGAAACGTCCTCAGGTGCTTGGAGGGAGAAGAAGACCGTGCCGGCGGTGATAACTACCCCTACTACCGCCCAACCTCCAGGCCCCACTACCAGCCCCCGCAGTACTACAGTCATGATCAACCTCCAGCCGTTCCTCCTCGGCCTCATCAGCAGGCTCAAGGTCCCCATGGCGTCACGACGGCCACCGCCGGCGTTGACACCCTTGATCAGTACATCCTCAACTTCAAATCCACATCCATGGTATAAGCTACAGTGTTATTCCTTCCTTTACTTTCCCCTTTCTTTCTCTATTCTGTCTTTGCTCGTTCAGACACTGCAGGGACTGCTGCTGTTGGTGCTCTTACTTCCAATGGTAGCCATTTAAATTAGTAAAATGTTGAATCCTTGACAACGTATATTTCGAGCTTCTCATTTACAGTGATCAAAGGGTACGATTGAGTAGTAGAATCCGCGCATGATACGGAGATAGGAATAACAGAATGCTTCTGAGCATGCAAATTGTGTAGATGGCCTTATGTTACTTTAGGCTTGAAATATGAAGAACATAAGCCTTTGATCTTCCCGTGGCAAGAGTACCAAAAAAAAAACCCTGAAAGAGATCATTTATCGAAAAAAAAACTCATGAAGGTCCTTAAAAGCTCCACACTTCTGGAAAATTATTCCGTGATGAAACTCGGTTGCGTTTTACCAAACCTCCTGATCCAGTCTGTTGTCCGTGCAATTTTTACACTTGAACGTGTTCAGCTTCATGTGCTTGATTGACTACTTTCGTCAGGCTGCTGTTCCAAATATTGGACACCTGAAGAGGAGCAGTGAGGTCCTTTCTGATAGAGCAGTGGCTCCTCGGTATCAATGCAAGTGAGTTGCTGATCCTTGTTGCTTTGTCCGATAATTGCAATTTTTTTCTTCCCTGTTCCATCGATTTTGTTATTTGTGTTGACAGCACCGGGGACATCGACGAGTCATCTGCCGAGGGGCTGTGTGACGCGGAGAGCTACGCCAAGGCTAATCCAATGCTGATCCAGGTCCAGGTGCAAGGAACAACGAAAAAATTCTGGCGATTAACTGATGAAGCAACCAGAATCACCAGAAAACTTGCATTGATACTGAGGAGCCACCACTCAGTTGGCAAGTATCTCACTACTCCTCTGCAGGTCTCCAATATCTGGATCAGCAGTGCTGGGAGTGTGAAGCTAAGGGGAGTCTGTTTCACTGGTAAACGCTTCAGCATTCAGCGTGTGCGAGATGACTACAGGCACCTCTCCAGGGTTCTGCAGTCTTTGTTTCGTGTCTCGGGTGGAGATGTCACCAAACTGCCTCCGGACTATAAGGAATTCCTCGCCCTCTTGGAGAGCGACACCCTTACAATGAAAGATGAATTCTTGATTGTAAACAACTCTGCACTGCTGCCCATGTCAAACCGGTAAGTTTTCCATTGAAGTTTTACTGTCTCTGTGGCCACAGCCTCATTTTCTTATTTGTGTTCGCAGCACTGAGGTCTTCCTGATGCTATACGACCGAATTGTCATGTACCTCGGTCGTACCAAGGCCGGCAAAGCAAAGAAGAAGAGGATACTCTCTAAGCTCCCCTACAACAACGACTGGTTGGATACTGCCAGTGCAAATACGCAAATCAATCAGTGGGTTGTCAATAAGACCCAAAAACAATACAAAAGGACTCAGCTCGATCAGCTACGGCTCAACAGAAATGTGAGAAGCCACTTGCATCAGTACAACGACGACAACATTGAGGAAATCATGTATTATGAATGGCCAGAGCTGCTCATGGACATGGTGAAGATGTTGCACATGGAAGGTGAACTCCAAGGCACTGACATTCAAAACAAGTTC
Organism: Eragrostis curvula; assembly: GCA_007726485.1. NCBI lineage: Eukaryota > Viridiplantae > Streptophyta > Magnoliopsida > Poales > Poaceae > Eragrostis > Eragrostis curvula. The sequence continues at coordinate 39,851,173 of CM017444.1, forward strand.
GGCTAGTTGTCCTGACTCCTGAGTTGGGAAATGCACATTGCTAGTTGACCTACTACATGCAAAATAGATATATTCTGCATTTCCTGCTATTCTTAGTATACTGTCTTCTTCAGCTTGTACATTTTTGGGTGATGGAGTCATGCTACCATGTTCTCTTGCTATCAAAAGAAGCTTAATGTTTATAGTCCATTTTGACTGTCTTAATTTGGTTGATTGTATCTAATGAGCTTGGTTGAACAATTGCTCGCGCAGACATGTTAAATGGGATAAATTTAAAGAAAAAAGCTTTGACATGAGACTTATTTTGTGAATCTAGACTCTTATCATCTTTATTGTACCTTATTAAATCTTAATAATATTTTAAAACATGCTAATGACTTAATACACACAAGGGCATCTCCGAGCTTGAGTGTCTAGAAACACTCAAATACCCTCTTCTGTAAAATCCTTTTCCATCTTGAGAGCCAGACTCAAGGTGACGTAAGCAACCAAAAACTAGAATGTTATTAATTTTTTTGAATATTCTACTATTTCGTCATGTTGTTATTCTCATCCCAGTAGAAATAAGAGTACATATTCAAATATATTTTTTTTCACTTTGGTGTACAAATTGTCCCACATAACTTAAGCATCCTGTAAATCTTGTTGTTCTTCGTTGAGGGAAGTAAACACAAAACTAAAAGAAAAATCAAGATCGTCACCATTACCTGATGGGTGGACTGTCAGAGCAAGTGCTCCGGCCTCCATTGCAAACATATAGTACAATGTATTTTTTGAAGGGAGATATAAAAATAAAACTATCCATTCTGACCTTTTACTTCAAGTGAGAGAATCGTCATGTGATACATACAATAAAAACTGGCATATCGAGGTCAAAAAAAAAAAAAAAAAAAAAAAAAAAAAAAAAAAAAAAACTGGCATATTAAACCTATACCAAATGGCCATCTCAAGTCAATCGAGCTCTGCTCTTGCATAGTCTCCGGTCTAGTCTCCTTTCTGTCTCTTCCCCAGGCCACTTTTTGGAGCAAGTCAGGGTCCACCCCCGGCCATTCTCTTCCCTCTTCCTTCCCCTCTGGCAGGTAGTAGTAGATTCTCCATAGCCAAAGAAGTGAAGCCGCAAGCAGCAGCGGCGGCGGCAGCAGCCAGAGAGTGAACTAATAGGAAGAGGAGAGGTTGAAAAAAATCAGGGAAGCTCCATGGGAAGCTAGCCTGAATGAAAGTCTACGGTCTAGTCCACTTTGTTTCTTCTCCACTTGCAGTAGGTCCCGTTTGTTTCACTCTTTTTCATCACCTCAGTCGATCGGTAGCCAAACAAGTGCAGAAGTAGGCAAGAAGCAGCAGAGAGATTGAGAAAACAAGATAAGGATCCTCCAATATAATCCATGGGGAACATCCTCAGGTGCTTCAAGGGAGAAGAAGACCATGATCACTACCCTTACTACCGCCCAACCTCCGGGCAGCCTGGCAGTTGTGATCAGCCTGCAGCCGCTCCGCCGCCGACTCATCAGCAGGTCCCAAGTCGCCATGGCGTCGCCGCCCTGGCTCTGGACCTCCTCAACTTCGAATCCACATCCATGGTAACAAAATAACAGTGTTCTTCCTTCCCTCCTCCTCTGTGCTTGTTTGCCGCTGTTGGTGGTCCCGCTTCCAAGTGTCGAAATGTCATTCAGTGAAGTGTTAGATCCTTGGCAACATATTTAGAGCTCCATACTAGAAGAAAATCACCGCCAGATGAAGTTTGCTTGTGTTCTTCAAAGCTCCTGGACCCATCTATCGTTTCCAAGACCCAAGCAGTTCATGCAATTTTTCTTTTTCCTTCACTTGTGCAGGGTGGTTGTGGCTGGGACATGCTGCCAAACCCTAAACCCTCACTGATATTTTCAGCATATATGTCTGAACTGCAGCAGTAAAGCGACATTTCAACCACTATAGCATATATTCTAACACTTGCAGATGTTAAGCTTATCATTATGGCAATTTCATAATCACCTTTGCCCCAAATTTTGTGTCACCTTTCCATTACTGAGGAATATCTAAAGGGATTTTTATTTATCATTTTATTAGGTACCTGAAGGCCTCAGTCAGAATGTTACATCATCAAGAAAAGCACAGGTTAAATGGTAGGGGCCAGTTTCAAAATGCTTTTCAAGTTGATGTGTTTTCTAACAATTCGTACATTTGGTGCACCTAATCATACCAAGTCGCCTTGATCCCTCCCGGACTTCAGTAGAGTTAAGTCTTATGATTGAAAAAAAAAAGGTGTCCCCATTCAATGTGTTTTGAATTTTCAAGTATCAAGGCTGTTTATACTTCAACACAAACGAACAAACCGGCTGCTTGAATGCCCATTCAACAATATTAGTAAGTACTTTGATCTTCTATTTTACATCGTGTCATCAGGTACAGGAATATTTTAGAGGCATATAAGAACACAAGGCCCCCACCGAAAACCCCGGCAGAGGCTGCCCAGCTAGTTGCTACAGCCCTAAGCAGGATTCAGAGAGCTGATTTGGAGGTAACCTGAACCACCCTCGCCTTGCTCTATTTTCTTTTCTTATACATACTAAAAGAGATTGATAGGGAGGGTATATAAATAATGCATCGGTCAGTGGTGATTCACATGCTTGAAATTTAGAGCATTTAAGTTTATGAACCATAATAACAATGGTTAAACGACCATAGCCCACTTATTTTGATTGTTACTAATGACTACATATGTTCAACTCATGCCATCGATATAGTGTCTTCTCCTCAGGGTGTTCTTGCGTTTTACAACCTCCCGATCCCGCCAGACCCTGCAGCATCAGCATCCTCAGACCACTTTCCATCCTCACTACCAGAGGGCATACAGTTTGTGCTGAAAACTTTGCCGGTCAGATATACTCCATTGCCCAAAACACTCTGCCCACCGATGTCACATTTTGATGAACGGCGTGTTAGATTCACATTACGAATGATGTTCCCTATCACTACTGTTTTCAGGTTAGCAACAGGTGCATTGGAGATGGTGACGGCTTCACAGCCTATGTTGACACAACAGACCCAAGGGAGTCTGCCACTGTGCCACTGGAAGTGCATGAATTAGTGATTGCAAGGACTCAAGCACGCAGTGATAGGGATTACCAGACGGCTGATGCTCTTTTAAGTACCATTGGCGAAGCTGGATATAAGTACTCAAACTGAACTATCCTTAAATGTCATAAATCCATATAACAGCGAATATTTTAATGTTTCATATATTAGAAGCATTCACTCTGATAATAAATTAGACCCAGTTGGGAATTTTGATGAAGTGCTGCTAGAATTCCTTATTGCAGATTATTTTGGATTTTTTAATCGCAGAACACTGCCAATATATAGTTTGAACTGCCAGAAATTACTGGAAGAAAATTAACTTATTTTACTATAGCATATGTGGAAAAACTCATTTCACTTTGCATTCAGGCACTTTATGTTTCATTGAACCTTTCGAATAGAAATGGAATGCATATTAAAAAACCTCTATATGATCTGAGTTTAGGTCATAGTCGCATCGGTTTCACTCTACTTATATATATGCATGCTTTATATAGAATCAACAAAAGCACAACTTACTAAGAATTTTGGTGTGCAGGATAATAACCATTTCAGGCGAAGAGATCCTTGCAAGGAAATACCGAATAAGAATGAGGTAACATTGACCTAAAGTACTTTTTGCATTCAATAATACCAGGAAATACCGTTTTCATGTGCAAGTTCTTTCATGAGTTAAAGGGGCATCGATGCACCGGAGCTTAATATGCCATATGGGAAGGAATCACAGAATGCGTTGGTGAAGCTCATTGGCGGGAGAAGTGTCACAATTTATGTGTATGGACAGGACCAATTTGGACGTTATGTGGGTGACATCTATTGTGATAATGTGTTTGTACAGGTGAAAAGGAACTATTCAGTACGTAGCGTGCCTTCTGATTTTATTGCTTCAATTCTGATTAGTGTTATCATTATCTGTCTGAGCCTTTCAGGAGCAAATGCTGAAGTATGGTCATGCTCATCATTTCAAGACATATGACAAACGCCCAGAGTTTGCGAAGGTAGGAAATTTGTTATACCAAAATGCACTTGTGGAATGTCCCGAATCACCCAATGCATTGAACTGTGGTTCTGCAGCATGTGGGATCTTTTTTCTTCTTCTTTTTTTGACGTCTTGCGCCCTCCAAAGTCACTATCGTGTATAGACATGATGCCCTATACCTTATATGGTTATTCTGGCTAGCAATTTTTCACTCAAAATCTGATTCTACAGTGGGAGAGAGAGGCAAGAGCTGCAAACCGAGGGCTTTGGGCATTGCAAAACCCTGAGAAACCATGGGATTGGAGAAGAGAGCAGCGCAATGGGAGACAAGATGCTGTCCTGGTTTACTGATGGGGCTAAAATTAGAATTTCAACTCTCATATTATGTGATAGACATACATTTTATTTATGTGTTCTTGAACAGTTTGCTGCAATGAATGCATAACAGAAACCAGAGTGTGGTTCATGTTTGTTAAAAAAATACCTTATCTGAAGTGCTTTATGAAGTTTAAACCTTGGAATGCACAGCCACAGATGATATGTTGTAAGTAAGTATCCTGGTACCATTTTCTTGCCAGAAGGAGGCAAAATCACAGAAACCAACACCTGAAGGCAACATACCTGTAGAAAATTGGACATCATAGTAATGGCATCAGTTTCAGGGTAATCTAAAACAAGCAAAATGATCAGTCCAATGTAGTAGAACTTTGCTTGAATTGCAGTGCATGAAAATCGAGAGCAGCCAAACATTGTTGATTCCTTTCAGCAGAAACAACTTAATGGAAAAAGATATAAAACACTGATCTGCCTCATATTATGACTGTGCTATCTTCCACGAACAAACAACTGTATCTGACCACAGTTTTAGATGAAGCGAAATGGAGATGCCTGCAACTCTCCATGAAGTGAAATGGAGACCCCTGCAGTTCTCCATACAATTGGGACAAAAATGGTGTTCGTATTTCTACCAATACTCATTACAAGAGCAATGACCATCTGCAAAGCAATGAAATCGATTGTTATCTCGAACAATAATTTCACGGTGTGTTATCCGGGATATGAGCTTGATGGCAGTGTGGCAGTCACTGCAGACTCGTAGGTTTTTGGTGACCCTAATGGTCTCCCCTGGTCCAGCAGTGAGGAGGCTGAACGCAATGGCGATCTTCTCGCTGTGATGCACTAGTGTGCTCTCCTTCTCCTTATCTTCAATGTCAAACATCACCACCTCAGTAGTCGGTTTATAACCCATGGCCTTCATTTCCATGCCCAATTCATCTAGTTTTGCGTAAATTTGATCTGAGAGGGGATGTGACTTGTCTCCAACACGGAACTCGTGAACCTTACCCTTAAACTCAACCCAGCTACATGCAAGGACCTTCTCAACCCCCTTCTTCTTCATATCCAACCTGAGCGTTGCCGCGTCCTCCCATCTGCCACTGTTTGAGTATATGTTAGAGAGCATAACATAGTTCCCAGAATTCCATGGCTCCAGCCGGATGAGCTGCTTCAAGACATGTTCAGCAAGTTCAGCATTTCGGTGGATCTTGCAACCGCCAAGGAGGGCCCCCCATACAACAGCATTTGCCTGCATCGGCATGTCTTGAATCAGCTGGTGAGCCTCGTCCAGCTGGCCCGCACGACTGAGCAGGTCTACCATACAGCCATAGTGCTCGATCCTAGGACTTAAACGGTACACATGAGTCATGTTATGAAAATACCGCCGCCCATCCTGTACGAGGCCAGTATGCGTACAGCTGCAGAGTAGTCCAATAAAGGTGTTATCATTCAGAGTGATGCCTAATTTATTCATCTGACCGACCAGCGCAAATGCAATTTTCTCATGTCCAGTCAAGCCGAGGCCCAAGATCATGGCATTCCAAACAACAATGTCTCTCTTCCTCATCTGCTGGAACAGCTCCCAAGCCTCACCCGTGCACCCGCACTTGGCATACATATCGATCAGCGCAGTCCCAAGGACTGGGTTGTCAAGAAACTCGTCCCATTGTAACATCCCGACTGCCCGTCTTCCCAATTCCAACGCGCCCAACCTTGTGCACGCTGAGAGCACCCCGGCCACCGTGTAACAATCGGGCTTCATTCTCTTTGCCTGCATTGCGAAGAACAAGTCCAGAGCCTCTTGTGGGAGGCTGTTAGAAGCGTATCCCGTGACCATGGTGCCCCACGCCACTGCATCCTTGTTGGGCATCTTGTTGTCAAAGACCTCCCTGGCCTTCTCCATCTCCCCGCACTTGATATACAAATCCATCGCCGCGGTTGCCACAAACACGCTCCTGGAGAGTCCCTCCTGCTGTGCAGCGTTCCACACAGCCTCCCCGGTCACCAAATCCGCGACACGAGCGCACGCGGTCAGAACCCGCACGGCCGTGAAGCTGTCCGGGCGCATTCCGTGGGCGAACGCGTTCCTCGCAACACCAACAGCTTCCTGGACGCGCCCGGCGTCCATGTACGCGGTGATGAGCGCGGTCCATGAGACAGTGCTGGGATGGGGCATTTCGTCGAACACACGCTGGGCTTGGTGCAAGTGGCCGCATTTGGCGTAGAAGTTGAGGAGGGAGGTGAGGACGTGGGGGTTGGAGTGGGAGGGGAGCTTGAGGGAGTGGGCGTGGAGCTGCACGCCGGCGGAGAGCGGGTGGTGGTGATGGGGCAGGTGGGAGGCGGACCTGAGGGCGAAGGGAAAGGTGAGGTGGGAGGGGTTAGGGAGGAGGGAGTGGAGGCGGAGGGCGTGGAGGTGGAGGCCGGAGGAAGAAAGGGCGCGGACGAGGAGCTGAGGGAGGTCGGTGTGGTGGAGGTCGAGGCGGAGGAGGCGGCCGTGGAGGAGCTTCACGGTGAGCGGGGACAGGGGGGCGCCGCCTAGGAGGAGCCCGCGGACCGTCGCGGCGCCACCCGACATAAGAGCGGCAAAGAAACGGTTTTGGTTTTGAATGAAGTTGATATAAATGGCGTGTCAGCTTTCGGTACAAAGTTTACAAGGTTTCCGTATTTCACGATAATACTTAAAATACGGATAAAAGCTTTCATAAGTCGTAACGAACTTGATAATAATGCATACAGTGGGCATGATAAAAGATATTCAGTTGAGTTCATGCTCTTGGCCACAGCCCACAGGTAGTACTATGATTTGTTGGTTCGTGAGTTATATTGAGGCACAACTAGTGTTGCTGTGTCACGGCAGATAATAAAGAAAAATGTGCACTCAATCAAATAGTTCAATTAAAGATATTGTTACAGAGGAAATCAACTCAAACCAAAATAAAAGGTACAGTCAACACTCTGGAATAAATGTAAAATTAAAGTTGGTAGCACATGAGGCTAAACTAATTAATTAAACACGGTCCCCTGCTTCAAGGTAGGTCAACCGGGAGAGGACCGTCTTCTTCTCCTTGTTGTGTGGTGGGGTTGTTGGGCGGGCGAGTCATGCCGGTGTGCATGGCGAACGCCCAAAGCATGGTGATGAGCTCAACTCTTTCCGGCAGCAAGTCGGCATGTCCTTTGACATGCGCTTCGTTGCTCGACGGCGCCACGTAGACGACGAGCTCCGTCCACACCTCGGCTAGCAGCTTCCATACGAACTGTCTTCCGTCCCTCCTGGCAGCCGTTATTAGCTGCCTCGCTAGCTTGGCGCCATGTTGCACGACTCTGCTGTTGTCATTGCTGCCTGCAGTTTGTAGCAGCATCTTGTTGGCACGGGCACGGCGGGATGAGAAGTAGTAACCCCAGAACCCAAGCATGGCCCTCATCTCCTTCCTGGCATCTTCGAGGACGAGCTCTGCTTTCGCCACTCTGTCAGGCAGTAGCTCCGGGTGAAACACCACAAGGTAGGCGCAGTACTTGGACAGCCCCATGGCCACCTTGGCTTCCTCCTTCCTGACACCGAGAGCGGGGAGCTTGGACTCCAGCAGGCATGTAGCTATGTGCCACCTAAGGAGTATCACGGTAACACTATCGCTCTCGCATGCCCACCGTAGCTGATCAAAAAGGTTGTTCCTTCCCAATGCGGACGTGCCCTTGGTTAGAGTTGCTGCATCATCATCACCAGGAGGACCTGCAGTCAGTTGCTGCGCTAGGAGTTGCTTCATGTCGTGTGTCATCGGCGCACAAGATGTCAGCAAGGATAGTATGGATGGCATCATCGGCAATACGGGTGGCCCACGATGATCCAACAAATTAAACTGCTTCAACCTAATAATAGCATTGCTCCGTCGCTGCAGGAGACGAAAACTGGCTGCGGGTCCACCGGGTCTGGTCATGTCGTTGCAAATCTTTGATACCATAAACCAGTTTGACATCCGGACAGCTAGGTACTCCACCACGAACTCGATTGCAAAAGTGAAACTTAAAACAAAATTGACTAAACTGTCTAGTACAAATAATAGGGCCGGGCGTGAGTGAGTGGCTGTGATTAGAGTGCATATGAACTGTTTTGGCTCTAGATCAGGAGCGGTGATCTCTTCTATAAATCTATACAATCCATAGATCAGATTTCCATGGCCGTAGAGGAGGAAGGCAACAATGACAGAGCTGAATGGCAATACAGATGAAGGCTAAAGATTGTAGTTGAATAGGACAAATGAGGGGCTCGCAAGGACGACAGGAATGACAGAGTGATAGTACTCACTAAGGAAGGTTACCTCATCAACCATCACCTGGAACAAGAGTTCAACATTGTCGTTGTGGCACAACAGGCCTTTCTTGAAGAGGTTTCGGCAGTCCATGGCTTCTTCCTTGGTAATCTCGGGCAAGTGCTCCAACCTTCGACGAAGCAACTTGAACAAAGCAAACGAGAGGCAGAGTCCCCTGATCCCTTCAATAGTATTTCTGCCCCACGCAGGGGGCACTTCGGCAAGCTGCCAGACTCTGCCGACAGTGATGATACGAGGAGGATCAGTGTTAGTGTTCAGGTTGGCCAGCCTGTAGCCATCTGCAGTGACCTCCCCCACCAACTTCTCCTCTCCCATGACGATGTATTGGCACCTCTTCAACAGCTCGTCTCCAAGTGGCTTCTCCTGATCAACGACATGGGCTTGAGGCAAAATCTGAGCTATGTAGGACGAGATCAGCCAAGACTGGTCTGGATGCGAGCGCTTAAGGACCTCGACCAAGACGATTCTGTTCACCAGGCGGCTGGCACATAAAACCCATAAGAAGATGCCTGAGATCCTATCACCGATGTTCTTGATGTTGAAGAAGATTAGACTTCCCAGCCAAACAAAGCGGCCGGCATGCTGGATAATCTCGGAATACCCTGTCGTACGGATCTCGTCCGCCTTGTTCCGAAGGAGCTCAACGAGAAGCATATTATAAAGGACTCTCCAAGTCCAGAAGAGGAGGTTGTCATCAGTTCTTTCCGTGTCGCCTCTGCTTCTTGCCGCTGCAGCATTCTTGGCCGAGGAGAAGAGGTAGGACATGACGGGGAGGAAGAGTGCGAGCGCTGAGGAGAGCACGAGGCGGAAGTTGGGGGTGAGTACTGTGGCTTTGAAATAGAATAAGAGAATCATGAAGAGCATGACGAGGATGAACATGATGATTTGGCCCAACACAATGTTGAGCTCTTGGCTCTTGTCGGTGTAAGCTGCTGTGAGGTTGGCAATCCGCAACATCATGTGTGGTGTGCTGCAGAAGCCTGCTGCTGTGTGGTTGGCACTCATCAGGCGGGACATTGTTCTAGCAACCATTGGGTCCTCACGGATGGTTAGCCTAGCTCGTTGGTATGCTTGCATTCACCGCTGCCACCTTGCTTCTGTATATATACATGTACATCAAGGCCAGGGAGCAAACTGTGGTCTCCGGCCGGTCTCCATGTTCATATTGCGTGAATGGCATCACGTGCCTAGGTTTCCGATGGGTGGGTTGTTGTTTCGTGCTATAAAGCAAGGATCGGGCAAAGGTTCTTTCATACCTATACTTTTCAAAGTTTTTATCGGGCGTTTACTTTGTGCGTGAAAAGGATAGCTGAAAAAGGCTGCTCCTGAACATGAGGCCCCAACGGCTCTCGGGCGACTCGCAAGGCGATAGCCACCTCCACGCAAATCCAGCCACCAGATCCCCCCCAAATCCACCCGAATTCATCCACATATGCACAAATCCTGCAATACCCTGAAGATCTAACCTCGACCTGCCATCAATCGACGGTCGGAAGAAGATCAGTCCACTTCAGCAAGCACCCCGGAAGCAGCGGAGGAAGCAGAGGACAAAGTTTCCACCAAATCGATGGAGATAGCCATATGGAAGGAGGAAGAAGTAGCAAAGCGGGGGAGCGCAAGCAGGCCGCTACCCTTTCTCGCTTTGCTCTGGAGCACCTACGCAACCAGGGAAGAAGATCTATGGATCCCCATATCCCGGAAGGAGCGGAGGAGATGTGCATCTGGAGGGACATGGAGGAAAAAGGAATCAGCAAGTCTGTGGAGTTCACGCAACTGCTGCTGAGGAAGAAGCGGACCCCTGGGTATCAACCACCACTGGGGGGGGGCAACAAGTACGCCGGCGGTGCTCACGGCGAGGCCGGCGGCGGCGATGGCATCTGCGAAGAAGGTACGGTTTCCTACCCTAGACCCGCTAACGTTTTCGACCCGCTATTACAATCCCAATGGGTTGTCGGATCTAGACCCACCCCCACCAAACCTGGCCTGTCAACTCCTTGGGCTGGGCCACCCTAGTAACAGCCCATTTGCAATCCAACCGCCTTTGAAGCCAGCCTTGCGCCGACCTGAGAAACCGACGTCTCCCAACGCTCCCGACCGGATGGTAGTTGAAACAGGGCATGGCATTCACTCTCCCTCGTCGTCCTCTGACGAAGGGTGGAGCCTTGTACGCAAAAGGAAGTGGTGGAGGAGTAAAGCCTTCAGATCTCACCCCCACCGCTCTTGGTCCCCCTCACACTCCTCTTCATCTTCTTCTTCCTCAGGCAGTAAACCGCGCCGGCAAAACCCTTTCATTGTTTGTCGCTGTCTTAACTACCTAGCCCGTGACCACCGTGCTGCCAGTGTCGTGATCCCCCACGATGCTGGATTTGTAAAGGAAGCAGACACACATCATCCACGTGCAAGCACCGGCACCAACCAATGTCGGCCTCTAGATCCAGAAGCCACTCATACATCCGCTTTAACCCCCAACAAACCGCCACAACCTCCATCACTCATGCCAGTAACGACCTCCGCTCGCCTAGCCGCTCGACATCTCAAGGCTGCTACACTAGGAGGAATGAGGGTAGGAGATTCTTCAACCATCGTCTACGCCCTCGATGCTCATACAGAGCCATCGAGACAAGTCCAGCCATACGTGCTAAGCACGAGATGCTCAAAGCGCAGGCGGTCAGAATCGATGATGCGGGCTCCATTAAGTTCAGAACTTGTGATGAGGTTGTTGAAGTCATTGCAGAGGTTATGGGGATCACCGGTTTTCAGGTATAATTCGACCATCCTTTTGAATTCATGCTGATTTGTGACACTCCTGAGATCAAGGAAGAGTTTATGGTAGCTGGAGAGCTTAGGCAAGGTCCGAATAAGTTGCGGTTCTTTCCATACGACATAGAGATGCAAGCAGAAAACTCTCATTTTGAGCACTACATTAGGTTCAGCTTAGAGGGGCTGCCACACTTTGCTTGGAATATTGATATTGTTAAGACTATAATGGATGAACACTGCATTATTCACCACATAGAGCATGAATCTGCACACTACTTGGATTATAGGGCTTTCAGGTTCTGGGCATTTGCGAAAAACCCACTCGAGATCCCCGTGAAGTGTTATCTCTCTATTGGGTCACCGACTGAAGCAGGTAAACCTGAAATTCAAGTGGCATATGTAAAACCAACCAGGAGGAAGAGAGGCCAGCGGTTTAAAGTATACATACACATGGAGGAGATGGAGGACCTCACATTCCTCCATTATCCGGATGAGGCCCTGGAGTGGGAGGGTAGAGTCAAGGAAAGAAGATTCGAGTGGAGCCATGGAATCTCAGATGGTGAAGAAGATGATCAGGTTAGGAAGCAACCGGAGCCATATGTCCCTGAACCACCGGCACTAAGAAGGAGAAGGGACCAGCACGATGATGATGGCCTATGGGTCTATACATCAAGAGGGTGCAGAGAGGCCACACCAATAAGGCACCCGAGGAGGGAAGGCAGTGATGAAGACAGAGGCAGTCGTGGTCCAAGAGGGAAATCTTGGAGAGACAGACATCCATATGGTAAAGCCCCGAGCTACAGATACGGGAGTATAGCCAAGAAAGAGGAAGGAATTGGAGGCAACAGGATGGAAGAAAAAGATACAGAGAAAGATCCTCAGACCCTATGGCACAAGGAGAAGACTGGGCATCAGAGGAGGAAAAAAGAGAACTGCGCAAGCTGTGGATTGCGAAGGGGAAGAGAGAGGTACCAACCTCATCAACAAAAACCAAGGGGAAACCAAGGCCTGCAGCTTCTGACTCCAGCCAATCCACAGCAAGCAAGCCAATAGAAAACCCATTACCTAGGTTCACCTCAAACAGCAAGCAAAATTCACTTGGAAGGAGCCCTGCAGTGTCTCTGAATTCTGAAGAATGGAGCAAGATGTTTGTCTCCAGGCCATCAGACAACAAAGAAACTGACCCACTAGGTTTCTTGCCCTTGATCGAGGATGCAATGTTCCTAAACAATGGGGTCAGAGAGGAGGACCTTAGCTCAGTTAAGATGGCAACCACCAAAATTCTGTGTGCCTATTTGATGGGAGACTTGCAAAGACAGCTATCAGGGTCACATGAGTTCAATGATGGGAAAATTCAGTTGAAGCAAATGGTTAACTCAGAGTGTATGGAGACACCGTCACCTCTATACAAGACTCCATCCTCGGCACTCAAACCTTTCAAATGCAGTCCATAGGCCCAGAATTCACCTAGACTCTCTGAAGCAATAGAAATAAGACCCCTGATTCAATCGACTAACATGGTTGAGTTGCAGAGCACCCCCATCTTGCCTGCAACACCGGCACTTCCTACTCCCACACCTGTAAGCCCTGCTGTTAGGCAATTTGCTGATGAACTAACCAACATAAGGCTGAATAAGTATACAAACCTTTATGAGCCTATTGATAAGCAGGAAATCATGGATCTCTCCTTTCAGATCCAGCCGTCTGCAGAGGACGTGGAGGCAGCCACAATCCAGCTGCAACCGGGTGAACGGGCAGCAACTGAGACACAAGCTATCACACCTACTCTGGAGCAGCCTCCGCAGCCAGAAACTCAAGAGCATGCATCTCAGGAGGTACATCAACTACCTACTGAGCAAGCTACAGAGGAGGCCACCGGTACGAATGAAGAGGTGGCGGCAACACAGGAACATATAGAAGAGCCCCCAGACTGCCCTGCAACAGAAATTGGGCAAGAAAATCAGATATCTCAGGGGGGAAATGAAAATGCAACAGACCAGCCAGCAGGAAGCCAGGTAAATGAAAAGCTGAGTACTTTCATTACTGATATTGCTACCTCAATTCCGCAAGCGATTGTAACACAGCCTCCACAAGTGCAGGAAACTACAGAGGCTCCTGCTTCCAGTATGCAGAAGAAAAGAAAAGTGTAAGGCTCCAGAAGATGAACAAGGCAGCTAAGCCAGTGCTAATGATGGCCCAGGAAAGAATTGCCAGGATGCTTGGTGAACTAAACGAGGGCAAAGAGCTCACTGAAGAAACAAAGGAGAAGTACCTTGAAAGGTACAAGAGTGTGACACCCCGTGTCACGGAGACCATATAGAGCACACATTGTACTGAACAGAAGACAAAAAGAAACCAAATTCAAAATTCGAAATTCAAATTTCAAATAATGGTCAAACCCATGCTTGTGAAACAACTAAACTTTTTGCATAACAACTTGGACAACCAAAAATAGCAGTGGGTAGCACTTCTGAAATAATAATTTAGGAGAATTTATGGTGATTTTAGAAATTCTTTTGCCAGCTCAAATAAATGCCCAAAGCTGAAAAAGTGATCAAATTTGAAATGCTGCCATTTGAAATTCCTTTGGATTCCAGATGTGCATGTTGGCCAGTTGATAGAACTTTTCAAGAGCTTTCCAACGGTACCAAATTTGTGAATTTTGGAGTCCAATTGCTAGTCCAATTGATGTGCCAAAATTTGGGGAAATTTCAGTTTGAATTAATTCGGAAAAATGAGAAGATGCTGTGGGACCCGCCCGTCAGCGACGCCCGTCTCACTGCGCGCGTCGGAGCTTTGCCTCCACGGCGCCGACGACGAACGGCGCCTTCCCGCGGCGCCCTGGCCCGCTCCTCGGCGCGCGACGACGTCAAAACGGCCCCCGCTCCCCTCCGGTTCCCTCACCCTCACCCATTTCCGCTTCCCGGCCTCCAAACCCTAGCCTCGCCATTGCCGCGCCCGTCAAAGCTTGCGCCGCCACCGACGAGCCAGCCGAGCTGAGCTACTTCCCTCCGAGAGTCGCCATGCCGGCCTGGGGATAGCACAGCGGGCGTGGTCGCTTTCCGAGCCGTGTGCTCGCGGGATTGAGGCTTCTTCCTCGAGTCCGGCCACCCCGAACTCCGTAGCGCCGACGCCAAATTCGTCACCTCTGGTGAGTGTCCCGCCTTCGCGTCACTCCTGTTGGTGAACGTCAAGCTCTCGCACTCCTCGAACCTCACCTTTTTCCCTTCGGCGCAGCCCGTTAGACGGAATCGAAGATCTCCCCGCCACCGGTCAACCTTGTCCCGCCATCCCGTCCGACGAACTCCGTCTTCCGACCATCCTCGTCGTCAACCTGTTGGCCCCCGAGGTGCATGTCATCCCCGTGAAGCTGGTGCGCGCGCCGTTTCGTCCCCGCGCCCCTCCTGTTGACCGGAACGTCGTCGCCCTCATCGTCGTCGTCCGCCTCCTCGTCGCCGCCCGCTTCCCAGCCCACCTCGCTGTCATCTTGCTCCCTGTCGTGAACCGCGCCGCTGAGGTGAGCCTCCCGCGCCCGCGCATCGACCTCCTCTCCCTCTCCCATCGCCGGAACGGCGCCCATGCCGGCGGCCGCCGCCGCTCGCGTCGTGCGCGCAGTGGCACTGGGCCAGATCCAGCTCAGCCCGGTCCAGATCCAACCCACCCAGCCCAGATCCACACCCTACCGAGCCCATTTCCTTTTTCCAGGATTTACCGATTTCTTTAATTTCCAGAATTTTGCCAGAAGATTGTAAAATCGATAGGAAAATAAATACACATCAGAAAAATGTGAATCCAATTTTGTTGGGTTTCATACATTCAGATATATCCAGCAAAAATGCCAAATCACACAAAAGTTGTTCTCTGATCTCTGAAAAAATGTTTATGTGAAAATATTGTTTAAATCATAATTAATTATCTGTTGCTCCATAAATCACAAACTGTTGCATGCCTGTTAAGCTACTGTTAACACACCTACAAAGCATTTTTCCACTATCATAGCTTACTTAATTATTTTCCTATGAATTAAATCGTTCCTGCATTGTTTAAATTAAATAATCTGTAATGAAACAAATCATCAAACTTCACAGTAAATTACTTCCAGTGGTGGATTTCACCAGAAAAATGCCATTGGACATAAATTAATTTTCAAAATCACATTATTCATTTAACCTACCCAAGTTGATTAATGGCGAACTTAATTAAAAGTTAATGAAGGAAATACTCCAGACGAAATTAATTAACAAAGTTAATCATTTGCACTTACAGTGCAAATGACTGTCCTATCAAGTAATTAAATCATTAATTGCATCATATTCTTGCATCTAACTTTGCATTATTTCCTTGTCATAACGTGTAGTGACAGAGACGACTCCGGAGCCACTGGACTTCCAGCTGCCGGAGGAGCAGACCCAGGAGGTGCAGGAGGAGCAGCCGTAGCAGGACACTGACCCCGCTGACCCTGTTGGCTACGCTCCTGAGCCAGGCAAGCCCCGGTGCATGCCTTCCTATTTAGGATTTTTATTTTCGCACTTGATTGGGGCTAGTAAATGATTGTGCATTAGGTTTATTAGGAGTTGATGTGAAACCTTAGAACTACATTAGGATTACCCTTCCATATCCTCCCTTGTGTCCTATTTTGTAGATGTGGTCTAGGTTACGTTAGAACTTGCTAGGCTTAGTGGCTAGCGGACGGTAGAAGTCGAGTGGTAGGTCCCACTCGCAAGATAGGTTCACCCTGGATTGTACTAGCTGGATTTAGGATTTGTTGAGACCGGACGGGGAATTGTTTGTGTAGGATGGTGCGAGACGGCTGGGCCTTCACGGTGGTAGCCCCGTCTGTGACGATTAAGGACCGTCCGTTGTTGGCCCTGTTGAGCAAGTTCGAACGTACTGATCATATGCTAGTGTTTTTATGGGCCTAGTAAACTTAGTAGCTCGAGTTGCCCTGGTGTGCGGTGGATACCCGGCTCTTTCTATCATGGTATTCGGGAGAGAGATGATGCTTCCCAATCGGGGCGTACGTCTGGGACGGGGACCGTGCGGGAAGGCCTTTTCTCGGGAGGAGTTGGATCCGGCCTAGCTCTAGGGGGACACTTGCGAATAGTTGCCGCATGCGACTTTACGCGTGTGCGGCGTATGGTCAGGTTTTCTCCTGCAGGATGTACATCGATGCCGTCGCTCTCGGTCTAGAGCAACCTTGTTCACTGAGTCACATCGTAGTGTGATATGATTGATGATATGATGATGCTAGTCTATTTACAATACTGTTATTTACATGTCTATATATATACTGTCACTGTTGATGTATTGTTACTTATTATCTGTTTTAGAGATATGCACACTGTTTTTCTGGATAAGTACTTAACTTGAAAATAAAACTTGAATGTAAGGATCCAGTAATTAGTGCGAGATATGCTATTGAGTCAGCCACCCCTTTGTAGCCTTGCATATTAGGAGTCGGCTGTAGATAGCCATGTTGACGGGTAAGACTTTCTGAGTATTAGTTGCTCAGGGTTTGGCTCTTTATGTTTTATTGCAGGTAGCACCTTCATCCCTGACCCTATGGGTGGAGGTGGACAGTGGGATGGCCAGCTTCCCTTTGGTTGGACAGCCCACTGGGAGACTGAGGAGTGATCTCCTCTCGAGTCCGCATCTTCATGGCTTTGGATGCGGGTTCTTGTGTATCGTGAGCGCGTGCGCTTGTATTTCTTCTAGCTTTGGACTTGTACTTGTACCGTTAATTTCCGCTGTGCGACTCTATGTTTTAATTGGATTAATGTAATCACTTAAAGATGTAATTTATGCTTTTTATATGTTGTACTGTTGCGTCTGTTCATCAGCGCTATACCGACTCGATCCTGCGAAAAGCAGAGACGCTTCAAAGAGGCCTCTGCCCAAGGAAGCCATCTCAAGGATGGAGAAGGACATTGAGGACCAGGCACCCAAGAAAATGAAGAGAAACTCCAAGGCCGCACCTCTCCGGTCAACTAGACCCCGTCCTGCATTCAGTAGCTTTGCTATATTATGGATATTATCGTGACCATGCACTTTAAATTTGACCTCCGCCTGTGGAGGGTATTGGCACCTGGTATTGTAATAACTATCGTAACTTGCACCCCCTGGTTAAACTGGAAGTTGCCTTGTTACCTTTTTATGGATTATCGACATTATAAAATACTATCATGGAATGTCCGTAGCTTAAATGCCCCCGTTAGGAGGGACAATGTGAGGAAATTGGTGGAGTTGCATTCCCCTACAATAGTGTGCCTGCAGGAAACAAAGCTTGAGGATATCACACCGAGGATAATTTACCAAATGTTGGGTGCCCAATTCCAAAAATAATTACTGCTACCTCCCAGCATCTGAAACCAGAGGAGGTATACTAGTTGCAGCATCTGAGGATTATTTCAGCCTTTGTCAACACCAAAGACATGAGTATGCAATCACTGTGATTCTAGAAGACAGAATAAATCAATTTAAATGGAGCATGACTGGAGTATATGGCCCTCAACTAAATATCGACAAGAAGCAATTCATCAAGGAAATGAGAAGCTTAAAAGGGCAGAACTACATTTTGGAGGATTGGGCCATCCTAGGAGATTTCAACCTCATTTGTAGGAGTGAAGATAAAAACAATGGTCGGCTACAGCACAAAATGATGGAAAGATTTCGCAGAGCTGTCAATCATCTCTCCCTAAAGGAAGTTGACCTCCAAGGCAGAAATTTACCTGGTCAAATGAGCAGGCCAAAGCCACCCTAACGAGAATTGACAGAGTTTTCATTTCTTCAGCTCTGGATGAGAAAATTCCATGGACTAAGCTAATACCACTGTCTTCAACGATGTCAGATCACTGCCCCCTCATGCTGATGCCTATGGAACAGCAGAAAACATATAGGGGGTTCAGATTTAAAAACTATTGGACATCCATGGAAGGGTTCAAAGAATGTGTTCAACAGGCTTGGGACAGCCCAACTAATGGGAATCCCTTACAGTTGCTACATACCAAATTTGAGAGAACAGCAAAAGCACTAAGAGCTTGGTCTACAATAATGGTAGCCAAGGGGAAGCTGGCCTATGCAATGGCTTCGGAGATAATCCTAAGATTGGACCAAGCACAGGAATTCAGAGACCTCTCCACTGAAGAAATTGAACTAAGGAAAAGACTCAAATCAAAGATACTTGGTATGCTGGCAATAGAAAAGTCAAGGAAGAGACAAGTTTCAAGATTGACTTGGATAAAGAAAGGAGATGCTAACACCAGATTTTTTTCAGGCAGTTGCCAATGTGAGGAGAAAAAGAAAATTCATACAGACTATCAACCACCAAGGTAGCATCTATACCACGCAGCAAGAGAAGGTTCAGGCAATCCATTCTCACTTCAAACAGATCATGGGTATGCACACACCCAGGCAATGTAGACTGAATTATGAGGCGATTGGAGTTCAAAGATTTAACCTAGAATCATTACAAGACTCTTTCTCGGAAGAAGAAATCAGACAAACTGTGCTACAAACGCCAAAAAACAAAGCACCAGGACCAGATGGTTTCACTGGTAAATTCTATCATGAATGCTGGGACATTATAAAAGGGGATATTGTAAGAGCATTTGGGCAGTTATATAGCACAAACTCACAGGGCTTGCATAACCTCAATACTTCACATGTAGTTCTTATCCCAAAAGTAGACCAACAGGGAAAAACCAAAGGATTACAGGCCTATCAGTCTGATTCATAGCTTCACTAAATTATTCTCAAAGTTACTGGCACTCAGACTGGCGAAGAAAATAACTAACTTAATTGAGGTCAATCAGAATGCCTTCATCAGAAAAAGATGCATCCATGACAACTTCGTCTATGTGCAGAAAACCATAGAAAAGATGCACAAGACCAAGCAACAAGCAATCTTTGTCAAGCTGGATATTTCAAAAGCATTTGACTCAGTAAATTGGACCTTCCTGTTGGAAGTAATGCAGGCATATGGATTCCCGGAGAGATGGTTATCTTGGATCTCGATGATGTTCCTAACTTCCACATCAAGGTTCTTTGTTAATGGGGAACTCACCAAAGACATAAGGCATCAAAAAGGGGTAAGGCAAGGAGATCCTCTGTCGCCCATATTATTCCTATTAGCTATCAACCCCTTACACCTAATTTTCCAGCGGGCACATGAGGAGAAAATTCTATCTCCATTACCAAGAAACAGAGCACACTACAGAGTCTTTCTATACGCGGATGACACTGCAATCTTTCTCAAACCAACTAAAGAGGATCTACTGAGTATGAAAACACTACTACAAACATTTGGAAGAGCATCAGGCCTACTAACCAACATGGATAAAACTGAAGTTTTTGCAATCAATGTACCACAGCAAAAAGTCCAACAACTCACAGAACAAACAGGTTGTACATTCAATCAATTCCCCACTAAGTATCTGGATCTACCACTACACTTCAAGAAAATTGGGAAAACCCTCATAAGACCAATCATTCAAAAAATTGCGGATAGATTACCTGGCTGGAAGAGAGACCTACTCAACATCACTGGAAGAGAGAGAATGATTAAATCTGTTTTAACATCAATTCCAACCTATTTCCTAACAGTTCATGACTTACCGAAATGGGCCATCAAAAGCATTGATAAGTACAGAAGAGGATTCCTATGGAAAGGACATGATCTAGAAAGTATCAAAGGTGGACATTGCCTTGTAAACTGGAAACAGGTACAGCGACCAAGGAAACTGGGCGGCCTCGGGATTAAGGACCTTGAAAAGTTTGGCAGAGCACTCAGGTTGAGATGGCTGTGGTATCAGTGGGATGAAAAACCCAGACCCTGGAGAGGTATGCCAATTATTCAGAATAAGACTGATAGAGAGCTTTTCTTCAGATCAACATATGTAATCATTGGTAATGGTCTAAACACTCCATTTTGGGAAGCAGCCTGGCTGGACGGCATGTCACCGAAAGTCTTGGCGCCTAACTTATATAAGGTGGCAAGATTTTAAACATAGATGTATAAACCTGGAGCTGAGAAACCACAACTGGATAAGGAATCTAAAGACCTTGAATGACCAGACACTAGTGGACGAGTTCCTTCTTTTGCAAATAAGAATCCAGCAAGTGAATCTAAGGGAGGAGCCTGACAGAATTTACTGGCGATGGACATCGGATGGTGTATATACTGCGAGATCAGCCTATGATGTGCAGTTCATCCCACACATCTCTCTTCCTTGGACAGACCGGATTTGGAAGGCGCATGCGGAGTCGAAGTGTAAATTCTTTGCCTGGTTGGCATGTCTTAATAGATCACACGCTGATATAATGCTAAAGAACTGGAACACCCAAACCAACTGCCCTCTCTGCTACTGCATGCCTGAGACCGCCCAACACATGCTAACTAAATGCAATTACACAGAAGTCACCTGGAAAACGCTTACACAAAAACACAATTGCACAAATCTCCAGGGGATCATTAACAGTGCCAAATCCATACAAGATATGATCACTCTAGTTAACAAGGCAAGCAGAGGGAAGAAGAACAAAAGAACCAACATTGGACTTCTGCTCTATTTTTGGTGGGGAATTTGGAAAGAAAGGAACCGGAGGATCTTCCAAAACAAAGAACAATCTTTTAGCAAAACAGTAGATTTGATAACTGAAGAGATTAAGCTCAAGGATATGGCAAAATAGGCCTCTGCTTCCTTTTGTATTTTTTTATTACTCCTTTTTGTAACCTGAACGGTACTTGTACTATTTCTTTCCTACTTAATATACAGGCAGCTCTCCTGCCTCTTTTCGAAAAAAAAAAGTTTTTATCGGTTGTTCGTTACATTTACTGGATGTAGCCTCCCGTCTCTCCGTTTTCTTTCTCAAGGACCGGGCAAAAAGGTTGTAACCACTCTAAATACTAGGTGTTTTGATGATGTGATCAGCCGTAGTGGTTGTACCGGAGAAAAATTGTACCGGCACTTGCACTATGCAGCTTTATTTAGCCTAATTGATTGCAGATCTTGTCATGGAGAATACAATATCTAATTACCCTAAACAAGACCCCATATAGTAAGTATATGTGCACCAAGATTTCAACCCTTATGAGTGGAGTAATGCACCCTAGTCGCCAAAGAAAAATAAAATAAAAAAGACGACGAAGAAGAAAAGAGCAACGCACCCACAACTCCACTACCACAACAAAGGCACTTTGACGCCTACTTTCTCAAACTAGTGATGACAAGATGTTTACAGCATTCACTAGGACACTAGGTAGAGCCTCATGTTTCTCATTTCTTTTTCATATTTAATGACTAAGGAAAAGTTGACGTCGTAGTAAATCAAGCTGTAGACACTAGACGTCGTAGTAAATAGCATCATTATTGAAGAAAAAAAGCAACTAAAACAAGAAAAAGTGACCTTATAGCAGTTTAATGGGTGATGACAGTACCCTC
Source organism: Eragrostis curvula (assembly GCA_007726485.1). NCBI lineage: Eukaryota > Viridiplantae > Streptophyta > Magnoliopsida > Poales > Poaceae > Eragrostis > Eragrostis curvula. The sequence goes on from CM017444.1 coordinate 39,873,087, forward strand.
GAGAAAAAATTAAGGTAATGTATTATTATATGACATCTAAGACACAATAAAGCAGTCAAGCGCAACATTATTGACGCGGGGGGGGGGGGGGGGGGGGGGGGGGGGGGGGGATGGCGGGGCGATTACCAACCTGCCTTTACTCTGCCTCTTCTATTCTCCCTTGACAACCAGCCGTTGAGCCTCCTTCAGCAAACCTGCAAGACAGGATTGAGCTAGTTTAGTAGTATAACTACCGCGCTCGAAACTAGGAAATACACAATGTAAATGTCATGTTACGAAAATCCCGTTGCCCATCCTGTACAAGGCCCATATGCGTGAAGTTGCAGATCAACCCAACGAAGGTACTGTCATTAATTGCCATGCCTAACTTCAACCACCAGCCAGTGCAAACACAATCTTGCTGTGGGCAGTCATGCCAAGCCCCTAGAACATTGCGTTTCAAACAAAACCATGCTATCTTCCGCAGATGTTGGAACACCTTTACATTCCACGCATCACTGGGACTGCGTCGTCAAGAAACACGTCCTGACTGCTCGCTGTCCCACCTTGTTTGTACTGACTAGCGTGTAACAGTCTCGCAGCATTCCCTTTAGTTGCGCTTTAAAGATTAAAGGACAGTTCCAGTCTTGGAGAGCCTCCCATTGGAGCCATATGTATCCCACACCCATAGCACCCAAAGCCATTGCATCCTGGAGTCCTCTTATTCCTTGCTCTGCATCTTGTCAAAAGCCATCCTGCCTTTTCTCCATCTCCTTGCACTTTAACGTACAAGTCCAACGCTGCATGCAGTTGGCACAAAAACGCTCCTTGTGATCCAGACTAGACTCCATGACAGAAGCACGTTCCGTCTGAAACATGACGTCTGAGAATTGCGTTTCTGCAGTAGTGGAACCGGACAGTCGTGAAGCTATTCTGGCGCATGTGATATTCGCACAAGGTTTTGAGGCGAGACCACCATGCCATCCATGTACGCGATCCAGGATAATCGGTGCTGTGCTGGGGTGGGGCATTTCATCGAACATCTGCTGAGCAAGGTGCCGAAGGCCGCATTTTGCGTGTAGATGAAGGGAGGTGAGGACGTGGGGGTGGAGTGGGAGGCGATTTGATTGAGGCCGCGGGAATATAGCTGCAAGCTGGTGATGAGCGGGCGGGGAAGAGAGAGTGGAGGTACGAGCCGGATGAGGAGCCGGGAAAGGTCTGAGAAGAGGACAAGGCGGACGTGGAGGAGTTCGATGTCGAGTGGGGTGTGGGATTGGTCAGGACGGAGGTGGATACGTCGGCGAATTTTGGCAGCGGCGGCACCCGACATAAAACGAAACGCTTCAGGAAAAAAACTGTTTAGCTACGTTGCCTTGTACTATAACTTCTGTCCGTAATCTTCATCCTAAAAAATACTATTTCTGACAACAATGATCGTCTTCGTCTGACACATCACCTGTTCATCTTCTCGATGATCACAGGAACTACTGGCTAGTCCTGGGACTTGGGCCGGGCCAAATCCGGGTGGGCCGTGGCCCGAACGTTTGGCACGGCCCGTGGCACGGCCCGGCCCGATAAGATTTCGTGCCGTGCCGGCCCGGCCCGAGCTGACGGGCCGTGCCGTGCCGGGTTTTCGGCACATCGGGCCGGCACGGCACGAAACTGTTACATGGGCCGTGCTCGGGCCGGCACGGCACGAAAGTGGCCCGGCGGCCCGGATTTGGCCCGGCAGTGTGTTCTTGTCAAGTTCTTTAGTCAACGTTATTTTTGTTATTTTGATTTGTATTTCAAAATATAAACTTGTATAGATTTTGCATATGTGGTCCAAATTTGATGATTCTTTTTTCTATAATCTTCAAAAAATCATCTCTATCATGTCGAATATTTGTATGCAAACTTCCCTGGTTCAATTTTGTACTGATCAATCAATACACTAATAGTCACTATTCACCATTATCTTTACTTTTTTGTTAATCCCCAACCAATTTGAATTTTGAAGTAATTTTTTGTGTGGATGTACAACTTCTACATATCTACACATAGGATTTTTTTTATAAATTTTTTTGTGACACTTACACTCATGTATGTTTGAATTGCTCCCCATTTGTCTCAAAAGCTCATAACTTCTATATTGATTAGTAAATTTTGAACACACATTCATGCAAACATTGTTGAAAAAATTCCCCAAAAATTATAGAGGTTGGTATTGGCTTGGAACACTTCCACACCAAAACTGAGTTCAAAATTCAATATCTTTTTAGAGATAAAAATTGCAAAAGCTCACTTTTCCTTTGTTTTTTTTTTTTGTCACGCTCAAAATATAATGATTTTGGAACTCAAATTTGATATACACATCTAGTATATCTTTACTAAGCTATTGTAATTTTGGTGGAATTTTTGAAATTATTTTATCCATGTAACACTATAAAAGAATCAATTTAAACAAAAAAATGCGCCTTCTCTATACTGAAAACGCACTCTGAAAGAGGCATCTAACTGAAACCGGGCCGTGCCCGTGCTTGGCACGGCCCGACGACGGCCCGCCGTGCTCCGTGCCATGCCCGGGCCGCATTTTCATCACATCGGGCCGACCGGCACGGCACGACGTGGCACGACGGGCCGTCATGGCACGGCACGAAACGGCACGAAGCACGACGGGCCCGTGCCGTGCCGGCACGAGCACGGCCCGAGTCCCAGCACTACTACTGGCGGTGCATCAACCTTGTCGGCCGTCAATGGCGCGACGCACTCTTCCCTCTGCAGAGGCGCCATTGCCGGCGTTTCCTCCTCCGGTGACACCGACACTTGGTCGCCGCTGTCGTCCTGCCTCAAGTAGAGCCTGCCGTCCTCCACGTCGTACAGGATGGCCGTCGTACAGCAGCCACTTGCCGTAGTCCGCCGCACTGGGCCGGCCTCGCATCCGTGCGCGTCAGTATATATACCCGTACAGCAGGCTCAACACGGACAGCAATGCGACCGTGGCGCCGACAAGCTAGGAAGCCGAGCGTGGCGTCGTGGACGTTGAGCGCGGCGACCAGCAGAGGAGGGCGAAGGTGAAGACGTGCACGTACATGTTGCCGAATCCCAGGCGCTCCACGAACACGCAGAACGTGCACGATAGAGACAGCGCCGCCCGGCCACTCCTTGTCCGAAATGGATTCGGAGGCCGGTGATGGATCCGAAACAGTTTCGAAGGCCGTGGATCCCCTCCCAATAAAAGGCAGCCCAGGTGCCCAAGGTTTTGGACCTTTGGGCGGCCCATCAGTCGATCGCACGGGGATGATGGATGCTTTGTGCGACGACGTGGTCGCCGGCATCCTTGTCCGGCTGCCGGCCAAATCCGTGCTCCGGTGCCGAGCCGTGTGCAAGAGCTGGCAACGCATCACCACCGACGGCGCCTTCCTCGCAGCCTGGGCGGCACGCCGGCCACCTCTGATGATCGTCGAAGGCGACAAGCACCGAAAGCTGAGCACCATCCCGTTGTCTCTCAAAGATCCTGCTCCCCGCTTCCTTTGCGAGCTGGGCCATCGAGTGGAGAACGGATACTTGCTAGACTCTCTTAGATTGATACATTCTTTGGACGGCCTCCTCGTTCTCGAGGGGCAACGTGCGGGGCTCTATGTCATTTGCAACCCCGTCACCAGGCAGTGGACCAACCTGCCGATATTGTCGTCGTTTCACACCGTTGCCAATTGCGGTTTCTACTGCTCCTCCGGCGAGTACCGCCTTCTGTGCCATGTTGTACTAGTCCAAGAAGAAGAAGAAGAAGAAGAAGAAGAAGAAGAAGAAGAAGCGATGGTGATGAGCATCTCCTCATCCATAGACAAGAGGCACAAGCACTACTACTACATCCTCTCGGCCGGGGCCGCCGAACCTCGGCGTCTGGGTCGCGCTCCTCCTACACCCTTTCCCTTCATGATAAGCTACGACGATCACCCTGTGTCTTACCGTGGCGTCCTCCACTGGCTGGAGAGCAGAACCACCGACCAGATTCTAGCCTTCAACCAGGCTTCCGAGACGTTTCGCGTCATGTCACGGCCGCCAGAGCGGACCGGCGGCGACGAGACGAGGACATTGCTGGAGCTAGACGGCAAGTTGACCGTCACAGCTATGCAGGGCTTGACGTCGCTGGACATCTGGGTCCTGCAAGACTATGATCGAGCCGACGAGAGCTGGGTGTTGTGCCACCGAGTGGAGTTGCCGCCTCCGCCGCAGCAGCCTACAACGTCGACTAAGTCGGGCCAGGTACTCCCTGTCGGACAGGCGCCATCCTCATAGGGGACGTCTACGATTGTGTGGTTAGTTTCTACCTCGTCAACGACAACAGGGTGCACACACAAATCAACTTGAGAGACCAAATTGCGTCCTTCCTGGTATTCACCGAAAGCCTGGTGCCACATGCCTTCTTTCGGTCGCCTCGCTGCCCTGACCTCTTACCCATCAACTTCAATGTGTCCCCAACTACTATTACTAGTAATGTGCTCTATGCCAGGAACCTCAGAATGCCACCCTGGTAGATAACACTCTATGTCTTCATTCATCGCTTTATATATGTAAGATATAGGTCCGCTCGCAATGTAAAACAAAATTTCATATTGGATTGGTCCTTCTTATCAAACAAAGGACAGTTGTTTCTGGTCCCATTTGCTGTAAATCCAAATTCAGTGGAAGCACTTCCGTTATCTGATAGAACGATCCTTTCACATGCTACAACAAAACCAACTCACGGTGGTACTACAAAGTACAAACTAGAAGAAGTCTTGAACGATGGATGACAGCAGCGAAAAGACACGCGCTGCTTACAATCATGTGTTCTCACAGAACGTTCACATTCAATTGAGCAAACATTTACAAAGGTGGGTTAAGCATCAGAAATCATTACAGAGGGATTGGAGGGTTGAGACGTAATAGGATGCGGTCTAGATTTCTCACCATATTTCCCAATCTCTCCCAATATTTCTTTCACCACATTTAGCCTTGTCCTCCAGCAAGAGGCGTAGCAGATGCCCCAGATATATGCTGTGTGCTGCCTCTCATCCTTCCACTTGAAAGCTCAACAAATAATGGCTTACAGGGCAGCTTTTAAATTGGTTAATTTCAGCAGCAGTGACTCTTGAACCGGAACTCTGCAGGGTACAATTACTTGCTATCATATAAATTCCTCAACCATTTAACAGATCATGGTCTCAGTACCTGAAATTTCAATACAAATATGAGCAAATCCCAAAACATAAATTCCACCTGGTCATGGAGACTGATCAAGCCCGCCTCCCTATCTACGAGTCGGTGATGGTGAGGAGGTAAAGGATGTAGTGGTCAGGAGACATAAGCTGCACTACAGGAGTGACCCAGCGAACCTAGCACAGCTGGACAACATTGAAATTGTTGGTGCTCATCAGACCTTTTTCAATTTCTCAATCTCAACACATCAGCTTCTTTTTTGCTCAATCAGGAAGTGACAATCGAAAGAAAGAACATAAGAAGAAATAACTGTAAACCTAGGCAAATGGCAAAGGCAAACACATGTAAATCAGGACGGTACATAAGCAAACTGAGCAAGTTACCTTGTGATATACCCTACTCCTTATTAAGAAGTCTTGTTGCAATACAATCTAAGTAGAAAAAGGGGCATAAGAAGTTATTTTAGTTGCAGACCACATTTGTATGTTATGTGGAGTAATAACTGATGCAAACTCAAATCTTGCTTGCCAGAACAAGAATGGTCCAAATCAGAATGATTCAGAAAACTAAACCGTATGTTGGTAATGGTATTACAACTTTAATGCTTGCGACGAAAAAAAAAAACAGACAACTGATAACTAAATTTCAGGACAGCTCTGCACTGCACTTAATGACTAATAAGATAAACTGCCAATACAAGCACAATGGACCAAACAAAGGGCATAAAAACCCACGTCATGACTCTGTAGAAAAAGAAGCCTGCTTTTTCAACTACATGATACCATACTTTCGGGAAGTAAAGTACATGCAGATGTGAAGTTAAAGAAATGAAAATTTGCTGGTTGTACAGCAGCCAAAATTCAGAGAAAACGGTGACAACACAGAACAAATACGGGAAAGAAGCCGTTATTCAGAGGTCTACAACACAGAACAAATACGGTGATAATAGTGACAACATAACAAAGAGCTGATAAGCTAAACCATTATTTCATCAAGTAAAAAAAAATCAGCGGTCTACAGCATCAACATCGTTATTCAGAGGGAAAAAGCCATTACAGAACTAAGAGATTGAATAAAGAAATTATTATCCAATCATCATTGTTACTCAGGAGAAAAAACAAAAAGGAACACAGCAAGACTATGAAACTTTAATATTATGTCCGTGACAGCAAGACAAATCAATCAAAATTTGGCACCCTTTTTTGGGTAGGGTTGGCAAAGTATTACAATAGCGGAAACAGAGCCATATAATCTGTCCATCCACATCCCGAAACATGAGGTTCTACACTACACATTATCTTGTCTAAGCAAGGTAAAAATGAACAAAAATCAAACAATCAAAACCAGTTGCTATAAGGTAATATGTAATCATGCAGGTTACTCAAAAACCAGTTGCATGGGCAGTAAGCCAGTGAATGACGAACACAAACTCTCCCAGCGAACAGATTCTACCATTTTAGTGACAATCTATGTTGCTAGTAAACCAATGCAGCAGGTGAGAGGCAACTAAATGGGGTATTCTGGCTGGACAGTAAGATGTATACAGTCCTCTTGCTTTTTATTTTATCCTGTTGGAAATATACCAATTGCAGGATTATCTTGTGGCTACTATGAAAGAATTGTAGTTAGCGCAAAAACGAAAATGCATATATCAGCTCTGTAGGACCCTTTGGAGCATTCAGAGGCTTCGTTCCGCAGGTGCATATTCCGCACGTAATAAACCTACAAATTGGAGCAAAGACCATAATCTGTACTAAAGAGAGTACACAAATAAGTGTAGATTGCATTATTTAACAGAGGCTTCGACTTCGCAAGTCGCAAGAAAAATCAAATAACCAACGAAACAATACAAAGAATGAATAGGAGTAACAAAACAAAATATTTTAACATCTCAAGAAAATGATTCAATGCAATAGTTATATTCCCAAGTTATTCTTTCAAATTTCCAGTCTTTGCTGTATATCAGACAATCTAAATAGTTATTTGCGGCAATATTTAAAACACTCAAGCTTTAAATGCTGTGGAAGTCTTGCATTTGGCTATTTGAAGCCTTAAGCAACTTCATTAGATACTATTGGAGCCGTGGTCATCTGCAAATCGGGTTTCTCAAAGTAAATTCAAGTACAAAATTATAAATAGAAGAATGGGAAAAGTCACGCAACAAATTCTAATCATTTGAAGTTGCATACACACCATAAATAGAACTGTTGGATCATAGTTTCATCATGCATAATGTTTCATTCCACACAGCCTTTATAAGAATGTCATGTTACTGATATAGCTTAATTGATTGAGTTCTACTCTGATTACAAGCAGGGAGAGGTAACCTACTCGCCCTCCCTCGGAGGCTATGAGTTAGGGTTCTACTTCTGCTTAAACACTAAAGACTCCTAGGACTCTGATATATAGAATCCAACTAACTGAATCCTAACAACTTAATCAAACCGGAATCAACTAACAATAACTATCCGGTAACTACACAACCTGGAAACAACTAGCCACTAGGAGACTTGTTATTCTTCTGGCGACGCTGATACTTCTTGCGGAAGAATGAGTCCACAACAGTTACATGGCATGCATATATGAGCTGAAATATAAGGACTACTTTGGCAGATAAATTTGGTCAAATAGTGCAGAAGTGAATGGTCTATCATGATATCATCCGTGGATTATGTTCCAGTTGGGAGAAACAGGGTATACTGCAGATATGGGACAGAGGTGTATTATACCATTTAGGGGGGGAAAAGCACCAATATAACAATTTAAATTACCGCTAGTACAACCTTTGATTTGAAATTATAACGCTAGAAAAATGACATTCAAATTAATGAATACATGTAGGAAACAGCAAACAGAGAGGAAACAGAATGCACACCTTTTTTGGGCTGAAAAAGAGGAATCTGTTTCCGGACCATATAATCCACATCACAATTAAATATTTGCTGGACAACCATATTAATGAGCAGTACCATGACTTTTGATGAGTTTAATCATGTCAGATGAAGATGCGACACATAAGGGAAGTGCACAATTTTGATACCAAATAAGGGAAGAGTTAATTTTTTTATGGCGAATAAGTGCTATTGATTCTACGTTGTGAGTAGAAAGGAGCAGCATATTAACAGCACTATGAGAAATGGCAGTCCAAAGAACACAAACATGAAGCGAAGCACGAATAACACCACCTTAACATAGTCACAGCCAAGCAAGAAGTACATTGGCACTGTTGGTTCATTCAAGTTAAAAAAAAAGAGAAGAAGAAGAAGAAAAAGACAGAGGTGATACAGTACCTTTTCCCCCTTACCTTCAACAACTTGAAGTTGTGCGGAAGTTGTGCGATTGAGAACATACCTCCTGTATTTCATACCAAAATAGGAGATTAGAACACACATAGTGAAGTAATAATTGAGTATTTTATAGTATTTAACATACAATCCGAGCAGATTCATAAGATGCATCTGAAACAAACATGAGCTGCCAAGGCAGGGTTTTTTTTTCCCACTTAACCAAGCAGTAAAGAACAATCTGCTTAAAAACCCCTAATTGAATCAGTTGATTTCGCATTGAGCACAAACATACTTGGTTTCCATGCGGAAGAACGTGAAACGGTATTTTAGATACAGAACAGTCGTGCATTTATAAAGCCAAAGTGTGACCAATTGGACCATCCGCTTAAGCAATATTTTTTTAGACTTAATCTTTGACGGTTTTGTGGGAATGCAATTTTACTGCAATGGTTTAAGACTGTAAGTTAAACAAAAGTTAAACCATCACACCAACTCAAGATGCAAATGGCAATATTCTAACCTACAAACTGCGCACTTATAGATTGAAGAAAAAATTATGATGTAGTTTTGAACATCAAGTCATAGGTGAAACTTGATTAGTATTCACCTCTATAAAAGAAATGAATAGTACCAGTACGTCCTTCTGGTATAAATGCTGAAACAAATCTCAGAATGATCAGTCTACAGTAACTAAGTCAAAAGTAATTCAGGTCTAAATGTACCCAGTTCGAGATGGAAACAAACAAGTTATAGAACAATTAGTCTAAGATAACTAAGTCAAAAGCAATTCAGGTCTAAATGCCAAAACCCATCACAGGCTGGTTAACAGAACACTGAAGGTCAAGCAGATTAGCAAAGGACCTGCTGTATAGTGGAATACACCAGAATACAAGCCAAGTAGTGAGACAAGGTAGACCAAGAAACTTACGCTGCTCATCGAACTGCTTCCTCAATCATTGCATAGATCAAAAAAGGCTTCAACAACGATCAACACATTAATTTTATGAGAATTGGCAACCAATTGCGGATCCGATGTTTAATTGCTCGACAGCACAGCTGCAATACAAGCAGATGTAAAATGATCCTATTGATCTACTGTGCAGCAAAATATCTGTTGCAAACTGAATTTCACAACGCATATTCAGAAACCCCCAAACTAAAAGGCCAGCGCTGAAACTTGAATAAGGTTTCAATACAGGCAGTTATATCAGTGAACTGAACTGAATGGCTCTGAGTTAGACAATGACAAGATCTAGTACTAGCCTACAGTGAAGTATACTTGCTCGATCAGCCTACTATTAGGTAGAATAATCTATAGTCAGAGTGAAATTAAATTGTTGCCATACAAGTTGACCATAATCAAATCAATCTTTCATGACTTGCTGGATGTTTGTAGAACCTGTAGTTCACAGGATCACAGAAGGTAATGTAAGAACAATATTAAGACAAGGCTCAAAATTCCAAGTTAACAAAGTTCTTCAAGGGTCTTGTTAGCAGAATCCAAAATTTACTACGATCCCAAGTATTTCAGCATGCACGACCGGCCAAAACAATCAGCAGAAAGCCAATCCTAAACCAAGGTCACAGAACACATACAGTAAAATCAGGGGACACTACCAGCCTGTTCGGTTGCCCGTAACTGGCTGGGCTGGACGCTGGCTGATTTGGCTGATCAGCCCAGCCGTTCGGCTGCTCGACGGCCTCCGCACAAATCCCTGCAGCCCGAGCAAAGCCCAGCCTCCAGCCGTTGCCTGGTTCACCCGCTCGCTGGATGGCTGGCTGATCAGCCCAGCCTCCAGCCCAGCGAGAAACATGCAACCGAACAGGCCGTACTTGGACAGAACCGATTTGCAAACAAAGGGGGGTGTGGTAGCGTCCCCATTGCCGAGTAAATTTTTCCGCGGATCAATATCCCACTCACCTTGCAGATCACCGTCCGTCCTCGTCTCCCTCGCTTTTCTCGGCGCCGCGCCCTCCCTCCACAGCCAGCGAAGGAAGGAATGAATGACCTAAACCGGGTTGGGCCTGGATGAGCCTTGCCGGCTTCTCATGAACTCGCTGCCTTCGGCCAGATGTTGCACAAAAAAAAAAAAAAAAAAAAAAAAAAAAAAAAAAAAATCATATGAATCAAGACCGTGCAGCAGCTCTTCATCCCAGATCACATTCCCATGAGCATTTCAGCGAACACCTGGAGGGCAATACCTTCAAACACATCGCGGCCATCCCCGCCTTGCCGTCGCTTCGGGGTCGCCATCCCCGCTGTAGCTTACGTCACATCGCGGCCATCCACACAGGCGCGCTCTCCTCGCGGTCGCGGGGCCTCTGGGAGCAGCGGGGGGAGCCGCTCGCCACCATCGACCGCTGCGCCCTGCCCCACTGCATCCCGAAGCAGGTGTTGAGGTGGAGGATCCTGGGCGGCCGCTCCAGTCGCCGAGCAGCCGCGGGTTGAGGTGGAGGATCCTGGGCGGCTCCTCGCCGTCGGCGGCGCGCAGGCCGCGCAGCTCGACCGTGAGCTGCGCCACCATCACCATTGCCGATGGGCGGCCGCTGCCGCCGCCGCCGCCGTCGCTCCCTCCCTCCCTCCCCAGCCAGCGAAGGAAGGAAGGAATGACCTAAACCGGGTTGGGCCTGGATGGGCCTTGTCGGGCCCCGGTGGCCGCGCCGCCTCGCCCCCGTCCCCCGCACGGCGAAGAAACGCCAATCCACCACTCATCTCACAGTCACAGCAGAGAAACTCCAATCCACCACTCATTCTCCACACAAAAAGAAAAGTAGGAGGAAGAAGAGAAATTCCAACCACCTCAGGCGGATAGAAAAACGAAGAACAAAAATAAAACGGCTCAGACTCCAACAGATTAGACTAACTAATGCTCGAATATCCAAACTTTACACGTCTTTCTCTCAGAAAAAAAAAAAGAAAGAAACTAATCTCTAACGTTACACGTGTCTCCCGCTCGGTGGCTGAGAGGGCAAGGAAAACAGATTCAAACATTTCGCGCTCCCTCCCTCCCTCCCTCCCTCCTCTTTCTTCTTGCCGTCCTAGGCTTTATCAGCATCCTCCCGCCCGCCTTGCAGGAAGCGCCGCAGGGTGGCTACAGCTCGCCGCTCCGAACTTGCTCCTACCAGCTCGGGCTCCGCCGGCGGTTGGATGGCCACATTCCCGAAGAATGCCTTGCGCAGCTTCTTGAACATCATCTCGTCCTCAGCGGGAGCAGGGGCCGCTGTCACTGCATCCACTAGATACACAAAGGTTCTGCTTGAGGATGAAACCCATCTGACCGACTCGGACATGATAGCTTGAGCGCGGGTCAGCAGTTCAGCTAACATCACCCTGCTCATCTTCCCCTGCGCCCCACCACCGGCGTTCTCCTTTTGCCCATGCAAGTGAAAGACCCATACTTTGTCGTAAGCTAGCCATCCCCAGCCATCTGATATCGCCACTGCCATCTCGGCACTACCATCTGACTCCTGAAGTGTGGCCTCTACGGCAATGACGCCCACTAGCGGGAACAAACTGCATATCACTTTCATCTGATCAGGGAAATTGGCGCACCACACATGTACAGTTCGAGAATGCGAATCGCTGGCTCTGACATAAGAGGCGCTCAGCTCTGGATTCATGACTCCGTGCAACATATTCTTGTATCTTCTAATGGGACGGAATGCAGGGGGGTCTCGAAGCATCATCTGGTAAAAGCATCTCATAGTGACCACTGCATCCGACCCTGCAGTGTGAGACTCGCCGTCTCGCTGAACGCTCAGACCAGTTGCTAAATCGTCAAGACTGTCATTTCCCTTCGAAGCTTGTGTGCAGCAGATTCCAAGCCGGTGAAAGACCTTGAGGTCGTAAGAATTGGGGAAATAAGCTGCAGCCAGACTCAAGAAGTCTTCTCTGTCTTCTGGGAGGGCTTCTGTCCCCTCCAGGCACTTGACGACATAACCATAATCATTGTAGGCCTGGAATGTCACCCAAGTGACATTCGCATTGCTCATCAGTCCTGAACACATGAGGAAGGATGCGAAGTTGTGCACTTCGATCCCTCGTATGGCATGGTCATCAAGATTCAAATGGCTGCGTAGAAACTCCACGGTCCTGTCGTTGGCCGGCCTTGTGGACGCATCAAATTTCAGGTTGAACTCTAGTGCATCACCCAAAACTTGCTGACTGCTGCTATCTGTGAGCAAAATGCCGAATTGCACAAGATTGCCACCATTCACCGTCTCTCTGGTCTGAAGATAGTGCCCATCGGGGGAATTGGGCTCCCCTGTCCAGGAACTCGGCAGAAGCCGGCAGAATTCAGTATCTATGAATGCAGTCATTTTGCTACCTTCCTTGACGATCTTCTCTATCTGATTGGTCGCAGCTTTCAACTCATCTGACCAGACAGGCTTGATCTGAACTGGCGCATTCCAAATTGCTGACGCCGCCAGATTCGGGGCCAAGAAGATTGGCTCGCCGTGCACCTCGTAAACTAGCTCGCTCTGGGGTACTCCTCCCAGCCGACATGGAACCAGCATCATGCCTACAGAAATGAACCAAGAAAACGATGAAGAAAGGGGGGAATCGAACTAAACCAGGAAAAGGAACAAGGACTTCGCAGAGTTCAAGAAAGGCGCGGGAGGGCAATGGCGGTCAAGAATTGGCAAAGAAGGTGAAGGGCGTTCGAGAAAACGGAAAGGTACCAACCATGGGAAGAAAGGGAGCCGGAGGCCGCAGTGAAGTCGTCCATCGTCTCCTCCGGCACGATCTTGACCTTCAAATCAACGCTCTGCTCCGGCTGCCCGGGAATTGCATCCATGAGGGATTCCTCCTCGTTCTTGATTTGGGACAGCTTCTCTTTCTCTGCTCCTGTGAACCAAGAAAACGAGAGATGGGATTAACAATCAAGAAACTCGAGGAAAAACACCAGCGATCAAGAAATTCAGTTCCGATCAAGAAACGGCAAACAAGGGAAACAAGATAATCAACAGAAGAGAAACCCACCTGGAGAAATCGGATGGAGCTTGTCCTGGGGCACCATGCGGTCTGCGACCTCTAGCTTGCTGACGGTCAGAATCTCCACCCCTATGAAACAGCAGAGCAAAGAAAAGCAAAGAAGATCACATCATGAACGGGACGTTAGAGGGGATCAAGAAAGAGCAGAGCAAGGGATGAAAGGCGTCAAGCCAAGAAGAGCAGCGACCTCCTTTTCCGTCGGCCGTCGACCCTGAATCTTGTTCGGCCATGGCCGAACCTGTTTTCAAGAATCACGTGGTGTTTGGGGTTGCGCTTGCGCGAGAGAAGGACTGAACTTGGGACTTGATGCTTGGCGCTGCTTGAAGGAAGACTACGAGAGATAATATAGAGGCAGGCAGAGAGGGGAGGGAAATATTTGAGCAACGATGGTATCCGTTGCCTTGGGGTTGAGGACCAGAAATTGGGCCACACTGGTCTGGATGAATTCGGCCTGTGAGCCAGATGACCAGACACCTTATATTGGGCCAAAGCACTATTTTTTTTCTCCTTTTTCTTAAACGATATGCAACGGGAAAAGGTGAAAAACTTAAAATTTGAGAATTCCTGAAGCTTTCATAACGGAAAAACAATAATAGCGATTTTTTGAGACAAGAACCGAGCTTGAACTGCTACCGATTCTTCAGCCTAGGTGCACTGCATATTCATTTTGTTCCTCATATTCCAAAGTGCCCAACCCAAACCTGCAAAAAAAAAAAGATTCCTAATTGGAAACTAATGCCAATTGCCTAAGTTTACACGGGAGCCACTCATTAAACAGTTCTGCCATAGAACTAGGCTGACTGTCCCACCCAGAATTCTCTACGTTTTCACTTTCATTACATAATTTGCTATTTTCACTCCCCTTCACTTCCTACGTACGTTTCAATTGTTGACGAGTTTGTAGCTTATTGTGCACTTTCAGTGGAATGTTACTCTTCCAAAGTTTCATTGCAATTCTATTCTCAACTCCACTTGAGTTTAGAAAATTAGGGGTATAAAGAACAAGTAGTGAACTTGTTGGATGTGGAAAGAGCGTATTGAATGACATCCTCATTACTTAACAGTTGCACTTGATTTAGCATCTGTAACAGACTACCCCATTCAGTACTTTAGCATTTTGATTCCTTGCAATTAATATTGAACAACCTAGGAGAATGTAATCTTAAAGGACTGAAATAAGCCATATACACCTATCGTTTAGAAGAGCTCTAATAGGGGATAAACTTGTAGCATGGCATAATCTTGTGAGTAAATTGTTGCTTGTACAACTGATAGATGAACCAGATACTTTTAAATGGTCACTACTACAAAGTGGCAAGTTCAGAGTTCAATCTATGTATCTAGCAATGATAGACACAAGTGTAATTGCAAATAACAGGTACTTATGGAAAATTAAAATGCCACTAAAAATAAAAGTTTTTGCTTGGTTCTTGCATAAAGGAGTCATACTTACCAAAGATAATCTAGCAAAAAGGAATTGGCATGGAAATCATAAATGTTGTTTTTGTAGTAATTTGGAAACTATACAACATCTTTTCTTTGAATGTCACTTTGCTAGGTTAATTTGGAGGTTGATTGAGTTATCTTTCGGTTTAAAACAACCTAGAAATATGACAGATATGTTTGGCCATTGGATTAATAGGTTTCAGCCCAAAGAAAGATATTTACTATTAGTGGGATTGAGTGCGATTTATTGGGCGATCTGGCTGAGTCGTAATGATGTTGTTTTTGATAAAAAAAAGATATTCTAACTCCTATGCAGGTAATCTACAGGGGAACTTACTGGATGAGAATATGGTCACTATTCCAAAAAGAGGAAGGAAAAGCTTCTTTGCTCAAGGCATGCCAGCTTTTGGAGGTGGTGACAATGGAAGTTTTTGCAAAACATGGGTGGAAGTTTAGTCATAGGTTGTGTTAAAAGATGAACTTTTTACTAGATTTTTCACTCTTGTTTCATGGCTTGCTATTTGTCCTATGGGGTAGACAGAGTCTACACATAGTGAGAACTTGTAATAATGAACGGTTAAATACATCAAACGATGTAGAGGCCAGGATACTTTCATTTGCTTGATGAAATATAATTCCCTTTATCTAAAAAATAAGCCATATACATCATTCCAGAAACGGGTTAGTTTGGCATTATGAACTTTGTGAACAGCTCCCCATTTGAATATATAAATGCTTTACCTTAGGAAGACATGTGCAGAACTGAGATCCCTTATCTCTAGACAATCTCCACTTGGCAATTATTTTGCTTTCAGTAATTTACAGCACAGGTCTTCAGGTTGCTGATAAATTTCCCAAATCCACTTGGTAAGGAGACATTGGTTAACAATCTGTGTATTAATGAATCCCTAAGCTACCAATTTCCCAAATCCACTTGGTAAGGAGACATTGGTTAACAATATGTGTATTAATGAATCCCTAAGCTACCCTGCTGCTTTTGGGTCTAGTCAACAGTGACCATTTTTTCTCAAAAAAAAAGAAAAAAAAATACTGACCATTTAACCATATGATACTTAAACAAAGCGGCTTCCTTAAGCACATGGCTGCGTGCACCCCCACTATGTGGCCGTCAGATGGTGTCCTATGCGTGTAACGGTGTTGAGATTCGTGTCCCATTCAGAATGGGATTCGCGTGTTAAAAGCGGGACGGCCGTAACGAAACATGGGCGTGCCGTACATCAATGTGCAGTGGTACAGTGGATACTGGATAGGCGTGGGCATCATCAATTAATAGTACGGAAGGGCGAGCACATATTTGAATTTGTGCGCATGTCAGTGTGATTAATATGGTTGATATCCTCGACCAGTTTTATCTCGATGTATTGATTACACTGTGCCTGGATTGGTCTATATAAACCCCCACCGAGTGTATCATGTCCATCTCGATCAAACCAACGTCGACGTTGGGTCCAATGGGCACATTGGCGACGGTGGGCGCGGAGTATTCACGAAGGATCTTTTCAGCCATGACGTTTGACGTAGATGGTGCGGAAGATGCGGGTTCGCTTGTCGAGAGTACTTGAGGGGAGACGACGACGCGGTGTCGAGTCTTCCTCACAAGTGACTCGGGATTATCAACGAAGTTTTTCGGCAAATCGAATCCACGCATACACTATCATGTTTTCACATCAAAGAGAAAACAGATCAAGCTTAGCCTGCATGGGCAATGGTTAAACCACATCAAGTGTAATCATGAACAATCATTGTATTCTTGTTAACCAATGTCTTCCCCGGCAACGGCGCCAGAAATGCTTGTTGGCGTCTCTTACGGTCACGCGGGAAACACGCGACCGCGGGGAGACGCCGGGGGTTATGGAATTGTTCACTTGCACTATTTAACCAAATAATCCACAACTAGTAACAAGTACTAGATATGAATTATAAGGTTTGTCATGTTAAATAGAATATCCGCAAGCGGACGGATAACCCGTTGTAGCATTTCACCCGAGAGTATTCCAGGGTATCGTATTTATATTTTCCCAAAGGAAGACATGGTTGACAAGAGTACTTATGTTCATGGTGTTACAAACGATAGGTGATATAACCACATTCCAATGCAGGGGTAAGGTTTAATAATAATAAGGATAGTGTGACACACACGAAGGCATTCCACTCTCTCTAATAAAAGGCGAGAGACAATCCTAAGCAATGCTAAGTTAGACTAGCGAGCTACTACTCCAAAGGTACAACATTCATATAGCGTGCACAACCTCTACCTATCATCTAGCGTCATGCAAGTACAAGCAAGCGTCTAATGCCTAGGCAACATCGGGAGATCTGGCATACGTAAGGTCTGCCTCGCGACTCCGGCCTATTTACGTACTCCTATGCCGTGCCCGAACGTGGAGGGTTCCTTTGGATGGACAGGGCTGTCACTTCCTGCCACCTACCTCTACAAACCGTGGGACACGCACATACCCAAGGGTGGATAGACTACCCCGGCACCATGCCGGCGTTACTAACCACGACTCTAGATCCCTCGAGGCACCCCCAACCCTTCGGATCGACGGGGTGATAAATCTAGAGCACCTTTGCAGGACAATGAGCCCGATGCCTAAACAGGAGAACATCTGGCCTAACTAGCATAAACTAGATAAAAGGGATCAAAGCTAGCACTAAGTCATGCATAAGCGTTCGTCGCTCAAGAACGAGCGACGAACGATAAACGATTAAGCAAGTTCAAGAATAATCGATGATCGAGTATGAACGAACGAAGAACGAATGATGAACGAGCATGAACGAACAACGAACGATCATACAAGATCATGATAGAACTAGTAAGCTCATAACAACTATATGAATACTTGTATTCCATAGATTAAATAACAAATCTTACAAAGAGAGAGAAAGGATACAAGAGCGCTACCCAATTCTCCACAAGACTTTGGGAGCAATAGGGCAACTCACTACTCAACCTAGCACTACCTAGATTTGCCTCTAGCTCTAGTGTGAGGAGGAGGGAATGATCCTTGTGTATTGTGTGTCTTAGAAGGAGGGGGGTACCCCTCCTTATATAGTCCTTGAAGGTCGGCAACTTTGAGGCGGTTCCCGATGTCGGTGGCATTTAATGCAGGGGGAACCGACCTCCAGAGGTCGGTTACAAACCGCCATAAAAAGATGGGCCCAGGGGGCCACCCTGCCAGGTCGGCCGACCTGGCCAGGGGGGGTCGGCCGACCTGTGTCTGGCCCCTCCTGGGCTGGGCTTTGGCAGGTGGCTCCCCCTCTGGGTCTACTTCTCTGGTCCAGGTGCATTTGGCCTTAGTTGTGTTGGACTTTGACGAGATTTGGCCTTTTGTCTTGGAATTGTATTCCCGCGGCGAACGTTGTTTTGTAGAAGTGTTGATTCGTCGCCTTGGGGCATGATTCCACCTGGATTTCTCCCTTATTCCACCTGCACACTAAAATCTAGAGGTACATGTGGAAATAGGTTATTCTTAAATAAAGTGCGTGTAAAGAATGTCCAATCCTTCTTGTTTATTGAGCTAGTTGACGGTCGAAATTGGTCCGTAACGACCGTCAACAATGCAATGCTTTCCAGGCAATCTATAACATGCATGCGGCGCCCCTGGATCAATTAAACAGCGCAGCCATAACGCTGATACCCAAAAAAGATGCAGCGGAAGAATGCAATGACTTCAGGCCAATAAGCCTACTTCACTCATTTGCAAAGCTCCTCTCCAAGGTATTAGCAATCAGATTATCATCACATATTGGTCAGCTTGTGTCGACAGCTCAAAGTGCTTTCATCAAAAAACGAAGCATCCAAGATAACTTCCTTTATGTGCGCAACTTGGCACGTGCCTATCACCGGAATCGCTCTCCGGTGCTGCTCCTCAAGCTGGACATATCAAAGGCCTTTGACAGCGTATCCTGGGAGTACATGTTTGACCTGCTGCAGCGGCGAGGCTTCCCGCAACGGTGGATTGACTGATTGGCACTCACGTTCTCGTCATCTTCGTCTGCAATTTTGCTGAATGGGGTCCTGGGGCCTACAATACATCATCAAAGGGGGCTGCGGCAAGGCGACCCCCTATCACCTTATTTGTTTATCCTTGCCATCGACACACTTCAGCGGGTCTTTGATGTGGCGACCGAGGAGGGGCTGCTATCACCCCTGAGGGGACGCAATGCAAGATTTAGAGTTTCGCTATATGCTGATGATGCGGTTCTATTCATCAAGCCAGATGCCGAGGAAGTAAACTTGGCGATGGACATTTTGCGTCTCTTTGGCAACGCAACAGGGCTGAAGATCAATTAAGAAAAGAGCACGGTGGTGCCTATCAGATGTGCTGACGTCAACCTTGATGAAGTGCTAACAAACTTCTCAGGACAGTGTGTGAACTTTCCAATCACTTATCTGGGGTTGCCCTTGACAATGGGCCGTGTACGGCTTGTCCATCTTCAATCGATACAAGATAAGGCAAAAGCAAGGATGGCAGGATGGATAGGCAGAATGGCAAACATCGCTGGGAGAAGAGAGTTGGTCCGATCAGTGCTCAGTGCGATCCCCATTTACCTGCTCACGGCCACAAGAGTACCAAAGAAATTCATAACTGAGTATGACAAGGCTAGGAGAAAATTCCTCTGGGCTGGAGACAAAGAGGTAACAGGTGGAAAATGTAAGGTTAACTGGAAGCACACATGCATGCCGATCAGCCATGGAGGCCTTGGTATTCTGAACCTCTCCTTCTTTGCCCGTGCACTGCGCCTCCGATGGCTCTGGTACTCGTGGACTGAAGAACACCGGCCATGGGTCGGCATGGAGCTACCGATTGACGAGACTGACCAAGCGCTCTTCTCTGCGGCCACATCGGTGCAAGTGCGTGATGGCAAAAAAGCCCTGTTTTGGACAGCTTCTTGGATACATGGTACCTCGCCGGCTGCCCTCTTCCCAAACCTATATAAGCACAGCAGGAGGAAGAAGCGAACGGTGGCAGCTGCAATGCACAACGAAACATGGATCCGTGATCTGGCACACAACCTGACGATGGAGCTATTGATGGACTATATACAGCTGTGGGAGCTGATTGACGACATGCAGTTTGATCCCATGGCAACAGAACCGGACACAATCATCTGGACTTTAACATCAAATGGACAGTACTCGGCACGCTCGGCATATCTGCTGCAGTTTGAAGGAACGACCAGATCGATCATGCCTGAACTAATTTGGAGACCGTGAGCGCCGGCACGCTGTAAGTTCTTCCTATGGCTGCTTCTACAATACAGGATATGGACAGCAAACAGATTACAGTTGAGGGGTTGGCAGAACTGTTACTTCTGTCAAATGTGTGAACGGAATCTGGAAACGCCAGAACACCTGTTTGTGGACTGTCCAGCATTGAGGAGAATTTGGAGTGAAATCAGCTCTTGGACCCGCTGCCCGGCACTTAACCCGGCAAACTGGGCGACCTCGACCTCCATTGAAGATTGGTACTCATCCATCACAAATGCGGCCATCAATGTCAAAGGGTTAAGGACGCTAATGATGCTAGTCATCTGGTGCATATGGCTTGAAAGGAATGAGCGCGTCTTCAGACAAAAGTTTCAGCAGGTACAGAGAGTTGCCGACAAAATTAAAGATGAAGCCAGAAACTGGATCCTAGCGGGGGCAAAGGACCTTGGGTCCCTGCTACAAGCGCAGCAGCTGTAGCCGCTTATCACCCCGATAGTTACCCCCTAAACTATGTAATTTTCAGGTTCCATATGGTTCTTAGTTGGGGTATGGGTATGACCTAGGCCTGCCCAAATTGCCCAAGGTGCGCTACCTGTGCACCATTGTAATCTGCTTCCCTTATTAATACATGCCGACAATGTTCGGGTCTTTCAAAAAAAAAAAAAAGGAAAGAGAAAAAAGGACTTACGATTGAAGCAGGTGTAGACGATCTGCGGCGGTAGTCGTACCATCCCACACGCTAAAGTGGTATACATTAGAGTCAGAGGATCCATAGGTTTGGGCAGCAGATGGTCGATTTGGTTAAGAGATATTAGCGGTATGAAAGAGATACACGGGGATCTGGTTCAAGAGAAGTTTATAATATGACTCCTCGTCAAAATTGACAGGTTGATGCTGACAGAAATCCTGCTCTTGTTACAGATGCTTGAGTGTATGGTGGGTAGTTTCAGTTTCCACTAATATCACACTCTACATATAGTTTCCAAAGATCCAAATCTATAATGGCACCATAACTCTGAGCTAAGAGTTGTTTATGAACATGCATCTTCTCCAACTATATGTTTCAGAATGATCCATATATATTGCAGGGTCATTGTCTAAGCAGTAAGCACAGCATGGGTTTAGTAACATGAGGATTATGCCTTCTACCGGTGGTAAAACAGAAATCGCTCCAACAATACCTAATGGTCACATATACATCATGCATCTGGGTAGAAAGAAAAATGACCGTACATGCATTCAAGTTTGCAACTACAATGTAGTTGCGCTCATGTGTTACGCATAGAAACCGCGTTGCTTATGTGACTCATGCTATGAGCAGGCTTGCACGTTTCTGGTTGAAGTATTGTGTATAATATGACTTATCGTCAAAGTTGACCGGTTGATGCTCACAGAAGAATCCAGCTCGTATATACTGATAGCTAATAAATCAACTTTGGGAGGCCGTTAGCTAGACTTCTAGTCAAAGATTCAGGAATAGGCCACCTGTTGGCGTTCTGCGGCCAAGACTTTCTTATTTGGCGGTAAGCATGAGTGTGTACTTGTCCGGTTCGTCAGACTGGACTGAGCTCAGGCAAACATCAGTTGCGGCACCTAAACACATGTCATTTCCTCGGAGCCACGCGATTAGTATCGATGATAACATGGTATTATGACTTCTTGCATCCAGTCATCAGTATGAAAAGTTGTTGACAAGGACCCTTCCAAGTTCCAGCACACGTGCAGTGGACCGGCAGTTCTGCCTGCTGTTTACTCTGAAAGTCTGAAAAAAATTACGCACAAAGAAAAAACAGAAGACGGCTAATCAGACTCCATAAGATTACAACCATGGAGGGAAACCATTTTACATTTTACATTTCCCATTACAATTAAATTGCAGGTCTAATAACTACGAATTTACAAGTCCAGTTGAATCTTGTGCAATTCTGCGACAAAGAATGTGTGTCTATTTGTACACCGACAAACTCCAAAGAATCGATGGAGCAAGAGGAATGATGATAGCTAACTATATATGCCATCTACAGCACATGCATCCTATAATTTCATCTTTCCTCACTAACGTATGAACCCCCTTGTGTACAAGAGAATGAGCAGAGACAGCATCGTGACCACATTGATCAGTTTCTTGACCTTCTCCACTCGCCAGCTTCCATCAGACGATATGCTATCTATTTCGACCAAAGATTCATCTTGCTCCTGCGCCGTCCCTGGTATGAAAAGTGAAGAATCGATCATCTCGCCGTGAGGCACAACGCTGCACTGGTCAGGTTTGTCATCATCCTCAGCTTGCACCACCACAACCTGGACCGGTGGCGGAACCATCACATCGTCATGAATAACCACCAGATGATGATGATCATTCGGTGACACTGCTGCAACCACCGTGGTGTCTCGTCGTGCACAGGAAACGTCATGATTGGTGCTACACTTTAGCAACGGCGTCCTCTCCTCCTCGTGATCATCGTCGCCATGAACAACAACCTTGGAGGACTTGGAGTAGTAGAAGGTCTCGCCGTCGATGTGGTAGCGGCTGGCGGTGCGCACCTCCTGGGCCAGCGCGCACGGCCAGCAGAAGAGCCACCGCGCGTAGTCCGTCAGCGACTTGGACCGGCAGCAGGCCCTGCTCCCGGGCAGGCCGAACCGTCTCCGCATCTGGATCCTCCAGTACCCGCCGTAGAGCAGCCCGCACGCGCACAACGCCACGCCGGCGCCGCCCACGACGTCGCCGATGAGGAGGTTATGGATGTGCAGCGCGGAGACGGCGAGCACCCAGAGCGGCGCGAAGCAGAGCAGCGCGAACGTGGCGGCGTGCACGTACCGGTTCCCCAACCCCAGGCGCTCCGCGTTCCACCCGAACACGCAGAACGTGCACGACACCGAGAGACACCAGCTCGCCGCCGCATCGCCGCCGCTGCAGCAGTCGAACATGCCGCCGGCCCATTCCGGCTCGACCACCACGACGGCGGCGTTTCGCTCCTCCATCATGGGCTTCTCCTCCTCTATGTCCGTCGCATCGGAGCTCAAGGACAAGAAGAGGTCCGGCTGGTCGGATTTTCCCAGGGGGCTGCACGCGGCGTACGCGGCGGCGGCGACGGGCGCGGCGACGCCGAGGACGAAGAAGCCGTCCTCGAGGAGCTCCGGGCGTGTGCTCTTGGTGTATCCCCAGTAGAGGCCGCAGAGCACGTACTGGCACGCCACCGTCAGCTGAAGCAGCGCCACCACCACGCCCAGGTGGAATCTCTCCCCGCGACGCGGCGATCCTGCAGGTTGCTTGCAGTATGCGGCACGAAGCTCGGCGGCGTCTTTGGGTCGCCATCGGCAGAGGAGGAAGAGGTGGTGGCAGAGCGCGGGGTGCTGGTACACGCTCATCAGTGTGAAGAGCGCGTTCAGCACCTGGTTGTTCGTCTCGATCCACCCGTTCCTCATGGCTGCCGCCGGGAACGCACCGTCGAGGAGGCCGAGGAGGAGGAGCACGAGCATGCCGCCGGAGACGCCCACGCAGAGCAGCCACAGGAGCAGCGCGATGTTCATGGGATTCTTCAGCCACGCCTTGCAAGTAAGCCGGACGGAGGCCCAGTCAATGGCGATCGCGGCCTGGCCGTCGTCTGTTTTGGGGCGGGACCACAAGGAGGGGAGCCAGTGCGCGTTCTGTTGCTCCGGCTGCTTGTCGAGGAGGTGGTCGGCGAGCGGCGCCGTGGATGGTCGATAGCTGGAGAGCATAGGGGTGTGCACGGCGGCGTCATGATCGCTGGTGGTTGGAGCATTGTGCTTGCGGCCGGCAGGGTCCATGGCGATGTGTGAGATGTTGTTAGAGACATTGTTTCCTTTTTGTTGACAAGTTTAGAGAGGTGGACGGACAGCTCCTGCCGATTCTTGTGAATCCATCAATCTGGGGTGGCTTCAACAGTCAAATCTTGGGTGCCTGTACTACTGTAGTACGAGCGAGGAGCAGAATTCTTGTCCAGGCAATTTGGAACGCAGCCAAGTCAAACATGGCGTGTTGGGTGTGGCATTGTGGACTTGGTGACACGAGTGTGCAGATTCGGAAAGCAACACTGGCCGGCAAGAGATTCGAGGGACATTTACATATCCGGTTCACTTTCAGATGCTAATTACGGATTCGGTCTTGTTTTATGAACTTTGCAAAAATAGTCCTGTTTTTTGAACTTGAAGCTGCCGTCAAGTCTGGTTTTTTGATGCCGTCTAGTAAGCAGGATTTTTGAAATTAAAACAAATCAGAAAACCTTTAGAAAAAGAGAAAAAGACTATGCTACCCCTGCCAAAATCTCCTTCGTTCTCTCTGCCCGACCCGACCTTCTCTCTGCCCGACTCGTGCTGTTTGAGTTTGTTCCTCTCTCTCTCTCTCTCTCTCCAATGCTAGAAACCCTAACCCTAGGTTGAACCAGGCGACGGCGCAGCGCAGCGCAGCTAGCGGGGCGTGGAGGTTGCGGGCCAGCGCGCGGGCAGGCGAGCGTACGCGGCTGCACGGCGTGCGCGGCGCGCGTGGGCGGGGCGCGGCGAGCGTGCGCAAGGCGCGTGGGCGGGGCGCGGCGTGTGCGCGGGCTGGGCGCGGCGTGCGCGGTCTGTACACGCCGTCATAGTCTCCATGGGCAAGCCGAAGAGCATCCACGGCTATCTTCTCTCAGGCGGGAAGAAGGAAATTGACCATGACAAACTGCATCGGGGGAAAAGCTCACTGGCATAGCTAGAAGCTGCGAAAACGGAAGGATGAAGAAACAAGGAGGTGCGCGATCAAGTTTCCCAGCTCTAGACGCGATTAATTGATGATTGACTCACTGGAGGAGAATTTCACAGAGAGGTGGATGGTGGTCCATTGCCGGCCATGGGGAATAAAACGAGTAGATCTCGGCCTTCACTGCGAAAGATAGGGAATGGTGGCCATGGGAACCCGAGAAGCTTACTAGGGAACCGAATTGTGGTGGAGGTTGGGCAGGAATGCTGCTCCGCAGCAGCTCGACGTGAGCTTGTGCAGGCCGGCAATGGAGGAAGTACGCGCGGTAGAGAAAACAGGGAAGGAGAGAGAGGCTGGTGGGTGGGTCCCACACGTCCTATTGAACATTTTAAAACAAAGTCACACTGTTCTCTATTTTGCTTCTAAATACTACTCCAAGGCTTGGAAATTTTAGTGATTTTTTTGGGGGACTTGTCAGCTCAGGGTCAGCAACTTTTGCTACTGCAAGATTTTCATATTCGTAATATCTTTTTAATTATAATTATTGGAAAACAGAAACAATTTCTTGAACTGAAAAGTAAATTAATTGTTTTCCTTGATTGAAGAATTAATGTCAATGGTGGATGCAACATTTAAAAAAATATTTTCTTTCTCAAATGATCATTTGCATTTTAATCTCTGAATAATACACTTTTTTATGATCAATTTTCTCAAAATATATATGATTTTTGCTTGCTCAATTATAGCCAAAAAAACAAAATGAAATCAAAATTTTTTATACAATTTTTGAAAATATTATATTTATTTATTTATATTCAGGCATGAAGTTATTTTCGAAATCTTTTTTCAAGCTCCATGATAATGCTGTCGAAAACAGAACCAGATTTGCAACTCATTCTCAAAACAGGACCGATTTTGTAAAGGGTACATTGGTCTTTTAGCAAGTCATTTAACACCGTTAGCAGCTGATAACGGAATAGGATTTCCTTTCAGCTTCAAGTTCAAAAAACAGGACCGAATTTGCAAAGTCTAGAAAACAGAACCAAATCTGTAATTGGCATCCGAAAATGAACCGGATATGCAAATGCCCCGAGATTCAATGAGACAGACGCACACGTGCGCATCAAGCAGACCTATACTTGCCGATGAGCCAACTGAGTTACAGGAAGGATTTCTTATACAGAGCAGAGAACACCGGCACCACTCATGTTGTTGAGCACAGGACTGAACCATACGTTAATTCTGAATATGATGTAGCAGGAGCACTCGATGGCAGGAGAAAAGAGCAAGAATGCGGTGGACGGCGTCGGCCGAGCGAGGGAGGAGCATCAGTTCCCCTGCCCGTGAACGAACACCTTCCTCTTTCAGCTCGTCGAGGGGCGAGGTCTTCAATATCTTATTTTCTCGGGTTCGCGGAGGCGGATGCCGTAACGGAACCAGCCACGCGGATAAGAGCGACGACAAGGCGACGAGGCCACCTGCGTCGGTGAGCTTCTTTGCGCCGGCGGCCGGCGCTGCGCTTGGGCGACGAAACGATGACAGGTAAACGAAGCGGGTTGAGCTCGATCCGGGCCGCCAATCTTTGGCCCAACGGCTACAGATAGACCGCAAAAGAAAACAACTCGGTCAAACCACACTTTACAGAAAACCTCCTAATTTGGATCGCTGTTATTCGTCGTGATCCAAATATTTATAAACAAATCTCGTGATTATTAATCACGATCCAACTATTTATATATAGACCCATAAACTGGATCGCAAATATTAATCGGCGATCCAAGTTTTTCCAGAAATCCCCCTCGTTCGGGCCCGATGCTCCACGCCGGAACAAAGCAGAGGAACACGCTGCGGCTTGGCGACGCCGTCGCCGCGGATGGCGACGAGATGCTCGCTCCATTCTCCCGGTACCTGGGAACTCGTAGAGCCGTATTGAACGCAGAGGCAGCCAACTGCAGCGCAAATGGCGTTGTGACGGCACGAGCGTTGCCGCCATGGGACCTTGGTGCCTGCGGAAGGAGATGATGCTCCGGGCGAAATGTTCCTCGTCCATGGAGGCTGCAGCAACCGGGACATTTCCGTTCATCCAATCCTCCATCGCCTCATCGGCGAAAAGGGCACCCACCTTCTCCACGCTCGCCAACTGCATCCCCGCCACTCCAACCAGAGACCCCTTCGCCATTACCCAAGCTCTCGCCACAGCCTCCTCCCCGGCTTCCACCTTGCCACCATACGTCGGCAAGAAGCTCCACGCGCTCTCCATCAAGCTCGGCATGGCCGTCGACACCTTCACCATGAACCACCTCCTCATCTTCTACTACAGGCACGACCTTCTTGACTGCGCCCTGGACGTGTTCGACGAAATGCGTCATCGGAACCTCGTCTCTTGGACGTCCATGGTGTCTGCCTGCATGCGCAATGGTGCGTCTGAGCTCGGCCTGGGGCTGTTTGCTTCAATGTTGAGGAGCGGGTTCTGCCCAAACGAGTTCCCTCTAGCCAGTGTGTTGGGTGCTTGTCATTCCACGGCACACATAAAGCTTGGCCTTTCACTCCATGGCCTTGCTGCCAAAGTTGGAACACTGCTCATAACAGTTGCAACCGAAACATTTTTTTTCTACAAATTTTATATATAGATGGGCAATGTACTTTAAACATGCATCACCAAACCATGCTTAGGAGGTACTGGTTGGATTCCAACAGTAATAAGGACAGCAAGACCTCTTTGGGTTGACATATTTTAAGACTCCAATTTTGTAAACCGATACTTTTTCTTATGACTATCTATAACTCTGTCAGAATAAACCTTAATCTATAGTAATCTATTTTCTATGGAATACCTTTAGATACCTCGAAGAAAGAAAACATAGTCAAACTAGTTAGGTAAAACACTTGTTAGTGGGAGGAAGGCAGAATAAACCTTAATCTATTTTTCTTATGACTATCTATCACTCTGTCAGAATAAACCTTAATCTATAGTAATCTATTTTCTACGGAATACCTTTAGATACCTCGAAGAAAGAAAACATAGTCAAACTAGTTAGGGAAGAAAGAAAACATAGTCAAACATAGTCAAACACTTGTTAGCTGGAAAGGTAAAACACTTCTTATGTCGTCATCTTTGATCGTGGACCATTCTTAAGTATTGGCCTTCCTCCCACTAACAAGTGTTTTACCTTTCCAGCTACTCAGTTTCCTTTATATTTTTTTTTCTCTATTATTTATTTGCAGTCACTATTCCTCAACTTTCTATGGTGCATGAGGATTCCAGGTAGGAGTATTATTTTTTTTTAAAAAAAATGATAGATAGATACATAAAACATAACTTGCTCTCACGGTGCCAGCAAAACTTAAAGAATGGTCCACGATCCATCTATGGAAGAAGAATTCATAATTTTTTTCCATGACGAAAAAGGATAAAGTAGGCTCACACGATTTACAAATAAATGGGATGAAGGAAAGTAGGCACACACGATGTTTTACAAATAAATGGTATGAAGGAAAGCAAGATATACTGAAGCTAGTGAAGCATTAATCTTGGAAGTCGTTCTCGACCACTTTCAGCAGATTGTCAACCTTGAGCCGCGTCTCTCTGGTCATACCTGTGACTCTCCTCTTGAAGTCCGTGTATTCCTGGGTGAAAGTTTCTGGATCGCCGTCGACGTAATTGTAGAGGTTGAACCTCTCCTGCTCGACCGAGACCTGCAGGCGCTGGAGCCAACTGTTGGCTTCCTCGCGCAGGCTGTCCAAGTGCTCGCACTTGTCTCCGTCACGCTTCGGGTCCAGGTGGTGGTAGCCGTAGGGGTACATCCACCGTATGACGCGCCGGCATTCGGTGATCTCCTGGTACGCTTCCAATAGGAAATTGAGGTCCGCCACATCGATGATGCCCAGGTAACTGGCCATGTTGCTGAGCTCGGAGCTCTTGAGGACGTCCATTTGCTTGAGCACCCCCTGCAGCGCCTCTTGGTTGGCCGCCCATAGCTCGTAGTGGGACGAAGCCATGGCCTTGTGCTCCTCCTCCTTCTTTGTCGTGAGCATGTCTCGCCGTTCCCGCTCCCAGGTCGTGCCTTGCGTACCGTACCAGTGCAAAGACATGATCCCCCCTAACCTGTAAGGAAAGCAGCCGGCAGTATGATTGCCTCCCCCCAACGGTTGGAGGCAAATCCAGCAGAATCGGTGGCCGCAGGGGGCGCTGCACGTCACGTTGTTGGTCCAGTTGCCGTTCTCGATGGTCTTCCCGCAGCTGGGACAGCGCTTGATGAACATCAATACCCAATCCTCGCGGGAGCTGATGGTGTCCAGCCACATGAGCGCTTCATGGCATGCCGACTATTAGTTTTTTCAGAAATCCCCCTCGTTCGGGCCGGGATGCTCCGCGCCGGAACAAAGCAGAGCAACACGCTGCGGCTAGGCGACGCCGTCGCCGTGGATGCCGACGGATGCACGCCGGCGACGAGATGCTCGCTCTCCGGTACCTGGTAACTCGTAGAGAGGTATTAGGCGCAGAGGCGGCCAACTGCAGCGCGAATGGCGTTGTGACGGCAGACCTCGGTGCCTGCGGAAGGAGATGATTCTCCTGACGAAATGTTCCTCCTCCATGGAAGCTGCAGCAGCAGAGGCATTTCCGTTCATCCAATCCGCCATCACATCCGCCGCGAAAAGGCCACCCACCTTCTCCACCCTCACCAACTGCATCCCCGCCACTCCTCCAACCAGAGACCCCTTCGCCATTGCCCAAGCTCTCGCCACAGCCTCCTCCCCGGCATCCACCTCGCCACCATACGTCGGCACCAAGCTCCACGCGCGGTCCGTCAAGCTCGGCATGGCCGCCGACACCTTCACCATGAACCACCTCCTCAACTTCTACTCCAGGCGCGGCATTCTTGACAGCGCCCTGGACGTGTTCGACGAAATGCCACACCGCAACCTCGTCTCTTGGACGTCCTTGGTGTCTGGCTGCATGCGCAATGCCGCGCCTGAGCTCGGTCTGGGGCTGTTCGTTTCCATGGTTAGGAGTGGATTCTGCCCGAACGAGTTCCCTCTCACCAATGCCTTGGGTGCTTGTCAGTCCATGGAACATGCAAAGCTTGGCCTTTCGCTCCATGGCCTTGCTGCCAAAGTCGGCCTTGATGGCAATCCTTATGTCGGGAGCTCTCTGCTGCTCATGTATGCCAAGCATGGGCGTGTTGCCGCTGCGGAGCAAGTGTTTGGCAACATACGGTGCAAAGACTTGGCATGCTGGAATGCAATGTTGGAGGGCTATGTCTCCAATGGTTGCAGGTATGATGCAACAAAGACAGCGGTTCAGATGCATAAACGTGGAGTACGGTATGATATGTTCACCTGTATTTCAGCTCTGAAGGCTTCTTTGATCGACAGCAAGTTGAATTTTGGGAGGCAGCTTCATGGCCTTGTCATTCACAACATGTTCGAGTCTGATACTTCAGTGATGAATGCACTGCTAGATATGTATTTGAAAGCAGGACTGAAGGAAGCTGCCATGGCAGTCTTTAATAAGATTCAGCGGAAGGATACTGTTTCTTGGAACACGGTGATATCTGGTCTTGCATATGATGAGGATGAGAGGGCAGCAGCAGGATGTTTTGTCGACATGTTAAGATGCGGTTGTAAGCCTAGTCAAGTCACGTTCTCCATCATGTCGAGGCTGAGCGGTGATAAAGAGAACGCATGCCTTGGTCTTCAGGTCTTTGGCCTTGCCTTTTGTTATGGCTACTCTGAAAATGTTCTTGTGGCAAATTCCATCATCAACATGCTGTCTCGGTGTGGATTCCTTAACAGTGCATTTTGCTTCTTCTCGAATCTCAGTGTCGCAAATGTTGTGACATGGAATGAGATGATTGCAGGTTATGGTCTGCACAGTTGTTCTGAAGATGTGATGAGGCTCTTCCGCAGCTTGCTTTGCTTCGGAGGAAGACCAGACGAGTTCACATATCCAGCTGTTTTGTCTGCCTTCCAACAAGCTCATGGCACGGGGAACCATGAACAAATCCACGCAAGTATTATAAAACATGGATTTGCATCATGTCAGTTTGCCTCAACTTCACTAATCAAAGCAATGGCAGCCTCTGGTTTAGTTCAGAGTTCAGTGAAAGTTATCGAGGAAGGTGGCAAGATGGATTTAGTGTCATGGGGAGTAATCATCACAGCATTCTTGAAGCATGGCCTGAACGATGAGGTCCTTTACCTTTTCAACTTGTTCAGAGGTGATTGCTCAGAGAATCCTGATGAGTTCATCCTGGCTAGCATCCTGAATGCTTGTGCAAATGCTGCTTTGATCAGGCAGTGCAAGTGCATCCACTCACTTGTTTTCAGGACGGGACACAGCAGGCACTTCTGCGTGGCAAGCGCTTTGGTTGATGCCTATGCAAAGTGTGGTGATATTACAGCTGCAGAATGTGCTTTCACTGATGTTTCATCGGTAACCGGCGATGCTATACTGCGCAACACCATGCTGACAGCCTATGCCAACCATGGCCTTGTCCAAGAAGCCCTCAGCCTTTACCAGGAGATGAAACAAATTCAGCTAGCTCCAACACCAGCTACATTTGTCGCGGTCATCTCAGCTTGCAGCCATCTTGGGTTAGTTGAGCAGGGGAAGCTTCTGTTCGCTTCCATGTTGTCTGATCAAGGGATGAATCCAACAAGGGCCAATTATGCTTGCCTGGTCGATCTTCTGGCACGGAAAGGTCTACTTGAGGAGGCAAAAGGTATCATCAAAGCAATGCCGTTTCAACCATGGCCTGCAGTTTGGAGGTCGCTGATGAATGGTTGTCGAATCCATGGGAACAAAGCACTAGGCGTGCTTGCAGCAGAGCATATCCTGAGAATGGCGCCAAACAGCGATGGTGCATATGTATCGCTGTCGAATGTCTATGCAGAAATTGGAGAATGGCAGTCCGCAGAGGTGACCAGGAGGAGGATGGCTGATTATCAAGTGCAGAAGGTGCAAGGTTACAGCAGCGTTAAGATTTAGCCATTCAATGATGTTGCGTATATAGAACTAGGGGTAGTATTTGGTGCTCACAACAGAACTGTCCCTTTAGGGGAAGGGGCAATATTAGATATAGGTGTGAATATCAATTGTGAATACAACTACTTTTGCTGAACATTTTGTTACGGATTGCTACACACAATACTGAAAAGAATCCTGTAGTTTTGGCATTCATGATTGAGGTTACAGAACATCCAACAATTTTGAAGTATCAACTTTCACCCAGTTAACAGCTCATCAAATTCAAAAAACAGCATAGACAGAAACCTCAAATTCATTTCGCTTCAAAATAGAGCTCTCTAGGCTGATAGGAGTACAATCAGCTAACATGGCAAATACAAATTGAATCAGTTCACAACTTTGCACCTATTTTTTCAGGATACAAGAATTATATCTAAACTAGAAAAGATAGCTTCTACACATGCCAATACACTTGTACCAATCAAAGGCCATTACAGTTTAAGGTGACCACAACAATTTATTGTAAGCTCAAATATCTTCTGTGAACTTTCTGACCCCAGCAATGCGTGCAAATTCTGAGTCTTGGTCATTGTTGTCAGACAAATTTGCTGTTCTCAACTATGGTTCTCGAGAGGTTGCACGCATTCAGCATTGCTAGGTACAACCTGTTCTATGGTTTTCATTCTGTCCTCAGGCTGCATTGTTGCAGTATTGCCTGGTGGCCCCTTCTTTACATTGGTAGCTTCCCCATTAGGTTGCATTGTCGCAGAAAAGCTCAAAGACTCTTGTCCTATGCTTCTAGCTTCCTTGTCCAGGTTCAGCAGTTCAGCACTACACACCAGGTTGCAGGGTTGCAGAATTGAAGCATCATTAGGTTGCAACATTGAAGTATCCCTGGGTGGTACTGATTCCACTAGCCTAGCTTCCTCGCCAGGTTGCTGCATTGCAGTATCAAAGGGTAGTTCTTGTTCCTCGTTATTGTGTGCCATTGCAGTGCCTCTAAATGTCTCCAGTTCTACTCTTCTAACTTCATCATGTAGCAATGCAGCGAGGCCACTGGGTGGCTCCTGCTTTGCAATTGTAGCTTCCCCACTATGTTGCATCATTGTAGTATCCATAAGAAGCTCATGTTCTACTCTTCTAACTTCGTCATCAGGTCGTGCCATTGCGGTGTTGGTGGGTGGCTCCTCTGGTATTATTGCTTGAATTGGGACATCAGAATCATGACCATCCCCAGCCATTCTAACTCCATCCATTTCAGCATCACCTGTTTGGTCAGTCTTCCTCATGAATTTCCTCTTGTTCCATTTCTTCTTGTAACCATCTTTCTTGGCTTTAAGTGGTTTTGGGGTTTCAATTGGCCTTTTCTCAGCCTCTTTAACCTGCCTTTGGCCAGGAACAACAATGTACTGTGTGGCTCCATTCGTGCCCCCCTCCGATTGACCTGCAACAAACATTGCCCATTTATGATCTAGCCTCAGGACGGCATAAAAAAGGAGGAACAAATTTGCATAATGAATGCCCCTGGACTGAATAATAAGAACTATTACCCTGGATTGCAAGAAGAGCAGTTCGAGCAGCTTTTATCTCTGCCTCCTTCTTAGTTCTAGCTGCAGCACCAATATATTGTATGCCACCAATTTCAACAGTGCATATAAAAGGAGCTACGCCTGAAGCTTGTTTAGTGCAAATGTAAGATGGAATGGCGTAATTCATCTTCTGGGCATACTCCTGAAGAAGATTCTTGCACAGCCCAGTTTCTTGCTGCAAAGCATATCAAAGAAACACATTAATCAAGAAGAGATACTACTGTTATTCTGATTTAGTGATCCTAATTCCTAAGAACTTACAAATCTTCAGACTCTCCAAAGGATACCTTTGGACATGGTAATAGTTATTTTTAGAACCATATTGACAGGTATGTGTCGTCATTGTTTCAGAAACTGAGCAGAACTAAGTTTGCAAGCATCTTCTCTGCTAATTCCCAAATATATCAAGAGGATACATTGGTGCAATCAGGAGCTAATGTAATTCCCTACTATATTCAGAGGAGAATTTAGAACAACCGGCAACAATAGCAGTCAAACTATACTAAAAGAGAAAAAGAAAATTAAGATATTGAGATTTTTCCATGAAACTAAAATAACCTTTCCTGATCATCTTAAGATGCAGTACGCTTAGCAGTCAAACTAACTAAAATTACTTGAAACCTAACAACATCGATAGAAACATGAGCACTGAACGGGCTATCTCCATGAGTGCTGGTATGGCATTGAATGAATGCAACTTACCACTGCTCGGATGCCTTCGGTTGCTGGCACAGACCGGGCTATCTCCATAAGGGCGACCTCCGCAGCTGACTGTTCTGCCGCCTTGCGGCTGAAGAATCCCGGCAGAGATTCATACTTGGTGTTGTTAACGACCACTGTGGACTTGAAGATGGGTTCATGAGAAGGGCCTTCTTTGAGGGTGTGGTACTCCGGGGTCGAAAGGCCAGCTTTCTGCGCATATTCTTGAAGACGGCTCTTGAATACGTAGCAATTCTCAACCCCTGCACCAAATCAAGCATGGCAAAGCTAACAAATTGCAATCTTGGTGAGGGAAAAATGAAGCTTTCAATTTATATGGAAGAGCCTACGGTCCAGTTGATGTGCTAGCAAGCTTTGGTTACGAGTAGAAATAAATGGCCATGAATTAATTCACATTTGTGATCCGCACGGCCAAACAAATGCACTAAGTAACGAGCTAGTAGTGAAATAATTGAGCGAATCGGCCCGAGGAAAGGGGGGAAGAGTATGCCAACTTACTGATTCCGCCGCGGCCGACAACGACGCCGGGCGCCGGGGAGGGGTTTGAGGCGGCATCGGTCGGCGCCGCGCCTCCGCCGTCCATAGCACCCCCTGCCGGCCGCCGCCCTAGAGCAGAGTGAGTGCGGCGAGAATGGTGGTGTGCCGCCCGTTCCTCCCGCAGGCGTGCAATACTACTGTGTTCTTGCCAGTGCAATGGCACGCTGCCAGGTGGGCCCCGTAAAAATGGATTCTCAGTTACTGGGCTGGGTTGGATTGAATTGATAGGTGGGCCGAACCGTAAGGAAAGAATGCCGCAGAGTCCACGACGCAAGCGGTCGAGTTGATCATCCATCCATCCCTGCCCTGCCCGGCCGGCGGTCACTCCGGACTCCGAGGCCGACACCCAGTCGCCCTGCCACCTTGGCCGCTGATTTGATAACCCTGTCTCCTTAATTCCCCGTTGCAATCCGGGAGAAGAGACAGGAATCTTCAAATCCTCACCGAAAAACATGGCGAGCAGCAGCACAAGCAGAAGAGGAACAGAGAAGAGGAAACGGGATAGGCGGCGTTCCCATGTTTACGACTACATTATCCTCCCTGGCGGCGACCGCTTCGACATCCCCGAAGGAGAGGACAAGCAGGAGTGGATCCAATTTTTCGATGAGTCCAGTAAAGCCGCTCGGGAGGTCATTGCACGCTACGGCGACGGCCGTCCTGCGGACGGCATATACCGTGCCTGCATACTGCCCAAAAGTACTCACCGAGACGGTTCTATCTACAGCGTCGCCGGTGGTTGGCACAAGGATTACCGCATCTCCAACACCACCGAGAGTGAGTTTTCATGTTCACCCCATCCTTTCTCGCAATGATGAACTTGAGAATTAATTGAGTTTTAACTTATATTCCTCTTTAGCTCAATTGGATCCAATGATCCTTTCAAACCCGCCCAGATGCTACCCAGATCAAGAGTCTTGTATCTTGCATACTCCTAGGCCAATGATGCAAATCTTTTCTCTGAAATTGGCTACAATTTCAGCACATACTAGTGGGCCAGCTCTGTTATATGGATATATTGCAACTCGAGATACGAGAGACGAATTACGTAATTATGTCTTCAATCGGAGTAGGGACAATCCCATCATGCTGGAACTGGTGAGCATACATCACTCTGTCGTAATCAAAACTTTATTAATTTGTACATTTAATTTAATTTTTTCTTCCTTGAAGCTGAGAAATAAGCTGTGAAGCTTGTTGCAGGGCTCACTTATAGAGATGATTGGGCCTAAGCCATGCATTGGCATGCGAGGTGCTGTCCTCATAGAGTACGACATGAAGATCAAGATAGGAGAAGAACAAGACGACCTGCAACTGATTGATGGAGTATCAGACTTCGATGAGCTAATGACGCCAGTATATAAGCCATTCTTGAATCGTATTGATGGTGCCGGTGGTGCAGTTGACATAACATTAGCTATGTTTCACGAAGCCGTGGAGGCAACAATACAAGTGGACACGTCACAAGTAAATGTTGGGAGTGGTTTCAGTTGCCTACTTCTTAATTGTTTTGTCAGTGGACAAGAGGAAGAAATCCAGCTTTTTCATGGTGGCATCAGTCAGTTACCTGGAAGGTTTGTGGTTGCTGTGGTGATGGGTACTTGGATGCATTTGAAGTTGAAGTTTGGTGACGAAAGAGGAAGCCGCAGCAATGAGTTTGAACGTTGCACTTCCTTCAAAGCAAAAATGCATGGGTGTGCCAGTCAAGAAATAACGCTTGATGAAGGCTCTGTCATGGTGAATGTGACTTGGTCGACGTTTTGAAGCGTCCAATCAACCTATGTATCGATTGTTATTGCATAGGAGCTTCCAAATAATACTAACGTTGCATCGCTTTCTGCTTCGAATGGTTAATTTGGATGTAGTACCTCTGTTTCACAATGTTTATGCGGCGCTGAAAAATCTTCTATTCGATGGGATCAAGCTTTCCTCTGCAGGGGCCTTGCGCCACAGTCTCGTCGCCGGCCACTCCGGCCTCCTCCGCACAAAAACCTTCCTCCTCGTCGCACAATGCACCACCTCCAATCAGCTGCTGCCTGAACGCTGACGCGTCCAACCCAGCAGCGCATCCCTCGCGCATGATCTCCAGCAGCAACGCACGCGCCCGCGCTATGTGGCCGCCGGCACGCAGCACGCCTATCAGCTCCGACAACGCCGGCGCATCCCACCGCAGGCCCCGCCTAATGGCTTCACGCGCCGTCTCCATCGCGGCGACCACGTCCCCGGCGGACACGCACCCGGCGACCACGACGCCGAACGTCGTGACGTCCGGCGGGCAGCCGGCGCGCTCCATGCAGTCCACCATCCGGCGCGCGCCGGCCAGGTCGCCCCTGTCGCAGAGCGCACCAACGTACACGTTGTAGACGCGGACGCCCGGCACGAGCCCCCGCAGGAGCATTTCGTCGAACACCTCCTCGACGGCGTCGAAGTCCCGGCGCGCGCGGAAGGCCCGCAGCATCCGCTCGAACTCCGGGAGGCCCGGGGCCACCCCGTCGGCGTCCATCCCCTTCTTCACGACGACCTCGTACGCCTCCGCCGTCTTCTCCTCCCGCAGGAACGCGTCGAGGACGGCGCGGTGGTCGGGCCGGCTCGGCGAGACGCCCCACCGGCGCATGTCGTCCATGAACGCCGCCGCGTCGCGGGCGGGCGCGGACTGGCAGAGGGAGGCGACGACCGCGCGGCAGTGGCGCGGGTCCGGGTCGAGGAGGAGGTCGGGCATGCAGCGCAGGAGGTCGGCGGCGGCGGCGGGTTGGCCGGCGCGGCAGAGCGCGGAGGTGAGGATGCGGAAGGTGGCGGCGTCGGGCGCCGCGTGGGGCGCGGCGCGGAGGAGGAACGCGGGGGCGACGCGGAGGAACGCCGGGGAGCAGGAGCAGAGCGCGGCGAGGAGGGAGTTGAGGGCGCGCGTGGTGCGGAGGGAGGTGAAGAGCGTTGCGGCGGCGGCGAAGCGCCCGTGCCGCGCGAGCGTCAGGAGCAGGCGGTGCTCGTGGCCGTCAGGTTCAGGGCGCGGCGGCAACGAGCGGCGGCTCCCCATCTCGCAAAGCTCTCACGCCTCGGCTGGGCGGCAGTTATACCTGATTTGAATTTAAAAGACTGCTGTGGTTCTTCACACCGGTAACTGTACAAGCCAAGAATTGCGATCTTTGTTATTTGTTGCTCCACTTTAATTGATACATAACTTGTATCAACTGTATTCCACAAAACCAAAACAGCAACACATGATGCCATGATACTACCCGTAACAAGCAATGTAAAACAAAACACTAGAGTTTGTATTGTATTGCAACTATCAACAAATTTAGTACATTTGCTCGGCCACGGCACTGATACTACCCCCTTCCTTGTCACGCAGGTCCTACCAAAGCTTTCACTTGTAACGGCTAGTCCTGCATTCCACATTCTTAACCCACATTAAGAACCTCGGGAGCTCCGGTTCTAGTTCACAGCTCCCCTCTGTCAACATGACCCCTCAAGAGCTGACAATGCCACCGGGATACACTACCCAGAAATGCATGTACACCATCCATCCGCCAATTCACCTCGAGGCATCAGAGCAATTTCATGCCACAAGAAGCGAAGTACCCAACAAGCCATGCTTCCTTTCCCATTTGCTCCACTTCTGGGATGAAAACTACACCCAAGGGAAACATCCTTTCTATAATACAACTGAGACCGACCAGATAGCTGTACAAACACAATTAATATATACAAACGGAACCTGTCCAGAGATTACAATGCACCACTTGGGGACAGGTTAATGCAAGCCATCTAGAGCTAATATTAGCTGGACAAATGCTTCTTTATCTATTCAATAACATCTGTGATGCCTGGGCCCATATGCACAACCACTTCCCCAGGCAGCCCCTACCAAACCCCATTTATGATATCACGCCTGTTTACACTTGGCAAAGAACACAATCCCAATGAGTCGACTATTTACATTTTGGGTTAAACTAGGTATGATTATTAGGGGGAAGCCTCCAAGTTTGACGACAGGACCGGTTTAGGGTTTGGCAACCTTCTGCAAGGAGGCTAATGAATCTTGTGCTGTATTTTACAAACTGCACACACCATCCACCAGGCAATGTGCACTCAGAGCCACGGGGCTATCACCGCCATGTCGGTTGACAAGGCTTCGCGTCTTGGATCTTGTAGCTGGACAGGCATGGAGCCATCGTTTGGCCATCCAAACATTAGCCCTATGGATTGCTTCGTGGTCGCATGCCATGACATGTAGGTCTCATCTCACTTGTAATTTTCCTCAGCATAGATAGAGACAAGAGCATTATCACCAGCACCGGCAGCCAAAAGTGATTTGTATGGGTGAAAAGAAAGGCAGTTAACACTGCCTATCCTCTGGCCCATAAAAGATGGTTGATAGCGTATTATCGTCAACTGTTCTCCTTCAAGACTGAACACTTTGATCATCTGCTTTGCTGAGCCACTTGCAACAACCGGGGCATGCCGATGAACAGCTAATGCTGTCAGCGAACCCCTGTGTGCCTCTATAGTTAGGTAGGGTTCTGCTGCCCTTCTAATATCGAGAAATTGAATGTCTCCAGCTTGAGATGCGCTTACAATCTGTGCCAGCAAAAATGACAAAAGGGGACACTAAAAAGCTTAAACAAGACCTACATATATATTTACAAAAGCTTGAATAACAGAAAACAAAATGCATAACATAGCAATGCAAAGTAGTAATGTTTATATACCTTGTGTGGATCAAAACCAGGTTGAAACCCTATGCCCACTACCTTTTCTGTTCTTGGAGCATGAGGTCTGGCCGTAAAGACAATTCTGCAGCATCGAGGAATACGAGTTCAAAACATAAACTGGAGAACAGGCAGTGGGATATTGAATAGGGAACATAAAACATATATATAGTCTTCAACAAATGGTTGAAGGCCAAAGGATGTACGTTTAGATATTGCTCTACTTACCTCTCAGGAGCACGAACATCAAATATCCTGACAGAAGCATCAGCAAAACCAGCAGCAAATTGACCAGAGCGGACCTGAGATGCAGACTGAAACAGAAGCAACAAGAAAAGGCCATCCTCAAAAAGAGAAGATTCAGACCTGACTAACATAAAACTTGGCGCAATAGCTTTCATATACATAATAAAGCTATCAAACAGCATATTTGACACTTACGAAACGAGAATACGTATGCTGTTGAGAAAAATAAGATAACTGGACTAAACCATTATATGAACAGATTACTTATTTTGTGATCAAGAAAAAAAAAACATATTTTAAGGCACTATAGAACCAAAAGATCATCAAATTTCGGTTCAAACCTAGCTCAACCTACAGAAAGCCAACCAAATGCCACATCCATTCATAAAAACTTGGCCATTCAAATTGCACACAGTAGGTGCTCCATTACTTTTTTTTTCCTGGGTTCCATTTTCTCTTTATTGGCCATTCATATATGGATGTACATCAACTCTTGCTACAATGCTTATTTTTGAGAATTGAATTAATATTTTGATAAACTAACTCAAATAGACATGGAAACAAGAACTCACCAGAGCTGAAATGGCGCTACTGGTAGATGATTGAATGGTGCTGAGAAGTTGTTCCTTGTCAAGATCCCATACCAGGATGGAAGCCATGTCACCAGATGCATACTATTTAACAACAAAAGGAAGCAAGTCCCGGTATTAGAGCAACCTACAATGCGTAAAACAAAATTACAGTACTGGCGTATGATAGCAGAATATCACCAGATAACCAGATTGCTGCTGCCAATCAATCACAACACTACGACCAGCAGCTCGATGACCCTGAACTGATGAAAAAGCAGTTACAAGTTTTTGACCTCCCTTCTGAGTGAAGTTTTTCCATACACGCACATTTCCATCACCTGGACCACAAAAATTAGATGGCATAATAGTGCATGATAAGTACAAAACAAAGTGCATAGAGAATAGAGGCGTACTTGAGGCAGCTAAAAGCAAGCTCTCATCAAGTTCATTGATAAGCAAAAGTTTAGATAACCCCCTGTCAGACAACTTGTGGTTTTCAAATGCGTTCACTGGCAGCGCGTCGTCATAGTTCCACACCCTGAGATGAGACATGGAACTTTAGCAACTGCATAAGTGCATATGATGTACTAAAATTTTCACTTTTCATTGCAGAAGTAAAAGTTTCACCTTATTTGCTCATTTTCATCAGCTGCAACAACAATTGGGGAAAATGGCATCAATAATGCCGCTTTTGTACCCAACTCAAACCTCGTATCCCAACTAGCAATCTGGCTCGTCATCTTGCAAGCTGTTGTTCCCATCATCCACCCAAAAAAAAAAAACTGATATAAGTATAGAATACCAACAAGAATGTGTAGTGGAGAATAATGTATACGTGCACGTACAGGAACGCTGGCATTTAGAAATGCAATCAAGTGCAGTTCGTTCTCTCTCTTCTCTTCTAGCATTCGCTTCCTCATTATCATCATTACCAGTTAGAAGTGGCCTTGCAAAGTGACCACAACTCCAGTTGTAAATAATTGATTGGGGAGCTATACTTAGATCAGCATTACTGGGAGTCGCAACAGAGCTTAAAAGGGGATCAGCTAAGCCCTCGGGTGAATTCATAAGATGTGGTCTGAACTCCATAGAACAAACTCGGCGTAACCCTGTAAGATAATCATGCTGAGGAGGGCTAACAGGAGGGGTCCTAAATGCCATTGAGAAGCTTCCTGCAAAATATTGGAAGGCGCAAATCAACAATTCATTTCTTATCCCGAAATCAAGGTGTTCAAAGCACACAGCAACAGACATGATCACAACTTACCAGAGTTCATATCAAACCAAGAAGAAGAACGTGCCATTCCAAAGTTTGATGGAGGTGCAGATGTCTCTCCTTGATGTGCACCGCCGCTGTTAATTCTTTTATGTTTCATGACCACTTGTTCAACGCCTATGAGGGACAGGGTTCTCCGACCAATAGTTGCAATTCTTGGGTAAGTATCTTTAGCAACAGAACACATGGTCGATATAAATTGAGAATAAATTGCACTATCAGCAGGCATTGATCTGTTGTGGCTGAGACCACCATTAGTTACATTATCCCTCAGTAATATGCCTGAATCAGAGTGTTGAGAAGAATCATCTGACTGGGGAGAGCCATGCAAGATGCTAGATGTAGCCATCGGGCTGCTTGTAGAAATTCTTCCATCACGACCAGTGCCACTGCTATCACTGCCAAACCTTAGCACAGGGCCAATATGAGAAGCAAGACCACTGCTGCCTTGTAGAATGTTGGTAGGACTATTTA
Source organism: Eragrostis curvula (assembly GCA_007726485.1). Taxonomy (NCBI): domain Eukaryota; kingdom Viridiplantae; phylum Streptophyta; class Magnoliopsida; order Poales; family Poaceae; genus Eragrostis; species Eragrostis curvula. Next base: position 39,914,995 of record CM017444.1, read on the forward strand.
TATTAGCCAGTGATGGTAGAGACTTCAGCAACGAACTGGTTTGAGGTTTCCAGTACTCAGCAGCAACAGACTTAAGATGTTTGTTGTGACCCAGTGCGAAGCGGGTAAGTGCTGAAAAACATCAACTCAACTCAAAATGGTTCCCAAGAGGCTAAAAGGAACATAATATGCTTTACACATTAAAAGGTGGCATTTAGCGCGAATATTCTTTCCTAATGCACATACCTGTAGCAACCTCAGATCGAACAAGGGGGCTACCATCTGAAGCAACCTGCAGAAGGCTTCGAACAACACTTATTTCAGCTCTCACTTTTTCATCATCATCAGGATCATCATCAACTCCACTTAATGATGATGATCCTATATCCAAGAGATTCCCAAGTGCAAAAACAGCAGAAGCTCTGACCTGTAAAACCAAATATTTAATGCGTACCATGTGAAGTAGGCAAAAGAAAGAACTATTACAATATCAAGGTCACCGTACCTCAGGCTGAGGCTCTGACAATAGCAAGGTAACAATGTCTGGCGCATTTGACTGTAAACCAAGTAACTGAGCCTCAGGGAAATCTTCCCAGAGTTTGCCAAGGCATAAACAAAGCCACTGCAAAAGCAAAGGCTCTGTTTGTCCATCATGAGGATTCTCAGGTTGCAGATGTCTCAGACAAACATCTATAAGACCTGCATTAAAACAAGCCTCTTGACCCTTCCTGTGCCCATCCACAATAACTGCTAAAACGAAAGCAGCCATCGCTCGCTGCTCTGGGTAAGCATCCAAACTGTCAAGAAACCTGATAAAATATGCATGCCCTCCGTCTTTGACCAAGTCAACCTGGCATGACTGTCATTCGAGGGGGAAAAAATACAGGGTAAGCACCTGAATGTTGAAAAACGAATACAATCCCAAAAGGTTCCAAAGTAGAGCGCAAACCTTATCAAGAGAGAGAATTTTTGTCCATATGAACACAAGAATTTGACGCAGTTCTATTGCGCTTGTTTGAAGCAGTTTGAGTACATAAGGGAAGATTCCGACAGATAAGGCCTACAATAACATTAAGTTCCTGAGGTTATAAATATTATAAAGTAAATAAGGGAAGATTCAGACAAACAAGGCCTACAACAATATGAAGTGCCTGATGTCAATGGTACTGAAAGAGGATAAAGAATAAGCAGTTCATAACTTCATATAAATGAAACATAAATTCAGAAGGGGTCAACTACATACCAAATCAACTGCCCATGGTCCCATGTCAAGAAATCTTCCAAGCAGAACAAGTGCTCTGAATCTGTGAGATTGACTAAGCAGGACCTACACAAAACACCAGGTGTAAGAGGAAGAAAAAAATAATTGTTGGAGATAACTAACGGGAATGCATGCAAAGAGATGACATTTTCTCAAATTGAGTCTGTAGCAGCAAAGAGATGACAAATGAGGTGCTTAAAAATAGTTACCAAAGTAAGTTAAAACGGGTAGTACAAATAATACAGAATTTCAGGTAACTGAAGCAGCAAGATTTCTTACCTGAAGAACTATAGGTAACTGTTCAGGGGGTTTCTTATCCTCAGAGCCATGATCAAGCCACACTTCAAATGCCGTCAATTGTTCCGTAAAAAATGGGCTTGGCTGGTTTGAATAAGGAGAAATAAATTACCAAAATGATTACACTCAGATTGTACAACAATATCTCGAACAGACAAAAGTAGAAAAACCTGAAACTCCGCATTTGGATCAGCAATTAACTGAGGAAGCTTGGAAAGGCATATCTCAGCAGCCATGTCCCATGCATCCCTGATGTTTAGCAAGTTACGGGAAATGCACAAAATAATAGTTATTGCAGAAACAGAATGACCAGTCAAGTTAGCTACCACATATGGTGCTGGTGTGTTGGTGGTAACAACGGGTAGGAAATTGGGGAGCAATTTGCGGAACGCATGATTCTCTCAGCAAGTAAGAAGTTGCGAAAGAGACTAGCAACCAGAAGATCTTGCCTAAAAAGCCTTTGGAATATATCTGCACAGTGAAACTTGTATCACAAACCAGAAAAAACCCGACATAATAATTTGACCTCAAATGTAATTTATTTTCTTGTTCATAAGAATATTCTATCCAACTCCAAGATGCATTACCATGAGGAAGAACATTCCACGCAATAGTATCTGTAATAGCAGTGAAAATCCAGTTTAGCTCCCCAAGAAGAGTTTTACGGTCATTTTGCCTTCCAGGAATTTGGTCAATAAGAGAAGGATCAAGAGAACCACGGAGCAAGGACCGGTTACCAAACCTGCATGGTTTCATAAAGAAGTGGAGAAGGGATTAAGGAATAGTTTATACAGGTATAAGGAAAGAAACTGCACTCCATACTGTCAGGGAAAAGAGATAGACAGACCAGTGCAACGCCATTTTGATTGGTGTTGTGAGGCACGCTGTAAACACATCAGCAGGAAATTCGGCACTTTGGGGGAGAGTTTGATGTGCCTCACAGGCAGCAAGAAGAATGCAATCCTTCAGTGAAGATGCCGAAGAGCTGGAACTCCAGTCTAGGCGCTGAGTAACCAATAATCACAATAAATAATAAGCAATACAGGAACAGAAACACAGACACAAAACACACTTAACTAGAAGTACACCATACCTCTAGAAAAGCTTTCACAATGATTCCAGCTGCGGAGCAGTCGAAGACATAAATTGAAGGTGTTTTTAGCCATGAATCAAGGTCAGTAATAGGAAGTGGAATATACTGTGTGTAACTCTGCAAAAAGAGGGGAGAATAACCGCTTCATTAATACATTTATAATAAGTACATGCAGTAACCAATGCAGGATCCTAACAATATTGAATAATTACCTTGTTAAACACCCAAATCTCGCCATTAGCTGTAGGCTTTGGTACACCGTGCCCATTATAGTGGAACAGGACCCTTTCTGATTTGGCATATTTGCGGCAAGTATTACAAAGCTTCTTAACTTCCTCCACTGTTGGATCCAGCTGAAGCTTGTAACGAGCCTGCAAGTGCAATGCCCAAAGGGCATAAAGATGTAAATTAAGATTATGAAAGTACCACATAGATTAAACAGGAAGGTAAATTCCTCACCTTAGGTTGCCATCGTTCATACTGTGAGTGCAATGTTTTTCCAATATTTTCAAGGGCTTTCGGAGGTGCCATAGAAAATGGATCTGTTAAACAAAGGAATGAAAATTATGAACACATCTCAAGTCAACTGTATAAAGCGCAATAACTGTAACAAATACAATCTTATCAACACTCACGAATCACCATGATGGTCAAAATCTGGTGAATTTCTACTTTATATATAGGGTTATGGACTAAAAACCATCATGAACATTAACAAAATAAGTTTGTAGCTTCCAGAACAAAGTGAAGTATCTTAGCCTAGAAAAGGTATTCCTCTATATCAGAAGCTAATGGTTAACTTTAAATTCAAACGTGGGATAGGTGCAAAAAGAATAATAAGAAAATTAGAGGAAAAATACTCTTATTTTTGGAAGATAAACTAAAAGAGTAGCTTTTGAGAATAGTAGGTGTCAGATGAATTATTTGTTGCAGTAAATTCTGTTACAAATATGTTCAAACAGCATACAGAAATACAAAAAGCTCAACAGAGTAAGAAACGATTCCACTGAAATGATGAAAAGCAGTTCATTTTCAGTGTATTCTAACACGCAAGACTTCTCATCCGGTGATGAGCTGAATTTCACAGATAAGATGAACAGAACTATAGACTGCAGACAACACTATTTGTCATCAGCTGCCTGGAACTTTGGACGAAAAGAAATAGGCATTTACCTATCCAGCACTCCATTCTTGCACAAGGAGATATTTTAATTACATCTGGCGGATCAACACTAATGTTTAAACACAATACAAGTGCAACACATCCGGTCTTCATCTGCACTACCAAGTCCATTGTTAGTAAATGTGATGTAATAATGTAAAATATGCAGAACAATTTATAAAGAAAATAACATCCAATGGCCAGACAAAAGGAAACAATATAACCAAAATGAACCAAAGAACAATATTCCAATCAAAGCAGGCAGCCATTAGAATAGTAAACAAAAGAATCAACAAAACTTTCAACTGTGCCTTGATTTACACAGTGCATAGCCTCCGTATAATTTCACAATAGATTGCATATATCTGCACGCATCTTTTTTACAAAGCTCAACAGTGGATGGCAAAAATGCAACACAATGCTAAGGCTCTGTTTTCCTAAACAGGATTAAACGCCGTGACACGGCATGTAAAAGCTACGCAGGCCCAGCTGTGTTTGTCCGTGTAGCCCTGACTATTAGCTAAACAATGGCTCACCCTGTATTGTGTTTACCATCTACGAAAATATGGTGCTCAGAAAAGGAAATATAGGCAGCAAACTCCAAGGAACTATGTTTGAAGGGTCGAAGAAAAGATTAATGTTCATCATAGTTTGTTACACCAAGTAACTCTACAGAATTCTAAACAAGATCTGGGAAAACTGAACATCTGTAACACAGAAGCATACTTTTTTGGTCCAAAAGCATGGACAAAGACACTGTGTGCTTGGATGCCAGCTTTGTAACAGTAAAACCTCTTAATCCTGCAGTGACACCAATACGTTGGGTAGCAAACTTTTAAGCTGGCTATTAAACAACTTGATCCAGGATTTGTCCACGTTTGAACTTATAGCTTCACCACAAGCAACCAGTAACAATAACTTTTTTTATAGCAACATGATGCCAGCCATTCTGAATGCAACAGTGACTATTGGAGTATTTGTTTTCAAGAATTGCATGACCTCAATTATTACAAAAAGCATTTTGTGTACACAGAATTTTGTAAATCTATGTTGATAGATCCCACCACAGATCCAGAATACACGATATTGTAGACCTGTTAGGAAACTCCAATGGTAAATAATGTTTCCAAGCTAATTGGAATTTTTATACAAAGAAAACTGGCCGAAAAGCCGGTGATCACCATGCTGAACTTATTTGATCAACGGAATTTGCATGCCTATGACATGATTGACATCAGACACAATGTTGAGTTTCAACTATACTGGCCCATTATGTATCAATTATCCTTGGCTATCGTGGCATCGCCTAGGCATTGTGAAGGGAGTGGGTTTCCATAGAGTTTTGGCTACGCCATAACGCCTAAGCAATGTAAGGGAGGTGGGCCGCCACGCATCGCCACGATGCCACAAAAAACATGCAATTATCATTAAATGAGCGGACAGTGTGACCCAATAAACGAGTAACGGCAAGTTCTTTGATTGCGGGGCAGTTCCCCAAAATTTAATACAGATAGCATTTGTGGAAAAAATAACATTTTTGTTGTGCTCAGGATGTGCATTATGATTGTTATGCTTGTGTCATACTGCTACCGTGACTTCGCAAACCTCATTACATCTGAAATAATATTTTTGCAAAGAATGATAAATGATGCTGAGTCTGTAGGTTACATAACCACTAAGCTCGAGTAGCAACCGACCCAAAGTTCCCATTTTTCAGCTCAAACGGCTACGCGTGCGACTAATTGCAGTCCTACGAATCTCCGTCCGGAGCACGAAGGCACCGAATCCAGCGAACAATTAAGAAGCAGGAGCAATAAAAATAGCAGCTGCATACTGCGCTGGGTCCATTACCCGGTCCTTGGGCCGCCACTTGGAGACGATCCCGCTGGTAGATGGCCCGGCCGCGGTGACCGCTGCCTCGTCGAGCCCCTCGTGGCGCTGCTCGCACAGCACCACCAGCTGGGGCAGGTACGCCACCGGTGCCGGCTTCTCCTCATCGGCCTCCAGCCCATTCCTGGGCTCCGGTCCGTTGGCGACGGGGAAGTCATCCGTGATGTGGCTGTGGCGGTGATTCAGCAGTGTCGCCGAGGGCGAGGCCGGTGAGGGCGACGGCGAGGAGGACGAGTGCACGAGCCTGGACGCCATGAGATCTCCCAATGCCATCTACGCTAGCTCTTGCTCCTCGTCACCCGGCAGCCATGATGGAGGTCGGTCTGGGCGCTTGGTTCACCTACATCGATCGAATCCGGCCGGCGAGACGAATCCGGCGGGTAGAGCCAGGCCACAGGGTGGAAAGATTGGTAGGAGGTAGGTGAGGAGGGGTTTAGGGTTAGGGTTTGGATGGATGCGGCTGCCTCCGAGGAGAGGGGAAGCGGCGAGCGGAGAGAGAGAAGCAGTCCAGGCGAGAGGCGACGACAGAGAAGACTGACGGGGAAATTTTCTCTTTTTCTTTTCTTTAAAAAAAACTTGAAAATGGATTCTCTCTCGTTTCCGGTTTGTTTTTTTTTTTTTTTGAGATGGTCGTTTCCGGTTTTTTACCAGTTATGGCGAGGTGGTCCGACCGTATGAGACGCGTAGGCTCGTGGCCGCGTACTTTATTTTTCGTTTCCTGAATTCTGTTCCCGTGATGTTTAGGTTGGCCAAACTCAACTTTTCGACCAAAAATAGCTTAGATGAGTCTATAAATGAGATTTTGATTTCTTGACGTCAAGACCATATGGAACAAATTTACACTAGTTTTGGAGCTACATAACAATTCAACAACCATTTATAATCATAAAATAACATAGTTGATCCGAAGCATCATTTGTACCTCTTATATCTTGTTAAATTGTTATTGCGGACCGGGGCAGCAATGAATTTACTTAACTTATCGAAGGTTTTTCTTTTTGGCTTACTTAGATCCAATAACTTCACAACACAAATCTGAATTTATTATATTTCTCACAATGCACCATGCGAAGCCAACTCTATATATAGTAAAGAGGATGGTTGCATCACTCATCATATTTCTTAGAGTTTTATCATACATTATATTTCAGTCGATGGAGGATTAGTCCTAAAATTTGAACATGCAAGACTAGTCCTAAAATTTTCACAAATGCTAATAAGCTCTAAAGACAAAAAACAATGGCTAAGTGACATCAAGGCAGAATTCAAGAGTTTTATCATGATATTTTTTTCATAAAAGAAAAAACATCCAGAGTGTTTGTTGAAAGACAACATAATTCCTTTATATTGGGTTGTGAAGGATTGTGAATGCGCCAGCGGAAGAGGCTTGCATGAAAGTCATGCCCAATGATCGACTTCGATGGTGGGAGGCATGCGCAAATCTTCATTATGTGAGATGACGGGTGCGAAATGTGCCAACAATATGATGTACGTGACGTATCACCGGAAAGGTGGTCAAGTAGGCTAAAATGTTATGGGGGTGACATGTCATCACCCGATAGGTCGTCACATAGGTTAAAATGTTGTTTGACATGTGCCGACACTGAAAGATAACCACATAAGCCAAAACCCTCCCCATGAGCTTTCAACTATACGCGTGTTTAGTGGAACGTGTCCTATCACATGTCAAGAATTATGAATCTCGGTACACCATACATTCTGCATCTATGTATATGTATTGCAACTAGTTTTATAATAAACTGAGCGTGGTAGTGAACGGAAAAAAAAAGGGAAGAGAAGTAAAAAGCTGATTTTGCGGTTCACGCAGCACAAAATGACGAGTCCTTGGACCTTGGTTAGCTCTGGCAGTAACCACACACCCATTCGATTACTTCATATGTACATTATTATAGAGTAATAACGCAAGTCGAGCATGTGCTTGTCCGGTGAATGGCTCACGTGCACTTCGTCTTTGATCTAACCATATCAAAAGGAAAACTTGATTGGAGTTCAAAATGTAGCTATAGAATTAGCGAACACTTCTTTATGTTAAAGATTTGGGGAACATGAGCTTCGATGTTGCGCCACATCTCCCCTCTTCCTATTCCAGGGCCAACAGGTCACATGCCTCGATAAACTAAGTTGATATCCTCACGCTTTGCTGTGGGACATGTTGAGGATAGAAGACATACCAATGTAAAATGTAAATGAGATCTCAAAGAATTCATATACTGTTTTAAGGATAGGAAAAAGCTTATGGAAAATTAATGCACTTCGATGTAATATGTGACGATAGCTGATTTAGCTTTTATGAAGCAGTGATATATGCATATAACCTTTTACACACCTAAACAACAAATAAGGGGACAACACTTGAGGACGACACTCTTACAATTTCAAAGAGGATCAGTCAAAAAAACAATTTCAAAGAGATTAGTATTAGCTTATGATAATTGATGGTATACACTGCAGGTATAACATCTCTGTTAATTTAAATAACTTATGACAGTTGGTTGTGTACACTGTAGGTGTAGCATATCTCATCTATAAGAAATTATGATGAGCATTTTTCTAGGTTGGCCAGTGGAAGTTTGTCGAGTAAGGGGCTTAGGGGCCGTTTGGCACCCCTCCTTCATGCTTCAGCCCCACTGTTAGCTCACTGTACAAACTGCTCCGAAAGTTGGATGAGCTGAAATTAGTTGCTCTACCCGGTCCTGGTTCATTTCGAGCAACAAAACTGCTACACTGTACAAACAGGAAATATGTTAGGTGGAGCGGAGCCCGGGCCAACGAAGCCTAACTGTAATTGTCGTGAAGAAAATAAGTAATCCGAGCTACTCTTGTGAGAGCATGAACTGTTTATATATGATCAAGAAAAAATATGGAAAATGAAACAATTCAGTGGCAGTGTGGACAATCGTAGTGGATGTATATAAACATCAGGAAACGATGAACTGATGAACCAAATGTAATTGAGTTAAGGGAAGCAAGGTATAACTAACACCTTACGAGTTCAGGTAACTTTGTAACTAACACACGCAACGCAATATAGAGCCCTGATGCCCATGAACGCACACACGCACTCTACCTAACTCTTTTGTATTAAAGCTAAGCTGTTTACATGTGACAAGGAACACGCTCTGAGAAACACTTTACTAGTTCACAGGTGCGCAGGCTCAGCAAGTTCAGAGCCAGAGGTGCATGTTCTGCTCCTCTTCTCCTCTTTCTTGGTCCCAGAAACATATTGATCTGTGTGCCAGCATACCTGCAAACTCCGAAGGGAACCTGTCCGTATTTAACAGACAATATTTAGCAGGTTGATAAACCTGGTCAAGGAGCAGCAGTCGCAAAAGAAATCTGCACGCATTTTCCTCGATAACCTTTCGTTTCACCTGCCTTTTTAAAGCAACATCAAGAAGCTACTGAAATTATAGATTTTCAGGCTTCATCTTGTTCGGATAACAATAACCATCAATCAAGTGCTTTGTGAGTTATTCAGTGTCAATAAAGTCCGTCTTCCAGCAACCACTCGTCTCTAGCACTTATTTCTTTCATTCAAGAATAAGCTCAATGGACCTAGAAGAAAAGCAATTTGATTGGGGGGAACACTGAATCTTACATACCGTAAGATACCGGGAAGGTGAAGGGGAAACCACTTCTAACATTGCAGTTTCCATCTCAAGATTCATAAGATATGCAAATGCATTCATTAGCTTCTGTAAACCAAATAAAAACAGGTTCAGAAGCATTTTGACATATAGGTTTGGAGATGACTATGTACAGATAGCACTAACAAAAGCCTATGATTACAGAGACACCTCATGACACTGCAGAGTCATCTCGTGCCTCCTTTTCTGTGCAGCTTGGACAAGCAGAGTCAGCAGGGCTTCACATACCTGCGAAGTGTCTGCTTGATCCCCAGGATCGTCTTTCAGTGAGTACGCCATCCATGCATGACCTAGCTTCCGCTCTGGCCGGACCACTACTGATCCTGAAACCTCAGCGTCCTTTCTCGTCACAAGACCATCACTCTTCTACCCTACCTTGGCACAAGCAGTTGTGAGCATGCTGCCATTGCAGCTGAAAGTGGCATTACAAACTGGGATTCTGGTGGAATTGCCATCGGCAGCAATTGGAAGTTCAAAGTGAGCAACGTGAGACAGAGCTGTAAGCACATTGGCACACGTGAATTAAATTTACCGAGGATATGAAGTTGCTGATGCATCCTCCATATTCGTATCATCCACCTCCTTGACAGTATATATGTCATAAACTTCTGAATCTATTCATCAGCAAAATAGGTTGTGGTCATGTATTTACACTAGTATTGCATAACGTCAAATAAACTGATTCCTACAAAGATTAACTTCCTACTTCAATCGCACCAGTAGTGGCAGCAGTAGTTTCTTTAGAAACAACTACTTTCTTCCTTCTTGTTAGACATCCAATTTAAAAGTTAGTAACCTAAGCCTTTGGTGGCACTTGAACCTTGACATGTGCAGCTGAACTTCAGCAGTTTCTGAAGAAACTAATTCAGTCCTACAGATTTTGAAGAACATCTAGAGGCAAGAAAGTTACAAACCTTCTGATGGAGCCAGTGAAATAATATCAGATTCAATTGCTTCAGCGGCTGTTGGCAAGTACTACTCCCATATAAGTGGAAGAAAGTTGCATACAACAGCACCCTCATCAAAAGTGATAATCCTGCAGGGAACATTGTAATAAAATGTGCAACATTACAACTGTTGTTGTTAATTCAGGCGGATTTACTCTTGTTAGAAATCAAGATTTACTCTTGTTCAGACGGATGCTTTTCTCTGTCGACGAGTCTTGGGAAAATTAAGTAACAATACTGCCTTCATGAAATCCCAATAGGCATAGTCTTGGGCTTTAAGGCCCAGGCTACAACTCCTGGGGACAAGCCGTGCTTAGCTAAAAGGGAATAGCTTCATACGAAATGGCACTTGAAAATACTATACTAGTCAGCATAAATTTAAGACAATGCATATTGGAGTAAACCTATAGTCGCAACCATCAAGTCTGCTTTTTCCAGGAACCCGATGACCACATTGCGTGAATCTTCCCAGAACCATCTGCCGACACCCATGTTGCCTGAAAACGTACACCATGGAATCTTTCACTTAACCTGCATGGTTTGTAGTTGTACAACTGTATATGTAACTTGCCAAATCAATTGTGGCAAGGAGATGCTTCCCATTACAGCTCTCTCTCTCTATCTCTCTCTCCTCCTTCACTGCTCATCGTTTTCAGCACGCTTTATACTTTTTCATCTCTCCTTAATTCCCGTGCCGACGCTAAAATGGCACGTAAAATGAAACGGAGGGACTATCAATCAGAGCATGCGCAACAACACTTACCTGGAAGACGAAAACCTAAGTACACAGAGATACCGAAAAAGAAAATCTACATTATCACTCAAAACTTGATTTTCTTGTTGGAACTCACAGAAACTTGAGCATAAATAATTGTCCGTTGTCAGAATAAGAGGATGAGTGTACCTTATTCTGGCGTCTGGCTGCTAATCATATCTGGTCTTGTTTCTGTTCGCAGAAAAAAAGGATCATTTTAACATTTGAACATTTAAATTCATTTCAACAAGGTACAACCATATTTGCCAGATTGTAAATGACATTGCCACTTTGCGAGCAATGTTGGAGGAGAAAATAAAAGGTTCAGTAAATACATAATTGTCATAGGAAACAGCAATTAATCTAGTAAACACTAGCTGGAAACTTACTTTTGTCTTGTTTGATTCTATCATTCCACTCTTTAGTATTATTCTTTATCTCCCTAGTATTTGAGTCAGCAAGCTGTAGGTCATATGCACCTGTACAGAAGATATTGTTGACCCATTGCATAACCGTACATGGATGTATAGCTGTAATTAATTCAGTTTCATCATTTTGAACTCACAACGGCAATAAAGTCATTGTTATGAAGATTATTTCTGAGCACCATGGAATCCACAAAAGAAAAAAAAATCAGCAGTCTTATGCAGGAAGAGAATTTTTCGACATGAAAAAAAAAACACATCAAATGAAACTAAAATGCGAGCTGAGACACAAGTATGCCATGCCAGGCTACTATATGACTGTATCTAAATGTTAAGCCACTTTATAACAAGCGATAAACAAGGAAAAAGCTGATGCAATGGGAAAAAAATTTACCAAAAGAGAGTGCAGGACATCTTCAACAGCTTCGGAATGGTGTACTGTCTCAATATATTGGACACAAAGCTTCTTAACTCTTTTTCTTCTGAAGCTGTAGGCATGGCAAGAATGTAAAACATTTTGGAAATAAAGAAGTGAACTAAATAATATGGCCAACCTATCATTTGAACAAGGAAATCGGAAATCATATCAGGTACAGTAGAAAACCTGATATTATTTACAAACTCATAATAGCAAGTATCATGGTCTTATTCTTTTCCCATTTGCCAGGCAAGTAGACAGGACTACAAAGTTTTCATGTTTTTTGCATATATTGACGAATGACGATAATGTGCTCGAGGAAGGCTCACATCTTTAGCCGTGGAGGAAGGCGATGAGGTTTTGAAGATGGAAAGGCTTGAGAAATCGAGCATCGCCTTCTTTACGGGCCTTTCATTAATCTGTAGCCCTAGTAGAAAAGACAATCTCAGAAAATCCCTCCTCTGTTTTTCTTTTTTAAGTACGAACTGAAGAGAGAAGGGGAAGGAAAGGAAGAGAGAAGCGAACTCACAGAAAGCACCCGGGCGGGCCTGTGAGGGCTTGCGCTTGACTCGGGACTATAATAGGCTTCTACTTCGCCGCAGGCTTCGAAGATGAGGCGGCCGCCATGGCCGGCGGTGAGGTCATGACGTCATGTGTTGTCAATTTACGACCTAGTTTTTTTTTTTTAGAGGCAACTACGGTAGGCAAGAAGCCTACCTGAACCATATATTAAAGCTCAAGTCACATGATTACATCACAGAGAAGGCGAAGACGAGAGAAACTGGGGACACAGCCCCACGCAAAGAAAAACAGAGAGAAATAGAAACGATGTACTACATGCTTAAAGCTAAGGCATCACCCCAACATTTCAGAGATTGTGCATTAGCAGCCTTGGAACACCTACTAGACCAAAGTTCTAAATCACTTGCGCACTGACGCCTCATCTGATCAATGGAAAGCTCCCGGTTCTCGAAAGCTTTAGCGTTTCTCGTCTTCCATATGGTCCATAGAGCGGCGGTGAGCACTGTGTTTCTGTATTTTGCATTCTTTGAACTCCACACCGCGGCTGCTATTTCCCAGAGCTGTTGAACATAATGCACCTGACCAGAATCTCCATGGAGCAGGCCAACCGAGCCCCAGAACTGCTGCACTTTTGTACACTGGGCGAAGAGGTGGAGAGAAGTTTCGGGTAGCGAACAGTGCGGGCAGGCATTTGAATCGTGCCAGCCATGGTCATGCAGGAAAACCTTAGTGCGAATGCGGTCCCGATGGAGAAGCCAAGTGAAAATCTTACACCGCGAAGGGGCGAAATTTTCCCAGATGTGGGGTGCAAAAGGATCAATGGGAGAACCAGCAAACCGAAGAAGGTATGCGCCGCGTGCAGTGAAAGGTGCAGCAGAATGCCTGAGGGTTCTAGTGTCGGAGACTTGAGGATCCAAGAGAACAGAAGATAGGCGAAGGGAAAGGGCGTCCAGTTCAAGCTGAGCAGCTGTGGTCAGCCTGTTCCGCAAGGCAAGATTGAGACCAGGAAGGAACACCGCGGCAACCGAGATATTGGGGCGAACCGAGTGGGAGAAGAGTGCAGGGTAATCATGGGCTAGAGGCTGGTTACCATCCCACAAGTCGAGCCAAAAGGAAGTTGTGCGGCCATCTCCAAGAGTTACCATGGTTGCCTCACGGTAAGAAGGAAGCTGCTCCATAAGTGTCTTCCATGTCGCCGTGTCAGTTTGCTTGACATCACCAAAATCCTTGGAGGATTCCCACCCATATTGTGAATGAAACCAATGCTGCCAAGGCGTCGTAGAGGTGGTGTGCAGACGATTCAAGAATTTCTGTACCAAGCACTCATTCTTCTTGTACAAGTCGACAATGCCCAGTCCCCCATTTTCTTTTGGCTGGCACACATCCTCCCAAGCTACTTTGCAATCCTTCCCTTTACATGAGTCATTGCCAGTCCAGAAGAATGCTCTGCCTTTTTGTACAAGAACATGCAGAGTTCCTTTTGGCAGCAATACAGCACACATAGCAAAAAATGGGTAGAGCTGTGAGCGCACTTGTAACCAGGGCCGCCCGACCCCCTTGAGTAGCAAAATTCCCCATCCATCCTGCCAGCATCTTGTCATGTCGTGAGATGAGAGGCTGCATGTCTTCATGCCGCAGCTTGACCGTGGAGAGAGGGAGGCCAAGATAAGGCTGTGGAAAACTGGAAACATCACAGCCCAAGACGGAAGCCATCTCTTGTACTATTTGCTCATCGATATTTAGAGGCAGGAAGGTGGACTTGTCGAAGTTGATTTGCAGGCCGGTATCACTCGAGAAAAGCAACAGGATATCCTTGAGGATTTTAACTTGCTCGAGGTCCCCCTTCATGACGATGAGCGTGTCATCAGCGTATTGCAACACCGTGCACAAAGCATCAGGGACAATCGGATGTTGAATGAGTCCTTGACGAGAAGCTTGCTGTACCATCTGCTGGAGTACATCTGCCACTATGATAAAAAGGTAGGGTGAAAGAGGGCAGCCTTGCCGTAGGCCTTGCTTGCATTGGATCCATGGGCCGGGCACGCCGTTGAGCACAACAGCGGCCTTGCTAGAGATGCACAACGTCTTGATCCACTGGCGCCATCGGTCACCGAAACCTTTCGCTTGCAGGATTCGGTCAAGAGCAGACCAATTAACTGAATCGAAAGCCTTTTGAAAGTCCAGTTTAAGAATGACCGTGGGCTTCTTCCTCTTGTGACAAGCTTGGACTAGCTCAGCTGCATATATGAAATTCTCCGAGATGCTGCGCCCTTTGAGAAAACCTGTCTGATCAGGATGAATGATGGCTGGGATTAGAGGCTGCAGACGAGCCGTGAGAGCCTTGGGTATGGCTTTAGAGTCACAGTTTTGGAGCGAGATAGGGCGGAATGCTGCTGGTGTATTGGCCCCGGGTTTTTTAGGCAGAAGAACAATGTAGGCCTGGTTGATTCGCTGCAGATCAGCTTGATGGTGGTAGAAATTCAGAGCTACTTGAAAAACGTCATCACCGGTTAAATCCCAGGTCGCCTTGTAGAAAGAAGGGCCGAAGCCGTCCGGTCCCGGTGCACTGTCTGCTCTCATTGAGAAAATAGCTGATTTGAACTCTTGCTTCTGAAAAGGGACCTCAAGGGCTGCCGATTGGAAGGAGTCGAGCTTAAAATCCTGAACCAGGTCGTCAAGCTGCAGAACCTGGGTGACTTGCCTCTCCGTCCCTAACAGATTCTTGAAAAAGGAATGAAGGACCTTTTCTTTGCCGGCATGGCTGACAAACTCTGTGCCTTCAAGCTGCAAGACTCGAATCTGATTATGCTGCATCCGGACTGTAGCACAAAGATGGTAAAATTTGGTATTTTCATCACTGAGCCTACATCTCTTCAATTTTCCTCTCTGGCGCCAGTAGGTGGCCAACAAGGCTAGTTGCTGATTGTAAGAATCCCTGACCAGTGACCGAAGTGTAAATTCCGCAGCAGAGAGGGCCCAGGCTTCCTCGCACTTGTCAATGATGGAGATGACTACTAAGCAATTCTGCATGAGAGCACTTGGTTGCTTCAATTCCATTGCCCATGCCTTCAGATCCGCCCTGGTCCTACGACCTAGTCCTTTACTTCTGGGCTATTTTGGAAAATACTAGGGGCATGTTTGGAAGTCATGTATCATTTTACACCCGTAATGGTGTTACACCTGTAATTTATTGTGCACAAGAAAACTTCTGTAATACATTGTATTTTTTCTCCCCTGTAATCAGCTATTTGGGTAACCGAAAACAGCCATACATTACACTGGCATGACCGGAAGCACAGGCTTTGCAAAATTGATTACTCAAGTGCCAAATTGAAAATTCAAAGGTGAATAAATCCACACATCAGTGATCAAATTGGATCCACAAAACCCTGGACAGGACATCAAATTCAAAGCGCTGCTTTAGAAATTGAAAACTTGATCGGATCCATACATCAGAAAGAACTGTCATGTATCCACATCCGTTGAAGGAAGCAAGCTAGGGACAAAATTAGAAGCAAGTAGGCCAGGAACATTGGAAAATCGTTCGGGCTTCCTCGTAACAAAGCAACGAGAAGAAGATGAGCCGCTATCTCTGGAAAGTGCTCGCCATAGCGGGTGAAGACATGGAGATTGGTCACCTACGAGTCCTCTGGCGCAGAGCGACGACGAGATCGGGAAATCGATGGAGCGGCGGGATGCAGGACCAGTGACACCGCCGAAGAGCTTTTGGTCTGCCGCCCGTTCTTCTTCCCTTCCCTTCTCGCCTGTACCTCGCTGTGGGGGATCCGGGAGGCAGCCGCCGTCGTCGACGAGATCCACGGGACCTCCGCAGCTGCCGTCGGAGATGGGATCCACGGGACCTCCGCAGCTGCCGTCGGCGATGGGATCCACGGGGCCTCTCCTGCTGCCGCCGTTGACGATGGACCTCCGTCACCGCCGCTGTCCACGAACGCCGCCGGCTGCGTCAAGAGGACGAGCCCGATAGATGTCGTTTTATTTTCAGGGCCTCCTCATACGATTTTTTCTATCCGACGGAATCGGAGGAAACCGGCCCATTCCGGCAGTAATATTAGTGGGCTCACCGGTCTTCCAAACAGTTTTTTCCGACACGGTCCGGAAAAATAATGGGCTGGTATTTTACACCAGTTTTGGCCCGATTACCAGCCTTCCAAACAAGCCCTAGTGGAGCTGAACAACTGTCAGTGAGAGAGTAGAGGGGCAAAGGCCCGGGTCGGCTCAGCTGATGTCAGAGATAAGAGTAGAGGCCTGTTCCGTACCCTTGTTCGATTCCGATTGAAATTCAGGAAGCGATCCCGCGCAGGATTCCATCTCTTTCCCTGGCCCGCGCCAGCATCCCCTGCCCCAATAAATTCAGAATCGCTTGATTTCGTCTCCTCACCCCTGAGATAGGCATCGCCGCAGCTCGCATCTATCATGGGGCAGCTGCATCTGTTGCGTCTCATGTCTATGCAGCGGCAGCGACGCCGGCGGGAAGCCCAAGCGCCCGGTAGTCGTGGTAAGCCTCCTCTCCTCCAATATTTATCTCTATTCTAGCGGCTAAGACAGAAGACATGGTTGCTACTGCAGTCTACCGATGTGATTTCCAAAAAAAAAAACAAAAAACTCTGCTTTTATGGATCTGCTGTTCAGTTTCCTGCAGACTGATTTTGGATGGATCTCGCCGGCTAGCGAAATCAAAATCTTAATTATTGAGTAGGAGAAGGTTCCCTTGTCATCCCCTTATTTGTTTCATGTGGATCTGTTCACAAACAGCTTCTGTTATCCATTTGCTTGATGGAGATTTCTACTGGGATCTCATTGATCAAATATCGCTACTAATCTTATTCAAGCAAATTCTTTCGTTGCTTAACCGGTTTTACGCTAGGATACAAGATGAGCCCTGTCAGGTAGATATAAGGTCAAAAGTTGGGTTATCCGTTAGGTTATGAATTGCAAAAGCTGCTACCCTCCACCGTCTTGTTCCTTTTGGCTCAAAATTTAGAAAGAAAATTGAACAAATAACTCTTTTTCTGAGCCAAGTTGTAAGTGTCGCTGCACCAAAGTTTAACAAGGGAAAATGTTTAATTCCTCCATGCGCTTTGATGTGCTTGAGGTTGTTGTTTTGTTCCTCATATCTCAATACATTTTGTGCCACAGATGGAATGTTTGCTTCACGGACTAAAAGAAAACGCTCACCTTGCCAACAGGATGGCGATTCTCTGGCTCATGAAAAAAAGATGTACAGAGGCCCAGGCCTTCCAGAGGTATGGCAAAGTGTTGATAATGAAAGACCTTGCGCAAGTAAATTATCATGATAATTGCTTGATTGTGCAGTTTGATGAACCTATGCTAGTAAAATAGTGTTTATGAACTGATTTTTTAGTGCTGTGATCTCTCACCAGCCTGCTTGAAGTGTTGTATAGTAATGCAGAATTGTTTCCATGTAATGCTTGCTCCGAGGCATATAATGTCGCAAGCATTTTTAGGCATCCAATGCATAAAAACGGTGTTCTCTAGACTTGTGTGCTCTCAAGTTTCTATCAATCTCAGCTCTTGCCGTGAATGTTATTATAGTCTCAACATTGAATATACAACATCAACATCAAGTCGGGTAGGCTTACATTGAATATACAATCTGAAAAAAAGTTGATTGCTTTGTAGAGAGGTCATACCTCAAAAGTCTTAGGAGCCATATATTTGTGTTATGTGGGGAAACAAGTATGTTAGAAGAAACAAGAAGTCCATAGCCGAAGGGTCAAACTAGGAGGATTGGAATCATTGCTTGCCAAATAAGTTAGTTGAGTCATTGATGATCAGGATTGTTAGTTATTATCAGAGTTAGTTCAGAATAGGACTTTGTACTTGAGTCGGTTTAGATGTAAACCAGCCGGCTATTTATACACGTCTAGATCAATGAATAAAGGCAAGCAAATTCAGAATACAACCTATCTATCTCTCCCTATGTTCTTAAGCTTTGGAGGTATTATAAACATAGTTATCGAGCCACCCCATAATAATTTATCTCCATTAGATATTATTACAGGCATACATTGTAACTTATGAGCGCTGTCAGATGGCACTCTTTATCTGGTCTGTTCAGTCCATTATCTCAACATTTTAGTCACACAAAGGTTCATTTCATGGAAATAGCTATGCATCGGACCAGTCGTGTGACTTCTGTACGATCCTGCAGCATGATTCACTGATCTGCCCTGTTGAAGCCAGGCATCATTGTTGGTATGAAGCTAAAGTCAGAACCGAGTCTACCAAATTTTTTTTCTCTAACACGTAGGAGAGCTGTGTATCATTTATACTAAGAAGAAAAGAGGGGCTAGAGCCCATACAACACACCCCCCACACACCCTAAGTTTCTTGACAAACAGGCGCGCCTTTACATATAAGAACAACCTCGACTAACTAGACCTAATCAGCAGGCAGTGGGGCTGTTAAGAATGAAATCCCTTTAGCCCCAGCCATCTCCCATAGACGCCGTTCCTCGCCAGCTTGGACTAACCCAGCTGCTAGACTGTGAGGAACTCCATCAAAGACACAGCGATTCTGGTGATTCCAAATTGTCCAAGCACCCAAAATTATGAGAGAGTTGAGTCCCTGTCTTGCCATTCCTCCTGCAGCTTCACTGACACCTCTCCACCATTCCATGAAACACAAAGCTTCAGGTTGTGGTGAGAGTTCCTGGAGGCCAACTCTGAGCAAGTGAAACCAAAATTGGCATGCAAAAACACGACACAAGAAGATGGTCAATACTTTTCGTGCTCCTGTTCACACAGCGGTCAATTTTCAGGATGGTCTAATCCTCGGCAAGCTAGGCGGTCAGCCGTCCAACATCTATTGTGCAACACCAACCGCATGAAGAAGCGGCACTTCGGCGGTGCCCACGTCTTCCAAATCCTCTCATATGGCTCAAACTGAACTGGACCCACAAACATCCCTTCATATGCCGACTTTGCTGAATACTTGGCACTAGGAAACAAGCGCCAGAGTGAATATCCATGCTGAGTCTACCAAATAATAATACCTATAACAGCACCCTTGTGTCCTTTCACGCTGTAGCTGCTAAATTTATTCGATTCTATTTATCATTACCTGAGATTTCCTGTTGTTTATAACTATATATAGATATTCTATTGGTACCTTATGCAAAGTTTGCTCTCCTTTCTATTTTATTTTTACCTTTGATTAGTACAGTTAACCTGTCCATCTTAGTTGGTGCAAATGGAAAGAGGCAAATATGGTTGAGCAGGACATGTCTGATTTGGATAGGACTATATTTATTCTAGTAATAAAGTTAGGTGTACACTTTGTAGAATCTGATCAGGGTACTGTACTTTATCTCTTTTTTCAAGTCACCACCATGAACACTTAGTAAAATCATGCGCGAATAACCAGGACCTGGGTTAGAATGTCACTCCTTTTATCTTTTTGGCTTCCATCAAAATCAACCATTTTCATTTACAATTATACTGTTGAATTTATCTCCCTTGCTTGTGCATGCAGGACATTTGGCATCATATACATTCTCTGCTGCCGATGCGAGATGCTGCCCGAGCCGCATCCGTGTCTCGTGCCTTTCTTCATTCCTGGAGATGCCATCCCACCCTCACTTTTAGTAGCGAATCATTGGGATTGAATGAAAATGCATGCGGAAAGGATGGATTGGCTAGTGTTTTCTCGAGCAAAGTTGGCCACATTCTGGCAATGCACTCAGGCATTGGTTTGAAGACGCTTCAGATTCATGTTCCCTCATATTTCAATACAAAGGATTATTGTTATCTCAACAGTTGGCTTCAGACTGCTCTCACACCAGGGACCGAAGAACTCACACTTATCTTGCATCCATTGAAGGGAAAGTACAATTTCCCAGACTCACTTTTATCTAATGGGAGTGGAGAATCTATCCGATATATTCACCTTGTCCGTTGTTCCTTCCACTCAGCAGCTACACTTGGTTGTTTAAGAAGTCTGACGAGACTGCATCTGTGTCTTGTGCGTATTACGGGGGAAGAGTTGGAGTGTCTTCTTTGCAATTCTCTTGCTTTAGAGCGGTTGGAAGTCAGATACTGTAATAGGATAGTTTGCCTGAAGGTGCCTTGCAGACTGCAACAGCTCAGCTACCTGGAGGTGATTGGCGGTGGCAGGCTGGAAGTGATAGATAACGAAGCTCCAAATCTCTCCAGTTTTATGTTTGGAGGAGACAATGATGTAAGATTATCACTTAGTGAAACACTGCAAATGAAGAGACTAACGATCCAGCGTTCCGGTTCAGTTTTTTATGCCCGTACTAAACTTCCATCCATGATGCCAAATCTTGTAGCTCTTACCCTACGTTCAGGCAGAGAGGTATGACATTTGACTGAGTAGTTTTTCTTTTTTCGAACCAATGAGCAGGAGCAATGCTTTTTCATTTAAGATAGATATTAAACAAAGGAAACACCGAAAACCAAACATGGTTAGCTCAAAACAACTATTCGCGCTGATGGCCATTGCTCTTGTGTTCATTTCCTTAGCTTGACTGATTAGTGATACGCAAATAGATACTACAGCAAGCTATAGATTGGAGCATAATTAATCTGGCATATTTATGCAGGCGGGCACACCAATGCTGCATAGCAAATTCCTTCACCTCAGACACTTGAGTATTAGCCTTAATGGAGTACCGTTTTCCCCGGGCTATGATTATTTGTCTCTGGCTAATTTTCTCAATGCTGCTCCTTCTTTGGAAACATTCCACTTGGATGTAAGTCACTGTTCATACTGATATCGTTTTAGTAGCTATATTTGTTGGAACCGTATAACTCGAAACTTGTCTTTTCCATTATAGGTATGGCAGCAACACATGAAGCATGTCTCGATTTTTACTGATTCCTCAGATCTGAGGCAGAACGAAGAACACCAGCATCACAGCCTCAAGAGTGTGACGATCAAAGACTTCTGCTGTGCGAAGAGTTTGGTTGAGCTGACACTCCATGTTGTTGAGAGAACAACATCACTGGAGTGCATGACATTGGAAGCCCCTCAGAGTATCCTGAGATGTTCAGATCGTGACAACAAATCTGGCAGATGTTTCCCAATGGATAGGGATGTTCTCATGGAAGCTCGTAGAGCAATCTTGGCCATCAGAAGATACATTGAGCCAAAGGTTCCCTCGACTGTAAAACTACAAGTTTTGGAGCCCTGCAGCTGTAATGATGTTTAACTTTAGATGCCTTGTTTAAGTTAGTTAATTCAATCTTAAATATGTGACTGATGTAGTTTTTGTAATGATTTCATGCTCTCATGGCGTCTTCTTTAGCCTTTTGTTATACAAAATTTATATTCTCTCTCGAGTACTGAAGATCAACAATGTGTCGTCAGTTTGTTCTTGTGTCCAGTAAACACAGTTACTAGCATTTAGGGCGTGTTTGGTTGCTGCCTGGCAGGCAGTTGCCTGGGCCAGGCAGCAATCACAGCCTCAGGCAATCAAAAATGAACGCCTGAGATTGTTGCCTGGATAGCTGGTTGCCTGGGAGGGTCTAAAGCAAACAGACCCTTAGTTTGATTTTCATAAGAAAACAGAGGAACGTTACAGGTGCAGAGATTAATGCGCCGCAAACGATATCACCATTCATCTAGACAGTATTGTCACCTGATCGACTTTGTCAGGACTGAGGCCTGAGCTGCTTGCTTCAGTCGCTTACCCTTTTTCTAGAAGGAAGTGCACGTTTGGACAGAACAAAGCGAAAGGTTATAACCGTTTTGGTTTTAGAAGCACACTACTCTACATCAGTAAGCTAGCAGCTGGACAAAAAAAACCGCAGTTATCTCAGTTGTATTCAACCGTTAACAGCAACCAGACACAGGTCGAACATCCCAAGTCCCTACTGTATACTGCCCTCAAAAAACAAAAAAGTCCCTACTGTATACCAGAAACAGTATTTCATGAAACTGCACAGAACAGGTTCTTGAAATCACATAGCAGATAAAATAAAAGACATCACAGGCCCAAGATCTCATGTTTGAAATGATAACTTTTGATTCAAATCATTTGGCACTTCAATCTCGATTGCCATCATATCAGGAAGCGCAAGCCAACATTTATAACAGAAGACATAGCAATAAGCAGACATACAAACTCAAATTCAACGAGGCAGACAGTAGTAATGGTTAACACTTAACAGCACACCAACACATCCAGATTCCTTGCATACCAAGCACCACATGATCTCAAGACTATCTGTAGACCCTTTCTGACATACTAATTCTCATCTCAACTAGTTATGGCAAAACCAATCCATAAAACTCTAAGGCGGCAAGATAAAACTCAAGCACTGACAACATGCGCAACAGATAAAACTCAAGCACCATTATCGATCATGCAGTTCAGTAGTGCAGAAAACGCATTTATCTCAGCTGTATTTGACCTTGAGCAGCAATCAGATGCATGTCGAACATCCCAACTGCTGTATATTATACCAGAAACAGAGCAAGTTCTTGATATGACATAGCAGATAATCCCATCACAGGCAATAGTGTACTCACTGATTGCCACCACATCAGGAAGCACAAATCAACATTTAACAGTAGAACAGTGCAGTTCAGTACTCCATTTATCACAGTTGTACTATTTGACCTTGAACAGCACCCAACTGTTGTATACCAGAAACAGAGCAGGTTGTATATGACCCATCACGGGCAACAGTGTACTCATTGATTGCCGCCACATCAGGATTTAACAGAATAACGGTGTTATGATCAAATTCAACTAGAGAACCGAATTCAACTAGGCAGACAGGAGTACTACTAGTTATGATCAACAGGACAGCAGAGTACATCCAGATTGCTTACATACGAAGTAGTAGCTCAAAACTATCTGTAGACGCTTCTATAACAGCACCACTAGTTGGCATCTCTCAAATGGACAAACCTAGAGAATCGGTTATGAACAGCAGTACTAGTATATCTCAACTTCCTGACAGCCCTACTGATTAACATCCGGTTCCTCTACTGACAAAATTAGAAGATCACGAGACGGTTGTACCAAGGGCGACTCACATGTCCTCCTCCTCGTCGTCGATCAGCTCGACGTGGAAGTCCATGCACACCTGGATCTCGGGGCGGATTTCGTCGAGGCGGTTCTGAAGCCACCCAACAGGGTCGAGGCTGTGCTCGCCCCGGAGCAGCGAAGCGGGGGCGGCCCTGATCCTGTTGGACAAGGGCACCGTCAAGAGCATCAGGTCCCCCGGGATGTGGTGCTTGACGGCGTTGAGGGCGTCGCCGCGGGAGCGGAGGCGACGGAGGGTTGCCCAGTCGAGTGGGTCGGCCTGGAGCTTGGGGAAGAGGGTGTCCTCGACCTCGACGAGCAGCGTGGCGACGCGCGCGAGCTTCTGGTCGCAGGTCCAGCCCAGCGCCTTCTTCTCCAGCACGGCGTTGAGGTACACGGGGGCGTCGCGGACCGCGTCGAGGGCGAGGATCTGGATGTGGTGGGGCTCCTCGATGGCGCCGATCGCGTGGACGTCGGCGAGGCTCCGCACCCTTGCAGCAGGTAGCGCCTCGAGCTCGATGGTCGCGTCCAGGCACGCCTGCAGCTGGACGGCGATGGGCTGGAGGCGGTCGATGAAGCCCTGCTGGTCGCCCTTGATCGCCACACGGGCCGCGGCCGTCAGCATGGCGGAGAACGGTCTGGCGAGGTAGGCGAGCGCGGCTGGCGTGTGATAGCTCGATCGCGCGCTGAGGCGGCGGATGGCGATGCCGCAGGATCCCATACGGCGCACCATGTCCATGTTCTCGGGGTTGATGTTGAGCGCGGGGAGGACGGTGCCATCAATCTCGATGAGGATGAGGGCGAACCTTGCGGATCCGCGCCGCCTGGCCGCAGATCCAGCCCGCGACCGCCTTCTGCATGACGAGCGCGAGGTAGTCAGGCGCGTGGCGGACGGCGTCGATCGGGTCGACGAGGAGTTCGCGGGGGTCGAGGACGTCCGCGACGGCCTGGAGCGCAGCGAGGCTGTTCACCTTCACGAGAGGGAGGGCCATCTGAGCAGCGGCCCGGAAGCGGCGGGGAGAAGGGATGATCGATCGATCGATCGGGCGTGGGTACTGGTGGGGTGGGTGATTGGGGTGCGGCGTGCGCCTCCGCGGGCGAGTTTTATAGCCAGTGCAGTGAGAGGGAGGAGGAGGGAGAGGACGGGCGCGCCGCGGGCGAGTTTAGGCGGGAAACCGATCCCCATCCACGTTGGATCTCAACGAACGCACACGGATGAAAGGAAGAAGCACACGGCATCGCCAACAGAAAACAACAGCGTGGGGTGAGTTTGTCTGCTCACCTCGTTTCACCCGCTTACGTCACCAGATTCCAAACTTCAAACGGGATCACCTTCTACACCGTTCACCACATTTCCAATTCGTTTGCACCCTTACTCTGCTCGCAATTTTATCTTCAAAATGATACCAGACATGACCATATCCAAGTACAAAATGTTTACCGCATTTTTAGGCCCACATGTCACACACACATGTGCATTCCCAACTTTTTCTTTACAGCAGAGACTGTTCGTAATCCACCACGCGCTTACCATTTTACTTAAATCCACACACGGAAAATTGAAAAATATAAACCATTGGGTATAATGAAATGCATTCACACGAGTCCGCCGGAACCATCACAAAAGTTTGCTTCTTTGCTCGGAGTTCCCTCGAACTCGCATTTGTCGAGAAGCAGGCGTCCACGCGTGAAGGCCCATTTCTGCCGCCACTTGTCGTCTCGGAGCAAAATCTTTGTCACACTCACACCGCCGGAAGAAGATTGCTTCCACTGTTTCGTAATTCAGGTGACCGCGACCCATCTAGAGATATCGTGGCATATTCGAAAGCTTGCCCAATCGCTCGACACACCTCACAAATTTACATGATCTCCTGTCCTGATCACAGACACCCATCCACACGCTTTCCTCTTCAGTTTGCTTTGCTCTTTTTTCCTTATATGCGTCGGTCGGGTATCTCCCAGAATTCAGCAAACATGTGATCATCACCATGGTCTCCCAGAATTCAGCAAACATGTGATCATCGCACCTTCTTATCCCATGAATCCCATCAACCCGTTTGGCCTTCTTGCTAGCTGTCTTTAGGCCTCTTTTGGTAGGCTTTGAAGTGGCTTTGGCTTATGACAAAAAGCTGTACCTCAAAAGCTAGGATAAATCATTTTGGATTGTGTATTATAAGTCATAAGCTAGTTTTTGTGGTTTTCGTTGGCTTCTCCTCTCTTTTTCTTACACATTCATTAGCATAAGCCGGACATAAGTAAATTTATCAAACGTGTCTAAGAGTGCTTTAGCATATCCAAAAAATTGCTCCATCAAATGCAAAGCCAAAGCTCATCTTTTATAAGCTGATAAAGCCATACCAAAGGGCCCAAAGTTTTTTCTTCGTGCACATGAATTAGCCTCCTCAGCTTATTTTCTAGCACTTAAAGCTGCATGGCTTCGTCGGACAGCTGCATGAATTTGCCATCTGACTGTCACCATGCTGTTGGTCACCGTGACATTTCGTCGAACACTGGCGATGCAGTTTTTTATGTCAACTGAGTGCTGCTCATTTTTCTGAACAAGACATTTCTGATTTCTGTGCAACATATGTATGTCACACCACCAGACACTGATATCTACTCCATTCCATGGGTTCTTGCCCCATTGCCGCAGAAGGTGCCCTATAAATCTCAGCTATTTCTTACTTCGAGTGAGCTTAAATCGGCATTGACATGTAATTGTTGTTTTTCTTGTTGGAATAGTATGTGAGGTGCACGAAGAGAAACTTTGGCCGCTACCACGTAAGTGAGCCACCAGTTGAGCATTTGCGTGATCCCCTGTACAAGACCGAGACGGAGATAATGAAGGTATGATGCGAATTTGTCTGTTCTCTTAAGTTGTTCGGCCACTCTATTATGATTATTTCTGCCACAACCAAAAGTATGCTTTGAAAATGTTCTGACAAAACTACAGTTCATACTCTTTGAAGATAATACTGTACGTAGTACTTCTCCCTGCTTCCCTGAGATGCTAAAACAAGAAATAAGTGTGGTGCCTAGTTAGCTTACCCTTAATTAAAGTGTTTCTTTAGGCCAGTTTTAACTCAATTTCCACTCTGAAATGTGACAGCTGTTATTGTGTAATGTGTTTCTTTTCTGTCCTTGTTATTACAGTATTGTACTTCTGGCTTCGGGATTTCTTCATTCAAAATATATGCTTCATAGGTTCTATTTTGCAGGTGGTTTGTCCAACGAAGCTATCCGACTAGTACTTGTTTGAACTGGCCTGATGGCTAGGACCTAGCCGTACACATAGCAGCTTAGCTCTCTCTTCTAGCTGCAAATGATGTGAGTTTAGGAGAAATAAGAGGTAGAGGATTTTTTCTTCACTAAATCTAATTAGTTTGATTTAGGGAGAGTTTATACTTGCTCTCTTTTAAAAGTCTTCTAATTCGTGCGGCGGTATCTTTGGAAAGGACTGGAGCGCCCAAAACCTCTGGCCGAACCGAGCCTGACTGACTGAACTGAAGCCACGCACGAAAGGAAATGGCGGCCGCCACTGTGCTCGTCTTCGTCTCCTCCTCCCGCGGCAACTGCCCCTATCCGTTTCACCGCCGCCACTCCAGGCCCCAGCTGCTGCGTTCCCTCCCCGCCCTCCATTCCCCTCTCCGCCGCACCTGCCCGCCGCTCCTCGCCCCCCTTCCGCGGCGCCGGCGCAATGTCGCCGCTGCCTACGGCGACGACGACATGGACGACGACTTCGACCCGGACGACGCGGACGGCGTCGGCGAGGACGACGACATCGACAACGAGCAGGACTACGACGTCGACTACGACCGCCTCCTCGCCCCCGTCAAGCCGCAGCCGCCCTCATTCTCCGCGGAGGAGGGGGACATCGCCATGGTCGCCGCCGAGAGCTTCGTCTCCACGCAGGAGTCCGCCTCCGACACCGTCGTCGACTACACCATCGACGAGGACGAGTTCCACAAGATAAGCCTGCTCCACTGCGACTTCTTCATCCGGAAGGTGCCCGACCCCGATGACGACGTCTTCGACTTCAGAGAGGTACTAAATCCTAACATATTCTGATTGCTAGTGCTAGATTCTCTCTCATGGTAATTGTTCGCGACATTTCGTTTCATGAAACCTTAATGTTAGTCTGTTGGGACATGACTGCCATTTCGTCGAACACGTGCCATGCGCTGTGCTAGCGTTATCCAAAATGACACAATTTTGAAAAGCGAATATTTTGGTCAACTGGAGTGCTGCTCATTTTTCTCAATGTGCAACAGATGTATGTCACGCCACCCGACACTGATATATACTCCATTCCAAGGGTTCTTGCCCCCATGCCGCAGAAGGTGCCCCTATAAATATCAATTGTTTCTTACTTCAGGTGAACTTAGTCGACCTTGAGATGTAACTGTTGTTTTTTTTGTTGTGACTAGTATGTGAGATGCACGAAGAAAAACTTTGGACGCTACCACGTAAGTGAGCCACCAGTTGAGCGTTTGCGTGATCCCCTGTACAAGACCGAGAGGGAGATCATGAAGGTATGATGAGAATTTGTCTGTTCTCTTATTTAGTTCTGCCCGCTCTATATGATTATTTCTGTCACAACCAAAGGTATGCTTTGTGTAAATGTGCTGACAAAGTTCCAGTCTATATTCTTTGAAGATTACAGTAATTTTCCCTGCCTTCTTGCTGTATAAAAATTCAAGTAGAACATGTAGTGGTACCCAAATATCATACTAGATGCTAAAACATGGTTCCTCTGTAGCTTAACATTAATTAAAGAGTTCCTTTAGGCTATTTTTAACTCAGTTTCCACCCTGAAATATAACAGTTGTTACTTGTTATTGCATAATGTTTTTTTTTCTGTCCTTATTATGTATGTACATTACAGTTCTCCATCATTTGATTTTTTTTCTTTGATAAAATCCATTGTTTGATTTATTCTTCGTGTTGTAATGCATTGCACTTCTGGCTTCGGGATTTCCTCAGTTAAAATGTATGCTTCATAAGTTCTATATCGCAGGTTTTCTTAACCAAACACTACAGAAATAGGTGTGCAGATGACCCAGAATTCTTCCTTGATTTTGAGGAGATTTATGTCATTGACTCAAAAACAAGGTCGATTACAAGAGCTAAAGTTGTGGTAAGATATTTAAAATCTGAATTTATTTAAGCTGAATAGGGTCATTGATAGTATTGGAGTATTTGGTTTCTATTCGTTAAAGCCTCATATCCCTGACTGTGAAAGATTAATTTCTGCTTGCAATCATACATCTGAATTGTAAGTACTGCCGAATGTACATTTTTTTTATCGTTCTACTAAAGATCTTCAATTCTCAGGTTAATATAGCTCATTTATAAAAAATACAGGATGATCCATGCCATATCGTTAACTGGTTTGATGTTTTGGGTATCTAATTGTAATTCCTAATTGTTATCTTGATGTATCTGACAGTGTAAAGTTGTTGTCAGCACGTTACAATTATCATCTATCTCGTGATTTTTGAGAAAAGTCTTCACACAACCAATCATAAAACAATAAGACCTACTTTTGGTGTATTGTCACTGATATCCACATGTCCGTGACAGGTTAGTGTTCCTGAAGGAAAGAAACGAGATAGGCGGAACGACCTGCTACTTATACGTGATGGAGGAGAGTCCTTCAGAATAACTGACAAGGTAGCGTGCTTGCTCCAGCTATCTAGCCTTTTGCTTTGTGTGAGTGGGATCCAAAATTAACTTTGCCTGGTGGTTTCATCATTGTATCAGACTAAAAGGGATGATGCAACCACTGTCATCCAAAGAGAAGAGTGGGCGAAGTCAAGACAAGACGTGGAGAAGCATTTCAGAAAGCTCCGGGACTTTGACTACTCGAATTGGTTCTGAAGCACTGAATAAATGTCCGTTGTGTTTGATGAATGCAGAGAAAACTGTACTTGCAGCAATTTTGCTCTCTGCTGCTGACTAAATTAGAGTGGAGCAACCACGGTGTGATTGAGGAATGCCATCTGTAGTAGATACTAGGTTGTGTGCCCATTGGCTGTGTCATGTAGAAGATATGCCATCCAAGGAGGGGCATGCACAAAAACTGATGTTCTGGTGACTATTTTGTGATATAGCCAAGCTAATGGATATGTGGCACTTTAGCTCCATGTTCTGCGAACTTGCATAGTTGCATTCTTTCTATATACTCTAAAAAACAGAGTGTTTTTTTTTTATACATAATTACAGTATAGGAGAAGACACCTTATGTGGATTTTATTAAGAACGAAATTAACTGTACAAAGGAAAGAAGCTGCCTGTACAATAAAAACTGAAAAACATGTAGTTACGAGTACGAGCTCAGTTGGTCAAACACGGACATGATTCGACTGTTTCCCAGGATTGCTGATAAACAAAATAATGGAAAGGAAACCGGCCGGGCTTCCAGCAGTCCGTTTGAAAAAAAAAAAGACTTCGAACAAAAATGGGGTGTTCCGAGAATCGAACTCGGGACCTCTCGCACCCGAAGCGAGAATCATACCACTAGACCAAACACCCTTTTTGTTTTCAGGTTCTACTTGAGGATATATAACCACATTATTCTACTTTGCAGATCGCATAGCTTATCATATTTGCAGTTTACTATTGTAGTATCAGGCATATATCTTCAGAAATACCCCCTCGTGGTAAAATTCTTCTACAACCTTACATGCTTCAGTTGTTGCGTGTTATAACAAAACTACGTGCTAGTGAATTTGAGCATGTTACAACAAAGTATACCCAAAAAGTAGCATGAAAGATAACAACATTCCATCGATCAGTTGCTGCATATACAGGCATTGTATTTCAATAATCATGTGCTGAGTTGAGACATGCCTCTATGGGAAGGGTGGAGAGGATCCCGTGAGAGGCATCTTGGCACCATTCACAGCTCACGCCCCCACGAGAGCTTGTATGTATATATAGACCTCTTCCTGCCAAAACGTGCAAGAACAAGACCATGCATCTTTATTCCCTTCTCCATCTTGCATGCTCTTGTAACCTAGCTACCTCTATATAGTCTTCTTCTTGCCACCGATCGATGACCCTGCATGGCAGCAAGCGTGAGTCCAAAGAAGACGCGTTGTGTTTGCGTCACCACGCAAGCATATCCCAGCATGCAAACCCCACTCCGATCCATATCTTAATCGTGTATACACTGTACTAGTTTTCTTTGTTCAGTCTATCTGCTCATCCTGGATGAACGACGACAGACAATCCCTGTATAACTGTACTTTTATTCTTGCTTATCCATACATTCTCTTCTCTCTATGTATAGGACATTTACTAGTTAGTGACTGTAATTTCTACACCAAAGATAGAGATAACTAGTCTTACATTTTACAATAGCCATTAGCCTGATCTTCAGTTCCTACAGAAGTTAGTACACGGTGGCAGCTTTGTATCTCTTGTTTGTCTAAGAGCAATCAGTGAGTCTGTTCATAACTAGTTTGTTAATTATTAGCTTCTTTGGATGCATGAAAGCTACCCGTTTGGGGAATTGAAAGCTCCATTCCTTTTCTGAAGTAACTCTATGAATGAAACCGTGTGTTGACGCACGCGTGGTTCACAGTAAAATAGAAAGAAAAGGACCTAGTCTAAAACATATTCCTGTTAGAAAAGAGAGAGAGACTGAAATTAATCTAGATGCATTTACAGTTTCCAACGGATCATCATAAAGATAACCTTACAAGCATAAAGATGAAGCACTGCAAACTTGTACAAAACAAGTCCAACTAAGGACAAGAAAGATAAATTGGAGCACAACCTTTGTCTTAGGATACTCTAGCAAGCACTGTATATCATGTGCACCCCAATGATCAGTGCAGAATATCTGATCCCCAAAGCCCTTGTATATATATATGACCAGAGGAGCTCGTGAACTCTTCAGTAGAGGCTTTAAGTTCTTTCTTTGTGTGTGTAGAGATCAAGGATGGCAGGAAAGGAGAAGAAAGCTGCAGCTTTAGAAGAGAAACTTCAACTTCTGCGCTCAGCTACAAAATCAAATGCGGTAAATAATGCTACTTTGTCTATCTATTTTCCTTTTTAGTCAAAAGGCAATTAGCAGTGTTGGTTATTTGAAATCCACTGCATCCATTTCTGACACGTGCATATACCTTCAGGGAAACAAGACATCGATCCTAGTAGATGCGTCGAAATACATCAGGGAGCTCAAGGACAAGGTTGACGAAGCAGCAGCTGCTGCCTCACAAGCAGCTGACAGGAGTAATACTAGTATGCAGGTGAACGTTTCATCGGCGGATTTGGATAGCAGCAGGGGAGGATTCCGGATCAACGTGTCGATGGAGAGGAGCCGCCCCGGGCTGCTGGTGTCGGTGCTGGAGGCCTTCGAGGAGCTCGGCCTCGACGTCCTCGACGCCGACGTCTCCTGCGCCGACGACTCCGCCTTCCGCCTCCAAGCGCTTGGGTCATCAGGTCAGGGGGAAACCGTGGATGAGCAAATGGTTCGGCAAGCAGTGTGGCAAGCCATCAGCAAATGCATCAACAGCAGTGACGGCGATGAGTGATTAAGGAGAATGAATTTGAGCTGTAAATGTGAATCAGGCATCATCTCCATGTTGCAAGTTGCAACGCGTACAATGTATGTGTACACGTCACTCCAGACAAAATGTACAATGAGCTATACGACTGTACAATGAGTATGCGGGAGGCATCATTGGTTAGTTTCTTGTCGAGTTGTTCTTATGATCGCACGCGTAATCTGGACGCAGAGGCTGGCATTCCTGAGGGCGAAATCGTGGTACTCGGGGGAGAAGACCACCTGCTCGGCGTGCTCGACGACGGTGGCCATGGCGCGGTCCTTGAGGGCGACGCTTCCGCTGAGCTCGGCGACCTCCAGCGTCCGCAACACGTTCCGGGCATCCACGCGCGCCGCCAGACGCGCCTCGCACGCCCGCCGCAGGAACGGCACGTCGTACTTGTCGCCGGCGACCAGGAGCGCGTGCAGGCGGCGCTCCTCCTCCTGCTGGTCGAGGGCGCCGGTGTAGAGGAAGGACAGGAAGAGGGAGAGCTCTTCGTGGGAGAGCTCAGGGAGGGAGATGGAGTCGCCGGCGGGGGCCTTGCACCGCTCGTCGCCGCACAGCACGTCGCGGAACACCTCCGACCTCGCAGCCTGCGCGCGGACGCATCAGACGATAAAATGAGCTGGGCTTGATTTTTTGCTGCAGTTGAGGCCCATTCATTTTGATATGCGGGCCTAACAGCTAGTATAAAGGCCAGACGGACTCACCAGGATGGCTTTGTGGGCTGGGATTGGGGGCCCACTTCCAGGTTTGACGACGATGTCGGTGTGGATTCCCTCCTTCCACGCCAGCGCGAAACCGTGTTCGAGGTAGGCGGCTCTCTGGTTGGTCGCCTCCTCCCTGTCTCTCATTTCCTTCAGCTGCTCCCATGCATCTTTCATCCCCTGCATTGCGTCCAGAGAAAGGAATTAGGCTGATGAAAACACTCAAATCTTCTAACTGTAGTATCATTAGTGTCAGAGTCGACTCCCGTGAGCACTATTCACATGGCACCTATCAGAGGCGACAATCAAGGGCAACCTATTCCTCGTGGAAAGGCTTTTAGAACTAGAGAGAAACCTGTTTAATCAAGCCATAAAGTTCCACCAATATCCGAATAACTTTTATTGTGTCATTCCGACCGATTCTTTCAGTTCAAGCATACAACTACGATTGAGACATGCAGCTAACTACTTACCACAAAACAAATGCAATGAACGAACACACATCGTGCAGAGGAGAAAGGATGAAAGCATCAAAATTCAGAAACGAAATTTATAGCCTTATGAAACCAATCGCGATTAACAGCGGAAGCATACAGTGGGACACACGCAGCATCCCAAAGACCAGAACAGCAAGGAACAGAGTTGTCAGGAACACTTGCCTTGGGTGAGCTGTTTGCCTTCGTCGACCTGGAAGGCATGACAGAACCATGGCCCTCACCATCCTGATGCTCATCGTTGTCGAGGAAGGCGATGATGGCCTTGGCACCTTCATGGCATGGGGCACAGATGGAGTTCCTCGGAAGCCTGTACTTGGAGGCCATGGGGCTGCAGACGCAGCAGTCCATGGTTTCTCTCTGTCAACACCGCTTCCTCTTCGCCGTCCTTTGCTTGAGTTCCTTCTCGCTTTGGCTATGCAATGATGCTAACAACAAGCATGTTTGAGTATAAAAATGAATGGAGAGAAAGGGGGGAGGACGGTGTGTTGCCATTTCTATTCTAGAACTAGTATGCGGTGGTTGCTAACTGAGAATCAGGGGAAACAACGAAATTTCTCCACTCTCTCAAGCTTGATTATGATAAATGCGTGACTCATGAATAGTATTGTGCAGTAGGTGCATCCACAACTT
The DNA here is from genome assembly GCA_007726485.1 of Eragrostis curvula. NCBI lineage: Eukaryota > Viridiplantae > Streptophyta > Magnoliopsida > Poales > Poaceae > Eragrostis > Eragrostis curvula. Next base: position 39,948,838 of record CM017444.1, read on the forward strand.
TTTTGTTTGAGTACATTGACTAAATTGTCCTCGGATCTCTCCCATTTTCAAACGAACCGATTAACAAAAGATCAAGTACTTGGATATTAATTAGCAGTAGAACAACCAATCATGCACAACGTTTTACTGCAATTGGATACAGAGATTGCAATTCCATACCAGAAACAAGGAATGTCTTGTCCTTAAAGCAAGAGCAGACATTAGCTTTCTGGATTCTCCTTTTAGTGGAAGCTGAGGTACAATTGTCTAAAGTTGGCCATGGCCAACTACTGTGTACCGAAAACAGCCTGTTCAGGGGACTGTATATGGTACAACTTACTTGAGGCTTGTTGTTTACTAAATGCAAATTGAACTGAAATCTTAGCACTGATAAACTATAGATTTACATCTATCGGACTCTGATGTGAAAGTGCTGACCTGCATTAGTTGTCCCTTTGCTGTTAAAAAATTCTTCCCACTTATCTGAAGAAAAGAATAAAAAAAAGAGAGGAAAAGCCATCATCAAATGAATGCAAACTCCAGTTATGAAATGTTCTGCCATAACCTTATGTAAAGCTTTCATAAAGGACAGTACCGTCTTTTCCTCTCAAGATATTCACTAGACACCAATTTAAATTCAGCGAAAATGATGTTTTCATGATTATGTAATGAATGGAAGAATCATGGACGAGACCTTTGAGAGGGACTTTCCAACCTTGCTCGAGAAATACTTTTCTGGGGGAACCGAAAGATGTTGAGGCTTGGAGGGTTGCACGGCATAGGGTATGCTGCCCTAACAAGTTAACCACTAGCCTCCCACTCACCCAACACCCGGGTCCCTCTTTCTTGTATTATTATGAAAGCTCAAGAATATTCATATGGTGGAGCAATGATAATTAATCTCTGAGGACCTCTTATGAAACAGCCAGCAACAGTTTAAGTCTTCAAATAAGTCTTTTTTTTTACAGGCCTTCATTAATCATCCAACGACATGGTTACATTCAGATAAGTCACACCTATAGAGCATGCATGTCAAGCTAATCACTGTACCAACAAAAAGGCAAGCATATATAAATGGAGAAGAATACAACAAATTTAGAAACAGGAAATATACGATCTTCCATCTGATGGAGGCGAGGACAAGTTTAGCTGGAGACTTCTCTTTCAAAAGTTTGTATGCTGATTGACCATCCATCCAATGATTGGGTTTTGTTGGATTGGTTAGCACATTATAGTAGCCCAAATCAACTACAAGAGGCCCACAAGGCTTTCTCTCTTATCGTATTATGTTTCGTTTTTCAGAGATAGGGTTGTCGCAATAAAATGCCGTTGGCATTTCACTCTGATCAGATGCCTCCCTTTGGCCTACTGTTTACAGGCTTACAGCGGCACATATCTATCTGTCATTGTAACAATGGAGAAATATAAACATGATTGGTAATCCTGTGTGTCAAAGATCATCCACCTCAATAAATCTGAGTATTTTTTTCAGGAAATGTGCATTGTTTTGTAATCACAAAGGATATGTTTCGAATATTTTTTCAGTGCCTACTGCTGCATAAGAGCAGCAGTTTGATTAATTACATGGGCTGTTGGGCTCATGGACCGGGACTGAATCATGTCTACCTCTGTTGCATCGGGCCACTTGCATGGGCTCCTCTTTCAGGGAAATCCAATACTACATCGCTTTGACTTTAACCAAAACTTTTTTATAAAAATATAAAACAAATAAATCATGTTTAAAGTTTGTCTAATGATAAAACTAACTGTACAAAAATAAATAATATTTTTATAAATTTTTTGAATAAGATAAATAGTCAAACGTGATTTTTAAAGTCAACAAATGCTTATATTTTAGGAACAGACAGTTTCTTGCTTCAACAATAGAAATGCTATGCTACCCTTGAAAGCAATCAACAACCTGATTTGACAAGGAAATGCACATCATTTTGTCACAAATATCTTGTACTGGTCTTCTCCGGCTCCGAGGAGCCAGAAAACCACGGGCGCCTCCTCCCCTCTGACAGCCGGCCAAATGGATGGATGGATAATACAAAGTAAACTAAACCATCATGATGGGCCCTCATTAATTAGCTGGATGGATTAGGACAAACCCGCCACGTCACGAACGCTCCATTATTGCAACTAATTTATTGGTAGATGTTCTTATCCTTCTCCGACGACCGGCGCAACACTGTGCCCAAGGCAGAGGGGTTACCAGCTCCATCGCTCGTTCTCGTTGCCGTCGGCGTCGGTTGCAGAAGGCAGCTGCGAGTAGAAGTCGTAGTCCAAGTCTTCTCTGCTCTTCTTACTGCTCTTGTTGCCGTAGTAGTGGTGCGCCAGGGCGGCTCCTCCGAGGACGGCGAGGGTGAGGGCCTGAGCATGGATCCTGGCGTGGATGAGGCGCATGCCCGTCGCCCTCTGCGGCGTCCTCTTCCGGCTGTACGCCACCGACGCGCCCACCGCCGTCGCCCACACGCCTCCTGTGTTTATCATCGCAGTTTCAGAGATCATCAGAGGATTGTCGCGACAAACACGATCGAGGGCAATTGATTACTCACCGATGGTGGCGAGCTTGTGTTCCTCCACCCAGGACTGCACGGACGAGCTCATCCTCTCCATCGTCGAATCCATCTTCCCCTCAATCAACAACGACTAGAAGAAACAATCGGACTGGAAGCTTGGTGATATGGAGATGAAACTGACAGGGACTGCAATACAAAGGTGTGTTGGATGGGATCAGAGGAGGCGAGTTTGGTGTGCATTTTATAGCTGACCACCTGGGAGTGGAGGGAGACTGACCGCCCCTGCAGCCCACTGGTTTCCGTCAGCAGAAAATAAACCAGTTGGCCCTGCCTCCTGTTTCTCTCTCTCTTCCCCTGTTTCGAACCATGGTTTTATTTTAGCACACCTTATCCGCTAGAGTACAAAAAAAAAAAAAAACGTTTATTTACGTTGCCTGTTGCCTTGCCTGGGCGACATCTCAGGACCGTTGAATGATTAACACGTTAACACCTTGCATATGGTTTTCTCGGATGGAACCGTGAAACTAGCAACGCTGTTGCCCGTTGATTCTTTACTGATAACACTGGCTTGTCTAGTGAATAGTAACCACGTGAAAACTATTCTTTGCACGAGGTCTCTTCATTAATCGCTGTTTTTTTTAAGATAATGGTATGATTGTATTAATTCCTGGCTTTGATTCTCATGAAAGTTACAGCCACAACGGCCTTAACTTCTAAGAAAGTTACAGTCAAATACAACTACCGATGAAAGTCGGCCATGAACACGTCCCCATTAGACGGAATTGCCATGTAAGCATAATTACGATCAAGCATTAGGATCTGCTAGACTAGAAACATAAACACGTCCCCATTAGACGGAATCGGGACTTACCTTCACTTGGGTTGGCCATCGGAGCGGGAGGAGCAGCAACGGCGACGACGCGCGTGGGAACTGTTGTGATCAGTCGATCATGGCGAGGGAAGCGGATCCCCTCTGGCCGCCAGCGACACTGTCCTGGCACCGGAGGAGGGTAGCGCCTTGGCGCCGGCGAGGACGAACGGCGGCGGCCTTCAAGTTGATCCAGCGCCTTTTTAGGATCGGGAGTAGTGGAAATGTGGGGGAGGCGAGTGTCACAGACGCGTTGGCTTTCTGGGATGCCGCCCTCCCCCTTTTATATGGCGCTGCTCAACCTGGGGCCGCAACCATGAGTTGGTTGCGCCTCCGATCGTGGCGCGATAATTTAGGATCGCCGGTGTTTAGTTAGGAACGGCTCTGCATGTGCATGCGCGTTCTGTTAGTTAGGCTAGCGATCACATTTATCCTAACATTCTCCCCTTTGATCGTTAGGCTAACTTAAGTCCACTCTCAGCAGAATAGCACAAAGAGATAATGGGTAACGACGGTGAAAAGAATCCCATCGCCACTCACGTACCTACTATGTACCAATCCACCTCGGTAGGATAAGCACTTTAGTCATTATGGGAGTTGGTTGTTATATGACCCTTTATGTTCAAGATCACAGGCTTCCCAATAAACCCATGCCGGCAACATGTTCACGAAATTTAGTGGGTGGTAAGCCTTTAGTTAGTGGATCCGCGAGCATATCTTCACTACGTAAGTGCTCTACATTAATTGTGCGATCCTGAACTCTTTCTCTCACAACAAAGTACTTAATGTCAATATGTTTGGTACCTTCACTTGACCTGCTGTTGTTATTTGAGAAAGAAACTGTAGCCTTGTTATCGCAGTATAACGTTATTGGTCTCGGTATGCTGTCGACCACTCTTAATTCGGGTATAAAATTCTTTAACCATAATGCCTGCCCCACGGCCTCAAAACATGCTATAAATTCCGTTCGCATCGTTGAAGATGTAGTAAGCGTTTGTTTAGAGCTTTTCCATGATATAGCTCAATTGGCAAGTGTGAAGACATATCCTGATGTCAACCTTAAGGAGTCAACACAACCTCCAAAATCGGAATCCGAATAACCAATAACTTCAAGGTTATCTGTCCTTTTGTAAGTAAGCATGTAATGTTTAGTGCCTTGCATATAACGCAGGCATTTCTTAACAGCCTTCCAGTGGTCCATTCCTGGATTAGATTGAAATCTACCAAGTACTCCGGTAATAAATGCCAAGTCAGGGCGAGTGCATACTTGAGCATACATAATGCTTCCGACAGCTGAAGCGTAAGGAATCGTTTTCATTTGATCGATCTCTAATTGATTCCTTGGACATTGAAATGCTCCAAGTCTATCACCCTTGACTACAGGGGCAGCCGTGGCTGAACATTTGGACATATTATATCTCTCAAGCACTTTCTCAACATATGCCTTTTGAGATAGTCCTAGTGAATATTTGGACCTATCTCGGTGAATTTCGATACCTAAGACAAAAGAGGCATCACCAAGATCCTTCATATCAAATTTAGTTGAGAGAAAATCTTTTGTCTCATGCAATAGGTCCTTATTACTGCTAGCTATTAGGATGTCATCCACATACAGTACTAGGATGATAAACATACTCCCCTTAGTTTTAATGTATACGCAAGGGTCCATAATATTGCTGACAAAGCCAAGTTTCTTAATGACCTCATCAAATTTAAAGTACCATTGCCTAGCTGATTGTTTTAATCCATATATGGCTTTCTTTAGTTTGCACACCATGTGTTCCTTGCCTTCCACAGCAAAACCTTCTGGTTGGGCCATGTATACATCCTTATCCAAGTCACCATTAAGGAATGCAGTATTAACGTCCATTTGATGCAACTCTAGATCATAATGAGCCACAAGTGCCATCACAATTCTGAATGAATCATTCTTTGAGACGGGAGAGAAAGTTTCATTATAATCAATCCCTTCTCTTTGTGTGAACCCTTTAGCCACAAGTCTCGCCTTAAACCTTTCGACATTCCTTTTGGAATCATATTTAGTTTTGTAGACCCATTTACAACCCACCTTTTTGACTCCATCGGGAATTTCTACTAAGTCCCAAACGCTATTAGAACTCATGGATCTTAGCTCATCCTCCACGGCTTCACGCCACTTAATGGATTTCGCTCGTCATGGCTCCCTTAAATGATATTGGATCATCCACTTTTTCTATATCATAAACATCTTCATTCATGTATATAACATAGTCTTTATGAATGGCGGACTTTCTTTCTTGCAGTGATCTCCTAATGGGTTGAGGTTCATTAATTTCAGCAGGGGGCTGTTGAGGTTCCACTAATTGTTCATCACCAAGTGGATTTTCATTTTCCCCGCCATCCTCATTGTTATGCTCATTCACTACAGAGGCATCCTCATGTTCATTAATTACGGGCGCAATCTCATTTTCAGTTTGTGAGGGTGCAACCACAACTTGAGGTGCTATTGTAGTCTCCATCATGGGAATAAATGAGTTTTGAGTCATCGGTAATGGATCATTAGTCCGAATTTCCTCAAGATTAATTTCCCTAGCTTCTGAGCTCCCATTATATTCCAAGAAAACCGCGTGCCTTGTCTCAGCAAATTTAGTGGTACGGTCTGGACAATAAAAGCGAAATCCCTTAGATTTATCGGGGTATCCAATAAAATGGCAGCTAATAGTCTTAGAATCCAATTTTCTAATTTATGGATTAAATAATTTAGCTTCAGCCGCACAGCCCCAGACATGGAAATAATTTATATTTGGCTTCCTACCAGTCCGTAATTCATAAGGGGTTTTAGGGACTGATTTACTGGGAACACGATTAATTATGTGTGTAGCGGTCTTTAATGCTTCCATCCACAAACTCACTGGCAGCGTAGAATAATTAAGCATACTCCGCACCATGACCATAAGGGTGCGGTTTCGTCTTTTAGCCACACCATTTTGCTGAGGTTCGCCAGGAGAGGAATATTGAGTGACTATGCCATTTTCTTCCAAATATTTAGCAAAAGGACCGGGAATTTGTCCATAAGGAGCGTGTCTCCCATAGTATTCTCCCCCTCTATCTGACCGCACTATTTTAATCTTCACATTATGCTGATTTTCAACTTCAGCTTTGAATATTTTGAATTTATCAAGTGCTTCAGAACGTTCGCGTATGGGAAAAATATATCCATAGCGGGAGAAATCATCAGTGAAAGTAATGAAGGAATTAAATCCATCGACTGATTTTACATTAAAGGGACCGCATATGTCGGTGTGAATAATTTCTAAGACACCAGAACTACGCGTTGCTTCATCCTTGTTAATTCTTTTCACAAATTTTCCTTTAATACATTCAATACAGCGGTCATAATCAGAGAAGTCTAAAGAATGTAGTATCTCTTCCTTAATGAGACGCTCCATTCTCCCCCTCGAAATATGGCCTAAACGACAGTGCCACAATTTCGAAAAAGTCTCATTATCATTAGAAGAACTTCTCTTGCGCTTATTGGTGACATCGCACACATTTATAACAGGGAAATCATCATTAAGGGATAACAAGTAAAGCATGTCTTGCCGATTTGCAAGACCAACAAATTCATTATTACACTTAATCAAGCTTTTACTGTTTCTGAAATTACATTGATACCCGTCCACATCTAATTTAGAGACAGAAATTAAGTTTCTCTTCAAGGAGGGTACAAATAAAACATTATTCAACCTAAGAACAAAGCCGCCATGGAGAACAAGTGGAAGCATCCCGACGGCCTCAACTTCAGCCTCGTGACCATTAGCCACTCTTAGCTTTCTCGCCCCCCTTGTAATGGTCCGGCTTGTAAGGAATCCCTGCGATGAATTCGTTACATGCACAGTGGCTCCAGAGTCAATCCACCATGTATTTGAGGAATAATAAGCAGAATATGACTCGTCAACAAAGGAAATAACATCATTAGTACCTTTCTTGACGAGCCAAGCCTTGAAGCCTTCGCACTCCCTCCTTATGTGCCCATATTTCTTGCAATGCTTGCACTTAGGGCCTTTGTTGGAGGTGGAAGCTTCTTCCTTGGAGGCATCATTAGTGGGGTGATCATATGGCTTCTTCCCCTTGCTCCCCTTCTTATTCTGGATTTTGCCACCAGTCTTGCCATTTCCATAGCCATGGTTCTTCCTAAGGTCTTGGGCAATAAGGTTGACATAATCCTTATTTTCAGCCCTCAACCTCTCCTCTTCCTCACTGCACTTGGCAACAAGTTGAGTAAAGGTCCACGTCTTGTCACTCCCATTATAATTAATCTTGAATGCATCAAAGATGGGTGGAAGAGACAACATAATGTAGTGAACCACATAATCGTCAGGAAGAGGCATCTTTAAGTCCTTCAGCTTATGGGCCATGTCAATGAGCTCAAGAATGTGCTGCCTACCACCCCCTTGGCCATCATATTTGGTGTTCATCATTTTCATCATCAGCATGCTGGCATTGGCCTTGGTAGACCCCTGGAAGTGCTCCTCAGTATTTATGAGGAAATCAGAGGCACTCTCCGGATTTTTAGGGAGAGCTCCCCTAATGGCAGGATCAACAGAGTTATCCAAGATCATGAGAGCAATACGATCAGATTCCTCCCACTTCTCTATCTCCTCCTTGTAGGTGGCAAGGCACTCAGGGAGTGTAGTATCATTATCCCCCTGTGCAACTGGCCTCTGAGGCTTGTCCTTAATCAGAGAGTAATCCTTGTGCATTATGCCTAGGATCAGCAGGATTTCTTTCTTCTAGGATGCGAAGTTAGTGCCACAGAGCTTCTTCACGCCATGCAAGTAAGTGGCGATAGTGGAGGGCGTCATTCCTTCAATTAAAACAAGATAACATTAGTCAATAATTAAAACAACATGTAATTAATCTACGTTGGCTTGATTAAAAACATGCACATAATTAATTTCGCATCACCGTTGGGCAGAAACGAAATAAACATAAGCAATTGGCAAGACACATAAATAAAATCAGCGTTGGCCAGAAATTAAAATGTGCCCAAATAATGCCAAGTTCATCATTAAAATTCTCTAATTAAACTTCTCGTTGGTTCCATTTAATCAGAGACATCTGTAAACATCAGTGTGCAATTTAACATAATTCGCACAATTTTTCTAGCAATTTTCCAGCAATTTACAGCAGCAAAAGAATTTTAAATAAAACTGTAACAGTAATGCTGCCAAAATAAATGAAAAAACCAATCGCGAAAACGGGCTGTACTCAGAAAATAATAGCGCAGCCCAGCGGGCCGCGCATCTGGCCTGGCCCAGTTACGCGAGCGCGAGCGCCCGCATGGGCTCGCAGCCCAGCCGCGTTATCAGTCCGGCCCGAGGACGGCGCGGTGCAATCTCAGCCGTCGAAGCGTGATGGACGGCTGCGAAGCATCGCATGGCGAACAAAACAGCGCTGCAGCCCCGTCCCAAACCCTAAATCATTTCTCCCCCGATTTCTCCGGCGACGCGACGGCGACCCGCGGTTCATGAGGCGGCTGCGCAGCGCGGCGGCGCACGGTGCGGCGGAGCGACGTCCCACGAGCGTGAGGCGGTGCGGCGAGCCGCGGCGGACTCCATCGCCGGCGCGCGCTTGCGGGATCTTGATCCGCGCGGCGCTCCGTCGATGCGGTCCGCCGTGGCGATGCACGCGCGGCCACCGCGAGCTTGATGGGGCCGGCGAGCATGTGAGGGACCACGACGACGTCGACGACAACCACGGCAACAACGCGTGTATGTGGTGTCGCCGCCGACGAGGTTCATGGCGCGGGAGCGGCGGATCTGATGCCGCGTGGGTCCCCGCGCCTCACAGAGCGAGGCGAGACGCGCGCCGCCGTGCGCACGTTGGTGCGCACGCCGGAGACGAGCTCCAAAAAGGTAAGTAATTTAGCACCCAATCATCAATTTGCAATCCTAGGGTTAGGGTTTCATTCAAATTTGGGGAATTTTGGGGATTTCTCGAACAGCAAAGGGTTCGCAATTCAATTTTGCACTTCATCTCCTTCTAACTGCTGCTAGAGACATAATCATCCCCTAGATCTAACCATTAGGACCTAATCATGTGAAATTAACAACTAATGACCGCGGATTAGGACTAATCATGTACTGTACAGGCCTAATTAACCACAACAGTAAGGAATTAAGGCAAATTAGGCATGAACAGAAGGTAATTACACACAATTAGCCACTAATCTACATCAAACGTGATGCGATCTACCTCTACCATTAAGCAATCAGCATAACAGAGGCACTTAGACATTAAATCGACCAAAATTAACACCAATTGACACGAAATTAGGACTTAGGCATGATCATTTCGCATCAATAGTACGCAACCGAGGCTAATTAACATAAAGCCCAAGGTACAGGATCATCAGCGATTCATGATCTAGGCTAGGTGGCTTTTGATACCAAATGTAAGCATAATTACGATCAAGCATTAGGATATGCTACACTAGAAACATGAACACGTCCCCATTAGGCGGAATTGGGACTTACCTTCACCTGGGTTGGCCATCGGAGCAGGAGGAGCAGCAACGGCGACGACGCGCGCGGGAACTGCTGTGATCAGTCGATCACGGCGAGGGAAGCGGATCCCCTCTGGCCGCCAGCGACACTGTCCTGGCACCAGAGGAGGGTAGCGCCTTGGCGCCGGCGAGGACGAACGGCGGCGGCCTTCAAGTTGATCCAGCGCCCTTTTAGGATTGGGAGTAGTGGAAATGTGGGGGAGGCGAGTGTCACAGACGCGTTGGCTTTCTGGGATGCCGCCCTCCCCCTTTTATATGGCGCTGCTCAACCTGGGGCCGCAACCATGGGTTGGTTGCGCCTCCGATCGTGGCGCGATAATTTAGGATCGCCGGTGTTTAGTTAGGAACGGCTCTGCATGTGCATGCGCGTTCTGTTAGTTAGGTTAGCGATCACATTTATCCTAACAGGCCATCATCAGAAAAGCACAGTCGGTGCACTGTTAAAACCAAAACAAACAAACTAAAAGAAAAAACTTCTATCGGCAACCTTGGCTGTCTTCCGATGTTGTTCTTGAGTACGGTTGGCTCTTTCTATCCGTTTTTGCACCAGTTCAAATATCGAACAACAAGGAGCATATACCAATCCACTGATGAACAACATCTTTTGATGAAGCAATAACCACTCAAACAGCCACCGACGAAGAATTTGGTATATGCTGCAGAAGATCGTGACCAAAGAGAACCAGCAAACAAGCATAATTTAAGATGTCGCCTACAAAGAGGATACAACATCAAAGATGCCACCGACGCCCATCCAAGATCGGATTTAGGTTTCCACCTGGAGATACATGAACGTGGAGATGGACTCAATAACAATGCCTCCAAACAGATGCATGGCGCCAGAGGCGTCATCGTTGTTGGTGCCGGCTAGGGGTGGGCGCGGTTAACCGTATAACCGAAAACCGAATTTAACCGAACCGAAAAACCTAAGAATTTTCAAAACTCCGGTTAACCGTAAATAATTCGGTTTCTAAAACTGCTAATTCCGGTTAACCGTAAAGAAATCGGTTATTGGACTGTGTTAACCGAACAGGCCGAATTAACCGAATAAAAGCCCAGCCGGCCCATTTCTCCTTCCTTCCTCCCCATCCACTCAACCCAGCCAGCCCACAATTCCTTCCCTTCCCTCAGCCCAGCACCCCGCCTGCTGAGTTTTTATCACAAGCCCACCACGGTACCACCGTAACATTATCCCTTTCCTCGTTCTTGCGTAGCAGGCAGCAGGCTAGCAGCTCTCGGCGGCGAGGCAAGCAGGCAACAGCGCGGGAGAGCGCGTCGCGCGGTGAGGCCAGGGGTGACGGCGCGGGAGAGCGCGTCAGACGGTGCGGGCCAGCGCATCGCGCGGCGGCGCCAGGGAGCGACGCGCTCGGCAGCGTAGGGAGCAACGCGCTCGGCGTTGGGGCTGGCGAGCTGCCGTGGAGGTGCGCGGCGGCGGGGGCATCGACCTCGACCTCGATTTGCTCTATTTGGCCTCCCTTTTCTCTCGATTTGAACTCGATTTTAGAGAAATTCGGTGATTTCGGTTGATGCGGTTAATTCACCGAATTAACCGACTACCGAATGGTGCGGTTAATGCATTTTCCGGTACTAAATCGGGTATGAGTTTTCATTAACCGAACTTCTTCTTAACCGCTTTAACCGAACCGATTTAACCGGATTAACCGAATGCCCAGCCCTAGTGCCGGCGATCGTTACCTGTTTATTTTACCTTTCTTCTTTTTCTTGTTCTTTTTCTGAACAATGAGCTTTCAATTGATGCATACTTCCGAGTCCCTTTTTAGTGATGGAGTATGGGCAGGGTAGCTGTCTTTTTCTGAAAGGGCGACATAAATTCTGCATGATTTGCATATGCTTAAGTTTGAAGATTACATTCTTTCAAAAAATATATATTCAGCATTCCAGCCTCGAAAACTATACTTGAAATACTTTATTATCCGGCATTAATTTGGAACCGCGTACATCTAAAGCACCCTTTACTAAAATCAGTGCACTAGTTGTATGCAAACATAGAGCAACAACATGGTGAGCCAAGAAATCTCCGGATCTATTGTTAGAAAAAGCGAATTACTATTTTCATTAACAATATTCAACCATCCGAGCAACCGTATGCTTTGACCTGCATTGAAAGTAGGGCTAACGATTGAAGATAGGAGTATATCAAACCCATGTCATCAAAATTTGCCTTTTTGGACTACATAAAAGCAACCATGACGTCATTATGAACATAAAGTCCAAGGTATAGAATCTTAGGAACACATGATAGCTTTTTGTGGTCTGCATCGATCAATGCATGTAGCTGTTTAAACGATCCGTTATTGCAACAAAACGAGCCAGCAAAGACTCGGCAACACACCAAAAAGATGCTAAAAGAGCCATAGTCCGCTGGAAACTAAAACTCAAGTCTATTAGTAAACCGTCAACCGTGCAAAAACTTCCATCACAGCTGTCTTGAGCGCATGACACCTCCAATTTATTTAGGGCCGGTAGTGTAACAAGAAAGTTCCAAACAAAACCTATAGAACGTTCGAGTTCTATCCTGCTGCTTCCGTGAATCAGTGGTATCGATGCACTTATAACTGTCATTTTTTTCAACGAGTATACCACAGCCAGCTTGTCATACATACCATACACACTAACACTCCATAAAAATACCTTGTGGAGACTATGCACTGCACTAGATCTCCAGCGCTCATCCACAATGCATTGAATACTCAGAGAATTTTCCTTACAACCTTTAGTTTTTGTCTTTTCGAACGAATTATAAATTATGGGAGTTACAAAATTACGAGCACACCGTTCTTGTCTGCTGGCATGAGTTTTGACATAGCTGATCTATGGCCCTCGTATTCACCCAGCATCTGATCCATTATTTTCCCTTTTGGGTCTATAGCCATACGCTCCAATTGTACTGCATTCCGAAGTATATATTTAACCAGTGCAACTTGGCCTCCGTTGCCAACAAATCCGGTCATAAATACCCTCTTAAGATTATGGTGAGTGCGATCGATGATCACGTCGTGTTGAGGGCGGCCATCACAAAAGGATACACAAAGCATCTGCACACAAGTTTTGCCACCTTCTGTCAGTGTCAGGAAATCAGTAGAAAACCAAAGCAAGTGTTGGTTGCAGTTATTATATATAATATTAAACAAATTTCCCGAATTCTAGTCTAATCCAGATTAACTAGTAAGATTGTTCCTTCAAGTCACCTCCTAATCAATACACGCTATTTTTGATCAAGTCCAAATCATTACAAATCTCTAATGAAAGGTATATAGATTCTTGCAGTATTTATGTTCAACTGAACTAATGAAACTGATGATCAACTGCTATTGGACCAGATTGATGTGTCTAATAGGCTGGTCTGTCCCACTCATCTTGACTCAAGACAAGAATTTCCACACCAAAAAATATAAATATAAATATGTTATAAAGCAGGTCTAGGTCACATTATACGAGAGTAAATAGTAACTGAGACTGTTGAGTATTTGCAAGTAAACAGCGTACAGGCAGGATGATGGTGAGAAGATAGCATGATATCTTACATCTAAGTGAAGGTCCATCAGAAAGGGAGCGGCCTCCAAGAGGTAGGCTAATTGAAGGATTGCATTTTTGCCAAATCGTTTAGTACTTGAAAAGGTCAACTTCATGATCAGATGTTTTAAATAGATAAATTTGAGAGGGGCCTGAGCAAATCCATGTATCTGAAAGATGTCAACTCAGGGTTAAAAAAAAAAGGAGAAACAGAAAGGCTAATATCAATTGACTTGGAATGCATTAGAAAAACAAACCTGGGTCATCACATTCGCTCTCACATGTAGAGTCTCAACATTAGGTAGTGCATTTGGAAGGCCGGTGAAAACATATCCAAGGTTGTCCTCAACATGAAAATAAATGCCTGCTGTCTTCAGCTTCAAGCATTTGTGAAGTGCGATAAGTACGTTAGAAGTACCTCTGTACTCAAAGGTGGTGAGATTAGGGGCATTCAACTCAATCTTGTTAACTGCACAATCTTGGACACACAAAAATTTCAACAGGTGCAATGGTTCAGCAGCATGTAAATTATGTGGCAGGGAGCACAGTCGGATGCTTAACCATTCCAGGGCAGGGCATTTCAACAAAAGGTAGTGCAAATCTTGCATTACGAGGACATGCTCCAAATCAAGTGTTGTAAGGTTTGCAAAGCCAGAAATATCTGGATTTGGACCCAAAGTAACACTACTAAGCCGAAGAACTTGAAGGTATGATGTATTTTGGTGGTTGAAAAGATGATATGGGAAGCTATAATTATCTTCATACGGTCCTCGATACGGAGAGAAGTCAAGAATAACAACCTTTGCCTTTGATGCAATAGCAAAAGAAACCCATCCATCGATATCATTTGCATGCTCCTTCCGCAATTCAAACGTAACAGAAAATCTATTCACTGTCAAACCACTGTGTTTACTCAGGATATGATTTACCATGTCAATGAATCTCTTAATGCCCAGCATTCTATGGTGCCGATCGGAGCTTTGATCTCTCCTGGCCTTACCCGTACAGCCACGTACATGTTGGGTTGAAACAACATTAACATGCATTGTTGAACTATCAAAGTCAAGATTAGGTTGGTAAGTCCAAGCTCTTCTCAACTTACTGCATACCACACTCATCCGGACAGCTTCCTTCACTGTTAGATCTGCTGTTATCCTTGACACAATGTCCTAATGATGAATTTAAACAAAACGATCAGCATTCAGCTCCTTGTCACCTGAGTACTATAGAGTTCAGATTGAGACTTTACATACCTCAGGAAGAGATAGAAAATTAGGCCTTTGTAATCCTGTCCACTTGCTGGAATCAACTTTAGTACAGGGCCTGAGAGTAAGTCTTCTTTTATTGTTTACTGGACCGTTTGTATTCTCCAGGTGTGATCTTTTGCCTGAAATTATACTGCTCATGAAGCCTACAAGCAGAAAGCAATTGTTCAGACTGGTTCATATGCATATACCCTTTATCAATGAAAATATAAAATGTTCTGTTAAACTGTGAAAGTTTACAAGAGCCTCTTTCACGAGAATATATGTGATAAATAATGCAGCGCGGTGCAAAGGTGCAGGAGCTATTAGAACCATTGCCAGTTTGTAGAAGCACCCTAGAGCACTAAGCACATAGGATGTTTGTTGATTGTAATCGGAGATAACCAAACAAGAAAACGTAAGAGATGGTATATGGATTGTTCTTTTGTTCTAACCAGAGGATAAGAATGCATTGTTGCTAATTCCCGATTGAAACAAAAACTAGAGATTATAAGGTAACTAGACTGTAATTACGGTCCTGCTCTCCTCCTGTGGAAGTTCAGTCCCAAGTCACATGGCGTGGATAGTGCAGAACTCATATGCAGGAGGCACCAAAGCCGCATAAGCCTAGTATCAGACCTGAGGATGTTGGTAATATGGGGGGAAAAAACTTTTTTTTTTCACTCATTTTGTTGTCACTCTAGGTCGAAGTAGTGCCACGACTAAAGCGACAGGATTCCCAATCAAGCCAACCATCAAAATATACTTTACTGCCAGGAAGAGATAGAGAGAGATACCTTCGGCTGGGGTCGCCGGCGATGGGCGGCCGGCGATGGGGACATCAGCTGAGTTGGATCCGTCTGCCCGTCCACGAATATACGCTCTGCTCGGCTCGAGGTTCCTCTGCGCACCCATATTGATTGCTTGGGCTCTCCCCTACTGCAAGTGTAAGAAATAGAGGAATCAACCGATCCCAAGTCCGACTCTGATGGATATCCACTTCCCCCTCTGCCAATACGATAAGGATTTGGAACCGACTACAAATCCGTTGTAGTACCAAGTTGATGTTGCTTACCAACGAAGAGATCGTTTCCCAGGTATGGACGGAGGGATCTCCTCTTCACGACGCACTCTCCCTTTGGCATAGATGAAGAGAGGCCCGGAGATGGGTGGCGCCGCTGCCGGCGGGCTGAGTCGGGGCGAGGCGTCCAATCGGGCGTGTTAGTAGGGCGGAGCCGGCCGCCAGTGACAGCGGGACGGTGGGAGCCGCGGCCAGGGTCGGCAGAGGTGGCGGCGGTGGTGCCGAACAAGGTTTTCAAAACCGACGAAAACCGGTCGGTTTTCGCGAAAACCGGACTTACCGGTCCGGTCCGGTAAGTCCGGTTCACCGATTTTTAAATTTCGAATTTGAATTTTTTTGAAAATTTGAAAAAATTTGGAACAAAAAATATGTAAAAAAACTAGAAGGAATTTGGAGAAGATTGGTGGAAACCAATCTCAAAGAATCGTTCATTTGATTGGGCAAAAAAATCGCCGAAGTGTTCTGGGCGAGAAAAATGAAAAAATAAATAAAAACTCACCTTATCCACTCCCTACTCCATTATTGGTTGGTGCAATTTTTTATCAATTCTATGTTCTCAATGTGTGGCTAATCATTTTTATAATATTTCACCAAAAATCATGTAAAAAAATCCAACATTGTAAGCATTTTTTCGTCAATTTTCACTTCTGCGTCAAAAATCGACAAAACTGACTGGTTACCGACACAAACCGGTCGGTAACCGGTGAAAATCGACCGGTTTGGTCGATTTTCAATTCGAAATTTCAAATTTGAATTTTCCGTCGAAAATCGACCGGTTATCGCAAAAATCGGTAAAACCGAGGTTATCATTGGCGGTCGGTTTTCTTGAGTTCGTCGATAGTGCAAACCTTGGTGCCGAATGCGGCCTTGGGCACGCAAATGGAGAGGGGACGACGACCGACGGACGGACGGACGGTCATTATATTTTTTGCTTTCATTTCATTGGATTTTTTCACAGGTAGCCATCGGCTCTGATTACACAGGTGGAGACGGACCGGTTTTCGCGTATCCAGTTTCATTGGAGATCGGACACACTGTTTTCGTTAAAAACGAACCTATATATTGCTCGACTTTGTGATAAATCGTTAGATTGTTTTTACAAGGAAATCGTTCGATTTTTGACACTGTTGAAAACCGATCGGTTTTTGGTTTTGTAAACCATGCTCCAAGTCCCAAGGAGTTCGGTTTTCGTTTTTGTAAACCGTGCTCTCTAAGTCCCAAGGCGTTCGATTTTGAGCGCTTCATGCTCGGATGCTGTTGTGTTGCCATTGTCTTCATCCAAACAAATAAGACATTTTTCACTCTAGAGAGAATTTTTAATTTGACCTGGGTGAAGTGGCAAAGGCGATAAGAGAAATGATAAGATCTAACAGGAAGGTAGCGGATTGACTGCGATAAGGTTTACAAACAAATCGAGCAACTCAAAACTGCACTTGAGGGGTTTGACGATTTTCACGGAAATCATGAAAACCGATGGAAAAACCAGACAAATGTAAAATTTTGAATTTGAATGAATTGAAAACGGTACGACTAGGGGCGAAGCTATGTTGGTTCCTTCTTTGTCCTTATTTGGCCCTGTTAAAGTTGTTGGTTCCTTCTTTGTCCTATATGAGCTAAATTGCAATTTTGGTTCCTTTCTTGGTTCTTCTGTTAGTTTGAGGGCTTAACGGTGTTAAATGAGGGGTGAAATGAGCTTTGTACCCCCGAGTGAATTAAAATGTAAAATTCAATTTGAAAGTATTTATTGTTCCCAATTTCGAGAATAATACAACAAATCAAGATTTCCTAAACACAAAAAAAAGTAATAATGCCAAATTTTGGTTCCTTTAATATATCTAAATAGTGCAGAGATAATGCCGAATTTTTTTGTGTATTTAGGAAATCTTGATCAATTATATGATTCTTGAATTTTGAAACAAATAAATACCTCTAAAATTGAATTTTACATTTCAATTCAATCCAGGGATACAAAGGTCATTTCATCTCTTATTTAACGCCGCTAAGCCCCAAACTAACGGAAGGGTCAAGAAAGGAAACAAACTTGCAATTTGGATCATATAGGTAACTTTTTTTTCGGTTTAGGCCAAATAAGAAACCATCAGCTTTAATAGGGCCAAATAAGGAATTCTCTCAAACCGAATAGTTCTGGTTATTGCACATGCCTCGTCGCGTACAAATGTCGAACCTGGCAAGCCGAACGGTTTTACCGTACACGCTCAATTTTCACGATTTACAGCTCAGTTTGAGAGGTTTGTAGTTTATTTTTTTGATTTTTTTCTCAAACATAGTAAGTCGAGTGGTTCCATAGTAGCCGCTCGGTTTGAGAGGTTTTTTTTTTTTTTGGAAATTCCTTTATCAAAAAATGGTCGTCCACTCAACCGGACCAGACCAGTTTTAGTAGAAACCAATTGTGTCAGGCAAATTTATCTGGAGCACACTGAGAAAGTGTGGTATTACCCACAACATATTGTTAAAGTCGATTTCGTATGAGACATACTACGATTCTCTGACAATTGTCTGTGACACACTTTCAATCGTTTAACAATTAATTTCAACTTTTTTTTAATCTCAATACTTAAAATACATTATGATTTAAAACTTGGCACAAATATACATTTTTGCATTGTCTATCATTAAAACAATGGGCTACAATTAATGTGTACTTTATGTATTAGGGAATTTTTTATTAAAATAATAGTATTTTAATTAAGAATTGCAAAATTGGTTGCAAAAATTGCAGAAATGGGTGCCCGTCGGTCATCCAGTGACCTATTGGTCACTGGATGACCGATAGGCCTACGTGGCAGCCGACAAACGCCGAGGAGAGGACCTATCGGTCACCCGATTACCGACAGGTACATGTCGGTCTTCCAACGCCCGACAGGCAGCACAATATGGCCAAACAGCGCTATCGGGCCGATAGCCAGGGCCTGTCGGTCATGGGATGACCGACAGGCACCTATCGGTCATCCCACAACCGACAGGTACCTGTCGGCCATCCCATAACCGACATGTGCCTGTCGGTCATGGGATGACCGACAGGTCTCTTCCTTTGCCTTTTTTGTTTTGTTTTGCCAGTTTGTGTTTTTCTAAATTTGTTTACATATATTTTTAGGATTAAGAGGTAATATAGTGTGGTTTTTAAAGTTTTTTTTACGTGAGTAATGCAATAGAAAAGGTGAACTGAAAAATAACTCGACTTTAACAAAGATACTCATCAACCAATATCGATAGACCAACATATACAGAGTGAACTGAAACAATGGCGTGTTTCGATGCACATGGCAAAGCTATGTGTCCATCGATCTACTCCTAACACGCCTTAGGGAAATAAATTTCACTCACAGTGAATGTAGTACAAACTATGAGGTGGAATGACATATTCGTCGCCTAGGTGAAACGACGCGTATCCCTCGTCGTCCCCTTTCGACTTAGATGAACCTCCTCCGCTTTTCTCGCGAAGCTCGTCCAACCTCAGATCTATTTATCCTCAGTGTCTACTGAGTGCAACGGGGATATTTCCCCTTTCTGAAGGCATCAAGACCTGCTGCCCTAGCGCGGCGAGCTCTCTCGCGCATCCTCTCCCTTTCGGCCTCACGGGCCTCATAAGCAAGGCGATCTTCCTCTTATTTGCGCCTTCGTTCCGCCTCCTCTCTTTGCTTGCGTTCCGCTTCGTACTTGCATCGACGCTCTTCCTCCTCCTGCCTCATCTTCCTGCGTTCCTCCTCTCTCCTTTCCTCAGCTTCCATATCAAGCCAATGCCTTCTTGCACGTTGAGCGACACGGTAGGCATGGGCTATATCCTCTGGTGTCTGCTCAGTGTCAACATACTCGATGAACTCACACAGAGGCGGTGGGGACTGCAATGTTATGAACGTATTAGTGAATAAGAATGAATGGTGGAAGCAAAGAATGACGAAGTACAAGTAGTTACCCTTGCCCTCCTATCGGAAGAGTAAAGACGTTGCGAAGGGTCATATTGGTAGTTCTTGCACATCCAAAGCCTTTTGCCGTAGTCATCACCGAGAACGAGTGACTTCACTAGCCTGCATGGAGTGCCACAGAGGCACATAGGGGCGATGAAGCCATCTCCGAGAGGTAACGTCTCTTTGTTGTGGGGTGGATCGTTGGGGAACTCCATAGCTATAGAAGAAATTCGGGTGTTGGTTAGATTGCGAAGTGGCTGAGCTTAATGGACAGACGATGTGTGCATTTTATAGGCATAACTAACGTGGTCTATAGACGAAGACTACAAAGAAAAGAAGAGGAGATGTCATCGGATGCTCTGCAAAGTTGCCCGTGAATGGATGTGTCGCCATGCGAAAATAATAAATGCGTGTCGTCACGTCACTAAAAGTTGTCTAGTCATGTCGCAGTTGTCTAGTCATGTCGCGTTGCAGAAGTTAGTAATAAAAAATAGTTCATGCTTAAGTTCTGAATATTACAAAAACGAAAGAAATCTACTAGTCAAGTAGTGAACCCTGACCCCTGCCCTGATCTCCAAGTCATCCTCCACGCCTACGCTTGTTGGGGTCGCCTTCGGCCCTCTTGCCCTGGGCCTTTCTCCCTCGTCGAATCTGATCGGTGGGGTACGTGAGTGGGTCTGGTGCCTGCCTGACCCTGGGAGCCTCTAGTGGTGTCCAAGGAAACTGCTGGGTGGGCTGTGTCGGTCGAGGAGCCTCTGGCATATGAGAGAAACCCTGGACATCTGGCTGTCCATAAGAAGACCCATGCACTAAGCTCCCAGAATCAGAGTGCAAGGAGTAGTCAGGCGCGGCGAACTGTACTGGTGGTCCTGTAAAACAACAATGTAAGATTACAATAACAAAATGTTAGAAATACAAAATTAGCATGTTATTATACCTGTGCTCCATCCAGGAGTAGGCATGAAAGGCGGGACTACAGGTAGACCCGACGACGAGTCCCCGGCGTGGAAACGAGAAGAACTTGGTGCACTAGCAGGTGTAGAGAGAGGTGGAGACCTCTGTCGTGCCCTTGGCTGCACATCTGTTGTGCTCGTACAGGAAGCGCACCGGAGAGCATCCCTACAGCGGCGCGCAAGACGGAGTAGGGCTGATCCCAAGTCACGTGGCTCGACTCGTGGAGGGTTGTCGTAGCATCGAGAGCCTAAATCCTCCAGCTCGCCAACGAGATCGCGGCACGTGTCAGTCTACAAAAACGATAATAGAACATTAATAATTAAACAGAAAGGATAAATTTAAAAAAATAATGAAATAGCTTACCATCAGGTGAAAGGCCCGAGTCGGCTGGTTGGCGAAGGTGTCCGTAATTTCAGGCACGTGCTCTACAGGTGCCTCAGCCACAGCGAACAACCGCACACGCGTCGCCCTGTGGTACCACCGAAGGTACTCCCCGTATTGAAACGGGTCGTACGGGCCCTGTGGAACGTGCACATCTGTCTCTGCACCAACCCACTGCTGTATCCACGACTCCATCTTTGTAGCCCACGTAGTCTCGTAAGCAAGACCCTGACCTTTCCTGTTAAACCTGCAATGAAGATATTGTCAATACGTAAACATTTAGGTAACTTGATGAATGGATTAATTAGTTTATGTTGCACTTACGTGTGGGTGTGATCTAGCTGCAGTCTAGGAACAGGGAAGTCCTGAAAGTATCCAAACTGGCGGAAGACTCGAATCACAGCGTATGGCTCGACACAGATGTCGAAGACTAAACGACGCCTCGTAAGCCAGAAAGCTGTGTCACGTGTGCACAAGGCAGAGAGTCCACGCGGTGCACGCCTCGCGACCTCCTCGGTGGTGTACGGCATCCACCTGACCCGGTCTGGCATCAGCTGATCGAAATCAGCAACGAACTGCGGGTACGCCTTACGTACAGTCGCTGTAGCCCAA
This sequence comes from Eragrostis curvula, assembly GCA_007726485.1. Lineage (NCBI taxonomy): Eukaryota > Viridiplantae > Streptophyta > Magnoliopsida > Poales > Poaceae > Eragrostis > Eragrostis curvula. Next base: position 39,970,489 of record CM017444.1, read on the forward strand.
CTCGGCTGCAAGAATCGAAACAATGATCAAGTTAGTAGCAAAAATAAATTAGAAACTTAAATATACAAAAACAAAGTATTACTTACATCGCGCTTGCACCAAATAGAACCCATAGTGGGTCCACCGAGGGGATCGTACTCTCCAAACTCGTCGAGGTCGTACATGTCATCCTCGTACTCGTCGTACGAGCTCAGCTTCGGTCGCCCGATGTCCACACGCTCGAACGACCACAACATCAGGAACAAAGGGCACCCTGTCAACGAACCCGCACTGCTCGTCCGCCTGCACGCCTCGCACAACGCCCTGTACGTCGCGGCTAACACAGCTGAGCCCCAACTGTACCGTGGCATCTCTGCAGGATCTGTGTCTGCTATCTGCCGTGCAATCTGGATATAGCGCTTATCTACGGTGTCCTGGTGCGTACTAGTGAACATGACCCACCCGAACAACCAGAGAAGATACGCCTCGAGGTGCCTACGAACCCTCCAGTCCTCTGCGTCAACGGTCAACCTTTCAGCACGAAACTGCTCAAGCCACACCTTCGTCGGTCCGTGCCTGTCGTGAAAACCAAACTGCGGGTGCTCCAGATCCGGAGGGAGGACACCTGCAAACCTGTCCAAAATATCCTCCATCCACCCGGGGTTCTGAACAGGAGGAACCACTGCAGCTCCGGCTATAGGAAGCCCAAGTAGCATGCCCACGTCCTGCAGTGTGGGCGCCATCTCACCAACGGTGAGGTGGAACGTGTGTGTCTCAGGCCTCCACCGATCCACCCAGGCTGTCAAAAGTGCACGGTCCACTGGAAACCGAGGGCTCCTGCGACCCCTCGGGTCCAACAACTGGGCAAGAGGTAGCAACCCTGCCGCACGTAACCTGTCATTTCAAATGTGAGAGCATTAGAGTATGAAAATAAATCAAAATATGGAGAAATTAACATATATTGAAATAATATAAAAAACATATGCGTACCTCAGGGTCCAACGTGGATCCACACTCCAAAAGTCGTCAAACGTCCTAAGTCTGAGTGTGTCGTGAAGCTCCCCAGAAGGCAAGCGTGATCGATGCTTAGCATCGATCACTGGATCGATCAACTCCAGGTTAGCCATCTACCTATGAAGTATTAACATAGAAACAGGAAAATAAATAAACACAAAGTTTTTATAGTTTTACAATACGATATCTAGTGTTCTAAATAATTACAACACACATTGTTTCATAACGTAGGCATACGAAATTGGAAAACATAGTTCTTGACAAATAAACATAAATAGATTACACTTCATCAAATTAAGTAGATGGGCCAGCTTCTTGGTTCTGATTCTTTGGCTTCCGCATGGGAACACGCCTGAACTCCACGTTGTCGGGCCCCATCTCCACTGGGTATTGGCTACAATCCTTCCTTAAATGATCTCCGCCACATACCAAGCACTTCTTTGTACGACGTTTGGCATTCGCTTCATCCATATCATTTTTTATACGCCTAACATTTCTGCGACCTTTAATTTTAACCTTTTTGTCAGGATCTGGAATCCAACTACGTTCTCCCTCTGGTGGCTTTGTGAAATCAGCCACAGCCCGCCACCCCAGTACCTCACCCTGCCATGTAGCCATCACAGCTTCCTTGAGGTAGTATGGTGATACGAAGTGATGAGGATCAATCTTTGCCTTGGCACATCCAGTGAATACATGTGAGCAAGGCAAATGCATTAGCTTTGGCTTATTGCAACTGCACTCGCATTTGTTCAACTGCGGCCACAATCTGCATTCCATCGTCACTTCGGATCGACCAATCCCAAGTCCGCTCTTTCCCCGCAACAAGACTTCGAAGACGAAATCCCTATTACCTGTTCTCCTAACCATGTGCATCTGCCCCTTCGCACTCTTTTCTTTGATGTAATCGGTGATCTTAGCACTGAACATCACTTGTGGGTTCGCAACATGCAAAACTGCTTTTGCATAGCGATCTTGCAGGTATGTTTGTATCCCACGAGTTATACCCTCCAGAATCCCCACTAAAGGCAAGCACCGAGTCCCTTTCAATGCCCAATTATAAACTTCTGCCCCATTAGTGGTCATAATGTCATAGCGGGATCCATCCGTATCTGCTATCAATGCCCATTTCTCCATCGGCTCATCCTTGATCCAATCTGAGAAGCACTTCACCCTTCGTCCACCCCTCCTGCGCCTAATTTTGTCCTGCGGTTCATTAGGCAAAGGATCTAACCCCTTTGGCTCCTCGTCACGTGGCATAGGAGGTTTCTTTTTAACCTCGTCCATGTGGTTGCCAGTGAGCTTGTCCAGCTCGCCCCATAATATGTCAAATTTGCTCCTTCGATTCTGTTTGCACAGCTTCTTGAACATATCCATAAGTCGTTTGCTCTTAAACTGCCTGTAGAAGTTTGCCCCCAGATGCCTCATACACCATCGACTATGCAGATCGGGCCAAAATTCCTGATCATTATAGTCTGTCTGCAATGTATCAATTGCTGACAATAATCCCGCATGGCGATCATGTAAGATGCAGACATTAGGTCTCTGCATAACAACCGCTCGCTTCACCCACCTCAAAAATCACAACCAACTCTCTGTATTCTCACTCTCCACAAATGCAAAAGCAATTGGCACAATCTGATTCTCCCCATCCACTCCAATAGCAGTGAGGATCTGCCCCTTGTACTTACCAGTCAAGAAAGTGCCGTCCACAGCAAGAACAGGTCGACAATGCATAAATGCTTGTATCATACAACCAAATGACCAAAATGCACGGCGTAGGACCCTGTCCCCATTTGTATTTTCAAAATCGTCCACCGCAACCACATTTCCTATATTCCTAGCTTGCATAAGCTCAAGCAGGCCAGGTAGGTTGTGGTACGAGTCCTCGTATGTCCCGAACCTTCTTTCCAAGGCCTTTTGTTTCGCTCTCCATGCCATATCATAGCTGATCTCATAGCCTAATCGATTCTCTATGGCATGCATTATAGCAAAAGGAGACATACCGGTCTTCTGCACAATCTCAGGATACATGTACTCAGCTACAAATTGTGTAGTCATGTTCTTGTGTTTCAGAAGAGTCCTATCCAATGAACACGAATGGCCTACCACGATAGACGCCACAAATGACGTCTCAGCTTTCGGCAGATATCCGTGAACCCTCCATGCGCAACCTGGAGCCGTGCACTTGACGTCATATGTCCTCGGGTTTGAAATGACCACCGTGAACTCCTTCTTCTCTGAGAACGCCCACCTCTTTACAGCATGCTGAAAAGATATCTTATCAGGAAACATCTGCCCTTGACGGACCTCTATAGCATCATACTCCCAACATGAATTGTGGCCATCATTAACAGCTAAGTTCTCCATATTGATCCAGTCCTGCGGCTCTTCATATCCCATGCCCCATCCCTGACCAGCTGTTCCATCAACGAAGGTACGAAACTCGTCATCATCCCTGTCCATTTCATCAACAATTGCCTCATTGACCTCTCCCGAATCTGCTTCTAGTGTGCCAACATTTATTGGCAACCTATCCTCAGTGGTTGGATGAACCACAGGATTTGCAGCAACTTGACTTGGCTCGGCACCAACATGACTCGGCTCGTCACCAACATATTGCTCCGCATGAACAATTTGTCCCACGACTCCATCTTGCTCTGTATTTACGACATTGTCATCAACCTCCTCCTCCAGACGGGTCGTTGTCGGATTACATTGCACCAGCAACAAGTGAGCAAAATGTCGTTGCAATCCCATCGTCACAAATTGCTTCCAATGTTTAGTGCTTCTCACCTCCACAAGTTCCCATTTCCATGAGCCTTCACGCTTTCGAGGAATCATAGCTCTCACTACAAACCGATACTCTAAAGGATTCACATTCAAGAGACTATGTAACCAGCCATACACTTCGCCTCGCTGCATCTCTACCGGATCATTCAAAACACTATCCACATACTGAAAATTACTCAAATCTACCCCATAGTCACGATGCTCAATTTGACCTTCTCCGTAAAAAACTCGGAAACTCACTACACTGGACATCCTGCTAAAAACAAATTAATTACTATGAAGATCATATATTTTTCTTAAATAAATTTATCTTTATATATCAATATTATTACACCCACTATTTTCCTTAAATATAATCATGCGTTAATATTTTTTTGACAAACTTAACGAAGATAAATAAAATGACCATCAAATATGACGTTCTACTACTACTACATACCATTATTTTTAACTAAATCTATAAACACAATACTAGTCTAATCTTATTTACTAACGCATCTCCTATAAACTAATAGTCCTTAAACAATATAGTCTAATCCCTACACTAATCTTTACACTAATATTCTATTCCCTACACTAACCACTACACTAATATTCTAATCCCTACACACTACACTAATGCTACCGTTGATAGACTAAACAAATAAAAAAAAAAAACTCACCTGCGCGACTGCCGCCCGAGGCGGCCTCCACCGACGCCGCAGCACAGGCCGCCCACCGCCACCAGCCAGCGCCGGCCCTCGCCGCGCCCCTCCCTCCGCTGCTCGGCTCGCCCCGCCGCCCTCGCTCTCTCTCTCGCCGACGCTGAAGACGAAGCGAATGGGAGAGAGAGAGCAGGGCGCGGGCGCGGGTGGATAAGGCAGGGCCTATCGGTCGCTGGAAGACCGATAGGTGCCTGTCGGGTCGCGGACGCCCGATAGGTGCCTGTCGGGTCTCGGCTGACCGATAGGTACCTGTCGGGTCGCGGATGACCGACAGGTCCTACGTGGACGGCTCCCTGCTTCCGACTGCTTACGTGGACGACATGTCGGTCTTCCAGTTACCGATAGCCCCCCTGTCGGTCCTCCAGTTACCGATAGCCTGCCTGTCGGTCTTCCAGTTACCGACAGGTACCCATTTCTGCAATTTTTGCAAAACGGACCCCAATTTTGCAATTTTCTATTAAAATACTATTATTTTTTTAAAAAATTCATGTATTAGGCCTAGACTACCGAGCCGGCTCAGCTTGGCTCGGTCTAGCTCATTAGCACAACAAGTCAGTTCGACTAAGCTCATTATCTTAATGGGCTATAATGTTGACTCGACTCGTTTTGATGATATAAAACTAAAAATTAGAAATGTTATTTTAAATTTTTGAAAGCTAAGATACAAATTATATCAAATTTTATTTTCAATTAGGTCTTGCGTTAGCTTCCTTAAGGCTCCTACCGAAGCGGGGTAAAGGATTGAAAAATCAGTCATTCACAACCACTGACGATGGTTTAATGAATCAATCTTAAAAATCCTAAAGCTTCAAATAAAAATAAATGTCACATTTTAACACTTGGAACTTTAACACCATAGGCTCGAGGATCAAGATTATTAAAAAATAAAGCATGTTACTTGATGTCATTTAGCTCATTAGGCTCGCAAGCATCTCACATTTACCACGATAACCACTCGATTTGCCCGTTTTGGGGATTTAAAATTCAAACTTTGCAATTTGTCAGTTTTTTGAGTGGTTGTTGCGGTTTTCGCTAAACCGTTAAACCGGTCAAGGGCGGTTTCAGCGGTTTAATCGATTTTGTAAACCTTGGTTGGAGGGATGGATTATTGATAACTGTTTAAGTTGCTCTAAGCACGACTTACTTGTATGCGACGAGGGAGAGTGGTGCACGGCGAGGTGGTGTTGGTGGATGCAAAATGACTAGTATAAGTTTATGCTCTAGCCGTAGATGTGTGTACGGGGTGGGAGGGGAGGCGCAAAAACAGGAGGCACAGAGGGGTGTTTGTATAAATGGTTATTTTATTAAGGTCTTTTTTAAAGCTTATTAGGGGTATTTGTATAAAACAATTCGGCCCACAATTCCGCCGAAGCATCCCTACCGCACATCTTTCATCTAACGGTGAGAAGCACTTAGCGTGCGCAGGTCGGTTTCCCCCGGGCACATGCTCCGAGGAGCGGGGGGCGAGACTCGAGAGAAAAACCTCTCTCACTCCTTTGTCGTCTTCCACGCCTCCCCATTGCTCTTGCGACGCGCGTCTCAACCCCTTACAGCGGCCGCGACCTAGCCGCGCCAGCCATGGGGCGTGTTGGGGATTCAAAGTAATCATCGCAATTACTATGATTCCATCTAACACAAGCGATACAACTATTGGAAAAGCGAGATAAATGATACGAGCATGATGACTATTAAGGGGAACAGTACACCATGAACCGTCCTCTTACACGATGCCTGTGATGGGATATTTATAGGGAAGTCGAAGGGACATTTACACATACCCAATATGCTCTTCGACTTTAACTACAAGACGCGTCCCTGGTAATGTACAAAAATGTCCAGAAAGGTACACGTGTCATTTCACACTGGAGACCAGAACCCTAGGACTATGACGTCATCCGGTGACGTGGTGATTCTCGCCATTTGCTTGGCGCTTATCAGAAAATGGCGATGCTCCAGGAAATGGCGGCGACCTGGAGCTGGTCCGGTTCTCAGCGGCGATATTGGCGATATCTTCAGGGAATGGCGGCGACCTGGAGCTGATCCCGTCCCCAACATAGCCCCTCGAGGCGAATGGTCGTTTCGCGACGGTGCAGGTCCGCGACGACCTTTCTTCTCGACCTTGCAAAGATGGTGAACAGCGCGTCGTGACATCATCCCTCCTGAAAGAAAAGCAAAAGGTGACGGTTTTTTTTTACACGAACACACGCTCATTAACTGCCTGGCACGATTTTCGGAGCGACGTGGCCTATATAAGGGTGGGGGGTGGTGGCGGGGGCGATCATTTCTGCCTCGACCTGCTGCTTCTCGCGCTCTCGCTCGGGATCTCGCTGGTCGTCGCTGATTCTTGGATTTTTTGCGACGGGTGGCCTGGTGAGGTGGGTTTTCTTTTGCCGGGCCGAAACCGTTGCTCATCGCTTTTTCTGATCGTCGCGTTTTGTAGCGCGATGTCCCGTGTGGCGCATACCGCGAGACTTGTCGACGATACCGGGGAGGCGGGATCTGGCGATGAGGTGAACCCGATATCGGCTTCGCAGAGGTAAAGGTTTGAGACGCTGGTTGACTCTACCGCAGAGCAGGCTCAGGAGGGGTCTGGTCTGGCCGCTGATAGAGGCGGCGAGAAAGGTAAGGATCTGGGAGAAACTCGCTATTTCGATTTATATATTGAGTCTGCTCTCGCTGAGTCTGCTGCTAAGGAGTCGAAACGTCGCCGTTCTGTGGCTGGGGGAATTTCAGATGATGAGATGGAAGCTGATGCTCGCCAGGAGGTTGTCGAGGTTGAGTCATCGTCGTCTGGTGACCCCCGTGATCGTGCTGGTAAACTGAGGCAGCCAAAGGAGAAGGAATATAAGGGTACATGTCGCATTGGGCCTTCTAAGGTGACCGATGAAGTCATCGCTGATTTCGTCAATCTTGGCTATTTTGAGGAGGGTCGGGCCCGGGCTCCTTGCGGAGAGGAAACGCCGCAACCTGAGTTGGATGAAGCGGCGGTGTATCGCGATCTCTATGAGGCTGGCTTGCGTATTTCGGCGCATGACTTTTTGTACAAGGTGCTTTATCGGTTTAACATGGACCTTCACCATCTTACTCCCAATGCTATCGCGATGCTGTCTAAGTTTGCCTGGGCGGCAAAGAGCTTTGGAGGTGCTTTGGACTCTGGGTGCTTTTGTCGGTATTTTGATGTTCATGTCACTCCTCGGATTATTTCCTTTGGAGAAGACGACCTCAGCGCGCAATATGGGACCTGCAGTTTTAGATCTCGCAGTTTCGGTGGGAAGGCGAAGCTTGACAAGGTGAAGTTTGTTGGCGGTGACAAGAACAAGTGGCCGGATGACTGGAGGGATTGGTGGTTTTATGCGAGGGTTCCGTGCATGGAGAATCGCGAGGGAGAGACCGTTTATCCGCTGCATAGTCGGATGATTGATATGGATTTGAACAAGTCTCCAACTTTCAATGAGACCGATAACTACAAGCGCTGTGACCTCGCCTTTCGGAAAGCCATCGCTCTTTGTAGGGGGCGTGACTTGGTTGAAGAGTTCATCGCTGCAGGTGTGTGGCCAATTCGCGATGGTTGGCGTCCCAAGACTTTCTTGAAACAGCGATTGAAGGATTTGAGGGTGGAGTACAAGGTGCCTGGCTTGAAGTTCCAGAAACCCAAAACCATTACCAACGCCGCGTTTGTGAAAGCAGTTCAAACTGCGGCGTCCGTAATTTGCGGGTCTTTCACAGCCCTGGAAAAACAACATCGATCTGAGCTTCTCGTTCCTCCTCATCGGCTTAATCGCGTTTTTGATGAGATGAAGCTGAAATACGGCGACCACGTCATTCACATTACTAAGAAAGGTCGCAAGAAGAAAGGCGATGAGGTGCTCCCCAGTTCTACTGATGTGGAAAGGAGGATCTGGGAGACGGAGGTTGCTGACTCTGTTCCTCGCAGGCCTGCCCCAGCCCCGAGGCCTGCACCATTACCGAGGGCGGCGCCGCGGCTAAGTCAGTGTCCAGCTCTCGTGCCGCCGAGAAAGCGAAACGCCGCCTGGTTTCGCGGAAGCAATCCATTTCCCGGGCCACTGGCGGTACGAGCACGTCTGCATCTGCTGGGATTCCCGGAGATTCGCGCGGAGTTTCCGAGAGAAATCGCGAAGACTCTGGGGTTGGCGTGGGTGTGGCTGAAAATGCCGAAGAGATTTTGGAGGCTTGCTCTCGCCGTCGCAAGTTGATGGCGTCCGGTTTTGATGATTCGGACAAAGAGTTTCTGGAGGAGGAGCCTGATTGCAACTCAGAGTCGCCGCAATTTCCTGAAACCGCGGCGACCTTTGATGCTCCTGTCCTTGACGCTGAGGCTGAACAACAAAGATCTCGGCGGCCGTTGATGCCGTCGCTTTTTGGCGATGATGAAGAAGAAGAGTTGTTGGAGGACGAGATGCCAGAAGATGACAATGACCCGCCTGTGCTTGAAAGAGTCGACGATGTTGAGTTGCCGACAGATTCTCCTATTATCGATGTTGTTGGGTGCAGCCGTAGTTCTGAAACTGCGGTGGGCTCGAGTTCTAGCGAGTCTGGTTCTGACGACTCGTCTGAGAGTGATTCCTCTGACGCAGGTTCAGGTGATTCCACAGGTGCGCATAAAGAAGCTGCAAATCCTATGGCGGACCTCGTTGCTGGCTCGCTTCAGACTGGCGCTGAAGGTTTTTGCCTCGCTATTCTTTTTTGGATTTTTGGCATTCTTTTGGTACTTATGTGATTTCTTTGTTCGCAGAATTTGCGGCGTATCTGGCTGGCGCCGATGCTTCTGCTTTCGCCGAGATTGTGGAACGCCAAGCTAGCTTCGTAAGTTGTCGCTTTAAGAGCGTTCAGATGGATGAGCTCTAATTGCGGAGGTCGCGACGAATGATGACTGTTGGTTTTTGCAGGTGACTGCTGGGATGAGGGTTCTGCGGGAGAAGCTGCCCGGTGCTGGGGCTGAAAATGCCGATGCTTTTGAGCTTGCCCGCTTGCGCGAGGAAAATCGAAAGGTTGCCGAGCGATGTCAGATTCTCGAGACAGGGAATGCTAACTGTGAAAAGGAGATCGTTGATGTCCGCAAGGCAAGCAAGGCGCTGCAGGAGGAGGTGTTGAGTATGACAACAATTACTGACGGCCTGTGGACAGACCTGGGCGTGACTGAACAGAAGCGGGCTGCTGCCGTGTCAAAAGCGACGGATCTGGAGGAAGCTAACCGCCAAGTAGAAAGGGCGGCCAATATTTACGCCGCGGAATTTGTTGCTGGAGTCGGTGAAACTTTCGGCCGGCTCCGGGAGATTGTCGGCAGGTTCGGTGGGGAGCTCAACCCTCTTCCCGCAGAACCATCGCATATTCGACCTGCCGCTTTTTTTGCGTGGCTGAAAGGGGAACTTGGCGATCTCCCCGATGTTTTTGATAACATCGGTGTTTTTTCGGCGAAGGCTGCCTGCCACGCCATCCTGGACCTTCTTGAGAAAAGAGGTTGTAAACATTTCGTTGAGTTTGGGCGTCCTAGCTATGCTGACGACAACTTCGGCGGTGTTGATACCGGCAAGATGTGTGAGCACATTCGGGTTGTTCTAAAGCGATTCATGCTGAAGTATTGGCGCATTCACGGTGTAGAGGCTAGCCGAAAATTTGCTGCGGAAAAACTCGCTGAGGTTTGCAATTGCTCTGACTACAGTTTCTATATTCGTTTTTGCCGATGTTCTCTTTCGCTGATTTGTTTTTGTTTGACAGATTAAGTCTGGCGCGTCTTCTGAAGGCCAGCAGTCGCGTAAACGCGGCGCGTCCTCGTCTACAGAGAGCCCCGCTAGTAAAATGGCGAGGACAGAGGCGGCGCCGAAAGCCGCGAAGGCCATTCCAATGACGGAACCGTCGAAGGATGGGTCGTCTGTGGGGGATGTCGCCGATGCTCCCCCTGCTGACTCTGCTGCTGAAGCTGCCGCTGCCACCCCAACTAAAAAGGCGACGCCGTCTGCTGAGGGCCTGACGAAGGACTCTGCTCCTGCTGCGGGTGCTACTGCGGCTGAAGATGCCGCTAAATCTGCTGAAGAGGTTTAGATTTCTCTAGGTTTTGGGAGATGAGGGACTTGGTCTGTAATATTCTTTTAATTGCATTTTGCGTGTACGTTATGAGCAGGAATGGTTGGAGCGTAATGCTTTCCGACTTCACCCGTTGAAGTATGAACGCGATGGAATTCGTGTTTCTGGAGAATCCCATCTACAATTCGTATCGCGATTTCCGCGTGCTACTTTTGCTAGGTTTTGGAAAGATTGCGTGGCGCAATATCGTGAGGGCAAGGAGATATTGGCGAGCTGTTCCGCCTCGCGTTCTTTGCGCGGAGCGGATTCTTCGATAAAGAGCGAGCCCTCGGAGATGATGGAAATGGATCCATACTTGGATTACTTCTGTTGTTCCTATGATGTGGGGGTAAATCCCGGCTTTGTTGTCCAACTGGACTTTGATGCATGAAAATGTCGCACTTGTGTGCTTGGTTTTCTTCTGAACTGTGTCGCCGTTTGGCTTGTAATTGATTTTTTAGTGATACGAGATGTGCGACGAATTGAGGGTCCTATTTGTTTCGATTAAAAAATGCGCGCTTGTGTGTGTGGTAGCCCCTTGCGTACATAGCCGCTTGTCTGTGGTACTTGGGGATTGCTTGGAGCGCTTGAGTACAGTGGCGGTGGAATTGCTAGTTACTATGAGTGATGAACGTCATCCCTCCCCCCGTAGCAAGTTGCAATGGATCCGCGTTGTAGGATTGAATTTTGTGGCGCTAAGCGAATAGTGTCGCTTCTTGTGGTGTTTTTTTTCCTATTGCGCGCATCCCTTGGGATGACCTTCTCCTTGGAGAAGAGTTGTTGCCTTTTGTGGCCTTTTACTTTTTTCTTGTCTTAATGACTTGCCACGAGGTGACTTCGCCTGATGGCGCGATTGGAGCCTATGCTTATCGGCGTTCTTGCGGATTGCACGGCTCAGATTTGCGCGGAAAGCCTCGATATGGCGAAGCGCTTTGACTTCGCATCGAGTGGATAGGGGATGTTTTCTTGGGGGAAATGCGCCTTTTTGTATTGATAAAGGGTTACAAAGGTACTGCCTCATTAAAAACCTCACCCCTTGCGAAAGGGTTCCCCTGTGAGGAAAAGAGTACAGACCCCGGGATACAGTTTTGAAATGCGGGAAGGTAAAACCTACTCTAGAAAGCGACAACGTTTATAACTGCACGCCGCCCTTTTCACTTACAAGTTATGGGTAGTACTTCTTGAGGTTGTCCACATTCCATGAATGCGGCAACTCTTGGCCTTCGCTGTTTGCGAGACGGTAGGATCCTGGATGATTGGTCTTTAGTATGATGTAAGGTCCTTGCCATTTTTCGTTCAGCTTGCCGCTGTTTTCCGTTCTTGGTGTTCGGAGGAGAACCATGTCTCCTTCCTTGAGCTCTCGGGGCGTTACTTTCTTGTTTCGCCATTTTCTTGTTTCTTCTTGATACTTCTCTAGGTTGGTGATTGCTTTGTCCTTGTCCAGCTCTGATATATCTTTACTGACGGCTAGAAATTCGCTTGTTTCACTGGCCAGGCGAGCTCGCAGGCTTTGGTGTTTTACCTCTTCTGGGGTCATTGCTTCTGCGCCGCATAGTAGTCTAAACGGCGAGAATTGTGTTGTCCTAGAAACTGCGGTATTATGTGACCATACCACTTTGGGGAGCTCTTCGACCCATTTCCCTTTCTTTTGGCCAAGGAGATTTTTCTTGACTGCCTCGAATATTTGCTTGTTGGCGTTTTTAACTGCGCCGTTTGACTCTGGGTGGTAAACTGAAGCGAAGTTCACCTTGACGCCCAGAGAATGGCAGAATTCTCGGAACTCCTGGTTGTCAAATTGCTTGCCATTGTCTACTGTTATTTCCTCTGGGACACCATATCGACAGATGATATTCTGCCAGAAAAACTTTTGGACTGCCGCACTTGTGATGCTTACCAAGGGCTTGATTTCTATCCACTTGGTGAAATAGTCTAGGGCCACCACTGCGTGAGTGTAGTTTCCATTTGCGGTGGGCAGAGGGCCAACTAGGTCAATTCCCCATCGTTGCAAGGGCCAAACCGGCGCGATTAGCTGAGTTAGTTGCGACGGATTACTGATTTTGTTTCCTAATTTCTGGCATGCCTCACATGTTTTGACGATGTTCTCGGCGTCTCTTATGGCGGTGGGCCAGTAGAAACCCTGTCGGAAGGCTTTGCTTACCAAAGACCGAGCCTCGACATGGGTGCCGCATATGCCGCTGTGAATCTCATTGAGTAATGCTATTCCTTGCTGCTCGCTTATGCATTCCAAGAGTGGGGTGCATGTACCATATTTGCATAGGAACTCGTCGACGATCATGTAATTCCTCGCCCTTTGCTTCATTCTCTTGGCTTCAAGCTCGTTTTCAGGCTCATAGAACCCTTGAAGGTAGGCTGTTATTGGGGCTCGCCAATCTTGGCTTTGTATCGCATTTATCATCTTTGGCTCTTTTTGAATCTCTTTTACCGACGAAATGGTGACTGTTTCATAGAACACGTCTGATGGTAAAGGTTCTTTCTTTGACGCAGCTTTAACCAGTTGGTCTGCGTCGCTGTTGAAACCTCTGTCGAAATACTCGCAAGTGAATCCCCTGAAGTGTTTTTCCATGCTGCGAACGAGGTCCAGGTATTTGGCCAAATGCTCATCTCTTGCCTTATAAGTTTTGTCGATGTGTCCTGCCAGCACTTTGGAATCTGTTTTGTTGATAATGTTCCTGACCCCTAGCGCCCTTAGCTTCCTGAGCGCTAACAAGAGGCCTTCGTATTCTGCGATGTTGTTTGTGCATTTGTCGGAGTCAGGGTCGAACTCTAATCTGACGGCATATCTGAGTTTCATTTTTGATGGGGATCGTAGAATGGTGGCGGCTCCAGCACCTAAGTGGCACCACGCCCCATCGCATTCTACTATCCAGGGTTCTTCGAATACGGGGCCTTCCATGTAAGAACCGGGCTCTGTCCAATCTGCGATGAAATCTGCCAGGACCTGGGAATTGGCGGCGCTTCTGGATTCGAAGTCCACTACGTGTTCTGATAATTCCAGGGCCCATTTTGCTATTCTGCCTGAGGCCTCTCTGTTGCGGAACATGTCGTGCAACGGTTGGTTAGTCAGTACCTTGATGGTGTGCGCTTCGAAGTAGTGTCGTAACTTCCTCGCGGCCATGATCACCGCGTATGCTATTTTCTCCAACTCTGAATAGAATACTTTTGACCCTGAAAGAGCTTCAGATACATAATACACCGGTACTTGGATTTTCACCGCCTTATTTTCTTTCTTAGCTCCCTGCTCTTGAACCAAGGCTGCACATACCGCTGAGTGAGATGCTGAGACGTACATCAGAAGGACTTCGTCTTTTTTCGGGCTCGCAAAGGCGGTGAGTTCTTTCAGATATTCTTTTAGCTCGGCGAAGGCTCTGCTTTGTTCGGGCCCCCATTCGAAATTCTTCGCGTTTCTTAGGACTTTGAAGAAAGGAAGGCTTCTTTTAGCGGATCTCGAGATGAACCTGTTTAGTGCCGCAATTCTTCCAGTGAGCTTTTGTACATCTTTTTGACACTGGGGTTCTTTCATGTTGGTAAGGGCCTTGATCTTGTCTAGGTTGGCCTCGATTCCTTTCAAGGATACTAGGCAGCCGAGGACCTTCCATTATTTAATTCCGAAGACACACTTCTCTGGGTTGAGTTTGAGGTTGGTGCTTCGCAAATTGGCGAAAGTTTCGGCCAAGTCACTGATGTGGTCTCGCTTCTTGACGCTTTTCACCACAAGGTCATCGACATACGATGAAAGATTTCTGCCTATTTGATCGCCAAAAGCTTCTTTTGTCATTCTGCATAAGGTTGGCCCGGCATTTTTCAATCCTTCTGGCATTCGGACAAAGCAATAGGTTCCGAATGGCGTGATAAAACTCGTCTTTTCCTCATCTGGCATGTACATATATATTTGGTGGTAACCTGAGAAGCAGTGTAAGAGCGACAATAACTTGGACCCTGCCGCAGAATCGACTATTGTGTCTATTCTTGGTAGAAGGAAATCATCTTTGGGGCAAGCTTTGTTTAAGTCAGTGAAATCTATGCACATTCTCCATTTTCTGTTTTTCTTTTTCACCGGGACGGTATTGGCTAGCCACGTCGGGTATTTTACTTCTCTGATGACTTTTGCATCCAATAACCGCTGCACTTCGGCTTTTACCGCCTGTACTCTATCGTCGGATATTTTTCTGAGCTTTTGCTTTTTTGGCTTAGTGTTGCTGTCTATTCTGAGCTTGTGCTCGATGATGTCTCTGCTGACCCCCTGAAGGTCACTGGCGGACCATGCAACGACGTCCCTGTTCTTCCTGAGAAATGCGACTAACTCTTCTTCCTCTTCTTTGGGCATCCCTTCGGCGATGATAACTTCCTGACCCAGCACACTCCTGTCGAGCAGAGCTCTCTTGGTCTCGCCCATTGGTTCGATTGGTGGGTCTTCTTTATCCATTTGTTTTTCTAACTCAGTTGGCTTGTTTTGCCGCGGTTTCTCTGGTGTGGGGCGTACAGCATGAACATTTGGATGTGCGTATAGGTAATGCACATTTCTCTGTCCCGGAGCCACTGCCCTCTCAATGTTTCTTGCCTCTTGTTGATCGCCAAAGATTGTGATGACTTTCTTGATCGCCGGCATCTTCATGCACAGATAGGCACTATGCAGCACCGCTTCGAACTTGTTTAATATGCCTCGGCCAAAGATGGCGTTGTAGGGGTAGGGCATGTCTACAATGTCGAAAGTTATGTGTTCAGTTCTGGCGTTGTCCAAAGTGCCAAAAGAAACTGGCAGGCTGATTTTTCCAATAGCTCTGACATCTCTACCGCCGAAACCGTAGAGAGGATACTCCGATGGTTGGAGTAGTGATGGGTCTAACTTCAGTTGGTCGAAAGTGGATTTGAACAGAATATCCGCCGAGCTTCCATTGTCAACTAGGATCTTCGTAACTGTCCAGCCATACGTGTTTGCCGAGATGACCATGGCGTCCGTATGAGGATAACATCGCAGATTGAGATCTGCCTTAGTGAATGTGATTGGGATGTGTGACCACCGCGATTTCTTTACGGGGCCGTTGCACACTGCGTGCACTGCTCTAAAGTAATTCTGTCGCTGTTTCTTGCTCTCGAACTCAGATGAGGACCCGCCGATAATGGGTAATATTACTCCATATGATGGTAAACCCTGATTCGAGGTGGGTGGAGGTGTTGAGGGCTTTGGTGGAGGTGGAGGTAACTGTTCCATTGGCCTGCCTTGATTTGATGGTGGTGGGTGCGTCGGTATATGATTCACTTGCGGCGCGGTCATGTGTTGGATATGCGGTGGGGGTGGGTGGAATTGATTTGCGAAGTGATTCGTGAAGTAATGCTGTGGTGTGAAATGACTTGGGTAAAAAGTGTGAGCGAAGGGGTTTGGGAAAGGCGGTGGCTGCCAGGTGTTTTGCGACGTGTGATTGATTGTTTTTGGCTGCTCTTGTTGCGCTTCATTGCTTTTCATTTTCTCTAACACCCCTTTTGTTTCGGGACATTCTTTGGTCGTGTGGCCCTTGTCCGGACCGTGAAAGACACAATACGGCTTGCGTGGTTCTTGATTTCGCGAGTTGTTTGAGAAACCGCGACCTCTTCCGCGGCCTCTAGAGTTTCTGCCGCCTCTGGGATTGTGATCAGGTTGTTCTGTGTCGCCTTTGTCTTGACCATCGATGTTGTTGATGAATTGCGGCGATTGTTCTTGGTTGCTGTTCTGCCTTCTGGTTGAATTCCAGTTTTGCTGCTTGAAACTTGTCTGATTTTTCTTTGCTTGATGGTGCAAGTTTTGTTGCTCAATCCTCCTTCTGTGATCATTATCTGCGATGATATATTGATCGATGACGGCGAATAACTCTTCGATTGATTTCGGCTGATTCATGGACAGATACGTCGCACACGGGCCGGCCCTTATGCCGTTCATCGCCGCATCTATTACTACCTGATCGGATATATCTGCTGCCTGTGCTTTCAGTTTGACGAATCTGCCGAAGTAGTCTTGTAATGATTCCTTTTCCTCCTGAAAACATTGCCGCAGTTCGTTGGCTGAAACCGATGCTTTGTGGAACCCTTGAAAGTTGGTTAAGAGTTTGTCTCTCAGGTTTTCCCAGGAGTAAATGGATCCTGGAGGTAGTCGGGAATACCAATCCAGGGCTTGATGCTCGATTGCTGTTACAAAAGTTTTTGCGAGGACTGTATCATTCCCTCCTGCTGAAGCTATCGCTGCTTCAAAGGACATGAGAAATTGTCTTGGGTCTGTGGACCCGTTGTATTTGGACACCGACACTGGCTTGTATGATATCGGCCAAGGGGCGAGTTGGAGGCCCTCAGATAGAGGGGAACTTCTGTCTGCTCTACTGATTGCTGGCATTGTTTGGCGGTGATGCACTCTATATCTGTGGCCACCGTCGCCATTGTCTTCGTGTTCTTGATCCACTGGTGTGCGCTGATGATGGGGTTGCCTTATACCGCTGTTTTGGCCGCTAGCGTTGTTGATGTCTTCCCATTCTTTCTGTAGCTCACTGATGATTGCCTTGGCTTCGTCTATCTGGCGTTGTAATCTCTCTTTTTCTCTTTCTCTCTCTTCGGACATCCTGCCCTCTTTGGCTGCTCGGAGTTTCTTGACTGTGCTTTGCAGGGTTAATAGCTCTCGCATTTGCTTTTCTGCTTCTGTTTCTTCAGTGTTGTTGTCGATGTTGAAAGGATTGATGATTTGGGGTTCACCTGCTCTTTTGTTGCTTGCTTCAGCTACGTTGCCGGAATTGGCGGCGACTTGGTTGGGGTCGAGTTGCTTGCCCAGTTGCTTGTCGGTTACTGCACTTGCTTCCGCCATGTCGGCGTTTTTCTAGATCTTTGCTGCTTGGTAATCTTGAATTGCCTGCCACCGGATTTCTTCCTCGGAGAAACCTGGGTCTACTGGAAGGACTTCGTCTTCGATCTCTTCTATTACTGGTTCAACTACAACTATCGCTCTTTTCTTTGATTTCTTGTGGGGCATCGCAGGTGCTTTTCGAGCTACACAAACGGTGGGCGCCAATGTTGGGGATTCAAAGTAATCATCGCAATTACTATGATTCCACCTAACACAAGCGATACAACTAATGGAAAAGCGAGATAAATGATACGAGCATGATGACTATTAAGGGAAACAGTACACCATGAACCGTCCTCTTACACGATGCCTGTGATGGGATATTTATAGGGAAGTCGAAGGGACATTTACACATGCCCAATATGCCCTTCGACTTTAATTACAAGACGTGTCCCTGGTAATGTACAAAAATGTCCAGAAGGGTACACGTGTCATTTCACACTGGAGACCAGAACCCTAGGACTATGACGTCATCCGGTGATGCGGTGATTCTCGCCATTTGCTTGGCGCTTATCAGAAAATGGCGATGCTCCAGGAAATGGCGGCGACCTGGAGCTGGTCCGGTTCTCAGCGGCGATATTGGCGATATCTTCAGGGAATGGCGGCGACCTAGAGCTGGTCCCCGTCCCCAACAGGGCGCCACAAGGATCTTAAGATTGCGCGCAAATACGGACTCCCAGTCGAAGTGGTGCGCGACGGGATCCCAAAGGTGCTTCAGGAAGCACCGGATCATGTCGTCAAGGCAGGCAATCTGATCCGGGCTTCCACTGCCGCCGGGCTGGAGCTAGCTCTCTCCCAGGTTGAAATCCGTGCCGATCCTGTAAGGGTTTACATATCTCCATACACGCCTCCCCTGGAGGCGGACCTGATTCGCAAGTTACTTGGGATTGACACGATGGAGGAAGCTGAGGAGGAGGAGGTTGCCTTCATTAGGCAGAAGCTGGGGATCCGTGAGGAGGAGGAGGAGGAGGAGGAGGAGAAGAAGGGTGGGGATCCGGCTCAAGGCGGGGTTCGTGCTCCAAGTGCTGTGGCCCGGGGTGGCCGTGGGGTGGTAATTGCTAATCCACTGCTTTTGTCTGCTAAGATGTTGGCGCTGATGGCAATACAAGGAGACCAGTCGAAGATCCTGTTTATGAGAGATCAGTTGCTAGCTAAGCCCTCAATGTACCCCCATGAAGTCAAGCAGTTGCCTTCTCCTGATGACAATCTGGGGCTTCGTGCTGCAAATGAACTGCCACGCCTGAAAGAATGTTATCTTGTCGCCAGTCTTGCCGCTGGTTCGTGTACTGTATCCCTTCTTCCATGAAATTATTGGGTCCAGAGCTGCTTGCTTGCTTATATCTTTTCTTTGCATGCATGATATAGATAATTGTGTCTATGCAATGTTCTTCTCATGAAAACATGAAGGTTGACACTGCAGTGTTTCGCAAAATGTTTATATAGCTCTTATCTATCCTTAGATATCATACTAAAAAAATAATATGTGACTGATGTCGTTGTTCATTGTTTGTGGCTGTGGATGGTGAGAGCGAAACACGCAACACCAACACGTCTTGTAGGACTGGAGCTCCATGGTGTTTATGTATTTAGTGCTCCATGGTGTTCTGTTTTTGCTGTCACCGCTGTGCTCCTGCACGCAATCATTTGTAACAAACTTCTGTTGCAACTAGAAATTCAGGCCACCGTAGTTTCCTCCGATAAAAAGGGTTGAATGTTCTTGATTAAAACTTTCCTTGTATTTTCGGACAACTAACTCATTGTTGGACTGCAGCATTTTTCTTTATTCTGCCATTAGCATGCTAGAAAAAAAACTGGTGTAGCCATAGCCATCAGCCGTTTATTTATTTTTTGGTCTTTTTAATAGCAATCCATTCTATTGTTTCTAAGCTATCAGTTTAGCTTCTTGTTAAATTAGTTTGGGCCAATCCTTACGTCCAGTCTTAGTGAATGTATGTGCTTTCTTCGCTACAGCCACAACTGATCTGATATCATTGTTTTTTTTCCCTCATAACCTGAGTGTCCATGCTATTCCCATAAACTTGATTTGTAGAGGGCGACATGCATTGGCCTCTCTCACTGTTTTTTTTTTCCAAACTTGCTTTATAACTTTAATTCATGCACTTTATATTTAAGGCATGTGTTTCCGATGCTATAAACCGAGCTTGTAATTGATCATGTTGGGTTGGTTGTAAAGCTCTCTTTCCTTGTTAATATGAAACGTGCGAGGCATGACCTATATAACTTAGCGTAAAATCCCCCAAATTAAGCACGCATCTAATCTTGATGGCCTGATTGTCCTGAACTCCTGCATGAACCGGTAGTTCTTTTGGTCGACTCATCAAGATGCCAATTGTTAGTTGTTCACCATCTCTTCACTTGAAACAAGACTGAAATAATTTGTGACAATGCCTCCCCTGGTCCCACCTGGTGGGTCCTGGGATACATTAAAACTGGCTGGCAAACTTTATTCCAGTGGTTTGAGCAACCTTTGCAGCACCGGTTTTTTCTGTAGTCTGTATCATATCCTTAATAGTTTGCTTCCTGATAGGGACACACACAAGCCTCATCCATTTTAGCCAGATTACTTCTTGCTCTCAATACACTGGGAGACCACCAGAACCTCAATCCAGCTTACCATATATTCCCTCAACAATCCTAAAACCCACAATAATTTCTCCATACATGATGTGCAACTTGTGGATAGTAACATGGAGATGAGACCTCGATGGCCAAGCCCAAATCTCTAGCGTGGCTAAAATGTGGTTCAACTTGTACTCAAATTCGTTGTTCACAAGTGCCATATTGAAGAACATTTCAGTATAGTAAAGTGTTTGTATCACTCACTCTTGTGCAGGACCTCAAGTTGCGTTGAGCGTACTGAGACAAACCAACAAAGCATTGTATAAGTCATTGCTGAAGCCAATTGGTAATCCCTTGACGGAGGAAGAGAAGTGTGCTGCGATAACTGATTTAGCAAATGACTACAATAGCAAGCACAATCTGAGTGGAGATGTCTTGAATGCCAGCAAAATTGGCAGACAGCTGTTGGGTGTGATCTCCTTAGCTGATTTTGAAGATAGAAAAAAGCTTATCAATAAGGACAACATGATGATTGGTGAAAGGAGAGAAATACTTAAAAGGCTCAAGAGAGAAAGAAGAAAGCTGTCCAAGTTAGCGACCAAGGAGTCGCTAATTGGCGCGGCTTGGCCAAGTTATTTGTGCCGTGCATTGATTTTTATACCTGATTCTGACTTGGATCAGACTTATATGGGCTGCAATCTAATGTTTGCTTCTTTTTAGATTTCAAGGAGCTCTGATGTTCTGCTTATGCGATGGGCAGTCAACAATATGCCTTCAAGATCTGGATTGGAAGCAAGGTTATTTAACTCCATGTCGAAAATGGAAATGGCTGTTACCATTCACAACTTTGCTTGTTAAGTTCTGCTCATAGCGCTGTGGAGTTTTGTTGGCTGAATTTCCAAAGCTGGGTATCCGTTCCTTAATTGACTTTGGACGAAGTAGCAAATTTCTAATGTCACATATGTTGTTACGGATCTGGTCGGAGAAGACTATAGTTAGTGTTACTGTGAGAATGTTAGCGCACGCCGCACTAGAATACGCATTCTAATCAGTGTAATTTTTGTGGTGTGTCGCTCTGTGGTGTGTTCAGCTCCCGTCGGGGATCCTGGTATAGCCCACTTTGTTAATGTTTCGCCCCCCTGTGCCGCCGGCGTTTGTGCTACATGTTGTTAATGTTTCGCCCCCCCTGTGCTGATGGCGTCTGGTGAAACACAGAGACGACGCTGACTTTGTCACTTGTGCCTCCGTTGCGAGCAGATAAACCTGCCACCCAGATTTGTGACTCGATGTTCTTTAGCTTGCCCCCCTTTGTCTGCTATTAACAACATGTAACACATGTTCATGTATGAACCTTTTAATGACAAGAAACCCCCGAATTGCACTACAAACCACGTGTTTGTTTGTTTCAGCTGAGAGTAGCCACGCATTGAACATGTGAAATAGTCAGGCAGTGCCACTCGACAATCGACATCGCGACGCTGTTGTCTTGTCGTAACGGTGAAAATGATGGCACATGTTCTCCGCGGCCCTAACACGCATGGTTTTTTTTTTTTTTTTTGTCTTTTGTTTTTGTTGAGTAACCGAGGGCGGTTGTTCTGCCATTTCATTCGAAGAGTTGAAACAACAGTTTGCCTGAGCTTTCCCAGGTGATTTTTTACATTACAACTTGGGTTTTAGATAGGGCTATGTCTCACTATCGTAAATCGTAATCCACCTCTGCCAGCCTCAATAGCTTTACATCTTCTTTTATCAACTCAACCAACTGTTCAGCGTTGATCGCATTATGTTGAACCGCCTTCTGTCTTTCTTTCCATAGATTCCAGCACGTATATATGATCAACCGCCTTGTCTCTAATTTGTGGTGGCGGTCCTGCCTTGATCACTTTCTCCCACCATCTCCTTACCGTCGCAAAATTGTTTGAGACAACAAGTTCGGCCATGTTTGTTGCCGCTGCCACTAGGTTCCAAACTTGCTTGGAATAGGGGCAGTTGATTGTGAGATGTGCAGCTGTTTCTTCTCTTGTCATACATAGATTGCAAATCTCTAGTTAAGAATGTAAACTTGGTTTGAATTTTGCGAGCGTGATGGTTCCCGCCAAAAAAAAGAAAAAGAAAATCATTGTTGGTACGTGAATCCGAGGTCGTTTGATTTTATTATTCTTTAACTGAATTGATCATGACTCCAGTATTTGATTGAGATCCGTTCCAGCAATTGGTCAACAGCAGTTGATTGAGATCCGGCTGAGTAGATAGAGGCATGTTGGACTCTTGGAGCAATTGGTCCAACAAAGCCCAACTCAAAGCCCCGAATTGGACCCAGCCCAGCCCTCGAAGACCTTCTTCTCCAGGATGGACGGAATCTTCCGTACTCGTCAAGCCTCCCTCTCTCTTGCCCTGAATTCCTCCTCCCTCAACTCAAAAAAAAAAAAAAAAAAAAACCAATTCCTCCTCCCTTCCCGCTCCTCTTCGCTCCCCTCCGATGAAGACCACCGCCACGCAGCAGGGCTCGCCGGCCCGGGCGGAGCCGTCGAGCCCCGAGTCCAGCGCCACCAAGCGGCAGCGGAAGGCGGCGGCGCTGAGCGACGTCACCAACCTCCTCCTCCCCGAGACGCCGACCCCAATCAAACCAAGGCGAACTGCGCGCCGGTCCCTCCCGCAGCCCTCCGAAGCCTCCTCCACCTGCTCCTCCTCCGCCTCGGTCACGCCCGCGCCCAAGCGTTCCTCCGCCGCCGGTGAGTGACCCCGCTGCTCCGGCCCCATTCCTGCTCGATCTGGCTCCACTGTGACTACCAGTAGTGGCGTATCCGGTCCCCATTGGGTGGGATTTCTAATTTTCATGCTCTTGATTTGCAGTCCTCGAGGAGGAGAGCAGTGTGGTTAAATCGCCGGCCATCTCCACTGTCTACGCAAGGCGGGGGGCTGCTGAGGCTGAAGGGAGAGGGAGGAGGGCAGTTCCTACCACCAGCAAAGCCAAGGGCAAGGCACCCGCTGCTGCTGCTGCTGCTGCTGCTGGAACGGCGAGCTGCCCCCCACTCGGCAAATCTAGGACGAACAACAGCAGGTGAACTTGCTTGCCTCAGCCTATGCAATGCACTTTCTTAATTTAGTGAATCACGTCCCTTAAGCCCCTCTGCATTTTAGAGATATCAGTGTCTTTAGTGTTACTAGTGTACCTTTATCAGTGTCTGTATCAGAGATTAGAGTTTGGACCTATCATCAGTGTCTTTTAGTTTGTGCCAAAACCAGATAACCATGACTAAGTTTGAAGAATAAAAATACCCAGATATCTCTGTGAAATGAATTGATGAAAGTTCACAATGATATTGTTGTTGTTGTTGAAAGTTCACAATGATGTCATAATCACTTTCGGTCAGGTTCAACATGCTGGTTTCTGATTTGTCCTGTGTTCTTATCCAATTTGCTGTTGCATAGCTTAGCTTGCAGCATAGTCTATTTATCCTTCCATCCAAAATATTATTCAGTTCAAATGCGTTTGTAAGTAGCAAGGCTTGAGGTGTTACCCAGAATAGGTCAATATAGTACTAATAGTAGTGATATTCTATCCATTAACTGTTTCTATGTTTTTTGTAAAGTGCAATATGAATTACAAGAGTTCATTTGACACGTTCCAGACATATAAAATTTCCAAATCATATGCTGTCAGAACTCACAATTACAGGGATAGCCTGTATAAGTAAATGTTACCAAATGCCTGCAAATTTGTAATATTGCTGATATTGGAAGTTGTGTTCTTGTATTGTTTGTGATCAAACCTAATGCTTGCAGCCTGAGGCTCCAAGCTCATTGCATTTCGACTGAAATACTGAATTCTGTGGTTTCTTTTCATCCATTTGATTAGGAAAACCTCTATGGCTCATGATACTCGGCCCATTTCTTCTTCGGCTCCTTGTCATGAAGCTAAAAAGGTAAGCGTCATCTCAATGTTAATGCATCACATAAGGAGCCTAAGTGTCCTATTTATCTTTTATATGACTTTGGATCAGTGTGTTCTTTTTTGAGGATCGTAACAAACTACCGTTACGCTTACTTGCAACTAGCTCGGTTTTGTTCAAACTTGGTCATGGGTTATTGTCTAATCAATCTATGCTCTTTTGCTTAAGCGCATCTATTGCGAAACACGTTTTTGGTACGGCATAAACATTTCGATGGGTAATGCTGCAGTTGGATGCCTTTAACTCCTAGTAAAATGTTTAAATCAGCTAGTTTTGTGCCATTTTTAGAATCAGTATCCTTATTTTTATTCTGGTTGTGAAGGCCATTGTTTGCGGGTGAGGCGTCTGAAACGGTTAGCTAGTCTCTGTAGAGTACCAGTGGCGAATCCACGTTATGCTACCCTGGTGCACCGGCACCAGGGTAAGCAGAACAATTTAGCACTAAAACTCTTATTATGACCAGCTAATTGCTTGAAATCTAAGCATAAATTCCATGCCGGCACCACCATAAGTTGTAAGCTAGCTTCGCCACTGCTGTAGTCGCTGTTTTTGCTTCCTTGAAATACCTGAAAGGCAAAACTGTCAAAAAGAGAAAAAAAAAAAAAAAAACTGGGACCACGGACATGATATTCAGATTCTTACTGTTTGCAATTTTGAACTGAAGCTAGTTTTGTGTCACTTGTAGAATCAGTATCCTTATTTTTATTTGTGAAGGCCATTGTTTGTGAACAGGGTCTATGAAAACAGTTATATAGTATCTGTAGACATACTTTTTGTTTCCTTGAGATACCTGAAAGGCAAAACTGTCAAAATGAGAAGGAAAAAAAAAATACTGGAACCACACCCATGGTATTTAGGTTCTCACTGTTTGCAATTTTTTACAGAAGCGGCCGTTGTCAAGCACACCCAAGTTACCAGAAGACTTTGTCAAGAAGCAGAGAGAACACTTTGCAAAAATCGATGCCTATGAACTACTAGAGGAAGAAGTCTCAGAAACGGACCTGGAGTGAAAACTGAAGTTGATCCATTGTGTCCTTCAAAATGCATGGCCTTCTCTGTACAGAAGTATAGTCAAGACTCTTTTCCCAACAATGTAATGGCGGGAAGTGGTAGGAACGTACAGCTCTTGTAACACGAGCAGCTTACCTTTAGGGAAAAATGCAACTGCTGCTTTTCTTTTGCTCTCTAGGTAATGTTTAGTTCAGTTCAGTGTCTAGGTAAACCCCCAGAAAGGGAAGAGGGTGAAGGGAAGTCCCAGACTCCCAATGTTGGATGGATGTATGCTTCTATGCAATGGCAGGCGGTCTAATGTTACTAATACCCCTTTCGCTGTTCTCTTGACTTGTTTTTAGCTGTCACACACATCTATCAATTAATTTAGTGCTGTATAATTTCGTCACCAGGAGTTTATCTAGCAGCATAATTTCGTCACCTAGAGTTTATCTAGCAGCTGACTAGGGATAGGTTCTAAGCTACACGGTGATCAAGGCATCAAGCATGCACTCTTGAATCTTCCAACATCAGGAATACCAGGAGAAGGCGCGGCGGGGCACGCTTCAACGGCATGGCCGACATGACCGACGACGAGTTCCACAGCGGCTACTCCTGTGCGAGTGGCGTCGACGAGGACTTTCCCGTGAAAAGGCGCCGCGGCGACAGGACTCTCCCGCTGCCTGCCCACCTCCATCGACTGGCGCAGAAAAACTTGCCACGGCCGGCCGTGCCTGACTCAAGTCAGCGGCTCCAGGTGCGGCTGTCCGTCCAGGAGCTGGTAGACTGCGACGCCACGAGCGTGGCTGCAAAGGCGTTGGAGGACACGCTCAAGACGGGATCAGGAAGCCACGACTCCTATTGCGGTAAACTCTTTGTTTTTCTCGAATATCTCAAGAATCAAAGACACAAAGCTAAAGCGTTTTCTATACAATTTGTCCTCAATCAAGAGCCAGGGGTCACAGATGGTATATATATAGTGATGGAGGACTGATGGTTATATGTGTTCATAGGATTTTCACTTTCACACCGGCATGGCATCCATCCATCATGAAATGATGATGAGCAGAGCAGCTGGTTGCTGGCAACCTACCGATCTGAAGTGGATGGAAGTTGATGTCCTTCCATTTTTTTCTAACCAACAGTAACCACGTGAAGCACTTTAGGATGTGATTTTTTTCTTCTTTGGATATGAAGCTAGCCTCGCCGTTGTTCATCGTGCGTCTTAAGATACATATGAACTTCATGTCATCCTAACCGCATGCATACTCATGAAGCTAGAATGGACTCGTCGAACGTCCATCCATCCTGTGAGAAAGCTGCATCCATTGATAGCGTGTACTACTATACGCTTCATCTGACGAATTTAAATTCCTTATCCAACTTACAACAGAACAAATGCTTGAAATTGAAGGAGACCATGGAAGACACTACCTATACAACCACTTGGTAATTAAGGATCAACATGACAAATTTAACAGCATAACCCCAAAACAGTTCTCGACCTGAGGGTTTACAGCTCGCTGCTCACATAACTCTCATCAGAGCAGAGAATGGTGTCACTACTTTGCAGGCAGAGTCATGACTGATGGATGTTCCGTATCGCTGCATTGATGCCTTTACATTCAAAATCCATGATCTTCATCCAGTTCTCAAAATCTCCAATTTCCTGCAAGTAAAGTTGAACAATGGATGTTTCAGCAACAAATAGGGGCACACAATGCTTAAACGCATTGATATTGTACAAAAATTACTAAGCAAACCACAGAACATAGAGCATAAATAAATTCCTTAAGAACTGACACTAACAAATTTCAGCATTGTGCTTGTAGGCTAGTAGTACATCATACATAAAGGTAAGTCTCCACTGCGTTTTTGTGGTCCAAACTGATGTGTTCTCAGGAGAACAAAGATGATGGATGGATGAGATGTAAAGCCCATGAGTGTGAAAAGATCATAAGCAGAGGTTTGAGGCGTGAGTAGCTGTCAGTCACATACCTTGAGGGCTGAGTTGATTTCGTTAGTGGCAGCCAGCCACTGATCCGTCTGCTTCCTGTAGCGCGTGACTGCGCTGAGCAGCGCGCGTGCCTCAAGCTCAATGCGCTTCTCGTTGACGAATAGTTGGTGCGCCTCGCCGTCGACCGTGTCAACGAGGACATCGGCGACCCGCACCGCGCTCCTCAGAGCGTCCTTCTTTGCTCTCTCTGTGCGCGCGTACGGAAATGGACGGTCAATATTGGTTTTTTTTCAGGGAGGAACGAACGACAGCAAAGATGGATTAATCGAATCACATTTCTCCATTTCAGAGGGAAGGAGAGAAGAGATGGGGCACCAGTCTGTTGGCGATGGCGGAGGGATTGGTGGTGGTGCTGCTGCGCGATCTGGAGCAGCGCCTCTTCCAGGTCCTGCTTCCCGGACGCCGGCATCAGCTTGGCTCCGGCCATCCCGTGTCGCCTCCGCTCTGTCTTCGTTCCCAATCGCCGCCAGTCGCCGGAGCAATTTCGCTTCCCCTGTTCCTTTTTTTTTTTTTTTTTTGGGTTGTTACCCTGAGAAAGAACAGGGGCTTCTTCCATTTCTTTCTCACGATTAAGTGGGCTACGGCCCAGATCATCACGGACTCAGATAAGAATGCCTGCCTAGTCCGAGCCCAGCCCATCTATATATTTTCAATTCAGACCTAAAACGTGCAAAGAAAGATCAAAGGATCAGAACACAAACCGTTCTTGCTGAGATTAGCAGGTGTTACTACGAGGAACCGTTGACATACTAAGATTATGCCTTATCTAGCATCTTATCCCATATTAAAGTTGGCATTTTCAGCAGCACGATGCAAATCATTACAGAGAGTTCGACAAAGTAACATAACACAAGCCAAAGCTGGTACAAGTGCCAAAGCGTAGTTCCTTCAAAAAATGTGCCAAAGCGTAACTTTTTTAAAAAAAAAACTGATACCATAATAATCAGGATTAGTTGAAGCAATAAAGCAAGTGAAATTATCAAACTAAGTGCATGTGAGATGTTGTTCAGCTTTAGCATGATTAGTTGGTTGAGGAGTAAAGCCCCGGCGTCAACACAAGGTAGTAACAAAGTACCAGAATCAGAATAATATTCGTGCATACAGCTAAGCCAGCTGCGCTGTTTGTCAAACCAGAGACTGGAAAGAGACAGTTTGGCATTGCTTCGGCAAGATCCTGCTTGCAGATTAGACACAGGAAGAGAGTGAAGCTAGCTTAATTTCAATGGTCGGCCCGGAGTCAAAAGGTGTCAAAATCATACAGCTGCACCATGCACGACGGCGACCGGCGACGACCTACTCCGGCCAATCCAATTGATCCAGTACTCCTACCTAGATAGTAGTAATCGTCATCTCCATGCTGCATGCTGCGAGAAGGCCGAAAGTCCAAGTTTTTCCCAAACAAATTGAACCGAATGAGTGATGACTCTGCCTAAAATTGTTTGCATCCCGACCGGGAGTCCAACAAGTCAAAAAGATTTGATTTGTGGTTAGCACGAACTCGAGCTGGCTTTCGACGCATGTCATGTCTCGCATGCGCTTTTGGACCTCGAACGACGAACGTAGTAGCTACTGAACTTTCTTTTCCCGTGCGTCTCTGTACATGTGCTGCATGGTCAGTTTGAACCACAGTTTGTACGCTGCAGAACATAGTTTCGGTAAGAGTTGGTGCCATAGAAGATGCGGTTTTAGGTCTAATCACCATATCCATCGAATCTGCAGTTTTGCATCCTGTCTGCGGCAGCCAGCAGCTGCATGCCTGACGACCTAAAATGGTCCACGTCTGCATAATTCGATTTGATCGGTAGGCTACCTTACCTTACCCAATTTTTGGTTACCGGTGATCGTTTAATTACGTAAGGGCTATTTCAGGCCCTCATATATCAGCGTTATTTTTAAACGTAACATCGACTGTCAGATAGCATATAGATAGGGCAGTTCTCAATCTACTCCAATAATTTAGCATATAGGTGGATGAAAGCCAGCTACCTTTTCTCGACGCTGTTGCTGTCGATCGATGTGGATGCCAAACGTCATGCTTTGAGACGATCAGAAACGACCCTTCAATTGTGTTCGGTATTGCTCCAATTTAATTGCTCTCTGACTAATATTGACTCTAGGGTTTAGCAGCTACACACGTAGGTCAACAACAGTACACAACTGGACAACCGTTCTCTTCAAACCATATTTTTTCTTCTTCTTGACCGCAGATAGCAACATTGGTGATAGTTATCACCAAATTTGACTCGTTGTTTCAGTGTAAGAATGCCTCTGCAATAACAGAGATGACGACATTGGCCACCTGCAGACCTGGAACAACGGTATCTGTAGAGTGATGGCTGCTCATGAACTAATCAGTTATATGCACTGAATCTCTACAAATTAGCGACATGTCGTCCATCTGCATGTGCAGTCTTAATCTATACTGGGAAATTACTGATCTTTTGCTGACATTTCAGTTCAGGTAAAATAAGAGGAACCAATTATTTGTTTATTTTTGTCACCATCCCTTTCTTTCAACAATTCTAGTTTTTTAGAAAAGGGAATATATTACTTATATCCCAGCCTCTGTATCGGTTGATACATGTAGCTGTCCGTTATTACAGAGTTTCAACAATTCTAGTACCATGTGCAAGCACAACAATGATCAACTAAACTACTTCAAGCACGAGTAAGTGTCCTGCTATACTTCTAACTGTCCTAAAATCATTGTTGACATCAGTTTGTGTTTTATAATCCACTTGTTAAATTAAACCTACTAAAATTGAAATAACATGGTACACAACGATGTACCTTTTCTGTTGAAACATATAATCAAATAATCATTCCCATATGCCTGATCATAACAAAGTTTGATTAGTCTGATCACTGTTAAATTTAGGTACCATTTGGAGCCTTCTCCAATCTTTCAATTAGTTTTCCTTGAATTAGAAGCAATATTGCAAGTCTAGAACAATGCCAAGGGAGAAAGATTTATGTCTAGTCACACTAATTGGGTTTCACGTGTGTCCTGGAGAATATCGGTTGGGTGTGTGAACCGTGGAAAGTATACCTCATTGCTTTATCATATACTTTGATTAAACAGTCACCTACTAATATTTTGATACTTAATTTAAGTACACTGACAGATCGTTCTGGTTCTGTCCTTGTAGAAACTTCACAGGTTGAACTTGAACTGCACTGAACTTGTGATGGATATATTTCTGTTCTATTCACAACAACTTTACGTTGACGCAATCAGCCTGGATAGTGTTGACTACTGCTCATATTGTGACAAACAAATGTCGGATAACAAAGCAGTCGTGGCGACTTTAGAGCATAATGACCATTGGGGATAACATACTTTGTTATTTTTTTAGATAATGGGAAAAAAGTGTCCCCGTCTTGACCTCGTGAGAGGCTATGGCCGTATAACATACTTTGTTCTACTGCGAGGTACTCCTAAACAGTAAATTAGTTAAAGCTACATATTTTTTGTGTCCTTCAAAGGAAGCATTAGAGTTGACTAGTCACTCACTGCCATACAAATTTGACCATGGCCGGCCATGCGTCTACCATGAGGATCGATGTTTGATCAGAGCTCTTCTAGTAGGCTGTTAGTAGGTCTTTCATCCAAAAAGCAAGAGAAAGTTCCGCTCCCCAACATACTCCACCGTTGATTTTTTTTCAGCATTGCAGGAAGCAAACTAGAGGCAAGAGGATGGCTTGACAGGATCATGTCGTGCTGATACCTGTCTGACTGAAATTGTGACAAGTGCTGTCAGAAATGTTGGTGAAATCATGGATCGGTTTACCAAAATTACAGGACGGGCAACATAGACAAGTAGCACTAGCAGAAATCCTAGCTTTGCTTAACCGTCCCTACGAAAAGGGCCGGCAGCAGGCCGATCGAGTATCTTTTACTTAAGCGTACCGCCCGGCAGTTTGCTTGGATACTACTACAGAGGTCCAAGTGTTCCCATTCACCTGAATACTAGAATGCAGGCTGTCCTGGACTACAGTCTGTACTAGTGGTGGTGTGCATACTTTTACAAAAAGAGTTTGTCACGGGCGGCAACCAGAGGCTTCATTCAGCTCTGCCACGCTGCTTGTTCCACGAGACCAGCTTCAAAATGCTCTGCACAACAGTTGGTGTGAAACGCGTGATTCCTGTGCGGCCAACACGCAGACCTTTGGTCGAGTGATTGCTTGCTTTTTCAACTCAAAGTCCTACGGAGTAGGTGAGGCGACGATGACATACGAATCGTGATGTAATCTAATCATATTTGATGTACGCATCATGGACTGCTTCAATAGTTTATACGAATCGTGATGTAATCTAATCATATTTGATGTACGCATCATGGACTGCTTCAATAGTTTATACGAACCGTGTCCACGGCTTTCGGCTATAAATATCGGTTTCATTCCGTGCTATAGCTCCAGTCCAGGCAAGACACGCAGTCCTCCAGCACTTGGCATATCCTCTTGCTGCAGAGTAGCATCCACCGATCTTGGATCAAAGATGGCTGCATCAGTGGCAAGATGCATCGCTCTTTTGTTGCTCCTGGCGCTCGCCGGCACGTCGTCGGCGCAGCTGTCGACCAGCTTCTACTCCTACTCGTGCCCCGGCGTGTACGACGCCGTCAAGTCGGTGGTGCAGTCCGCCATCGCCAAGGAGAAGCGCATGGGCGCCTCCATCGTCCGCCTCTTCTTCCATGACTGCTTCGTCCAAGTACTGACTGAATACTAGCCAGTAACAAACTTGTTTAACCAGACTACTCTGCATGCTGATAACTATAGTATACTCTTGTGCTAACAATTGAAACTTCTTGATGCAGGGGTGCGATGCGTCGTTGTTGCTGGATGACACGTCGAGCTTCCAGGGCGAGAAGATGTCGACGCCCAACAACGGCTCCGTAAGAGGGTTCGAGGTCATCGACGCCATCAAGTCCGCCGTCGAGAAGGTGTGCCCCGGCGTCGTGTCATGCGCTGACATACTCGCCATCGCAGCCAGGGACAGTGTCGTCACCGTAAGTTCTCTTATTAGCTATAGTACTAGCGTCGCATATAGTAGTTGTACAAACATACATGCAGGGCACATATGCAACAGTCAACTGATGGTACGTGCACATGGCAGCTTGGCGGGCCGAACTGGAACGTGAAGGTCGGGCGGCGGGACTCGACGACGGCGAGCTTCAGCGGCGCCAACAACAACATCCCGCCACCGACGTCAGGCCTCGCCAACCTGACGTCCCTCTTCGCCGCGCAGGGACTCTCCCAAAAGGACATGGTCGCCCTCTCTGGTACATAGTCCTACCCAACTGCATAATTTTGTAACTATACTATCATTCCCATTCATAAGTAACATGTAAATTTCATCTTATCCAAACAAGCCTGTGCGGATTTTTTTTTTTAAAAAAATCAAATATGGTAATGGACGATTAAAGAACTACAAGCTAGTTCAGAGTCAACAATACTCTGTTTCCCCATTATCTAAAAAAACAATACTCTGTTTCCCAGATACCAGAGGTAGGTTTAGTACAGCTGGTTCATGCTTTCATCAACGGAACTGAAAGCTCTGGTTTTGACTTTTAGTGAGATCTTAACCTTCTTCACAAATCAAGCCATGACAGAGCTTGACTGTCGGTTAAAAACGTAATTCTGTTAAAAGATATATTAGTACTTATCAAAGGAAGGACAAAGTTGGTAAAGGTGACAATGATGCCCCACAGATTGTCGGTATGGATGGGTTTCTGGAAGAAAAGAAAGTTGTGTGTAACAGCTAGCAACAAGGTTTGTTGCGTGTTATAAACCTGGCGAAGCTTCAATGAACAATCCGCAGTTGAAAGATGAGTCTGCCAGCAGATTTCTTAACCTGGAGGGATACTAAAAGCATGCATAAAGTTGATCAGTCGGCATCTCCCAGCTGAGCAACATCTTTCAAGCAAATTACAACCACACATGTTTGTTCCCTTTGTGTCGTCTCATAACTAGAATCAAATACCTTGTTCTTTCTTA
This sequence comes from Eragrostis curvula, assembly GCA_007726485.1. Classification (NCBI taxonomy): domain Eukaryota; kingdom Viridiplantae; phylum Streptophyta; class Magnoliopsida; order Poales; family Poaceae; genus Eragrostis; species Eragrostis curvula. Next base: position 40,003,474 of record CM017444.1, read on the forward strand.
TAAATTAACCAAACTGTTTTTTTTAAAAGAAAATATTTGTCCGCTCTAAATTAATCAAATCGAGTGACTAATATTCTTGAATTGTATGTAAAGTGCCAAATAATTCATTTCTTCCATACTTTGGGATACATATCGAATAGTATAATTTACCATATTTCTTTCTTTCTTAATCTTTCCAGGTGCTCACACAATTGGCCTTGCACGGTGCACAAACTTTAGAGCCCACGTGTATAACGAGACCAACATCGATGGCTCCTTTGCAAAGACAAGGCAATCGGGTTGCCCCAGCACCTCAGGTTCCGGAGACAACAACTTGGCTCCTCTAGATCTTCAAACCCCAACCGTCTTTGAGAACAACTACTACAAGAACCTTGTCAGCAAGAAGGGACTCCTGCACTCTGATCAAGAGCTCTTCAATGGAGGGGCCACCGACTCACAAGTTCAATCATATGTCAGTAGCCAAAGCGCATTCTTTGCGGATTTTGTGACCGGCATGATCAAGATGGGCGACATCACACCATTGACAGGCTCTAATGGGCAGATCAGGAAGAACTGCAGAAGGGTTAATTAGACGATGCATGTTACGTGTTGAAGTTGGACCTTTAAAATCACACGTCTCAAGTTTGTGTGTGTGTGTGTTTTAACAATTTTCATATCTGCAATTGTGAAATCGTTACATGTTTTTCCTTGAATAATGAAAGTGTATCATTTGTTCTGTATTTTGTCTGAAATATTCTGCATGAGAATCATAAATGTTGTGACCGTGCCAAAACAAAAAAAAGAATACCCGGAAGTAACGCTCCAGAGATCATGCTGATTCAGCTTGCTAAATTTACAATGGCATTGCTTTCTTCATTTGGATAATTGCATACGACATTTGACATGAAAAATATTGCAGTTGTGGTCGTTGTGATCTGACACTTGGATGTGGATTTGAACATCAGTGAAGGACACAACATAAAAAAGTTGTTGAACGCTATACGCTTCCCTCAAAGGCTGAAACCACGTATAACATGCATGTGTGCATGTGTGTCGGTCAACAGAACCTTGAGTGGGGCCTCTAAAATGTTTGGCAGACTGAATTTGTGATCCAGCTCTGTCTAGTGTCTACCCTCATGTGCTATTAAATCCTTGTGAAAAAACAACCTAACGACATGCTGTATAAAGGATTCCATGAATGATTATGTGATGTTTTTGGGCTATGTGAAAGTTTCCTAGTAACATCTTAATTTGCTAGAGCGTACTGGCGCAAATAATTAAGCCGCAACATCGTACTAACTCCAATATACAAAAACGTGCAATCTTTATGCGTGTCGCTGTCAACAAGTCCACAGACTTATTTATTCGCAAGAAAAAGTCCACAGACTTATTTAATTTTCGCAAACTCAACTGCCTGTTTGTCTACCTAAACTTGCACGTACTTGGGTACTGTTTGTTTGCTGTAGTCTTAAATTTAGTTCCTGTCATATAAAAAAAAATTACTATTAGAAGTATTAAATAAAGTTTAATTATAAAACTTTTTTACAGATGGGTGATAATTTACAAGACGAATTTAACGAACCTAATTAAGCTATGTTTTGCCACAGTGATGCCACAATATCCATCTTCTAATCACAGCTTAATTACCCTTATTAGATTCGTCTCGCGAATTAGCACAGGGTTCTGCAATTAGTTTTGTAATTAAATTTTATTTAATACCTTTAAATGACAAGATTCTACAGGCCTAAATTTAGTCCTAAATAAACGAACAATTGGTATAACATTGCACTGTTTGTCAAAAAGGTGTTGAGTTTTGCTAGCTTTAACAGTTAAGCATGCAGCTGGTTACACAATGGAAAGATGCTCCTATGTATCTTCGTACTACTACTCTATCAATCATACTTCGTATCCATATGCTTGCTGCGATCAAGTCACTTCCTGACTCCCTCCCCATAAAATGTGTCCCATGTTTTTTTTTTTGTGCGAAAGGAAAAGGTACACCAATTGGGCGACAGCTCTAAAAGTCGGGACCACAGTTCCATGGCTTGGATGCATGGGTTCAATCACTGTTTGTCCAAGCGCTGGCAAAGGCTATGGCGACGGAAAGCTTCTTCTCACCTATATTGGTCATTCGGTGGCGACCTTGTGCGCCATGCAAGCTAGAGGAAGGAGTCGTACTGGCTGCTATCCAAATTGTACATTCATCTCACGACACACCTCACGCTGCCGACAGTGCTTTCTTTCAGCCGCAACGGCCCATGCCCTTGCACTTTCTGTCAGCTGATGCAGACTAAGCTCACATTGCCTTTTACTTGTTGTGACCCATTGGATTAAGCGACTGGCTGCCGTAAATACTTGCCACTCTCTGCCTCGTCTTCAGTTTCTCCATCCGTTACAGGAAACTGCTAGTTCTATTTCTCCTCCTTCCGTATTTTTAAAGCCTTCTTTTTCAGTCAGAGATGAGTAATTACAATTATTGTTACCTGCTATTACGACAATATCTGAGAAAATAAGAAAAGAAAATTACCCACTAATATCATTATGAAGCAATTAGTCAGGAAACCTCTTAAAAATATTTATAAAATAATTAAATTCGGAATAATAAAAAATAGCCAAAAAATACCCCTCGCTTCTATTTCTAAATTACCCATCATGCTATTATGAGTAAAAAAATAGCTAAATTCAAAATAATAAAAAATAGCCAAAAATACCCTTCACACCTATATCTAAAATCTAAACTACCCTCCATGCCATTACAAGTCAAAAAAAAAAACTAAATTCAGATTATAAAAAATAGCTAAAAATATCCCTAATTCTTTTTTTACCAACCATACCATTATGAGTCCAAAATAGCTAAATTTTGAAATAATAAAAATATCCAATAAACACTTAATCCCGATTTTAAAATACACCGTTATAAAAATACACTGTGATATGTCTAGCTAACATGACACATTTCCTTCAAAAGATTTATTTGTAGCATGTCACATTTTTTTTTTCCTGCCATGACATATGTTAGTTTTTTAGCATGCCACGTTTGAATAAACCCCACTTCTAAATAAAATCAAATACATTGTTAGATAATACACAATCCAAGATAAATGATGATTCATCTCACACTAAAATTGAGGGACGGTGAGAAAATTTTCAATCTATTTTCCACTATTTATAAATATAGAGTATAAAATAAGTAATAACAATAAACTATGGTAAATTTTGACAATAATATATTTTTTAATTTAAATAGTATAATAAGTCTAACGCGTGGACAACCATACTAGTTGTTGCAAGTGACAGCTACTCTCAACTAGTGGGTCAAAGACCGATGGGATCCCTGCAGGCTAGCGACATTTCATATATCTAGTTTTGTCGCCGTGGGAAAAATGAAAATGAAAATTATCTGTTGCTACCCTTTCAGGTTAAATCAGAAAGAAAGCTCCTACAGATCAGTTCCCACTTTTCGTTGCCTCACATTTTGTTGGTCTGGTATCATCCAACACTTGAGAAGCTTCCTTACCCTTTTCAACTAAAGTATTCTGGTACCCTGAGCTCGCACAGCAACAACAGTTTTAATCTCCAATGGTATTTTATCATGAAAGTGAACAACCTCCTTCACTTGGAATTATTGACTGCCTTCAAGTCATCATTTGACCACCAGTTTGTATGTGTCATAAATATATACCAACAACATTGAAGTACTATGCAAGGATTCTTTGAAAATTCTGTTTACTCCCACCAACAATTCACTTTGGTGCATACCCCCTATTGTGGTTTATCTGTTTTGTTTCCTAGCATAAAATTTGAATTTGAAGCTCATTTTTTTTGCTCACGATATAGTTACTACCCGTGCCAATTACTTGTGTTCTGGGTGGTGGGTGTGACAGCAGCTTGTTATTAAGCACCATATTTGGCATAGCTTGTTATTATGCACAATCTTTGTCATGCCAGTTTCATATGATACGTGCGGAAATTATTACACGAATTGCTAGTAGACTCTTCACAAGTACAACTGCTCTGCTCTGACATTGTGGGTGCATGTTTTGTCTTACCCAGAACAACTTGTGGACTGTTGACTCCTGGCCAATTTTGGCGTGTTCGTCTCGCTTATTTGCAGCAGCTGCTTTGCAGCAGCTACAGTGTTCGCAGTTATTTCTTCAGCAGCAGCTACAGTGTTTTCAGCAGCAGCTACAATGTTTGCAGTTATTTTTCTGCAGCCGCAGCTGAAGCGAGACGAACACGCTGATTTCAGAGCAGCGTGCGACTTTAGAGCAAACAAACACGAGACGGGAACAACCGGATAAAGAATGTGGGCATGCATCATGTAACCTTGAAGGCAGAGTTTCGGATTTGATGAACTCTCATTGCTCTGCTACAGCGCTAAGTATAGAAGTTTAACCATGGACCACGCACGTCACTAGTTTGTACAGTGGCTGACGAGGGGGTGATTCACTCTCCAGTTTTTATACTAGTACTACTTCAGAAAAAGATGAGTGACGATATAGGAGTAAGAAGAGTGACGATATGAGAAAGAGAGCTTTGTCTCCGCGTCGCACTCAAAATATGTGAAACTGTTGCGAGGAAAAACCTGCGCCAGTTGTGCAAAATTATCCGCGAATGCATCCGGGTTGATGGTGCAACTGACAGGTAGCACAAGAACAGTGTACATAGACCGTTCCGGGCAGAAAAGATGATTGGCATACGCATGGCTGCTTTAAGTAGCAGCGAATAGGTCCAAGCGTTCCCATTCACCGAAACCTGACGGCATCTCAAAAGAAAAAAAAAACCTGATGGATGATTACTTTTCAACTCAAAGTCCAACGAATTAGGTGAACATAACATGCTGCATGCATGATGTAATCTAATCACATTCGATTAGGATCACTGCCAATTATTACTCCAGGGCTGTGAGCTACAAATAGGGTGTCCCAGCAGCTCAAGGCAAGACACGCAAGCAGCAGCACTCTCTGCATATCTTCCTGCTATACACCAGACAGAGATCAGGATCGATCATGGCGAGCGCATCAGGTGCAGGGCGCAGCGGCCTCGTCCTCCTCTTGCTCCTCGCGCTTGCCGGCGTCTCGTCGGCGCAGCTCTGCACCAGCTTCTACTCATCCTCGTGCCCTGGAGTGTACGACGCCGTCAAGTCGGTGATGCAATCCGCCATCGCCACGGAGAGGCGCATGGGCGCCTCCATCCTCCGCCTCTTCTTCCACGACTGCTTCGTCCAAGTACTGAATACTACTAACAAACAGATGTTCTTGTTTAACCAGACTACTTTGCATGCTTATTATAAGTAGTATACTCTTGTGCTAACGAATGTAACTTCTTGATGTAGGGGTGCGACGCGTCTTTGTTGCTGGATGACACGCCGACCTTCCAGGGCGAGAAGATGGCGACGCCCAACAACGGCTCCGTCAGAGGGTTCGAGGTCATCGACGCCATCAAGGCTGCTGTCGAGAAGGTCTGCCCCGGCGTCGTCTCATGCGCCGACATCCTCGCCATTGCGGCCAGGGACAGCGTTGTCATCGTGAGTACTACTAGTAGTATGACAAACTTGTAACAAAATAATGTAGATATATGAACGTTAATGACAAATCTAAAAAAAAAAAACGTGCATGCATGTTGGGCGCTTGGCAGCTTGGCGGGCCGAGCTGGGACGTGAAGGTTGGGAGGAGGGACTCGAGGACGGCGAGCTTCAACGGCGCTAACAACAACATCCCGCCACCGACGTCAGGCCTCGCCAACCTCACCTCGCTCTTCGCCGCGCAGGGCCTCTCCCAAAAGGACATGGTTGCCCTCTCTGGTAATAAATCATCTCCTCTCCAAACCAACATGGCTACATAGTACCAAGTACTGAAAGGATACCTCAGTTTTGATCTCAGAGCTTAGCCTTCTTCAGATATCCTCTGAGGACAAAACTGAGCAAAGTGATCTGACCTTGTACTTAAGTTCAAATTAAAAGACTAGTTAATTAATTTAAACAAAAGTTAGCACCAGAGAGTTAGTACAAAGAACACTGCTACACGTATGTATGATTCGAAGGTCCAAGAAGGTTAATGCATGGGATATATATTTCATTTCTTCACAAAAAGGATCAATATTTCATTATGCAAGCATTTTCAAAAAATAAGTTAACTTAAACAAGTAAAAATATCATTGGTTAACATATAATGCGTTGCTCTTACATGTGGCAGGAGGTCACACCATAGGCCTAGCACGTTGCACAAACTTCAGAGCCCACATTTACAACGAAAGCAACATCGATGGATTCCTTGCGGAGACAAGGCAATCAGTTTGTCCAAGAACCTCAGGTTCAGGTGATAACAACTTGGCACCTCTGGACCTTCAAACACCAACAATATTTGAGAACGACTACTACAGGAACCTTGTTTGCAAGAAAGGCCTTCTGCACTCTGACCAGGAGCTCTTCAATGGTGGAGCCACCGACGCACAAGTTCAGTCATACGTCACTAGCCAAAGTGCATTCTTTGCGGACTTTGTGACAGGTATGATCAAGATGGGCGACATTATGCCATTGACAGGCTCTAATGGGCAGGTCAGGAAGAACTGCAGAAGGGTTAACTAAAAGGAAATTAAATGTGGAGTACCTGTTGAGGATTTTCTATCACATTCAGCAGAAAATTTGTTAACGTTATGTTCTATTTTTGTTTCCACAATTGCGAAACCATTATGTTGTATCGAGTTGTTCTCATGTTGGTTGGTTTAAATAATGAATGTGGTGTCACTTGTTCTCTGAAGTCTTTTTCGTATCGCATGAATTATGCATGAATAGGCATATGTGATGTGACATTGTTGAGACATTTAACATTTTGTCGTAAGTGATCTGAGATGAGGTCACAAAAATGTTGTACGCTTCCTTCAAAGAACAAGCATGTGTTGATAAGAAACGCAGGCTGTACTTGTTAATTAGATTTAGCTGCATGCTATATCAAATCATCAGGCAATCTTCAGGTAAGACTATCTCGTGCAAGGCGACCTACTAGATTGATCGATATATAGTAGTAGTATCTCCGAGCCGTGATTTCTGGCTGATTGAAATAGCAGATTTGAAATGGTTAGTTTTGTGATATACAAAACTATTCTATTGTATTAGATACACACCTAGGTTGTGTAGAAGTTGGTTAGGTACATGTAGGTGATAGGGCTTTGCAAATTAAGAGAGTGACCGCTGTAAAGCCCTGCCACGCTACCTCATCTTCAGTTTCTCCTCCTTTCGCATTTTTAAATTATTTTTTAGCATGCTAGCTACGATGATATTCGTTTCAAGTGATAGCTACCCGTCAGCTAGTCTGCCAAACATCTATGGGATTTTGCAGACCAGTGACGTTTCACCGGTCTAATTTGTCGCCATGGGAAAATTAAGAACAAAAGCATATCTGTTGCTATACCCTTTCAGGCCAAAGCAGAGAAAACGCTCGAACAGGAACATTTCCACCTTTCATTGCCTCGCTTTCTTGGTCTAGTTAGGTAGCATCCGACACGCTTGACAAGCTTCCTTATCCCTTTCAACTAAAGTGTTCTAGTACCCTGAGCTCGCAAAGCAACGGCACTTTTATCTACAAAGGCATTTTATCATGACAGTGAACCTCCTTCACTCGGAATTAGTAACTGTCTTAAAGTCATCATTTGACCACCAATCTATATGTCATAAATTTACACCAACAATGTTGACCCGTTAAAGTACAATGCAAGGATATCTTAGAGAGAAAATATGATCTGATTCTTTTCACAACTAAATGTACCTGACTGGACTGGAAACTGTTGAAACGGAGCCAAAAACAGTGTACAGACCGTTACGGGGCGAAAAGATGATGGGCAACGTATGGCAAAACCCTCAGGGCACTTTTTTTTTGTTTAGCGCTATAAATATGGGTGTCCCAGCAGCAGGTCAAGGCAAGACACCAAGCAAGCAGCAGCACTCTGCATATCTTACTGCTGTACACCGGACTGAGAGAGAATAGGATCAATCGATCGATGGCGTGCCCATCAGGCACCTCGTTGGCGCTTCTTCTCCTGTTGCTCCTCGCCGGCACCTCGTCGGCGCAGCTGTCCACCAGCTTCTACTCCGAGTCCTGCCCTGGAGTGTACCACGCCGTCAAGTCGGTGATGCACTCCGCCATCGCCACGGACAGGCGCGTCGGGGCATTCATCCTGCGCCTCTTCTTCCACGATTGCTTCGTCCAAGTACTACTACTACTAATGCATTCATTCCTAGTCGATCCACATGTATATATTACTGAGCAAAATAAACCACTAATAACTTAGCCTCACTACTAGTTTATCAAACTGTGCAAGTGTTCAATCGATCTCCGGTACGGTTACGATTGTTAAGTAGTCGGTGCGTTGTGGACGTGATGCAGGGGTGCGACGCGTCGTTGCTGCTGGACGACACGCCGAGCTTCCAGGGCGAGAAGATGGCGACGCCCAATAAAGGCTCCGCCAGAGGCTTTCATGTCATCGACGCTGTCAAGTCCGCTGTCGAGAATGTCTGCCCCGGCGTCGTCTCCTGCGCCGACGTACTCGCCATCGCGGCAAGGGACAGTGTCGTCATCGTGAGTACAAGCTAGTAGTATATGACCGACTTGTAACAGAGTACTAATGTAGATACAAACTTGTTAATGACATGACAAACTAATTTAAAACGTAACGTGCATGCATGTTGGGGAATGCAGCTTGGCGGGCCGAACTGGGACGTGAAGGTTGGGAGGAGGGACTCCACGACGGCAAGCTTCGACGGCGCCAATGACAACATCCCGCCGCCGACATATGACCTTGCCAACCTGACCTCCTCCTTCGCCGCGCAGGGCCTCTCCCAAAAGGACATGGTCGCTCTCGCTGGTAAACAAACGACCATCTTCTCCAAACCTACATTTTTTTCCAATAAACTTGCTGAATCCAAAACTCCACTAATGTGTTGAATAGATATTTCATTGGGCATATATTTTCAGGAAATTAATTTAGCTAAAAAAGTGCAAAATAAATCACTCACCAATATTTTTTTATGGTCTCTATTTCCAGGTGGTCACACCATTGGCCTAGCACGTTGCACAAACTTCAGAGCCCACCTATACAACGACACGAACATCGATGTCTTCCTTGCGGGGAGAAGGAAATTATATTGTCCAAGAACCTCAGGTTCAAGTGACAACAATTTGGCACCTCTGGACCTTCAAACCCCAACAATCTTTGTGAACAACTACTACGAGAACCTTGTTCGGAAGAAAGGCCTCCTGCACTCTGACCAGGAGCTCTTCAATGGTGGAGCCACCGATGCACAAGTTCAGTCATACGTTACTAGCAAGAGTGCATTCTTTGAGGACTTTGTGACAGGCATGATCAAGATGGGCGACATTATGCCGTTGACTGGTTCGAATGGGCAGATCAGAAAGAACTGCAGGAGACTTAACTAGCTAAGAGGAAATGTGCAGTATGTATCGCGAATTTTCTGTCACATGCATCTAGCAGAAGGTTTGTGAGCTTTACATTTTGGTTTCCACGATTGCGAAATCATTTTGCTGTATCGTTGTGTTCCCATGTCGGATGGTTAAAATAATGAATGTGTCACTTGTTCTCCACCGTGTCTTATTTCGGTTGCTTCTAATACATTTTTGTACAAGTAAAAAGGTTGTGAATTATAACATGATGTGACTGACACTTGTACACATTAGAATTTTAACGAAGGTGATCAGACATGAGGCCATAAAACTGTTGTACGCTTCCCTCAAACGAACAAGCATGTGTGTATACGCATCTATTGGCCAGCAATTAAATCTTGAGAGGGCCCCTCTAACATGTATGTTGGGAAGACTGAATTAGCTAAAATTTACTTTTCAAGACAAAAAAATAAAAAATAAAATGGAAGATGGTTAAGCTCATATAGGCCGTATCATAGAAGTCCAAGGTCGTCAGATTTACTACCGTCTCAATATATATCTCTTGAGATTTGAGAAGAATGATCAAAGGCGCCTTAGCATACTCCTCTTAGTCTGAAGATATCATCTTTTGTCCAAAAAGGTCCGGTAACGTGCATGTTGTCACTTTTGCTTACTCCACTCGGCGGCTTTTCTTCCTACTTTTTACTAGTGTTCGTCGATCAGAAGCAAGCACCAGCTGGGCTGAACCAAGAGTCAGCAGCACAGCATGCACGCAGTATTTTAAACAAGAACTGAGAGCATATATATGCGCATGGTTTCTTTTCGTCTCGTTTCCCTTGTTTTTACGTTGGTGACCAGTTGAGTGTTGATTATGGCCAGAGAACAGCTGAGCATACATACTGTCGTAATAAGCGATAGATTCTGGAAGATGAGCGCTACATTTCCACATGATATGAAAGAAGAGCTCCATACATGTACTTGGTCTCCAATCCGCCAAACTTCCTACAATCGCGGCGCCATAAATCTCTGCATTCGGCAGATCGCATTGAATTCATTTGACTAGCATAACTAACCACTCCAGTCAGGGATCAGCCACACAAGACTATCAGGCCAGACTGAAAACTTGCCCATGAAATTGGGTGGCATCGTCAGGAATGGAACCTCCGATCCTTCCATGCACGTCAGTCTCTTCAACCGGAACAATCTTTGTACCGGCGAATTCTCTTGAACTGGTTCCGTTTCTGATCAATGCTTGCGCTGCAAAAGGATTATTTAGCCCGTTTCTGTGGGTCATGCATGTGCGCAAAGACCCGTGTCCTCTGACTTGGTGACAGACCGACAAGATACGAGATGAATAGATGGCAATTGGAACACATTATACAACGCTTTGCTTTGCTTAAGTGTTGCCAAGGAACAGAGAAGAGAAAAAGGAAGCAAAGCGGACATGCGTGCATGCCGGTATGTTTCAGCTTGGTGGGTAAGCAGTGTTCGTCTTGGTTTCATTATTATAATGATATAGAAGTGCGCCTTCAAAGGCGTCGATATGTCCGAGTGGTTAAGGAGACAGACTTGAAATCTGTTGGGCTTCGCCCGCGCAGGTTCGAACCCTGCTGTCGACGACTAATAATGTTATATTTTCCTCTTTTTTCTTTTGTTTTCTACAGATGAAATGGGCCACAATTGGGCCGATCGAAGGCCTCAAGCCAAATACTATTGGGCCTCCATGGAATCTGTTTACGCATCCTAATGATTCGTACACGACACACGCTGGCTAGTACTAAAATTATTTTGGCTTGGCTTAACCACCGCATGAAGAGCTGCTTCCTTGGTTCAACTCCTCCACGGAGCCGAATCCGTTACGCAACACCAAACCGACTGGGATTCGCCTCCGCCTGTTAACAGCCGCCGTCCCGTAGATTTTTTTAGCACTGCTCGCGGCTTCGCTACTCCTCGATTGATCGGTTCCGTGAGGTACTTCCTTCTTCAGATTTCTCCATGTTTTTTCCCGTCGCTCCGAGCTCGTAAATCGTCTGCAGTTTCGCCGGCGATTGGTGGTTCTACCCAAAGATTCGCCCCTCCCTTCTCCTGCCCTGTCTGGTCCATTGCTTTTTCAGTCGATTTGTCTCCAAATCGTGGGAATTGGGTTCTTGTGTTCCGGATTTGGATTCGACGAGTTGTTCCTCGCGGTTCCTGGTTAACTAACTCGTTTTTTCAACAGAAAATTGGCAGCGTGACAAGGGCAGCGGAAACCATGGGGTCCAGAGCACCTCTCTTTCTTGTGCTGCTCCTGTTACTTGCCAGCTGGGGAGCTGCACACGCAGACGGTTCACAAGACATGGATGTTGGTATGTCTTCCTGTCTCCTTACCACTGACTGTCATATCTATGGAAAACTGTGATTTCGATGGGGATTTGCTTATTTACCTCTCTATTATCCTTATAGATAGTTGTGTATGCATTCAGGTTGAAATTGTTGGCCATGTCTTATTTACTTGCCCTCTAATGCCAGTTGCTTTTTTCGGCATCATACACGGATAATAAGATAGTTTCATTATGCCATCCTTAGTTGTGCCATCACCTACGTATCGGCATCACTGTAACTTGATGCTCAATCCTGCCTCACGGTTAGCCTACAACGCAAAATATATACAACACAAGGATTATGGCCACTCTGGTTACAGGAACCCAATGTTATAACTGGCATATCTATTTTTATAACTTTTTAATTGAATAAACAAAAGGAAATGATATTTACAAGCAGGTTGGGGGGAAAGAATGTACATAAGTTGTACTAGTACTTAAGTTATTCCATTTACAAGCATAGCTGACATATCTTATTGTCTAAAGTGTTAATGTTGCCAAGTTCTCTATGCTATAATCAGGATACTGCACAATCTAGCTAGAACCAATTATCTGCATTGTAAGCTCATCAGTGACTGTTATTTTGTGCTCAAAGTTGATCATTCTGATTTTATTCCCTTTTCAGTTTTTCTTGATCTTGACACGATCGAGGTCCGAGATCTTGGCCCAATCTACGGGGGGCAAATTACCTCCAGCAAAATTCCTGTCCATCTTAAGAGTGGCAGCCCGGTATGCTCAGCTTGTGAGGAGTTCGCGAATAAAGCTGTCAGTTATCTCAGCGAGAAACAAACACAAGATAAGATTGTGGAAATTCTACATGACACTTGTTCTCAGACATTCTCTTTGGAACAGAAGGTGATTATCTCCAATATTTTGCTTTGTTTGATCTTAGGTTTTAACAGTTTGTTGTACGGAAAATGCCACCGTAATAAAAAGATATCACTTGCATAGATATTTCAGAGCACTACTACATGCCACGCTGGAGAAATACTCCCTAAACTGTCTTTAGTATAATGACCGGGGAGCTCTTTTCTTGCAGTGTGTTGAGTTGATGGACTCCTATGCGACTTTTCTGTTTGCCAAGATTACCGAAATCAAGCCAGAAGAGTTCTGCAAACAATATGGCCTCTGCAGGAAGATAGGCATTTCCTCTGTTGTGAGTAGTGATAGCACATGTAAATTTTGCCACCATCTGCTTGACGAAGTTATGTCCAAACTGAAAGATCCTGATGCTGAGGTAATTGATTTGCTTCATTAATGTAGTTCCTTTCTTGAGAAGGCCTTTTCTGCATCTAACATTTTGATTTTAAATCTGCAGTTTGAGATCATTCAAATTCTTATCAAGGAGTGCAATAAGATCGAAGGCCATGTCCAGCAGGTAACTCCTGTTCCCTACTACCTCTTGATGTATTATATTTTTAACACTGAAACTCAAAATTTTACACTTACTTCCCTGTGAGAATAAACCACCGGAAGGTCCAGAAACCCTTTGTAAATCCTTTTCTTTTGAGAAATGTGTAGATATCTTGAAACTTAATACCAGGATCGGTTTCCTGCTTTTTTCAGAATGGCATAAACTAACCATCTTTCCTTGTTGGCAGTGCAAGAGACTGGTCCTGCAGTACATTCCTCTGATCTTGGTTAATGGTGAGAAGTTCCTTGAGAAGAATGATGTGTGTGCTCTTGTCCAAGCGTGCGACGCCAGCCGAAAGAGGATAGTCGACTCTTTCCCGGAAGGAGATTTGCTGAATGACGCTTGACGAAAACTGGAAGTTAAAAATAGTGTGTCCAAGTATTTATTGTACATAAGGCTACATGGCTGTTTTCTCGTCTCCTTTCTTTGCAGCTTTGCGTTATAGGGAGCATTATGAATAGACATCACGCTGTCAAGTTATTGTATATATAATTGCAGTATTCCTTGAGCCTATAATGTCATACCCTGTTCAACTTATTACTGAATATTGTGTTAGCAAACTTTTCTCTGCATTCAGAGGGTTGAAAAACTCTGGTAAGCTTTTCATAATGATGATAATCCTTGACGCCATCGTCCGGGCACCGTCCCGCCCGGTGCCACGATGCTATCCCCCACTCTATATGCCTACACGGTCCACGCTCTCATGACCATCGATCGACGTCTGTGGGCCAATGCCGCTGGCCGGAGAAGATGCGCACGACGCGTCGCGTTATCCTGACTCTCCGCACGCTCATCGTCAGCAGAGTATGTGAGACCACCTCCCCGGCCTCCCATCCCCAGCAGGTAACGTGTACCGCCACAAGTCCAATAATCCGCAAAAAAAAAAAAAAAGCCATTGTTCCCAGTCGATCGAGTTGATGTGCGTCAGGTCCATGTATCGGCCGTCGGGGCGAATCACATGAGGGTGTCATGTCTAGAGGAACGTGTTTTTCAGCTCTACCAGTTGCTATCTTGCTTCAGGAAGTTGCACAAAGTCGCTATCCGTGACATACGGATCAACGTAGTTGTACAGCAGTGGACTACCTTTGGAGTTTGCATAACGCACACAACGCGGGAATAAAATTGCATAGGACCCGACCCGGGTCCTTTCCTGCATCTGTAGGACCTCATTCCCTGTGGGCCACGTGGCTTTTATGGATCTCAAAGCACTGAACTGAAGTATTCTCTTCTACGTCCTTCCGTCGTTGTTCCAAGAAGCGCATTACCCCTCGACTTCCTTTCCGCCGTGAATCAAGGGAGGGGAGAGTTTGAACTACCAGATTGGGAGATGGAAATCTCAAACAAAAACCTCATGGATTGAACTGCAGCAGGGACGCGAGAGCTTTGATTCTTCAATTTCTACGCAGCTGCCTGTGAGGAGGCGGCTCCGACTGCAGATTGAGGGACGAACTGTTGTATAGGGTGCGTGTGATGCTAACTGTAATCCCGTACGTGTCTGCTCATCGCTGGAGAAGGAAGATGGGACCGGGATGGTGCTTTGAGATCCAGAAAAGCCACGTGTCCTACAGGGAATGAGGTCCTACGGGTGCAGGAAAGGACCCGGGTCCTATGCAATTTTATTCCCACAACGCGCGCGTATTGTAAATCCAATACACCCCAGGTGGAGTGTTAATACAAAACTCATCCTCCAATCCAAACAGGAGTTTGCCCAAAATATGAAAAATCGCAGCAATATATGGACAAGCAAATCCACAAGTTAGCAAAACAGCCCAATAGAATGGCGTTTTTAATTTGGAGGTATATTTCAAATTTTAATAAGTGCATGACATTGCCATTAATATACTGTAAGCAACATCATTTCACATGTCAGAAAACTATGATACTAACCTACCAAAAGAACCACCGCTTCCTAGCTGGAGGTTCTGTTCCTTCCTCTTTACAACTTTGGTTCTCTTTTTGCCATGCCATGGTTCAATGCTTCTAGCCTTTTCCTGCAAAGATGAGATTGTAAAGACACAAGCTCACTATGATGGATAGAAATTTTGATTGCTGCCTTATGAGCAGATATGTTCGAATGAAGCACTGGAGTCCTTCCATAACAAGAATATTACTCTGTTCATTAACTTGTACCTCAAATAACCATAATACGATTAAGTCTACAGACTACAGTATGCAGGCCAGAGAATGACATGCAGCTAACATGATGGGGAAAAAATCAACAGAATTAAATCAGGTCATATGGATTAATAAATAAAACAGTGCTGCAAATAGAAAATGGTGAAAGTAAAGGGAAGTGCTATCGTAACAATGATGTATCTTTACACTGGATCTAAGCTATTAAGCATCTTCATATACTTTCTTTCGCTTGCTCGGCCATTTATGATTGCAGTGTATAGCCGCTCACAGTAGGTTCTTTTAAGATGTATGATTTACAACCGGTATCCATCATCTGGATCCAATTAAAAAGCCCCTGACAAGGTGAATTATGCCCCCATTAATCAGAACAGAGGTAAGAACAAACTGCATGGTTCATTTTTCAAGCTAATCCTTTTAACTGTTATACAGTATATAAAGTAACAGAAATCACATGATCAGTCCAGAGTTTTTTTTTTTTTTAAAAAACAAATACCGTGTATCTCCGAGCTGTCCATGCAAACTCCATCTTTGGCGAAATCCTTCCATACCCTCAAGTCCACTAGCAAGAATCATGCGCCTACAAAGAAGTATAAAACCACACAAGAAAAATTATAGGAATTTGTGTGAATGAATAAATAGAAAATTCACTATGGTGCTTTCCTCCCTTTACTCTACGGTAAAAAGTATATATCACCAATACATAAATGTTAACCCAAGCAAAAGACTGTAAAACATTCAGCACGCCCAGCATTTCAAAATAAATGGACTGAAAGGTTGGTTAAGTTATATTAAAAATCAGGTTTACAAGCAGATTTAATGATCACTCTTTCTTGCCCTATTTCCAGGTCATTTCACCTCACATACTTGGCCAAAATGTGCCTTGACGAGGTCTGCTATATTGCAAAAGTATCCTCAGGAGGCAGTGTTAAATAAGCATTCATTGATGACGTCTGGTTTACCAGAGTAGGTACGACTTGCATCATATCTGTATGTTGTTCTAGAAAACCCTGCCTATCGTATGCCAAGCAGGAACCAAGCTGCAGCCTCAAATTTCACACTATTCCTACAGCACCAGAGGGAGCCTAAATAGTTTGGTAAATGAAAAGGCTTATCAATCCTGTACTGTAGTGAACAAAAGCCTAGTTTACATTGACCCCTTCAACACTATTACTTTCGCCATTGTCCCAGCTTTATGAGGTTATTATAAGAAAACTGGGCATATAAGTACGCGGAAGACCGGTGCATTTGGCAGTCATTGATAGCAGTTCTGATGAGTTATTTGTTAACAGCCTGAAGGCTTAGGTGGATTGAGCACACTAACCTCTTACTACCATGTGAATGCTAATTTGATATAAGAAGTCGTCATATTCCCAGCACGTTTACTTCTATTTTTTTTTCTCACAAACAACATAACTCACTCTCTTTCTTGCTGCATAAGTGTTTGCTTATGCGGGGTTCCTATCCTATATTAAACCATGCTATAGTGCCATCTGAGCAAAATAGCTATGATAATCTTCAAAGTACGATGAATGTATTTAGTTGGGTGCAAGCATCAAACAGATTAATCACAATTAACAGACAGTTTTTTTTTCTAATTAGATGGCATCTAACTGCTTAGAGAACACACCCATAGGAAAAGATGGAGCTTAGTTAAGAAAATCAATCAAGATCAAAGGTCGGATTATTTATTTATTTGCTTTTTTTTTGTTGGGGGTGGTGGGGGGTGTGGGGTGGCAAGCATCAAACGGATAAGTCACAGTTAACAGGCAAATTTGTCTAGACGACATCTTACTGCTTAGAGAAAACTCCATAGGAAGAGCATTTCATATGCGATGAAGCTTACTAAAGTAAATCAATCAAGATCGAAGGTGTGATGAAATTACTTTGGGGTGCGAGCATCTCATGGACTAATCACGATTAACGGACAAAATTTCTAACTACATGATATCTAACTTCTTAGAAAAAACGTCCATGGGAAGAGCAATACATATGGTATAGCGTTTAGTAACGAAAGTCAATGAAGATAAAAGGTTGGGTTAACATTCCACCCTTTCAGCTAGGGATAAAGACTCATATGAGGTTCAGATATCGGCAAAGTTCCTGATATCAGTATTCACTTGACGTGGTACGACTGGCTGAAAGTTGGATTGTCCAGATTTGTATGGATGAAAAGAAAACTCCTATGCATGTGCTACTGCCAATTTACTCACGCATCATCTAGTTCACTAGTTCAGATCCGAAAATGCCCCCCGAAGAACAGAGCCCTTTGATATAAACTATAAAGACATTCCTTGTCAAGTAGATTACTCTACTGTAGTTGTTAAATGTCTGACAGGGAAATAAACAAGCCTTAGAGTTTTATATCAATACCATTTATTGAGCTGCTAATCAGATGATGATGTATGACAGTATACAGAACAAAGGCAGTAGCTACAGACTACCTTTCTAGCAGTGTGAGCTCTGATTGGAGTTGGGAAGCTCTTTCCTTTGCTGCTTCCAGGGGCATCGAAGAACCCAGTTTATATTCACTATCTTGCATCCGCTGTCTTATTTCCTTGTCCTGTAATTAAAAAATACAATGCTTTATGATTGAATAACAGAAATATGATTTACAATCATATTACATATTCAAATATTTAAATGATTCTAACAGAACTAACCCTTTTCTCAGCACATTGTCGATACAGCACAATTTCATCTTGGCAAAATGGTTCAATATCATTGATTTGTAAGCCTGGAGCATGTAAAACGATTATTGCATAAGAACACTACATAAATGCATATGGGTTACAAGAAAGATGATATCTATGTCAGAGAAACCAGTAACTCACACAAGAAAAGATTCTTGAGAATGCCATCACAAAGCTCAACACCTTCAAGGACATGTGATGCAATCTCTTTTGGAATGACAGGAGATGGTGGCCCACGCATGAGATCATCACCAACAAGGATGGTCTCCTCCATCGTTTCTTGATTATCGACGTCCATCGTTTCTTGATTATCGACTGTTAAAAGGAACACACATGGCAAATTGACAACATCAGCACAAGCAGAAGCTATACTAGCTGGACATAGTTGTTGAGTGAATTGATTCAGCCATGTTGTGTGGTATTCACTATATACCCAAGGCTATGAATGTTCCCAGTTTTTCCCCAACTTATTTATAATTTATAGCATAGATATACTTCTTGTATGTATTGACTAAGGGTGTGGATGTAAACCCTGACTACCCAGGTTCAAGTTCTCTTCGATGTGAACTTGAATGCCTATTTCTTCTTAATTAAAAGTCACCTGGTTCCTAGGTTGGTCAAGGATTTTTTAGATGTATCCTTCTTTTATAGTCAGCAAAAAGAGCTGTCTTTTATCATCCATACTTCCATACCTGATTTTGATAGGCGCTAGGCACTAGGCGCCTAGGCGGGCGGTGACCCTCCGCCTAGAGCCTAGGCGTGCTTAAGCGCTTCTAGGCGTTGCCTAGGCGTTTTGTACTGTAGTGCAGATTTTTCTAGTAATTGTAAAAATATAGAAGTTCATGCATTACTAGTTCCATGAAACATTCCTAAAGTACTTGATTTGCTTAGTTCAGAATTAGAAGATACGTAAAGAAAGTACAATTCTGTCCAGGTGTCCAGCCCCTTCAATCTTCCATAACGTCTTGATCTTCCTCAAAATCCTCTTGTTCGGACTCGAATTCCTCTTCCACATATATGTATCTCATTCTTGCAATTTGACGCAGCTGAAATTGATCATCCACTGCTTCTCCAATAGCAGACTAGGCAATTAACAAATAATGTAATATAAGTGGCGACGGAGGCCACAACTCACATCTTTAGTACTACGGTCGATACAGTTCACGAATCAGAGAAGTGAGGAGAAGGATTGGAGAAGAAAGGAGAGAGGATCTCACCCTGCTTGCCGGACGGGAAGCGGGGAGACGCCTGGGATGCAAGGAAAACGACGAGCAGCTCGTAGGTGCAGACACGGAGGAGCCGCGCGAAGCAGGGGATGGATGAGCTCGACCTCAGATCCGGCGGCGGCAGCAGCGGCGCGGCCCGATGTTCAGCGTCAACTTCAGATGGGGATAACCCTGGGCACGGGGCCTTCCTTTTATTTGGCTGCCGCTGTGAAATCAAGCTCTCGCCGGCCCCAAATCCATCTCCCGCCCGGCGCCAAATCGATCTCCCGCTGAACGATCTTGGCAGCCTCGCGCCGCCTCAGCGTCTCTTTTTGCCGCCTCAGCTGCGCGACGCTTTTCTCTGCCGAGACGTTTTCAACGCGTAACGCGCGGAATTACGCCTCTCCACGAGGTGCTTTCACAGTAACACTGGAAGTTATTCAGATATGAAAATATGAACATATTTTATTTAACGTGAGAAAATATAAACATATTTTATTTAACGTGCTGTAGTATAATGTGTACATTGCTCCACCTTTATTATCCTTGTGTAATGAACATTCACCACAGCATAAGTGCAACCACAATCCTAAATTCATTCGAATTGCAGTTGCTGTCTCAAGCACGAAGCTAGCTCACGGCCTTGCGACTAAAAGAGTCACGAATCAACGATTCAATCACTCCCAACCCTACACTACTCACCTGCAACTCATCCCCTAAACCCACTATTCCTAAAAAAAATGACATGGATACTCGGTAATTAAGAAAGGTAACAGAGTCAGCGCGAGCGCGTACTATCCATGGTGTCCAAATAAACTCTCAGACCCCGTCGAACAAGCAACCTGTGGCAGCCAACGCGGACCGATTCCCTGCAGCCAATCAACCATGAGGACATCGAGATGTTGGGCTCTAATCAGATCAAAATATAGGGTGGACCAACAATTTTGCATACCAGCTCCGCTGATCGCGACGCCGCTGGCCGCCGCCGTGAAAGGTATCGGAGACGAAGACGGAGCAGGGGAATGGTCGAATGGAGAAGGGTTGGGGTAGAGAGGGTTTACGCCGGCGGGCTTACCTTCCAGACGGGCCTAGCAGGGAACACGGCAGCCCACCAACTCTTTGGAGCTACAGGTCCCCGGACGCGAGCTTCAGGGACTGGGACGGCATGCTCACTTCAATGCCGACTTCCAAACCGTCGTGGCCACGCTGCTGCAGCCTCTCGGCCTCGAGGCGGAGTGGAACGAGGTGGCGCGCGGAGCTAGGGCGAGAGCGGGCGCCGAGCGGAGGAAGACGGGTGGCGCAGCGGCTCGAGCGCGGTGCGGAGCTTGCCCGTGGCGGCGCGAGATGCGGAGCTGGGTCGATATGGGCCAGGTGCTTCCGCGAGTGGGGGGTGGGCGGACGACGAGTTCGCGTTGACGTGGTCAGAAGCAATGCGCTCCCAGCTGGAGCTCGCTCGATTCATCGGGATCGGCGGCGCCTGAGCATTTGGGTACGGGAGGATGCTAGTGCTAGCCTACTGGCTACTACGAATAAAGCAGGCCAGTGTGGGCTTCTTGTTTGTCGGTCTCGCTAATGGCGCCGTCGCTGACCGCCGTCGTGAAAGGTATCGGAGACAAAGACGGAGCAGAGGAATGGTCGAATGGAGGAGGGTTGGGGGTAGAGAGGGTTTACGCCAGCGGGCTTACCTTTCCAGACTAGCCAATCAGGGAAAACAGCGGCCCACTTATGCTGTGGCCTTCTTTCTTCCGTAGCGCCCCCGAGCGCTCAGCCGCCTTCTTTGATCTTTCTCCTCTCTCTTCCCCAGCCAGGGCTGTAACGAGCCGAGCTCGAGCAAGCCTACTGCAGCGACTGCGACGCCCGCCGACGCGACAGCCTACGTGGGCGAGGAGGGAGGCAAGGACGGAGGTTGCGAGGAGTGGTATGAGGTTAACGCCCGGAGCCGCAGGGGCAGGGGCGGGCGGGCGTGTGGGGAGGTGGAGAGGTGCGCGACGGCGGCCGCGGCCGCGGCGAGAAGGCGCGGAGGTCGATAGCGACACTACGAGCAGCTCGCTCGCCTCTTGGTGACCGGTGACGGCGCTCGATTCGTCGGGACTCGAGAGGGCGTCGGGGCCAGGCCACAGTGGGCTTCTTGTTTGTCCGTCTCACCTAATTGGGCCTTGATTTGCTAAAAAAAACTAATTGAGCCTTGAGCTAGAGGTATTTAGTGATCTGAAGCAAAGTCCGATGGAATGGAGGAGTTCGAATAGCTCGATCCGGCTTGTGATGTTTTTTTTTTTTTTTTTTTTTTTTTTTTTTTTGAGACCGATCCGGCTCGTGATGTTGATTCTCTTCAGCACGCCAGTATTCGCTTAGTAAGCAGCTGAATAGGAGTATACTAGCAGGCATCAGCATAACTTTTTTTTTTTCTTTCCAAGTTCCAGCAGTTCTCATGCTTTCCTACTGAATCTGCATACGCAAGTCCACCGTGTTCCTGCAACAACGCAAGTTGTAATCACCGTGCGACGTGGGCTGTGGGCATTGTCCATCCTTGGATCCTGGGGATACGAAGATCCAATGGTACCCCACTTCAGCAATTAATTGTAACACTCAAAAATCGCCAATGCTCATCGGTTGCTTCTGATGACTCCGTTTGCCATGTCGTTCTCGAGTGTCTATAGAGCACTCCAATAAAGTTGACCTGCCAATTATCTTGGTGCATTACTACGATCAGATCGTTGGACGATATCGCGGAGCAGTCGCTTGACTTCTCGATACCACATTACCTGCGCGCTGCTGTCCGGCCGTGGCTCCTAATTAAACCCTCACCGCTCACATAACACCGCGTAAAGGACCACGTAAAAAGCAGAGTTTGGCGAGAGCTGGTGGCATGGCGAGCAGCTCAGCAGGACAGCAGCTCTCACTCTCAATGTTGCGATCGATGTGCCTACAGTCCTATGCACGCGATAACCAACCGGCCTACAGAGAGAAAAAGCGAGTGAAGAATTAAGGTAATTAAGGTTAGGCGACGACGTGACGCGACCGTGTTGACCGACACGGTGAGCGGACTGCTAACCGCTTCTAATTAACCCGTAGCAGGGCGAAACGGATATATACCTGCTAACAAACGATTATTGGAAGCGGACGGCCGCGCCGCGAAGGGCAAAAGGAACACAAGGCACGTAGTAGTACAAAAAAAGCGCAGCTGCTCTGCGTATATCGGTGGGAACTGTAGTGTGGCGGCTGAAATGTCACGTTGATGCGATCGATGTGTACCCAAAGTGAGGTCGTCGCAGCCTGAAGAGAGAGACGACGTGAGGAGGCTTTCTTCTTGCGTCGGACGGCTGTGGATGATGATAGAAACGCACGGCACAGTTGGTGGATCGCGCACTGCTCACGGTCGTGGGCTGTCCCCGGCGGAGCAGAGGCAGCCAAGCCCCCGAACTGATAGACCGGGGGAGATGGATGGGCCCGTACGTGCACCGGTCGGAGTGTGTGAGCGGTGATGAGCCACCAACCACCCCGGTCGGAGGCGCGCATCGATCGCACGTTGCTTATCTCTATCGATCTCCCTGTCAATTTGTTGGTTACCGCGCGCTTGTGGGATCCCGGCCGCTTGATTCCTCCAGCTCCAGGTGTTGTGGTAGCGTGGCGCGAGCCCGATCCTCCTGTAACAAATAAACAGATGATGATGAGCCTGCTGCAGGGGGATGGACCTGGAAGCGGCGGAAGGGGAAGTGGCGGGAAGCTTCTTCTGCCGCGCCGAGTAGGTAGGTGGTCGGCCGGGACATGGCGCTGGGGCTGCGTTTGGAGCGAGGACGAGGATGCTGCTGCGCGACACGACATCATTCTGCTCTTGCCGCTGCCGGCCGGAACAAGAGCAAGCCAGAAAGAACGGAGCAGAGTAGGAGGATGTGGATGGCAGAGGGACGAGTGAGTGAGAGGATGACGACGACCACGCAGGCCGTGCTTGTTCGCTGGCCGGGTTCGGTTCCATGCCTTGCCGCCGTGTGGCGCCGAAGCACAACATGACAAGTTGCCTGCCGGGCGGGATTCGCTTCGGAGACTGGAGTTCGGAACACACAGGAACAAGAGCAGGAGCTGAGATCGTTCCGCGGGCATGCATGCACTTTTCGTACAAGGGGTTTCGGGGACCCTTGGTGTGACCATTTGTTAGTACTACAAATTGAAAACTAACCGAGTTGCACACTTTTTTTTATATACAAAAAGCTAGCACAGTTGCACTCACTTTTGCTGTTCATCATCATTTTCAGTTATCTGAGGCATTTACACACTTTGTGTCTTACAAAGTTCATTTTATCTCTCCCAAGTCCAAACTACTGCCTTTTTGTTGTTGTCCAGACTCCAGATGACACAAGAGAGTTGACCAAGTGACAATCTCGGTGGAATGCAATCTCAAGTTCTAGCTTTCAGTCGACAGCCTAGCTATTTTCAAATTGGACGCCAAGGACATCGGGTTAGTTTTTCTGTTCGTGGTTCGAATAGATGCCAACTTGGCTGGTTTGTTGGTTATAACGGACTAAAGAAAATCCACGCAAGTGTGGTGACCGAGGTCGTGCACAATATAGTACACTAAGCTCTTACTTAAGTAGACCAATCTGTCAGATTGCTAACCATATCAAATGGACCGTGATTCATAAACCATGCATGCTCTCACACTCTGTTTGCAACTACCTCCATTGTTCAAACCACGGCCTTCATTTTCTTTCCACCTTTGATACAAACAAAACGAATATCTTTCTTTAGAGCAATTGGTACAAATGATATCATTTGGCAGGACTTTATCATAAAATAAAAATAATATGATGCAACGTGTACTTATCATAAAAAAACATATTTTGGACACATCATTGCATTTAAGTACCATAACGACATTAACACGACAAGCTCAAGAATCTGATAACATAACGACAATGTTGGAAAATAAAAATGCCAATTGACTTTGAGACGTAAAAGACATGACACTGCACATAGTTCTTATTCCTTGTTGGTAATGATAGCGACAACAAATAATTGAGTCTTCATTTTAATGCAACATCAAAGCACATTCATATCTTTCACGTGGTCACGGTTTGAGGCGCATTTGTTAGACGCTGTTGAAATCCTACAATTTAAAGAAGAAAAATTCAACGCCAATTCAATTGTAGGTTACAAAAAATGAATTGAGCAAAGAACACAATGTTGCTATATTTACCTTGCATTATTTCAGCTTCTTTCCTGTTAGGCTCAAAAATAATTTCACTTTACGGAGTAGTGACAAGAACATCTGTATTTTTAAAATAATTTGAGGAATGTGAGGTTATATGAAGGTAAGAAGGAAGGACAAATCTAAGCTTATTTATTTGATACCTCTTTTTGTGTTCATTTGCACATGGAGTGCAGCAATCAAACCAATCAATTGTGCACGGAAGGGCCGCTCCCTGGGCGACCGCGTCGTCTGAAATATCTCGACCGTTCTCCTGTTCCTCATCGTATGGTTCCGTTCGTTGGCGCGTGTTCACCTTTTTTGCCAATGTTGCGTCGTGGTCTTGTGTATTTAGGTTCCTGGTCGTCGTTATCTTGGGCGCTTCCCTTTGCCTTTTTTTTTCCTGAATGGTTCTTCGGTGTGGAGGCCTTCTCTGATCGTGTTCCGTGATTTTATGGTGCCTTTTGCAAGTTCGCGTGGTGATCCTTTTTTCATTTCGCCCCTGAGCATGTTGAGATGGTATTGTTGCCCATGCTGGTTTCGTTCTGTAGTGTGCCTTGTGTCTCTCTTTATCGAGTCGGTATGGGCATTGTCGTTGGATTCGTTCGTCACGTGCTCGTTTCCTAGCGGCCTGTTGATTCGTTCCGTGATTCCATGCCCATATCGCTGCGTGCCGTTTTGGTCATGCTCTTCGCGTCCTCGTACCGTTGCATGGTGTTTTCGTCATGACGCTTGTTGTGTGCCGACGCGTGTGTTTACGCGTGTGCGTCGAGGGTTGCTTCTTTGCATGGCGGTCGTGCCGTCTTCGCCTATAAATACCCGCCTTCTCTGCCTGCATGGTCATTGCGGCTCTCTCTCTCTCGTGTGGTTCTCGGTGCCTGCTTTTGCGTGGTTTGCTCATTCTAGGTAGTGTGCCGTCCCGTGTCGTGTGTAATTAATATGATTTCCTTTTATTTTGTTGGGTTTTAATGGCGTCTTCATTTTTCAGGCTGTTTTGTTTGGTGGTATGGCGTTCTCGAAGCTCTGCGATGTCAATCCTTCGAGTCGGAATTGGATTGTGCGTGTTCGAGTTGCTCGCATGTGGGATTATTGCGGCGGTCGTTCATGTGGATTCCATATGGGCATCTTCGTTGGATCCTTTCGTCCCGTGCTCGTTTTGTAGCGGTCTGTTGGTTCGTTCCGTGATTCCATGCCCATACGCTGCATGCCGTTCTCGTCGTGGTCTTCGCGTCCTCGTACCATTGCCATGGCGTGTTCGTGGTGTTGCCGTGTTGTTACCGTCCTCTTGCCCATGCTATTTTCGTTCCGTAGTGGTAGCCAGCTTCCTTCCTGTGAATTCTCGTGGCTTTTGGTCGTTGGTTGCATCCCGTGCCCATATCTTTGCATGGCGGTCCTAGTCGTGATGCTTAGAGTGTGTTTGGTTTGCGTAGAAGAGACTAACCAGGTTTCAGTTATGCAGAATCTTTACTTTTCGAGCTGTTTGGTTGCCTGGACAATAAAGTAGCCTGGCTCTAGTAATGCAAAAGGGACCTCTTAGCCTGGCTAGCTGGAGACGCTCAGGTTTGAGCGTTCCCAGCTAGCCAGGCTTGCATGAGCCTCCACAGAAAAAGGAAATAATAATTTACTAAATATTATATATTTTTTAAAATCAATTATATAGAGCTTTAATATGTTTTCCTTGTATAAAAATAATAGAAAATATATAGATGTTACGTTTTTTCAACAAATATTGTTATGAAAAACGATCCCACTCAACTAATGCAGCCAACCAAACAAGATCTTGCACTATCCAGTTCAGGCAACCAAACATGTGCCTTTTTTTTTTTGTTCTTGCACTAGGTTAGCCTGGTTTGAGATAACCTGGCTAGAATCTTATACATGGCTAAGCTTACGCAAGTAACCAAACGTGTGTGTTTTGACATGTGTGTTGAGGGTTGTGTGTAGGGCGGTCGTGCTTTGTAGTTTTCTATTGCTTTCGGTCGTGCTTCAGTATAGTTTTGCTTTTTGTAGGATTGTTGATACTGGTAAATTTCCTGTGTGCGGCAGGTTGGCACGACATGCATGGCGGACCAGCGCGCCGCACGGTGACCACGCTGCGGGCTTCGCGGCCAGGGTAGGCGAGCAAGCGAGGTGCGGCAGGCGGCCAGGAACGAGGTGGCGGAGAGGACGCTCCTGCTCCTCATCCTTGACGACGCCGGGCTCGAGCACACCGTGGACGCGCCATCCGTGTCCACTGTCCCGCGGCATCCCGGCCTCGTCGATGCGAGAGATGTCGTGCCAGTGGTCTGGCTTCGGCACCCATGCAACTTGGACGGAGCCATCCGCGTCGAGGAGGCCCGGGTTGGCTTCCGATTCACCCTTCGCAGACGGTGTCGTCACGTCACGGGTCGAGACTTTTGCATGACGATGAGGAGCTAGCCACGCGCCGATGCCGGCCGGCGACATGCATGGAACTGGAGCACTCCGGCCGGGTGGTGGTCGACGCGTGCGAGGACGTTGAGGAAGAGTGCAGTGCAGTGCTGATGGCGGCGAGGTAGAGGTGGAGGCGCTTGCTTCGAGGCGAGCTGGAAGGAACCGATCGACGACCAGTGGAGTCGGGCGCGTCCACCTTGGTGCGGCGGTGTAACACCGGCCAGCTGCTACAGCGACATCGGCAACTCGTCCTGTTCCGAGCTCTTCAACACATGCGGCAGCGGCGACCCCTCTTTCGCCGCAGGCAACGCCTCCTTGTCTCCTGCGAGGCTGAGGCATTGGAGGACGCCATCTCGTCGCTCCTCGTCGTCGGCCGTCGCGAATTCGAAGCCATCTACATCGGCGTCGTGGCTGCCGGGTCCGTTCATGGACAATGGGGACATGCACGTGATTGAGACGGCAAATTTTGTTTGTCGATTGATAGAACAAGAACACTAGCTCGAAACGCATGGATATATGAGTCCTGCATGTATGCATCCTGAGTTGATTTAATTCAAGTGTTTCGAGATTGAAATTCATTCGTATGATGTGTGTTCAAATTAACCACGGCAATAGCATCCATGGGTGATAACACCGTCAAGGAGATGTATATATCTTGCAATCCTGATCGAGCACATATCCATGTACGTAGAGAAGTTATAAGCCTAAAAGAAATTAATTAGTTTCGAAGGAACTTCTTCAAGTTAGAAGCCTAAACTAGTGATACGAGAGAATGTTCTTACAAATCCAAGCAGAAAAAATTGATTGTAAGGTAGCTTAACTACAACCACGACTTGGCACAACAGTTTCTGCTCCAAAACTTCCACTCTCGATTAAATTCAGAAAGAAGTGCTCCATGCATGTACTTCTGTCTCCAATCCGCCAAACTTCCTACAATCGCGGCGCCATAAATCGCTGCATTCGGCAGCTTGCATTGATTTCATTTGACTCGTCAGGGATTAACCACACGGGACTATCAGGCCAGGCTGGGAAATTTTCCAGTGAATCATAGTTAGGAACCCGCATTTAAAATTGGGTGGCATCGATCGTCAGATATTTATCAGGCGTGTGTTTAGCATCTTTGAAGCGAGACAAGATACTCCTTGATCAGTTTGGTTTGGTGGGACAGGTCGAAAAAAATATGTGACGAACAGATTTCAATTGGAAAACATGACACAAACGCTCTTTACTTTGCTTTAGCGTCGCCAAGAACTAGGAAGAAATGCGGACATGCATGGGTGCATCTCTACGCAAAAATGCACCAGAAATTCTGTACGTACGGCCGGGCCGTCGACATGGCCGTAGAGTGCTATCGACTGGTGTTGATGGCTGACATCTACGTGTCGCACGACCGGATCTTAAACGTTGGTGGAGACCCACCAGAAGAAGGGGATGCTTTTCTTCGCTGACGACAGTTTTCTATCTACTCGATCATCAGTCAGCTTTACTTGTCTTCTCAAATGACAAAATTAACCCAACTGGATCCATTATATCCATGGATCAAGAGCCCACAACACAGTGCGGATGGATCATTATTCTTCGGCCTAAAAGAAGAGGGCAAGGCCCGTATGTAAGAATTGTAATGGCCTGGGACACAACATCCAGTCACGTCAATGGAGTCTTTTTTTTTTTTTTTTTTTTTTTTTTTTTTTTTTTTTTTTGTGTGAGTAGTCCACGGAGTCTATCTAATCGCAAAATGTCCATGTTTGTTTCCTCTGTTTTAGTCTAGCGGTTAGAGATAGAGAATCTTGTAGCAGCCAGTTGGGATTCCATTGGTGCACGCACGTGCAAGTAACGGAGTAAACTGTTTGTAACAGATTCATTCGTTCAAATGAAATAAAACATCGTGGGCGAGCAAGGAATATGCTGTATTTCTTTTTTTTCGAAAGATCCGACACATTGGCCGGCTTGTATATTCATAAGAAGAAATCAGAGTTTTGCACCAGAGGTGCGCTACAAAGCCTTGACTAGGAGCATGGGCTAGTCAGGCATAAAAAGGAAAAAGGATTACTCGCTAACATGTTGTGCGACTAAAGCTGTGAGGTGTTTAGCACCAGCAAGACCCCACAAAGACACTTCATCCTTAATTTCCGCTATGATCCTAGACATAGTTTTCTCTTTGCGCTCAAAGACCCGGTCATTTCTCTGTTTCCATATATACCAGATAACTAAGATGATCAGTGATCTCACTCCTTTTGCTTGCTGGGTCTGAACTGACGGCACAAGGCTATCATACCATGCTCCAATGGAAGGCGGTTCGGGCCATGTCGTTGGTAGTAGCCCTTGAATACCAGACCATTGAGCAATTTCTGTCCAAATCTGCCGCACCATCGTACATTCCACGAACAGGTGCAATGCCGTTTCCAAATTCCGGTAGCAGTAGGCACAAAAATATTGGTTGGGACATTCACGTTGTTGTAGCCTATCCGCTGTCCAAACTCTGTTCTGAGTGAGCAGCCACAGAAAGAATTTACTCGTAGATGGCGCCCAAACTTTCCATACCTTTGAGTGGAAAGGGGATAATGTGCCTCCCTCAAACTGCATTTCATATGCCGATTTTGCCGAGTATTGGCCATTGGCTGTGCGTGTCCAAACAAGCTCATCCTCCTGCTCATCATCCGGTCTGAAATCAATTTCATCAATCAGAGTGAAGAGTTGGAAATATTGGTGAAGTAATGCAGCTGTGATGTTGCGGCATATGTCCTGAATCCAGTGATCATCATTCAGAGCGTCGGCCACTGTTCTATTTTTCCTTTTGCTGTGTCTGTATAATTGGGGGAACAGGCTTGCCGGGTTTGCTCCATCTAGCCAACTGGATGTCCAAAATTTTGCTTTTTTTCCATTGTGAACATTCACTCTCGTCGCAGCATTGAAGAGTGCACGATCAACATGATCCACTGGTAATTCTGTGCCGTGCCATGGCTTGTTTGTGTCCTGCCACTCATACCAAAGCCATCTCAATCTGAGTGCTCGACTGAAGAAATCAAGATTTGTGATACCTAGGCCTCCTCTTTTTGTCGGTCGCTGCACCCGTGCCTAGCTAACCTTGCATTTGCCACCATGGAGACGCTGATTTCCAGCCCACAAGAAGCGACGTCGTGCTTTATCCACCTCCTTGATGAATGCTTTTGGTGCTCTCATGACTGTTAGAACATAGGTTGGCACTGAGCTAAGCACTGTCTTGACCAGCTCTCGTCTTCCTCCCAAATTTAGGAGCTTTCCTTGCCAGCCTGCAAGTTTTCCTAGAATTTTGTCCTTGATAGATTGCAGGTGAACAAGTCGCAGTCTCCCAAGGGTGAGTGGCAGTCCTAAATAAGTCATTGGGAAGGAGACTCGTTGCCCATCAAAGGATGCCAGAATGTCATCCAGATCAACATTGTCACAGTGGATAGCAGCTACTTGGCTCTTGTGAATATTGATATTCAGTCCTGTTGCCTGTCCAAAGTGCAGCAGAATGTTGCTCACCATATCAATGTCTTGCTTAACCGGATTGACAAAAATTACAGCATCATCAGCATAGAGCGAGACGCGTAATTTTGCATGGCGTCCTCGTAGTGGAGACAAGTGACCCTCCTCAGTTGCCATCTCAAGCACTCGCTGCAGAGTATCAATTGCCAATATGAACAAGTATGGCGATAATGGGTCGCCTTGCCTCAGTCCGCGCTCATGCGTGATTCTCGGTCCTTCAATTCCATTCAATAAACATGTAGATGTTGAAGACCGGAAGAGGAGATTGATCCAGTCTCGCCACTTCGGCGGGAACCCTCGGTGCTCCAAAAGTTCTAGCATGTATTCCCAGGAGACAGAATCAAACGCTTTTGAGATATCAAGTTTGAGCAGCAAGGCCGGTGTGCGTGTGCGCTGGTATGCCCGTGCCAAATTGCGCACATACAGAAAATTGTCCTAGATGCATCTCTTTTTTATGAACGCACTTTGTGATGTGGAGATCAGTCCATCAATTGCCGGTGCAATCCTCAGAGCAAGCACTTTTGTCACAATTTTGGCAAAGGAGTGTATTAGGCTAATAGGCTGAAAATCCTTTGCCGTTTCAACCACTTCAGTCTTGGGCAGTAGGGTGATAGTTGCACCGTTGAGTTTGTGTAACGGCCCAGCATTCAGGTTATGGAGGCACTGAAATGCTGCCACTATATCTGCTTTGATTATCGGCCAACATGTTCTGTAGAAATGACCGGTGAAACCGTCAGGCCCAGGCGCCTTTTCTGGTGGCATTTGCATGATCGCCATATGGATTTCCTCTTCAGTAAAGTTTCCCATGATGTTTTCAGCATGGATAGTTGGCAGCTCCAGATCCTCCCAGTTGAAAGTGCAGGTGCGTTGTTGCTTTGTGCCAGTAGCCGAATTGAAATGGTCATATATCAGTTTCTCCTTTTCAGCGTGAGGCCAGACATATTGACCGGCAGCATTTTTCAGACAAGGAACAGTGTTCTTCCGCCGACGTGCATTAGCCTTCAGGTGAAAAAAGCGTGTGCACGCGTCTCCTTCCTTGAGCCAAATCACCCGGGAGCTCTGTCTTCGCCTGGAACGCTCAATGGCCGCAAGGCCAAGAATGCGCAGCTTCAGCTCTTTATGCAGCTCACGTTCTTCATCAGTTAGTTCCCTCTCCTCTTGTGCCATGTCCAGATTCATGATAACGTCTTGGGCAATGTGTAATTGTAGTTTGGTTTCGCTAAAAAGCTTCTTACTCCACTGCTTGAGTGCTTTAGCTGTGTTGATACTTTTTCCATGTAGTATATTCATTGGTGATCGGCCTGGCACTTGCTGCTCCCATGCTGTTTTCACAATGTCCATGAAGCCGGGTATCTTCATCCAGAACTGTTCAAACTTGAAACGAGCTTTTCTCGGTGGCCGATCTTGTTGAGTAACCAGTAAGGGGCAGTGATCCGAGACCGAAGAAGACAGTGCTTGCAAGGTCATGCCCGGGAAGGCCAAATCCCACTCTTTATTGCAGAAAACTCTGTCAAGACGCACAAGTGTTGGGTTCTCTCGGTGGTTGCTCCATGTGTACTTGCGGTTCTGCAGAGCTAGCTCAATCAACTCGCAACGGTCAAGTGCACGCCTGAACCCTCCCATCAGCTTCCGATTCAGGTTTAGATTATTTTTGTCTCGGGCCTCATATATCAAGTTAAAGTCACCTAGGCAGAGCCATGGCTGGTTTGTTGGCGGCACATAAGTCAACATTTCTTCCATGAATCGCGGCTTTTCTGCGTCTTCCGCCGGCCCATATACTGTTGTCAGAAGGAATTCAGTGTTGGTTAACCTCAGCTTGATCTTCATAGTCAGCGCGAATTCATGCAGCGTCAGGTCAGATGCAGCGATAAAATCTTCATCCCATGCAAGCAGGATACCGCCTCTTGTATTGTCTGCCGGCAAGTACTGAAAATTGAAGAGTCTTGTTCCCAGGAACTCCATCGCAAGCCTGCTGTCAATGGAGTCTAATTTTGTTTCTTGCATACACACTATTGTCGGTCGGGCCGACTGAACCATGGTCAGCACCGCTTCTCGCTTGGCCGGCATGTTGAGGCCCCTCACATTCCAGTTCATGATTGTCAATTCTTGACTCATTGGGTCACTTCAAAATGCGACATCAGATTGCACTGTTGAGCTGTTACTTGCCTGATCAGATAGGATAGCAGCTTAAGGACTAGCAGCACGTCAATGCTTTCTTTGCAGAGTGGTGTGAGACCAAGAGGCAACATCAACACAAAACTGAACATAGATTGACGCACTAGCAGGAGAACAACAAAACAAGTACACCACCACTTCCTACACCCTTCCACTGTGCCATCCACCAATAGCCCCAAGACATTAGCACAGCTGAGTTCTTCCAAACAACCCACCACAGAACACACCATTACCATCGGCCGAGTGCCGATTACTAACTCTGAAACTGAAGATTCTAACATTGGGAAACTGTAAGATACAACACATAGGAGGCGAGAACCTAGGCGGCCTCCACAGCAGCCTCCTGCCCAACCGCTGCCATGGCGGTGGATGCCTCCGTCACCTTCTTGTCTGCCAGCCGTGATGCTCTGCGAATGGCGGCCATGGCCTTCTTGTGCAGCGGCTGCTTGTATGTTGAGCGGTACTTTTGGATCGCTTCATCCCCAATCGGCTCATCATCTCCGGCGAGGTCAAGCTCCCTGATCAGCCTGTGCTCAGCCCGCTGCGCCACCGGTACGATCGACTTGATCTGTGCTTGACGGCTGCTGCGGCGGGAGGGTTCTGCAGAAGCGGAGCGAACACGAACCTGCCGCTGCCTCTGATGTGGTGGCTCTGGGAGCACCGATGGGCCAGTGTTGGGGAAGACTTGGGCCAGGAAATCAGCAGGTGTATCCAGTTGGGCGGGGTCCTCCTCAGCTGCAATGTCCATGTTGGTTACCTGACTTGCAAGCTGGTCTGTGGCAGATGGTGGGCCGAGTGAAGACCCATGGTCCCCAGGCCCAAAGACGTGCTCCAAGTCTCTTGGGCCCAAGTCCCAGGCTGGGGATGTCGGGGTGTAGTGCGGCGAGAGAGGGCCTAAGGAGTGGAGGCCCTCACCCACTGCACAGCCCGCTACGCACGGCCCATGGAAGGAAGCCGAGGTCCACTCCGTAGATACCGGAACATAGGGCGGGGAAACAACAGCGGGCGAGGTCGAGGCAGTTGACCGCCCAAATTCAAACTCATGGAGCATTGGGTCATGTTCCCACCTGGAATAGAAGGTTGCAGGCGGCAGGTCGTCGTTGCAGATGTTTTGGAAGTAGTCGAGGAGGGGGTCTGGGTGGCTTGTCGGAGGAGGAGGCGCCCCGTGAGCAGCTGGGAGGTCCTCGGGCCGGTGCTTGGAGATGAAGCCCGAGGTACGCGCCGCCCGATGCGCCTTGGGGACAGCAGTTCCGCCTGGGGTTTCGCTCCTGGACCCCCCGTGAGCCGATGTTGGACCACGAGCCCGCGTTGTCGGAGACGAATCGCGCAGCGGTGCCGGAGAGAAACCCCGGCGCACCGCCGGAGACCGCCGCTCCCTGTTGTCATCAGAGCGCGGGACGGCGTCACGGCGGCGACCACGACCCGGGGATCGGGAGAGGGTGCGGCCACGCTCATCACGCGCCGGCACGTCGGAGGTGAAGTAGCGGTCAGCAGGTGGCATGTCGCAGGCGTGGTGCCGGCGACGCGGTGGAGAGCGGGTGCGGTAGCGGCCTCCGGTCTGCAGCTGCCGAGGAAGGTCGTCGGCAGGGCAACCACGATAGACGGAGTCCGCCCAGCTGCGGTATCCCTCGCGTCTAGCGTCGTGACGGTCATCATCGGGGTCACGGTCGCGGCGTGCAGGAGCTGTCGGTGGTGCACGGCATGCCTCGCCAGGCTGTGGACGCCGCACCGGCGCACGACCGTCGAGGACACCACGATGCCACACAAACTCCTGCAGGCTCGGGAACGGCGCGTCGGACTCGGAAGAGCTAGATGGAAAACCACTAACTCCCGAGCGTGGTGATGGCGATGGTGGTGGCTTCCAGCACTGGTAGTACGGGAGATGGATGAGAACCTCAATAAGGTCACCCTCCGGTGGCGGAGCGATCTCGTCCTCCGGCACAACCCCGTTCCTACGGGGAACGCGACCGGCGTGCTCGTAGAAGAAGTTCGTCAGCTTGGAGCGCGGCAACAGGTCCGGGTTCCACATCCACGCATAGCAGGAGAAGAGATCGGTGACCTCCTGCGTATGCGTGGAATCCTCCATCCTGTCGAAGAGGCAGATGTCGCCGAGCAGCTGGCGGAACCCGTCCTCGTTCCATGCATGAAGAGGGAGGTGCTCGATGATGATCTTCACGCGGTACCACCAGGTGTGCGGGTCTTGCACATCGTACCGCCAGGGCTCGATGATGAGGCGTGTGCCGGCGACGTCGATGTAGCCACGACGAACGGCGAGGTCGCGCTGGTTGGCGTGGTCGAAGTAGGCGAAGAAGTCCTGCGGCTGGTGGCGGGTGGCTCGGATGTTGAAGGACGGGATGCGCAGCTGAGTGTGGAGGGCCTTGGCGACATCCACGACCTGTGGCTTGTAGCCCGAGCCACGGACAGAGAGCACGATGGCGTGGTGGCGCAGCTTCTCAAGCTCGGCGGTCATCACAGCAGTGCACCGGACCATGGCCTGGCCCTGAGCCGGCCTTTGGTGAGGCCGACCGGCAACATACTCGGACTCCATGGCCGGTTCTTGTGGACGAACCGGTGGCGTGGTTGAAGATGACTGCGCCTCACCCTGCCCAGCAGCAGGGGCCTGCCGGGAAGGGAGTGGTGGGAAGGTGATGCGGCTGTGAATGCTCTCCGGCGGAAACTTGAGTCTTGAGTGGATTGGTGGTGGGCGAGGCGGGTTTCTGCAGTTGCGAGCGAAGTGGCCCGAGCACCAGCAGGCTAAGCAGCGTGGAGGGTCACGGCACTGAGCAACTCGATGGTCCTTGGCGAGGCAGCGGAAGCATCTGCCCACCAGCAGCTTCTTATAGTCGGTCGCCGGCGTGGGGCGGCCCGCACCGGTAGGTGGGTGCGAGGAGCCATGGAGTAACTCACAATCCAAAGGTAGAAAGGAGCGTTTGCGCCACCAACGCCTCGGCTTCACCGGTTGCCAATCTTGCGAAAGATTTTGGCCAGCAACAGGCGCACGCCGGTCATCAAGACGGGAGTGGGCGGAAGCTCTGCGCGGCGTAGGCACGCGCACAACAGACTTGAGCTTGGGCGGCGCCTCGGACCGGTCGCGGACAGGCCGCTCCTGCCTTTCTGGTGAAAGGCAAGCAGTAACTCCGGTCGCCGGTGCTAGGCCGGAGCCGTTGCTGCTCTCTCCCCGTAGCAGAATACGAGGCTGAGTAAAGACGGCCTGGCCGGCTGTAGCGCATGGGCGGACGGGCGACGCAGCAGCTTTGCCATGATGGCGCCCAGAATCCCCCAGATCCGGGGAGGGATCTCGGCTCGATCTCGCCCGTGTGGTCTTGTCGATGGATGCGACTCCCTCCTCCTCCTCGTAGTCCAGCTCATCTTGGCAGTAAGGTAGGATAGCTTCAGTAATGGTGGTGGGGGTGTCCGTGGAAGGAGCAGCAGTAATGGCGGTGGGGCTGAGGTTGGGGGTTGGGTGGGATGAGGGAAATGGGGGTGTCGAGTGGGCTTTGGTTGCCGTGAGGGCTGGGGTTGCCGTGAGGGCGAGGGGAGCGGAGGTGGTGGTGGTTAGCGTCGCCGGCGGGCAGGATGCGGCGGCGCGCAGGGGCGCGCTCCCCAGCCAGGTCCTGTCTCCATACTCCCTGTTCATGCTGTATTTCTTTCTTTGTCATCAAGTTGCATCACCATTTCATTAGAGATAGGAGTACTCTCCATATAGTATAGTTTTAACCAACCGACATCGTTTAAAAGTTAGTTACAGATTGCGGTCGGGTGGTCGTTTAAATTATTTTATCTGCATGCTAGCTAGGGCACTATAAATAGGGAAGGAGCATGCCCGGCCTGTTGCATCATTCATTCTTTCACGTACGCAGCCGCGGCGGTTCCCCCTCCTCATCATCATGAAGATCAACTTTGTTCTTTTGTCCTGCTTGTGCTTCCTCATCCTCCTCAGCGGTGCGTGGGTTCATCACTTTTTGTTTCGCAAGCTATGTTCGATCTAAAAAAAAAAATAATAAATTAAACTCTCTCGTTGGTATTGTAGCAGGTGCTCATGTGGAGGCCCGGAACCACCGGGGGTCCGACCGTCGGCGGAACTACAAGCTTTTCTTGTTCGGCGACTCGTTCGTGGACATCGGAAACCGGGAGGCGACACAAAATAGGGTCGCTATCTCTGGTCAATGGTACATCCCCTACGGCATGTCGGACTCGGCCCACGGATACCGTCCGACCGGCCGCTTCTCCGATGGCCTAGTCCAGTCAGATTTCCTGGGTACGTTACGTACGTAGCTAGCTAGTTCATTCATGCATCGAAGATCTTGATCTATACAGTTAGAAGGAACGGGGAAGATTCGCTACTGATTTAATTCAATACTGTTTTTGCATATATGCAGCGAAGATTCTTGGGCGTGACGAGTCCCCTCCAGCATACAGGCTTTGGGTTAATGCCGACGACGACGGCAGCCAGTTTTCTGGCGTCAATTTCGCGGTGGCCGGCTCCAGCGTGTTCTTCAACGGATCGGAGGTGGCGGCATCGCTGGAAACCCAGATCAACCAGTTTAGAGACCTGGTGCGCGCCGGAGACATCGAGCGAGAGGATCTCCAGGACTCGATTGCGCTCGTCGCCGTCTCCGTCATGCACGACTATGCGCGTATCTCCTCATGGAACAGCGACGACGAAGTGAGTGGATATATCGCGCAATTTCCTTATTTGGTTTAATTTGCCTACACATACTCGATCCGAGAGATGCATGATTACTGTACGTACATCCTATATATATATATCAATCAACAACTTTCCTTGCACGTGCAGTTTCGGACGTTCACGACTGCCGTGACCGACCAGATCGTCACCGGCGTGAGGCGTCTGCAGAGGCTGGGTGTGTCCAAGGTGCTAGTGGACCTGGTTCCTCCGTTCGGGTGCACGCCGTGGCGGAGCCGGAGCAACTACTACACCACCTGCGACAGTCGCGGCAACGTGGCCTCCAGCATGCACAACGCCGCTCTCAAGCAGAAGCTGGGTGGTTCGGACGACGTCCTCCTGCTTAACCTCGAGGACATCTTCAACAGCGTCTTACAATCCGGTATGCAGCATGTTTGGTCCCTTCTCATCAGTCAGATCGACATAAATATATTATTACTACTGCTATATATATATATTGCTACTGATGGTCACATATGTGGATGACAGGCACGGATCTGTCAAGGCAGTTCAACCGTAAGTTCACGCCATGCTGCGACTCCCCAGATGCAGAAAACGGCTACTGCGGGATGGTGGACTCCCGCGGCAACAAACAGTACAACGTCTGCCCCAGCCCCGGCAACTTCTTCTACTGGGACTTCTGGCACCCAACACAGGCCGGTTGGAGGGCCGTCATGCAAGTCCTGGAGGACCCCATCAAGGATTTCTTAGGCATATAGCTATCTCACTAGCTGGTTTGGATTATATTAGTTAAAGATTGATCGTTTGGGTGTGTTTTAATCAATTATTAGCATACATAGCAGGATCTTTATCATTAGATAAGCAGGCATTGCTTACTTTAGTTTGTGATTTTGCACGCGTCAGATAAATATAGACTTTATTTTCTAGAGATCTTGTTGCAATGATAAAATGTCATGAGAACATTTTCTTACTTTTTCACGATTGCACATCTTTTTGAAAAGAAGGGAAGGCCTATCTACCTAGCTAGACATACATTGGTCTGTGGAACAGGCACTTCTGAGTTGAATGGAAACAAACTGTTATGCTCTTCTAGTTGCGCAATCTTTGAGAGATTTCCTAGAATCACCCGTTCCCCGTCGTCACGCACAACGACCCATGTTGCGAGTAGCATAATTAATGGCGCGGCCGTCGCGTTTCGTCTGATAAAATTCAGACTACCTTGAAATGATTAGTACATAGGTGCCAGCAGAGTAAACTCTGGCCATCTTCTTGCCGACTGAACAAGAGGCACGTTACGTGAATAAAGGCTGAACACAAGGTCATTTCTTGGTTATTACGAACATCTCCGGAGCTGAAGCAGCAGTGATCTCTGGATATTCGTTTGTTTGTGTGAACCTTCCAAGTTCCATCGATCACCGTGTGGCAGCATGCATGTGACCTCTGCAGCATGCATGTGAAATCAGGTCCACTGATGCATGTAGCAGAACCGACCAGCGGCGGTAATTCATCGGTCCTCCGCGGAGGCTTGCCTCCGCTTATCTCGACGGAGGAGACTGGACGCCTGGTTTTTTTGGGATTCGGGCCTGATGTCGGTATAATGATATTTTCTTTCCTGTACGACGCTGCAGTTGTAGGAAATACAAGAGGACTAGGAAGAAATGCGGACATGCATGCGTGCATCTCTACGCAAAAATGCACCGGAAATGCTGTACGTACGGCCGGGCCGTCGACCTGGCCGTAGAGTGCTAACCAATGGTGTTGATGGCTGGTGTCTACATGTCGTACGCCGGGTAGTCCACGTCAGGGGAGACTCCTGCCAGCAGGTGTTAGTCATGGTGGAGACCCACCAGAAGAACGGGATGCTTTCTTCGCTGACGATGGTTTTGTATCTACTCGATCATCAGTCAGCTTGTATTCACAAGTGGCAAAATTAACCCAACTGGAACCATTATGTCCATGGATCAAGAGCCCACAGCACCGTGCGGATGGATCTTTATTCTTGGACTTAGAAGATGAGGGCAAGGCCCATAAGAACTGTAATGGCCTGGACACAGCATCCAGTCACGCGTCTCCCGTAATCTATCTCTTCTTCTTCTTTGCGTGTAGTCCACGGAGTCTATCTAATCGCAAAATGTCCATGTTTGTTTCCTCTGTTTTAGTCTAGCGGTTGGAGATAGAGAATCTTATAGCAGCCAGTTGGGATTCCATGGGTGCACGCACGTACAAGTAACGGATAAAACTGTTTGTAACAGATTCATTCGTTCATTGAAAAGTACTACAGGGTCAAATAAAAAATAAAACATCGTGGCCGAGCAAGGATGCTGTTTTTTCTTTCTTTGTCATCAAGTTGCATGATCATTCATTAGAGATATAGGAGTACTAATGTCATTTAAAAGTTAGTTACAGATTGCTGTCGATCGGGTGGTCGTTTAAATTATTTATCTGCATGGTAGCTAGGGCACTATAAATAGGGAAGGAGCATGCCCGGCCTGTTGCATCAACATTTTTTCACGTACGCAGCCGCGGCGGTTCCCTCCTCATCATCATGATGAAGATCAACTTTGTTCTTTTGTCCTGCTTGTGCTTCCTCCTCCTCCTAAGCGGTTCGTTGGTTCTCTTTGTTAGGTTATCGGCGGAACGACGGCACGTAGATCACGACAGATAACGAAAAGTAAAACTGGAATAGAGGAGACGAAATTCTTTATTGCGAAATTCTGGTGTCAGG
The DNA here is from genome assembly GCA_007726485.1 of Eragrostis curvula. Lineage (NCBI taxonomy): Eukaryota > Viridiplantae > Streptophyta > Magnoliopsida > Poales > Poaceae > Eragrostis > Eragrostis curvula. The sequence continues at coordinate 40,043,302 of CM017444.1, forward strand.
GTACACAGGGGGGGTCTCCTCAACTATTTATAGGGGTGGAACCCTAACTTCGTGTTGGGCCCAGATTCGATAAAGGTGCCCACATGGACCAGGATTCCTTCTTCTAGAAGGCGGGCCTGGCCCAATAAGAGTAGTTTTACAACACTCCCCCTTGGGCTCTTTATCGTGATAAGTATGTCTCATAAAAACTCCTAAAAACCCAGTGGGAAAAATTGGAGAAAAGAGCACATATTACCACCACTTGTATGCACACATTGTCTCGTTAAAAACCTTATTGAGAAAACTTCATGTGAAAAACTCATAAGGGAAAAAGAGTGCAATGTTTTTTAATCTTCATGATTAATGTTTATCAATCTTCATGACTGATATGAATTATCTTCGAGATAACTCATTTAGTTCGGGAATGTGATGTACTTAGGGAAGTTCTCCCCCTGTTCCAAGCACTTCTCTAAGTCTTCTCATGCCAATACCACGCCGACACTCTTCGAGAGTGCGGGAAGGTAAGGCCTTTGTGAACATATCTGCAAGATTGTCACAAGATCGGACATGTGTTACTAAAATCTCTCCCTGCTCTTGCATTTCATGCGTGTGGAAGAATTTAGGTAACATATGCTTTGTCCTGTTCGACTTTACGTATCCCGATTGTACTTGTGCAATACAAGCTTTATTATCTTCATAGATAATTGTAGGGGATGGAGTATACGCCACTCCACTGGTCTTCATTATATGGCTTGTCATCCTCCTGAGCCAGGCGCACTCCTTTGTAGCTTCAAACAATGCGATGATCTCCGAGTAATTTGTCGATGTAGCAACCAATGTTTGCTTCGTTGACTTCCACGAAATTGCAGTTCCTCCAAATAAAAACACATATCCCGTCTGAGATATTGATTTATGTGGATCAGATAAATATCCAGCATCAACATAACCCACAAGGGTTAATTCCCCATTCTTCTTGAAAAATAATCCAAGGTCTTCAGTTCCTCTCAAATATCGGAGGATTTGCTTGATGCCATTCCAATGCCTTCGAGTTGGTGCTGAGCTATATCTTGCAAGTAGATTAACAGCAAAAGCTATGTCGGGCCTTGTACCATTCGCAAGGTACATCAAAGCTCCAATGGCACTGAGGTATGGATATTGAGGTCCCAATAATTCCTCATCTTCCTGCTTCGGTCTAAAAGGATCTTGATCTATATCAAGTGATCTCACCACCATAGGTGATCGGAGTGGATATGCTTCGTGCATATTAAATCTCTCTAATACCTTCTTGGTATAGTTTGATTGGTGCAAGAGTACCCCTTCAGGAGTATGTTCAAGTTGCAAACCTAAACAATATGTAGTCTTGCCCAAGTCCTTCATTTCAAATTCAGTCTTCAAATATGAGCAAGTCTCTTCAATTTCATTGGTAGTACCAATGATGTTCAAATCATCAACATAAACAGAGATTATGCAAAAGCCTTTCTCTGATTTCTTTATGAATACACAAGGACAATCTTCATTCTTCACAAATCCCTTTTCCAAGAGAAATGTACTGAGCTTGTTGTACCACATTCTCCCTGATTGTTTCAAACCATATAGTGACTTCTGTAATTTGACACTATATAATTTGCGGTCGTCTTCATTCGGGACTTTTATACCTTCTGGAACTTTCATATAGATTTCTGTATCTAATGTTCCATATAGATATGCTGTGACCACATCCATAAGTCGCATCTGCAAATTCATATTCACCGCCATTGAGATCAAATACCGGAATGTGATTCCATCCATTACGGGAGAGTAGGTTTCTTCGTAGTCAATGCCAGGTCTCTGCGTGAAACCTTGCGCCACGAGTCTCGCCTTGTATCTAGTCACTTCATTTTGAGCATTTCTCTTCCGGACAAATACCCATTTGTGACCCACTGGTTTAATGCCAGTTGGTGTAAGGTTTACACTACCAAACACTTCTCTTTTCTTCAGCGAGTTTAACTCTGCACAGATTGCATCTTTCCACTTTGGCCAATCAGGACGCTTCTTGCATTCCTTCATTGATTTTGGTTCAGATTCCAAATCAATTTGTGTTGCAATCGTTTCAGCAAAGTATGTATTGACTTCAAGCGTCTTTCTATTATATACCACTCCCGTCTCAACATAATTCGTTGAGTTTTCATTTCCTTGATCCTCATTATCGATAGATACATTGAGGTCAGGAATTTCCGGTACCCCCTCATGAGATTCATGTGCAATCTCACTTGGGTTTAATTCTTCAAGTCTCACCACTTCATGTGGATCACTTTCACCTTCTTTGGTTTTCTTTTGAGCAGTTTGCTTAGTCTTCTTCTCCGCAGGACGTCTCCTAGGAGCTTTAGCTTGAGCTTGTACTCTAGGCTTCTTGGGTGCCCTAGTAACCGGTTCACTCCCCCTCTTCCTAGCATTCGTTGCTTTTATGGAAGAAGGTTGGAATTCCATATATTCATCCTCTTCAAATGGGATTTCTATTCTTTCAGGAGCATTTACAGCCGGTATATGAGACTTCACAATGTCTCTTGTATTGGTGAAAGCTTCAGGCAATTCATTAGCAACTCTCTGCAAGTGGAGTATATTCTGAACTTCGAGTTCAGCTTCTTTAGTGCGAGGATCCATTCCTAGGATTCCTTTAGCGTCCCAATCTATTTGCCGGCATTCTTCTCTAGAGAGATACTTTCCTCCCCCTAATGCCGGGAAATGATCTTCATTAAAAATACAATCAGCAAACCTTGCAGTATGCAAATCTCCAGTGGAGGGTTCCAAGTACTTGATTATGGACGGACTTTCATAGCCAACGTAAACTGCGAGTTTCCGTTGTGCGCCCATAGCAGTTCGCTGAGGTGGAGGGATTGGAATGTATACAGCACATCCAAATCTCCGTAAATGGGAAACATTTGGTATTCTACCACGCACCAATGCTAATGGTGATTCTTCATGTGTAGCAGATGGTCGTAATTGGATAAGTGCTGCTGCATGCAACACCGCATGCCCCCAACAAGAGGTAGGCAATAAGCAATTCTGTAACAATGGTCGAGCGATCAATTTGATCCTCTTGATTAATGATTCTGCAAGACCATTTTGTGTATGCACGTGTGGTACGGAGTGTTCCACTTTGATGCCCATACTCATACAATAATCATCAAATACCTTCGATTTAAATTCTCCAGCATTATCCATTCGAATGGATTTGATTCTATGATCTGGAAAATGTGTCTTCAATTGTATGATTTGGGCAGTCAATCTTGCAAATGCATGGTTTCTAGTAGATAATAGACATACATGGCTCCACTTCGAGGAAGCGTCTATTAACACCATGAAGTAGCGGAAAGGCCCTGATAAGGGACTAATTGGTCCGCATATATCACCTTGAATTCGTTCAAGAAATGACATAGATTCTGCTTGAATCTTAAGCTGCGAGGGGCGAGTAATAAGCTTCCCCTTTGCGCATGCAATGCACAAGAAATCTGCTTGATTTGGGAAATCTTTTGTCTTCAAATTATGCCCCGTTGCATTATTCGTAATTCTCTGCATCATATTAAGGCCAGGGTGACCAAGACGGTCATGCCATAATCTATATGCTTCTTGATTGGTAAAGATAGTCTTGAACGTAGCAAAGTCTTTGTTTGACTTAATGTACGTATAGTACAAGCCTTCTTTGACTGACGGACAACTTTCAATAGTGGTCTTCTTATTGCCTTCTTTCTTGGTTATGATAAGACGTTCTTCACCTCCATCGTCATTGGTTTCTACGTGAAACCCATTTCTTCGTATATCCTTAAAGCTTAACAATGTCCGGGTTGAATCCGGATAAAGTAATGCTTCTTGGATTGTTAATTGCGTACCATTTGGTAGGACAAATGTGGCCCTGCCTGTGCCAACAATCTTATTGTTATTGCCAATAACAGTAAGAATATTCCCAGTATACTTTCGAAGTGTCTGGAAATAGCAAGTGTCCCTTAGAATAGTAGCAGTGGTGCAACTGTCTACGAGACAGAGCTCCTCATCCATAGTCATTTTGCTCCACAATGCTGTAATTCATACATAAGAAATGTATAAACAAAGAGAGTAATCAATGACAAACTTCACAAACTGATTTATTCAAAGCAAATGTCTTCTCTTCGAGAGATTACATAAACGAACTAATTCCTTCTAGGAATTTAAACTTATTTCACTCCTATTACAAATAGATAACTAAATAATTCTTAATAGTCTTCATGACTACGCAGAATCTCCATGCACATCTTCCTCTTCATCCATGAGATCATTATCCAACTCCAGGTCAGAGGATTTGCTTGGTGTTGCATGTTCCATTGGTATCTTTGTTGTTGGCTGCGTGCCTTCAACAAAGTTAGCCTCATGCTGCGCGAGCTTCTTTTTGAGGTCTTTGTACATGTCAACATACTTCTGTGGTGTTTCACATATTTTAGACCAATGGCCATGCATACCACACCTATAGCAATCTTGATCCTGTTCACCATATGCTCCCCCTGAAGGTGTCTTCTTTGACTTCCCTTTTGCGTTCTTCTTGAAAGCATTAGGTTTGTTTTGAACCTTCGGGGGTGCATTTGGTGTAGCTTTGGGAGCACCTTTACCCTTGTTATTCTTGTTCTTCTTCTTCTTATTGAAGGAGACGGCATTCGCTTCATGCGGTGCCAAGGAGCCAGTAGGACGAGTCTTATGATTCTCCATGATCAATTCGTCCTCCCCCTGATCTTGCTGCAATGCATTACTCAGGGCGACATAGGTTTCATAATTCTCCTTCTTGTACTGGCGGCTCACATAAGTGAACTTAGGGTGAAAGGTGGAGAGGGTCTTGTTAATAAGATCCTTTTGCGTGAGCTCTTTGCCACAAAGCTTCATGCGTGTGACAATCCCATAAAGCTTGGTGTTGTAATCCTCCACAGTCTTGTAGTCTTGGTAGCGTAGGTTTTGCCATTCACGCTCAACCTTGGGGAGTAAGACATTTTCAATCTGCTCAAAGCGTTTCTTCAATGAGTCCCACAAGACTTTTGGATCACGTTCTGTCATGTATTCACTCTTCAGAGTAGCACTTAAGTGGTGGCGCAAGAAATGCAATGCCTGCGCCTTCTCCACATCTGTTGCGGCAGTGTCTCCCGCCTTAGGCAGAACGGTCTTCAAAAGATCTTTGCTGCTTAGGAGGATCTCCGCATCAAGTGCCCATGACAGGTAGTTGCTTCCATGAGGAGTCAAGACTTCAAAGTCTCTCTTCACGAGGTCAGACATCTGCATGATGTCAATGTGCAATGATTAATTCATGTATCCAAGTAATAGAGAGCATATGTATAACAAAAACTGCGTGTTTAAGTTATAATATTGGTGTTTTATATAAAATCACCAAAATCTGGGGTGTTATATGCAAAAATAACACTATCCAGCAATTTTCGGATTATCCATGTCAATTTTCGTAATTAACAGGATTTTCCGTAATTTTCAGATATTCCAGGGATATTCTGGTAATTTCCAGATATTCCGAGGATATTTTCACAATATTCTGTAACTCCCGAGGGCTTCTGCGTAATTATCAGAACTGTCTGAGTATTTTTCAGAACAGCCCGAGGATGTCTTCGTAATTTCAAAAAATATCCGAGGACTTCTTCATGATATTTAGAACTGCGCGAGGACTTGTTCTCAATTTCACGATTCGTCGAGGTCCTTTTTGTAAAACGCCGAGGGGAGCATATAACCAGGGTGAAACCCTAATATCTCACTCACTCCTCACTCATCTCTCCCACCAGCCGCCGCACCTTCTTCTTTCTCTCTTCTTTTTTTTTCTTTCTTCCAGATCTAGCCAGGGGAGTGCTTGACTGGAGCTTTGGAGGCCGGACTGGTGCGGCATCAGTGGCTCGCGGTGGCCGTGTGCCGCAACGCGCGCACGCGCGGCCTGCTCCCGGTTCCCCACGGTGGCTTGCGACACGCCGTCGGCGTGGTGGTCCGAGGCCGGGTGGTGCGGCCGCACCCGCGCGCGGCCGGGACCCGAGGCGGCGCGGCCGTCCCCGGCACCCCAAGGCGACGGCGGGCAGCCGGAGGCCGGGTGCGGCGGGTCGCAGCGGCGCGCGTGCTTGTCCCGGGGCGGCTCGGTGGCGCGCAGCCGGCCGAAGCTGCTCGGTGAGCGCTCGGCGACGCCGGTCGAAGCCCGTGGCGCTGCTTCTGTTTTTCTGTTGCTTGTCCTTGAATCTTAGGGTTAGGGTTTGAAGCCCGTAGCCCTCTTCTCTGTGTGATGCTTGTAGATCTAGGGTTCGTCGATTCGACTACCTTCTGTTTGCAGATAGCTAGGGTTAGGGTTTGAGGCCCGTAGCCCTTTGTTGCTTCTGTTGTGATTCGACGATTGCCTGTACCGGACTTCGTGCCGGGTAGGGTTAGGGTTAGGGTTCTTCGTGAACCACTGTAGATCTCGATCCGAGGATGAACTAGGGTTAGGTTAAATAACCTTGTTCCCTTTTGTTTCTGTTTGTTTCTGGATCTTGATCTAAGGTGTAGATCTAATTTAGATCTAAGGAGCTCGACGCTCTGGTGTCGTTGCACCAGATGCGCAAGGGCCTGGCGATGTTGCGCCCACCTTGTTTTTCTCGATTTTTGTATCTCGATCTAGGGTTAGAGAATGAAACTCTTAGCCCTTTTGCTTCTTTGTACCGCTTGCAGATCTCGATCTAGGGTTAGGGAATGAAACCCTTAGCCCTGTTGCTTGCTGGACAGATCTTGGCTGCAACGAGTCAAGATAGCAAAAATCATACGCAAAAACAAGAACGTACCGTAGGTCACCGATCTGTTTGGCGAATTGCTCGTAGAGCGTGCTGATAACGTGTTAGGTTATCGGCGGAACGACGGCACGTAGATCACGACAGATAACGAAAAGTAAAACTGGAATAGAGGAGACGAAATTCTTTATTGCGAAATTCTGGTGTCAGGGTACACAGGGGGGGTCTCCTCAACTATTTATAGGGGTGGAACCCTAACTTCGTGTTGGGCCCAGATTCGATAAAGGTGCCCACATGGACCAGGATTCCTTCTTCTAGAAGGCGGGCCTGGCCCAATAAGAGTAGTTTTACAACACTCTTTTTGTTTCGCAAGTTATGTTTGATCTTAAAAATTAAACTCTCTCGTTGGTATTAACAGGTGCTCATGTGGAGGCCCGGAACCACCGGGGGTCCGACCGTCGGCGGAACTACAAGCTTTTCTTGTTCGGCGACTCGTTCGTGGACATCGGAAACCGGGAGGCGACACAAAATAGGGTCGCTATCTCTCGTCAATGGTACATCCCCTACGGCATGTCGGACTCGGCCCACGGATACCGTCCGACCGGCCGCTTCTCCGATGGCCTAGTCCAGTCAGATTTCCTGGGTACGTACTCTACGTAGCTAGCTAGTTCATTCATGCATCGACGATCTTGATCTACAGTTAGAATAATATATGAACGGGAAAGCTAGATTTGCTACTGATTTAATTATTCAATATACTGTTTTTGCATATATGCAGCTAAGATTCTTGGGCGTGACGAGTCCCCTCCAGCATACCGGGTTTGGGTTAATGCCGACGACGACGGCAGCCAGTTTTCTGGCGTCAATTTCGCGGTGGCCGGCTCCAGCGTGTTCTTCAACGGATCGGAGGTGGCGGCATCGCTGGAAACCCAGATCAACCAGTTTAGGGACCTGGTGCGCGCCGGAGACATCGATCGTGAGGATCTCCAGGACTCGGTTGCGCTCGTCGCCGTCTCCGTCATGCACGACTATGCGCGTATCTCCTCATGGAACAGCGACGACGAAGTGAGTGGATCGCGCGATTTCCTTATTTGTTTTAATTTGTCTATATATATACACATACTCGATCCGAGAGATGATTATTGTACATCCTATATATATATATATATATATCAATCAACAACTTTCCTTGCACGTGCAGTTTCGGACGTTCACGACTGCCGTGACCGACCAGATCGTCACCGGCGTGATGCGTCTGCAGAGGCTGGGTGTGTCCAAGGTGCTAGTGGACCTGGTTCCTCCGTTCGGGTGCACGCCGTGGCGGAGCCGGAGCAACTACTACACCACCTGCGACAGTCGCGGCAACGTGGCCTCCAGCATGCACAACGCAGCTCTCAAGCAGAAGCTGGGTGGTTCGGACGACGTCCTCCTGCTTAACCTCGAGGACATCTTCAACAGCGTCTTACAATCTGGTATGCAGCATGTCTGGTCCCTTCTCATCAGTCAGATGTACATAAATATATTATTACTACTGCTATATATAGTATATTGCTACTGATGGTCACATATGTGGATGACAGGCACGGATCTGTCAAGGCAGTTCAACCGTAAGTTCACGCCATGCTGCGACTCCCCAGATGCAGAAAACGGCTACTGCGGGATGGTGGACTCCCGCGGCAACAAACAGTACAACGTCTGCCCCAGCCCCGGCAACTTCTTCTACTGGGACTTCTGGCACCCAACACAGGCCGGTTGGAGGGCCGTCATGCAAGTCCTGGAGGACCCCATCAAGGATTTCTTAGGCATATAGCTATCTCATCACTAGCTGTTTTAGATTATATTAGTTAATAAAGATTGATCGTTTGGGTGTATTTTAATCAATTATTAGCATACATAGCAGGATCTTTATCATTAGATAAGTATGCATTGCTTACTTTAGTTTGTGATTTTGCACGCGTCAGATAAATATATACTTTATTTTCTAGAGATCTTGTTTGCAATGATAAAATATCATGAGAACATTTTCTTACTTTTTCACGATTGCACATCTTTTTGAAAACAAGGGGAGGCCTATCTAGCTAGCTAGACATACATTGGTCTGAGGCAGGCATGGAACAGGCAGTTCTGAGTTGAATGGAAACAAACCATTATGCTCTTCTAGTTGCGCAATCTTTTGAGAGATTTCCTAGAATCACCCGTTCCCCGTCGTCACGCACAACGACCCATGTTGCGAGTAGCATAATTAATGGCGCGGCCGTCGCGTTTGGTCTGATAAAATTCAGACTATGATGAAATGATGACATAGGTGCCAGCAGAATAAACTCTGGCCATCTTCTTGCCGACTGAACAAGAAGCACGTTACGTGAATAAAGGCTGAACACAAGGTCATTTCTTGGTTATTACGAACATCTCCGGAGCTGAAGCAGCAGTGATCTCTGTATATTCGTTTGTTTGTGTCCAAGTTCCATCGATCACCGTGTGGCAGCAGATGTAGCAGAACCGACCAGCGGAGGCGGTCGAGCCATCTCTGCAGCATGCATGTGACCTCTGATGCATCAGAGGGACGGCGATCTGCGGCCGCGGTGGTCTTCTCTTGAAAGGCAGGCCAACATGCAGGCACCGGAAGAAGGAGATCGCCCTGCATTGCAGGGCAGCCCAGCGGAGAAGAGATTAACCCGTTTCACTGCAAACACAAGTTTTTTTTTTTTTTCTTTTCTTTGGAGAAAGCTAGTGCTGGAAACCAGGCGGTGAAATCAGGTCCACGCGAAGGACATAGAGACGGTTGCTGTGACACAAAAGCCGCACTTCGGTAAGCGGTGCTGGACACGGAGTGCATAACTCCGAGGAACGCTCTTTTCCCACACGGATGAAGACTAGCTAGAGTATCTGTAGCGAAGAGTATGGATACTTACGCGCGCACTTTTTTTATTTATCACATAGCTGAGATGTACATGTATGCGAGGGTAAACACCCAAGTGTATATTTTGTATCCTTAATCCAAGGAGGGCCCATGATATAATTAAGAAAGCATCCAGCGCTCATGATGATCTCTTAATCACATTGTAATTCCCATATATTTTGTGTTGCAAAGTGAATAAGCAAAGGGTGTGTAGAGAAATCACCACGAGGACCCATCAGAAGAGACGCAGTGCAGGCGCACGAGGATCCATCTGGGCCAAAGGCGCACGGCCCAGATGGAGCTTGACCCCTTCGTCTACCTGTCTCCGTTTCGGCGCCCAAGCGTGGCGCCGGCCACCGGCGCAAGCTAGTTCACTGATGCAGGCGGCCTCCTCGCCTTGTCGCCGCTCTTATCTGTGTGTCTGATTCCGTTAAGTAATTCGCCTCGGCGAACCGGATAAAACAAGCCATGGACCTCTCCCTTCGACGAGCTGAAAGAAATGAAAGGAGAAAGGTGTTCGTTAATCGCCATGGAAACTGATGCTTCTCACTCACTCGGCTTACGCCGTCCAGCGCATGCTTTCTCTCTTCTCCCTTGCCACCTTGTCTTCTGCTACATCAGTTTCAGAATTACCGTATATGGTGTCTTTGCTCAACAACATGAGTGGTGCAAAGTGTTCTCTGCTCTGCTTTGCTCTGGACAAGAAAACACTCCTGTAAGGCTGTAACTGTTGGATCATCAGCAAGCCGAGGTCTGCTTGCCGTGAATGTGGGAGCCCCTCTCATTGAGGGGGTGTTCGTTGCACAGGCTCTGAAATTTAGAGAGAAAAATTTTGTCATTTAAGAGTATTAAATAAAGTTTAATTACAAAATTAACTGCAGAACCCTCAGTCTAAATCACGAGACGAATCTAACGAGGGTAAGTAAGTCGTGATTAGACGCTGGTTAGTGTAGCATTACTGTAGCATCACTGTAACAAAATATAGATTAATTAGGCTCGTTAGATTCGTCTCGTAAAGATGTACCTATCCGTGAAAAGGTTTTATCATTAAATTTTATTTAATACTCTTAAATAATAAGATTCTCTTTGATATGACGGGTCTTAGGGATGAAAGCAAAAACGGAATTTATCGGTTAACCGAGGTTCGTTTCCGACTTTTCCCAACCGTAGTAGCTGGAAATGAAATACCGAGAAAATGAAAATAAAAGTGGAAGTATTTTGTGGAAACAAAAATGAAAACGATTTTAGACTTTACCGATCGTTTCCGACAATTTCCGTTTTAAGCCGGAAATTACCGTTGATATTTTACCGTTTTATATTAGTCTAGTCAATCAAATATATGTATTGTATTATAAATTAAAATAGACAATAAATCAAGATTGATCTAAGCCTAATCTTAGCATTTCCCCATCACGTGCAAAAAAAAGCTGCACCGAGAAAGCCGAATGTTATTAGAGAAAGAAATCAAACTCTTTCCTATCATGTGAAAACAGAACAAAGTCATAGCTCATCAGCCGCCGCCCGTCTGCCCATACGTGATCAGTTGGTTTCTCCCTCACGCAGATCAGTTGTTACCGATATTTATTATCGATTCTCGATCGATACCGCATATTTCTGTCGTGGTAATTTCATTTTTGATATTCCCGTAATACTGATGCCGTACTCGTTTCCGCAAGTACCGCGATCGATTTCGCTACCGTGAAAAAATATAAAATTGAAAACAATTTAGCTTTTTTCCGACCGTTTCCCGACCGCTTTTATCCCTAACAGGTCTAGATGCTAAATGTTAAAATACGGAACACCCTCTCAATCTCTCGCCCGCCAATTATGGTTTCCGAATCACCAAGTCCAGAATGCCACACCTGCACGCCACGTTTGACTTGGCGTCCTCCTCCTGGACAAGTTACCTGGACAAGAGTGCAGGCAGACAGGCAGGCACTACTAGTAGTACAACAGTAAAAGCAAAGCACCCAAGTTTTGACTGTTCAAGCCACCCCATATTTATTGATGGAATCAAAAGCCTCAACAGGACCCGTCCGTCCTCCTCCTCTCAACTATTTTTTTTTTAACAATCAGGGGGGGGGGGGGGGGGGGGGGGACTTCCCCACCTGAAATTCATTCAAAGGGCTCGCACCAGAAGTGTGAAAAGAGTCATACAGGGGTGATACATTGTTCGAAGTATGAAGCCCAAGCCGTTACAATTTGGCGTTGTTGCCGCTTGCAACGGTGACTCCATAGTCTAATATCTGAAATAGTAGCGTTTATTACATGATGAGGGGAGAAATTTTTCCCTTGGAAGATATGGTGATTTCTGCCTTCCCAGATCTTCCAAAGTAGAATCATGAGGATAGATGGCCATACTGAAGAAACATTTGAGACTGCTGTTGGAAGTTGAGCTGTCCACAGATCATCAAAAGTGGTGGAGGTCACTGATGACAGCCGTAGCATGCTCCACACATCAAAGCTACCTTGACAATGAAAGAATAGATGGGTTTGAGTTTCCGGCGAGCTGTAGCATCGCTCACATACGTCGGAGTCGGAGATGTGTCGATAGTGCATATGGGACCTTGTGTTGATTCGTTGATTGAAGAACAGCCATGCAAAAATCTTGACCTTGTTGGTTGACCTTGTTGGGGGTGAAAGATTCCCAAATGAAGCTTGCATTCCTGTCGAGTGTACTTGTAGAAGTAAGCTTGCGGTAGGCTTCCTTGACTGAAAATTGTTTCTGGGAACCTGCCATCGTTCGCACATCATGGTTACCATCCAACTGGACCGTCTGCAAAACAGCAAGTAGAGAAGAAAGTTGCTCGCTGGCAACATGGGTTAGTCGGGACCTTAAGTGCAATTCAAAACCTTCATCAAAAACTTGCTTAACTGAAATATTAGGCCTAGTTGTGTGCGTAAAGAGGGCATGATGGGAGTTTGCCAAAGGCCCAGAAGGAAGCCAGTGGTCTAGCCAAAAGGCAGTGGAGGCGCCATCATGTATTTCAACTGAAGTTAGGTTACGGTAAGTGTTTAGCTCATCATTTATAATACGCCAAATGAAAGAAGGAGAGGTAATAGGGTCACCAAGGTCACCGTCCAGGTTGTGGAGTGCCCATTGCTTCCAAGGTACAGATTGAGGAGATAGTAGTTTGTGAACAAATTTGAGTAAAAGGCATTGGTTTTGAGCACGCAGGTCCTTTATGCCTAGGCCGCCCTCATTTTTTTGTCTAATAGCCTTTTCCCAAGCAATAAGACAATCAGAGCCTGAACATGTTTCTTCTCCCGTCCAGAAGAAAGCGCGCCGTCTACGGTCTAGAGCATGGATAATAGTTTTTGGGAGGCGACTCGAAGCCATGAAGTAGGTGGCAATGTTATCAAGAACAGCAGAAGTGAGGACAAGCCTCCTCTCAACTATCAACAAAAAGCAAAGCAAAACAACAAAAAATGATGTGTCGCAACTTCACCTTCCTTGTAGGTTTAGCGCGCGCACACCGCCATGGCCCATGACGGCTGTGAGCCAAGAATTGGAGACCATCATGCCGCCGTGCACACCCCAATGCTCGCCAGCTACCGCCGACCATCCTCGCCGGCGATTGCCGAGCACCTCCTTGACAAGCAGCCGGAGCAACAGAGCGCGCACTGCCTCCCCTCCTTGTGCCGCCCCAAATCCGACGACGACGGCCAGGCCGCCGCCATGGTGACCGTGGACTGGGCCTGTGTGCTGCGGACGTGCAAGGCGTGGCTTAAGAACCCGATGAACATCGCTCTGCTCCTGTGGCTGCTCTGCGTGGGCGTCTCCGGCGGCATGCTCCTGCTCCTCCTCCTCGGCTTGCTGTTCCCGGCGGCATCCATGAGGAACGGGTGGATGGAGACGAACAACCAGGTGCTGAACGCGCTCTTCACGCTGATGAGCCTGTACCAGCACCCCGCGCTTTGCCACCATCTATTCCTCCTCTGCCGATGGCGATTGGAGCTCCGCGCCGCGTACTGCAAGCAACCAGGATCAACAACTCGCCGGCGCGGGGAGAGATTGCACATGGGCGTGGTGGTGGCGCTGCTACACCTTACTGTCGGATGCCAGTACGTGCTGTGCGGCCTCTACTGGGGCTACACCAAGGCCACCCGCCCGGAGCTCCTCGAGGACGGATTCTTCGTCCTCGGCGTCGCAGCGCCCGTCGCCGCCGCCGCGTACACCGCCTGCAGCCCCTTGGGTGGGAAATCCGACCAGGCCCCCGATCTCTTCTTGGTGAGCTCCGATGCGACGGCCATAGAGGAGGAGAATCCCATGATGGACGTGGTCGTCGTGGAGCCGGAGTGGGCCGGCGGCATGTTCGACCTCGCCGGCGACCCCGCGGCGGCGGCGCTGTCGACGTCGTGCACGTTCTGCGTGTTCGGGTGGAACGCGGAGCGCCTGGGTTTCGGCAACCGGTACGTGCACGCCGCCACGTTCGCGCTGCTCTGCTTCGCCCCATTATGGGTGCTCGGCGTCTCCGCTCTGCACATCGGCGACTACGTCGTCGGCGATGCGGTGGGCGGCGCCGGGGTGGTGCTGTGCGCGTGCGGGCTGCTGTACGGCGGCTACTGGAGGATCCAGATGCGGAGAAAGTTCGGCCTGCCCGGCAGCGCGGCGTGCTGCGGGTCCAAGTCGCTGACCGACTACGCGCGGTGGCTCTTCTGCTGGCCCTGCGCGCTGGCCCAGGAGGTGCGCACCGCCAGCCGCTACCACGTCGCCGGCGAGACCTTCTACTACTCCAAGTCCTCCAAGGTTGTTGTTGTTCATGGCGACGATGGTCACGAGGAGGAGACGCACCAGCCGTTGCTCAAGTGTAGTACCAATCATGACGTTTCCTGTGCACCTGTTGACACCACGGTGGTTGCAGCAGTGCCACCAACAAACGATCATCAATCTGGTGGTTATTTCCTCCTCTACTCGAGCTCCCTGCCCGTCGCGCACTTCCTGTCCACGATAGTAGTTTTTTCTCACGTCGATGGATCCGCATCAGTGCGTTTTTACGATACCGGGTAAATTTCTACCGGTGAAAATTGACCCTGTACGGTTCCCATTGGCGCGCTAGCCTCCCATTGGCTCCCGGTACAATGGTGGGCCATGCGGCACTGCAATTGAGCGCACCCACTAGGGCTGGTAGTAATGGCGGTAGTTGGGGGCTCGACTGCCTCTTCCTCTTCCTCTCCGCCCCGTTCCTCTCCTCTCTCTCAGATGCGGCCTCCTCTGCCATCTCCGTCGCTCGACCTTGTTCCGCCGACCGTCATTGTCTTGAGCCCGTCCCCATGGCAAAGTCCGCCTGCACCAAGCCGTGCATGCCTTTCCAAGTCGGATTCCAAGGGATGAAAGCCACAGCCGCCTTCTCTCCCTGTCCCATCTTCCTCTGCCCAGCGGCTGGTCGCGGGCGCAGCGAGGTCCCCAACCAGTTCGCTTTCTGCCCCTCCACCGAGCGTCGTAGCAATCATCATCCCTGCCCCCGTCCCGAGCTCCGGCCACCAGTGAGGCTTTCTCCTCCTCTTCCTTCCTGCCAGATGTGATTTGCGTTTTGATTTGAAGCTAGGGATTCATGGTTCTTGATTTTTTTTGGGGGGGTAGATTTCGTTGTTGGTGGCAGTTGCGGCCAGGCAAGATTTGGTTGTTGATTCATGGGATGTTGCAGGCTTATTGCTATGGATTCATATTCCCTTCTGGCGTCCTCCAGCCTTGACATAGAAGTGAGCTGATTGTCAACGTTGTTCTGTGGGATGCCACTGATTCGACGGAGGTGGCAACCAACCGTGGCAATGGCAGCCAACGATGGAACGTGAGGTTCATCTGTCCCTACCAGCAATGGGAGGACTACTGCACTCCTCAAGCATCTCCACAGGTTGGCTCTACATCTTCTCACCAGAGAATTTTCTCCTCACTCCCTCACTCATATTCTCCTCATGGTCTTCTCCTAAATGGCATGGAGAGCAGGAATGTGAATGAAAGAGAGGGAACAGAGATGGATCAGCTATCTAAGTAGAAATAAAATTGAAGTAGGAAAATATACTAGAGCCCCTTCATTGTGATATGAAATATATCTGTGTGATCATTCTGCTAAGTTGATTGGGACTGGAAAGGTTTTGAGAGATTGATGATACGTGCGTCAAAGTTATCAATATGATTGCTCGAGGTTTTGTCACTTTGTGGAATTAGATAGGTTTGTCTCATTCCTGCCATTTTTTGTATGGTTCATATGTAATACAATATTGACTCGGCATATGTTACCTGGGGATAATTCTGATTTATGAATAAACATATGTTCTGTTTCATACATCAATAACCTTTCTTGATTTGAAGCCATTGGCTGCTAGACCTTCTCAATAACTAGCTTTAGTTGTCAGCTGGGGCAATACAATAGCCCCTCATGGCTTTAGACTTGATGAAGTTGAATATTATTTTTCTAGAGAAGGAACCAGCTTTACAAATGTCTTTGTTGGTTATCATCTTGCTTTTCTGGTGGCGCAGAAAAATTCAATGTACCTTGACTTCTGCTGAGTGAATAGAAACTTGATACATCCTTCTTTGTTCAGTTACTCTATATTTATGGCAACAAAATAAATACCTTCCGATCATAGGATCAGGCAGAAATTTTAAAGCTGTAACCATGATTGTGTAGTTTTAAGATGGTGGATAGGAATTGTCGACATTGTTTGTGGTGTCGCTCATGTTTAAAGCTAACAATGCTCAGCTTTCTTTTCGAGCTGCCATTATTTCTCTCTCAAGGTAATACCACATCTTTTGTCCTGTTATTATCAATACTGAGTTTTTTTTTTTTGTCTGCTGTGTTTACTTCTCTACAAGCACTTTCAGGTTTGTTGGCTGTTACTTGTCTTAGAAATTAAAATGGTTGAGTTGTTCACAAATTGCTGAGGAATATTGCTCCCTCTACATAAATATATGCACAAACTGGACAATTGAGTTCTTTTGTGTTTTTTAAAATATCTAGAGGAAAGGTACCTCTTTGCCTATATGATCGATCCACCAAACAGAAAAGATGATATGCAGTCACAAATGATAAGTAGAATTTTGTTTTTGCAAATATGACTAGATTGTATTATGTTCATTTGAATATATGACAAGTCTCAAAGCATTAGCATTTGAGCGTTTCACTAACACAAAAATTCCTCTATTTTGAGCTTTCAGTATTTGATTCCTTCATGTATATGGTGGATATTTAGTTCACCTATGCCACCAATTGCCACTGCTCAATTTAATTAACATTATTGGTTCTCACCTTTCACAAAAAAAAAACCTAATATCCTATCTTTTTCCACTGATGTAGCTTTTGTTGTTCTCGTGTTTCCTAGGTTCAGAATAGCATTTAAGAAAAAGCAAGGTTCCCTAATGTTGAGACATGCTGCTGCCATCATGGGATCAGTTATGTGCCTTGTTTCTTTTTTTTCTTCCTTTTGCAAACTTTGCCCGTCAATTATATTTCTTGTTTTCCATTCTGTGCCCTAAATGTTTTTCAGTCTTCCAGGGACTTAAAAAGCCGGTGCAGTGCAGTGAAAGCTTGAGGAAGAGTTTTGAAAGACTGCTGGCAATGCAATGATATTGTTTTTAAGTCCACATGTTGTCATATGGGACAAAAATTGACGTGTAAGCTGCAGGTTATGTTCTTTTTTCGATACAACTATGTTTTCATATAGCTGTCTCCTGTTCCTCCTTGGTAATAGGATATATTTTGGTTCTAGCATTATCTCTCGTGCTGACTGCTGACTTAAGAAAAGATCTTTCAAATTTTAATTATTCATACATGAAGGTAGGAGGGCCAAGATAATTTTTGAAAGTCCCTAACTTTTGTTTGATCAGTTGCACTATAACTGTTTCAATCTTGGATTTACATTACTAAATCTTATACTAAATTTAAATAGCAGCCCTTTACAAAGGAGTATGAATAAGAGAGCAGAATCTTCAAAGTAGTAAGAACGCAGATCCTTGTCATTTATCCCAAGTAGGTGTGGCATTGGACTTCTAATTTAGATTCAGCTATTGTCAGATCACACAATCATCATGCTTGTTCCATAGTGTGGTACTTATTTTGCACTCTGCCGAGGTAGATTTCCTCTCCCTAATTATGATCGCACTTTAGATCATCAGTTATCTTCATGATAGGTGTGCATTTTATTCAGACGTAAATTTCTTTTTTGAAACAACTTTCTTCTTTTACTGCTTTGAAATAGCATCTCATTCACATCTACAATATTTCCCTGCTATCTCATTTGTTGATCTGTATTGATGTGAGCCAATAAAATATTATGTATAAGTATTTATCTGAATTTGAGCTTTCAAAATGAAAAATGATACACATAATTGGTGACACGAATATTAATATGATTATTCTACTTTGAAGCTTGTTCTGGAGGTGTCTTCACATTGAACATGCTGCCCTATTCATGTACATGTGGATGCATTCAGCAGGTTGCTGAATTTTCCTTTCTTTTACCTCATCTTTGGCAGCCATACTGTGGATCAGGACTCATGATCCCTGACATGTTATTTGTAAAATGTCATCCTTTTCTGCTTACTGGGTTTGAAATATTTCACCATCTCTGTTTTATGATGGCATTCCTTCTGATATTTGTTTATCAGAAGACCTAATTGATATCATGCGCACGCACGCACGCACGCACCTTTGATATCTTTAGTATATTTGAAGCTGTATTCCTAATAACACCAACAACTTGGTGCCAGTTCTCAAATGGGAATAACTACCTGCTACGGAGGACTTCAATTTCTCTTAAAGCTTCCACATGTACGATGTCTTATTCTTCTTAGTGATATCTTTAGTCTGTTCTCCCTTTTATTATTGGTGTTTTTCTTAAAATGTTTTAATGATTGGCTAATTCATTACATAGCTCGATTCTGAAACTTCATAGATTTACGTTCATAAATAATCATCTACATGTGCCATTCATTATAATTAGATTGTGTGCTCTCTTCTTTTCCAAGCAGTTAATATGTTTTCATGTATGATTCTAAACATGCATTTCATCCCTGTTTATGCTCTATTGATATGAATATAGGTTTTTTAAGGAACATGTAGTCCATCATATATTAGCATTAATTTTTCTTAACTTACCGAACTTGCATCTCCATCAGCATCGCAAAGATAATTCAAGTTCTGTCATGTTGAGCTATAGATCCAAAGATTCCAAACAGTCAGGTTTTTGTGACAGAGAAGTATTCTATGTGATTTTTACCATAGTTTAGTAGTTTACCATTTGAATAGCACTACATGTGTATAAAAACAATCTAATTAACCTATTTATAATTCATATCAGATAATTATGCTAACGTTGATGCTGGCTATATGGGTATGACGATCGAGAGTCCAAATGAACACATCTGTCTTTGCTCCCACTGGATTCCAATCAATATAGGTGTGTTGGTTGCTTGCTTAGGGAGCGACGCTGGTGTTCGAATGCGTCCGAAAGCCTAAGGACACTATCAGTCTCAATCACATTTTTCAGGGGACAAACCAAAGCATGCCCTCTATTTGATGATCAAGAACCATTGTGCTACATTTCAACTACTATCTGTGTGGTTATGTTTAGTAGTGTGAATTGCGATGTATGGTTGCAATATGTGAGCCAAAGAACGTCTTCTATGTATCCTGACAGTAGCAGCTTAAGTAGCATGTAAATCTCTATCCATATGTATGACATGGCACTTTCTCCTCGTTGTTTAAGTAGACTGTGTGGTCCTGTACAACGTATCCTACTTTGCTGATTATTTTACCTAGCCAACCACCTAGAATCTGATCAACAGTGAAAGATGCAGTTCTGGAACCAAAACAGCTTGCGCAGATTCAGGCCATCATGCTGATCACATTTCGTTTCCTCTTTTGCAAGGTATCCATGGACAGTACTGATATCTTCCTTGGTCCAATTCAGCAACGTCTCAGAAGTTGTATGCCTCTGCACTATCCTATTTCGACGGCTTTCAGCGGCCACGGCCTTCAATCTGTGCTAGACTCCGTTCGTCTGCAAAGTATTGGTTTGTGGAATGTAGACAAGAACGAAGGGCCATGTATGCTTCATTACATACCATTAGCTATGACATAGTCGTATTAAAACAGCCTATCTATTTTTGTTCACTCTGTTTGTTATTGACCACGGTCACACATCGAGCTGAGCCCAGCTAATTATGGGCTCATTTATCTGTTTAACAGTCAGGCCTCGGAGTCGTCAGGCGGCGCGCGAAGGCGCGCCGTATACCACTAGTTCATGACGACGCGATGGTTCCACCACCGCTCCAGGTTGTGGTGGTCCAAGCGGATGACCACAATAAACCTGACGACTGCAGTGTTGTTCCTCATGCGGACATTATCAATTCTCCCAATGCGGTATCGGCGACGGTGCTGGGGGAAGATGAATCTTTGGTGGAAGATGCTGATCGTAGTATATCGTCTCATGGCAGCTGGAGGGTGGAGAAGGTCAAGAAACTGATCAATGTGGTCACAATGCTGTCTCTACTCATTCTCTTGTACACAAGGGGATTTATTCGTTAAAACAGAGGACACTCAGCTTGTTCTGTTGCTCATAAGTAGTAGATTGCTAGATGTATGAACATTCTTCTTCCTCCATTTTTTTTTGTGCAACAGAAAGTCTATTTTTTTGGGATCTTTTGCACAAAAAAACAGATCTATTCTTTTATGGGTTTCTTTAGAGTTCACAAATATACTTGTCACACAAGTGTACAAGATTCATCTGCAGTTGCAAAGTCGTAGTTAAGTCTGTACTCCTAATGGATAACGCCCAATCTCCAGGGTAATTACACAAGGAGATTCATCAGTTAGTGAGGAGGAAATTACACAAGGCTCGGAGGAAATGACATGTGTTTAGGTGCAGCAACTGATATTTTGGCTGAGCCCAGTCCAGTCTGACGAAATGGACAAGTACACATACTCATGCTTACCGCCAAATAAGAAAGTCTTAGACGCAGCACGCCAATAGGGGACCTATTCCTGATTCCTGAAGCTTGACTACAACTCTAGCTAACGGCCTCCCAAAGTTGACTTAGCTATCAGTATATACGAGCTGAATTCTTCTTACCGTATCAAGCATCAGTAACCAGAACAGGATTTCTGTCAGCATCAACCTGCCAACTTTGATGAGGAGTCATATTATATTATTCAGTACTTCATCAAACAGAAACGCCCGAGTCCTGCTCATAGCACGAGTCACATATGCAACGTGATTCCTATGCGTAATACATGAGCCCAACTACTTTGTAGTAGCAAACTTGCATGCATGTACGGTCATTTTGTTTTTCAACCCAGATGCATGATGTGTATGTGACCTCTAGGTATTGTTGGAGCGACTTCTGTTTCACCACCGGTAGAAGGCATAGTCCCCATGTTACTAAACCCATGATGTGCTTACTTCTTAGACAATGACCCATCAATATATATGGATCACTTTGAAACAAATAGTTGGAGAGGATGCACAAACCTCTCTTCATAAAAAACTCTTAGCTCAGAGTTATGGTGCCATTATGATTTGGATCTTTGGAAACTCTATGCAGAGTGTGATATTAGTGGAAACTGAAACTACCCACCTCACGCTCAAGCATCAGTAACAAGACCAGGACTTCTGTCAGCCAGATCATACACCGTGTACCTCTTTCATACCGTTAATATCTCTTGATCAAGGCAACCATCTGCTGCCCAGACCCATGGATCCTCTGAGGCTAATGTACTACAGCCGCAAGTCATATACCTCTGGTTCAGTAGTAAGCCCCCTTTTTTTTCCTCTTTCCATATTTCCTATTTTCCTTATGAATGAAATCACTTGACCAGCTGACCTTTTTTTTAATTGCTGTGAAAAACAAAAACCTCTGCAGCTGCAGGTAGTGCTTAGCAGCAGCCAAACCCGGCACCTGCGTTGCCAGCACACAGGGCGCCTGATACATGGACCCACCAGGACTCAGGTTTGTACTCGTTGACCATGTTCGCCTGATACAGTATATGGCAATCCGAATGACTTGCATGCATCAAGAGGAAGCTGCGAGAAAGAGGACAATAAACACAAGAGGTATCAGTATAATATAATATAGCAGCAACAGGTTAGGCTAGTGTGAATTAACCGCCATCTTGGCTTTTTAATCGACGCAATCAATACAGCACAAAGAGGTTTAATTTGTCTGAACAGAAATACCAGCTAATCAAATGCAGGGTTTCCCTTTATGCTTGTGATCTTATGTAATATGATTATCAGTCTTTTGTTATTGTTTGCGCATGACTCGTTGCAGACTTTCAGAATAAACAGCAGGCAGAACAGAACTGCAGGTCCTCTGCACGGTGTGATCTAGATGCAAGAAGTGACAATACCATATTATCATCCATAGTAATCACTTGGCTCAGAGGAAATGTCATGTGCTTAGGTGCAGCAACTGATGTTTGGCTGAGCTCAGTCCAGTCTGACGAACCGGACAAGTACACATACACATGCTTACCGCTAGCTAAATAAGGAAGTCTTGGCTGCAGCACGCCAACTGCAGGTGACCTATTCCTGAAGCTTGACTAGAAGTCTAGCTGACGGCCTCCCAAAATTGATTTAGCTCTCTGACCGTATCACGCATCAGTAACAAGACCACGATTTTTGTCAGCATGAACCTGCCAATTTTGACGAGTCATATTATACACTCCACTTGAAACTAAGCTAGTCTCTTTCATACAGTTAACTAGCAGACACCCCGCGCGTTGCCGCGGGTGTTATAATAGAAATGCACAAAATGTTGGTGTAAAATAGCTGAGACATAGAAATAACCATTTCGTGTTATCCACAACATGGTAATGCTTTTTCTCATTCCTATTATTAGTAGCAATGAATCACTGTAACCCTGGTGCGCATTACCAAACTGCAAACCTCAATCATAAGGTCTACTAATTCAAGATAGGAGAGTCGCTGTACATCAGGTTAATATGTGATATCAGGTTGTTGTCCTTGTAGTATGTTATACAAATTAGAGATAAGCAAAGCTGACAATGTCACAGCAGACATGTAAGGAAAATAATCAACCCAGAACCATGCTAGATGCCTATATCGGTTACCTATTTATTGAGTATTAGGAAATTGCAGACTGTTCTGAGCACGTTCAAAAGACAGACGCGATAGCTGAGATCCTAGCAGGAGGCAGATGAACTATTAGAAAAAGTCACCCTATGGTAGGTTAGTAAAGTAATCAAAGTTTGCTGCATCAAAATAATATTTTGCATTTCTCAGCATTTTTGTGAGCATTCTAAAACAGGGAATTGTTGCAGTAGTACAATTGGTATATAAATCTGAGGCCAAAGAAGAAAACATGGTAAAATGATATCCAGCAGATGCATCAACTGGGAGAATAACTGCATCTATCTACGGATGACCAAAACTACATTTTATTTGAAACAAATCAATTAAAAAATCAGTTAGTTGCAGGCTCAATGGAACTTCATAGAAATATAAACTAAAATAACAATGGAGATAACTTGTAAGGGTTGCTGAATCATCTTAATGATAATATACTTGAGGTCGAGCATGAGAAATACCAGTACGGCTTCATGAACAGTTGAATGGTCAGAAGAGCACTTTGGTCCAAAAATGAGCTCAATCGAAACAACAGGCAGCTGCAAGCTACATGGTCCAAAACATCAGCTCTCTGATACAGTCATATCCTCCTGGATTAAGAGTTCAGAGAAGCAGCAACGATGATTCATGATTGATTGCCGCTTCAGTCCACGTTCCATTAACTGCTAAAGCAGACCGAGAAATCATTCGTGATTTATTGCCAGAGTTGCAAAGATGAAATAAAACAATAAAAGAAGAGCATTCCTCTGAAATTGCAGACAGCTTTTGTTTAGATGCCTGAAGGCAGAATCATGAAATAAACTAATAAAAGCACAACATTCAACATTCCTCTGTAATCGCAGGACAGTTTCTGTTTATTTGCTTGAAGCAATCAGTGGCCGTCAGTGCCCTCAAATTTGGGGAGGAACTGAGAAAATGATCGATCCACCGGGACTTAAATAACCCAAAATACAATTCGGATCACAATGCTAGCATTTCAGCAGAGAGAAGCTTAAACCTGTTGCCCTCTTGCAGTTGAAGCATGAGTTCATATTTCTTATCCTCCTTTGAAGATGGTTTTCCTCCATCATTTAGTTTCTGGTGTCTCCTGTCGACAAACCTCAGCACATGCCATCGCTGCATTTACCTGTATTGTTTTAAGGTTTTCAATATGTAGAGAACCAAATAATCTCAAATTCACTAACAATATCAATCGGTGTCTGGCCTTCCTGGCAACCTTGGCATAGCTGTTAGTCATTATGAATCGTATATAATTTTTTCATGGACATTAATGTTCAGGTTAATAGAAAACTAATTGAACAGGTAAACAACATGTCAGAACAATACATTCTTCAATTCTTGAAACATAGGATGAAATTTATTCTTTGAGAAAGGCATTTGTCTGTGCTGTTTTGAACTTTCAATAGGCAGAAAATTAAACAATATCAATTCCCTAACCCACATAATCTTATTAGCTTAGGTCCCTGGGCGATTTGCACACAGCAGTTAGTCACTATAAACAACGAATAGTTTTTTGATGCACATCGTAATATTCAGATTGTTAGAAACTAATTGAGACAGCTAAGGTTTCCAAGACAAACAGATAAATATCATTGAAGAAAGAAATAATATGGCATTTTTAGGATAGAAACAGAATCCTAAATCTGGCTGACAGTAGGAGCAATTCAGCAAAGTACGCAAACTCAAATACATTCAAGTGAAAAATGTCACATTGCAAGGGAGAGGGGATGGGCACCAGTGAAGGAAGTGGCCTACGCACTGCAGTTTCCATTGGATAACCAAGCAGAGCAGCGGCTGGAGACGAATCAAAGATGCCGAGTTCATGGAGCGTAACTTGGCAAGCTGGGAAGGGTGGACCTACGTGACTACGTCGCGCAAGCCGCCGCGCCGGCGACCAACGTCGCCGCCGTCAGTGCGCCGAGCCGGCAGTCAAGCTTCGGTATCCCTCGTAGCCGCCGCCGTCGATGCTGTCCCCCGCCTTCCGTGCACCGAGCCGGCGGTCCAGCTGAGGACGACGGGAGAGGTGGGGGACCGGGGCCTACTCGATCCTTCCTGAATTGACGGAGTAGTGGAGCAATCGATCAGTGCCGGACCGGCGGATGAGGATCGAATGGTGCAGGGAAAGTTGGAACTGTAGAAACTAAAGAGGTAGCCAACGTGTTGAGCAGCGAGGAATGCAACGTGTCAACACGTGAGGAATAGAGCAGGACATCTACAAGATTAAAGAAAAGAAAGGATATGTCCTTACTAAATCAAAGCATACACCGGTGTATATAACCTTGGCACCCATTGTTCTTTCCTCTTCCTTCCCTGTGTACAAGTACTGCGCCGTGGAGGAAAAAGAAGAAAAAACAGAGACGAAGTGAATAAAATTGCACTTGGTAGTACTAACCAAGCATGGAATTGGAATCACATGAGAAATCATCAGGCATGCAAATTGTAAGCCAGCGCAAGGAGAAGAAGAAAGAGAGGTTCTTGGACTTTTTCTCCGGGCAGCTCCATCCAAGGAATTCTGGCGCCACCGCTTCGCCGGGTCTGAAGCCTTCCTCCGGCGAGTCGCCACCCTGCGCGCGAGCTCTGTGAGCCATGCCGCAGGAATCCTCCGCCGCGCGCCGGCCTTCGCGCGCACCGTGGACTGGCGCGCCCTGCGCGGCAGGTGCGTCGCGTGGGCGAGGCACCTCACGAACGCCGCCCTCCTCGTGTGGCTGGCCTTCGTCGCCAGCGGCGTGGCCTTCGTGTTCCTGCTGATGACCGCCGCTCTCAACGCCGGAAGCGGTGGACGGAGGTGGCAAACCAGGTGCTGAACGCGCTGTTCACGGTGATGTGCGTGTACCAGCACCAGCGCCTCTGTAGGGCCACCACCTCTTCCTGCTCCTCCGATGGCGCGTCCCTCACGATGTCGCCCACCTCCGCTCAGTGTACTGTAACAACGCTTCCGCCGGCTATGGTGGCGCTCTACGCAACGAGCGGGTCCACGTGGCGTTCGTGGTGGCGCTGCTGCAAGCGACGTGCCTGGCGCAGTACGCGTACTGCGCGCTCTTCTGGTTCTTCGGCACCGCCACGCGCCCCGACTGGGCCGTGAACCTGTGCATGGCGTTCGGCCTCGCCGCGCCCGTCGCCGACGGCCCGCTCGGCAGAAAGCTCCCCGGCGTTGCCCACCACCGATGACCACGACGAGTTAACGGCCGCGAAGGCGATGCAGGAGGACTGCAAAAACAACAAGAGAAGCAGAGGAGCGGCGGTGGCGGCGCCGGAGTGGGCCGGCGGGCTTTTCGATCTCGCCGACGACCCGATGGTGGCGGCGCTGTCGATGTCGTGCACGTTCTGCGTGTTCGGGTGGAGCATGGAGCGCCTGGGCATGGGAAACATGTACGTGCACGTCTTCACCTTGGCGCTGCTCTGCGCCGCGCCCGTGCTGGTCTTCGCCGTCGCCGCGCTCAACATCCACGACGCCACTCTCGCCTACCTCGTCGGCGCCGCCGGCGCGCTGCTGTCCGTGCTGGGCCTGCTGTACCGGGGATACTGGCGCGCGCAGATGCGGAGGCGCTTCGGGCTGCCGGCCGACCGGTCCATTTGCGGCGGCCGGCCCATTGCGGCGGACTACTGCAAATGGCTGCTGTGCGCGCCGTGCGCGTTGGCACAGGAGGTCAGGACGGCAGACTGTGCTTGAGGCAGGACGACAGCGGCGAGCTGGTGTCGGTGTCAGTGTCACCGGAGGAGGAAATGCCGGCAATGGCGCCTCTGCAGAGGGAAGGGTGCGTCGCGCCATTGACGAGCTGCGAGGCGCATGAATGTGTCGTTGCCGTTGTCGATGCACCACCAGTTCCGGTGATGCTTCATCAAGTTAACAGGTAGTACTGTGTATGAAGAAAAGCCGGCGATGCCGCCCTTTCAGAGGTGAATCGTGTCAACTTGTACACTAGAAGTTTTTTTTTTTTTAAAATAGAAAAGTACACTGTGCACGTTCAGCACGCTGATGATGCTAGCTATACTAATGTGTGAGGGGGATGATGACTCAATCTTGCAACTCAAATTCATACTCTAGTGAATGTGTATACCAGCAGAATGTTTTTACCATGTACTCAAATTCATATTCTAGGAAAGGGTGCCAACTTGTACACTAGCAGAATGTTTTTTATTTTTATAGAAAAGTACACATTCAGTACGTTCATGGTACTACACTAATGTGAGAGGTGGGGGAGATGATGACTCAATCTTGCATCTCAAATTAATACTTTTTTTAATGGATGTCAAGGATACATTACTTATCATAGCAGTGAGGTTTTTGTTTTTGGTTATGAGGAGGAATGTAAACATAGGATTGCAAATCTGCTGAACTGCAAGTTAGGGGAGCTTCCAACGAAATATTTAGGGATTCTGAACTGTGTGCCATTTTTTTTTTTTTTTTGCAAAAAAGGTTAAGTCCCTGGAATGGGAAATATGCAGATTAATGCTTACTAATACCAGTTTGACTAGCTTGCCAACATATATAGGTGTTTGGTTTTTACCTTTACCACCAAGGACACATAAAACAAAGGATTCTGTAAGGGCAACATTTTTATGCAGAGGGCCTGGAGATAATTTTAGTATCATATGGTTAAATGGTCAGTTTTTCTTCTTTTTTTTTTTGGGGGGGGGGGGGGGGGGGGGGGATGGTCAGTGCTGACTACACCCAAAAGCAGTAGGGTAGCTTAGGGATTCATTAATACGCCGATTGTTAGCCAATGTCTCCTTACCAAATGGAATTGGGAAATTTATCAGCAACCTCATGAAGATCTGTGCTGCAAATTACTGAAAGCAAAATAATTGCCAAGTGGAAATTGTCTAGAGATAAGGGATCTCAGTTCTGCACATGTCTTCCTAAGGTAAAGCATTTATATATTCAAATGGGGAGCTGTTCACGAAGTTCAAAATGCTAAACTAACCCGTTTCTGGAATGATGTAGATGGCTTATTTCAGTCCTTTAAGATTACATTCTCCTAGGCTGTTCAATATTGCAAGGAATCAAAATGCTAATTGCTATGACTTCAGGGGAGTGTTTGGAAATCAAGAAAGTAATGAACGGGGTAGTCTGTTACAGATGCTAAATCAAGTACAACTGTCAGGTAATGAGGATGGCATTCAATACGCTCTTTCCACATCCAACAAGTTCACTACTTGTTCTTTATACCCCTGAATTGCAATGAAACGGACAACTCGGAGGTTTATGCACATCAAAAGGATGGCGTCCCAATGGCTCTCTGGCGACTCGAGAGGCGACTCCACATGCCACCAAAATTCAACCACCAAATCCCCACCTAAATCCATCCACCCAAGCCGAAATCCGTCAAGATTCAGATGAGCTACGATCTGTCAACCAAATCGCACCGAGGGAAGGAGGATTCAAGCAGTTTGAAGGCCCTGGTCGGAGCAGTTGGGGAAAGCCGGACGCAACGAAGGGCAAGTTCTCCTTTTATGGAGAAAGTTCAAGGGGAAGCAAGCGACCAGCTCCAGCATATCGTCCTACTCTCTCTCGATTTGCGATGGAACGCAATCAAGGGTGGAGAAGCAGATCTATGCTTCCTCCGCTCCCACCCGGAGCAGAGGAGATTAACATTTGGCGAGATCTGGGAGAGAAGGTGAAAGTGCATCTAGGCCCCTAATCATGTATTTTGTGTGACGTCAAAACGATCAAAAGGACTAATATGTGCATTGAGAATATGTTGAGATAGGTCCTACAATGAAGATCAAAAAGGATTCATATGGATGTAATCCCTCAAAGTGTTGAAAAGAATTGGCATCAAGTACTCAATAGAAGAAATGAGCACTACTTTAATTTTAATTGAGTATAGGAATGCCGTACTATCAAGAGGGATGTTAATCACGTGTTGGCATGTGTCACAAGAGCTTTTGGCATGTATCCGACTGTGAGTCGGAGTCTCCGGTGGGACCTAACCAGCAGCGCAACGGTTCGATTTTTGGCCGCGCCTATAAGTACCCATACACTTCCAACGGCCATCTCTCTCGCCTCCACTCACAAGAACACGACCAAAGCTTCCCTTTTTCACTCTCCACTTATTTCCAAGCCTAACATTTGTGTGATTCACTCAAGGGAGTGTGTGAGAGCAAGAGATTCGTGTTGAGAGCAAGCATTTCACTCTTGAGCTTCTTGTGGCATCATTCTCTCGTGATTTCATTTGTTACTCTTGGAGCTTTGTGCTCCTAGAAGGCTAGAGGTTGCCCGGGAGCTCCCAATTCGTGTGGTGAAGCTCCGGGAAGTTTGTATTACCTATTACCGCAAGGGATTTGATAGTGAGCAACTCGAATCGGTCTTTGTGACCATTTGAGTGAGGAATAGGGTTGAGAGCAACCCGGTCCTTTGTGGACTCCTCAACGGAGACGTATGACTCTTTGCGGGTCTGAACTTCGGGGACAAATCTTGTGTCAATTGTCTTTAATTTCGTTTGTTCTTGTTGTTCATAATTGCTCTTATTCATATTGCTCATATATCACTATATTGCCTCGATCTACTTATCTACTTGTTTCCTTCCGCAATTGTTGTGTAGATTTACTTGGTAGCATCTATACACATCTTTTGATTCAAGTACAATTGCTAGAAACTTCATAGATTTCAAATTCCGCAAGATTTATCATCTTACCGGACAGTCCGGTGTGTAACCGGATACTCCGGTGCTCCCAGGTCCGGAGTGTCCGGCACCTAACCGGACTATCCGGTGTGCTGACGATTTTTGTTAAGTCTTAAATTGCAGAAGTTTTTAGCGTTGCCTATTCACCCCCCTCTAGGCAACTTTCAATTGATATCAGAGCAGGCAACTCCATTTGAAGCTTAACCGCTTGGAGAAAAGATGGAGGCAACTTCTGGTGATCCCGGAAGCTTGAGGAAAAGAAGAAGCAAGTCCAAGAAGAAGGATGAGTACCCGAAGTTGATCGACTACGACCTTGATGAAGAGGTGCCCGTTGAAGATGCTGAAACGAACAGCGACTCCAGCAATGAAGACTCTTCCTCTGAAGAAGAAAGGTCACATGCATCAAGAAGGAGCAATGGCTCAATGAAAAGGGAGAATTTACATGCCGTTCCTCTTAGTTATGCTAGATTAAGCTCAAACACTAACTTCACGGCTGTTCAAATGGGTAGAGCACCTCATTTCAATGGGACGCACTACACCAAATGGAAGCACAACATGATGTTGCATCTAATCTCACTTCATCCTAGCATTTGGAGAGTTGTGTGTGTAGGTGTGAAGAAATCCAAAGACTATGATGAACTCACACAAGAGGAAGAACAAGATTGGCACCGGAATGCACAAGCACGTGCGGTGATTCTCACATGCTTGAGCGATGATGAGTATGAGCGTGTTGGTGGTATGACAAGTGCTAAGAAAATTTGGGACACTCTCCAAATTGCATATGAAGGAGTTGATACCGTGAAGCAAGCCAAGATTGAAATTTTGGAAGGAGAGCTTGGTCGGTTTGTGATGGAGGATGATGAGACACCTCAACAAATGTACAATCGTCTCAAGGTCGAGATCAACAAGCTTAAGGCTTATGGATGCAACAAGTACAATCATCATGAAGTGGTCAAGTTGTTGACAAGAGCATTCTCGCCAAATAACATCACTCTAGTGGCCATGATTCGGCAAATGAGAAACTACAAGAGAATGTCTCCGGATGAAGTACTTGGTATAATCATAAACCATGAAATCATGGAAGAGCAAGCTAACTATGTCAAGTCAATAGCTTCTCTTGTATGCAATTCCAAGAACAAAGAAGTTGCACTTAAGGCAAGCAACAAAAAGAAGAGCAAGCAACCGGTCCAAGAGAGCTCAAGTGAAGATGAAGAAGAAGAAAGATCCGACGATGAAGAGCTAGCCCTCTTTGTGAAAAGGTTCAAGAAGTTCATGAAGAATGAACGTGGCCCCAAGGGAAAGAGGACAAGCTCAAAGCAAATTTGCTACTATTGCAAGAAGCCCGGTCATTTCATTGCAAATTGTCCCCTCAAAGAAGAGAATGAAAGAAGAGAGAAAGGCCATCAAGGAGACAAGAAGCCATACAAGAAGAAATACACCGTTCATGCACATGTGGCGGAGGAAGACTCAAATGATGAAGCTACCGGCAAAGGAGGTGTTGCAACTATTGCTATCAACAAAGTAACATCATCAAGCAAGAAGTTGTTTCCCACTTATGATGATGAACCTACACTCACCGATGATGAGATTGACTACAACGACAACAACACCAACAACAAGCCACGAGGAGCTTGTTTCATGGTCGTGGGCCGGAAGGTAACTACCAAAGTCGTCTCTCCCTCTACTCTTGAAGATAGTGATGATGATGTTGATGATACTAGTGATGATAGTGATGATGATGATAGTGATTGTGAAAACTTACTTAAAGGTTTTAATAAAAATGCTATCACCAAGTTTAAGAGGCTTATGAAGGAACTAGTTGCTAGAGATGAGTTACTCGAGAAACAAGAAGCATTGCTCATCCTTGAAAAGGAGAGAAACCTTGAACTCGAGAACCTCATGGCATGTGAGAAGGAAAAGAATGAAAAGTTGGGCCAAGAACTTGCAAAAAGCAAGGAGACTCTCAAAAGTCTCAAGAGCTCAAATGTTGCTCTTCAAGAAAGACATAGTGGGCTAGTAAAGGCTCATAAAGATCTTGAAGTGCAATTTGATGCTCTTTGGTCTAGCACTTCAAAACCTTCAAAAGATGCCATTCTAGCAACCAATTCCTCCACAAGTAAAGGTTGTGCAAGATGTTATAATGTTGATATCAATGCTTTAGCTAACCATGAAAAAGAGGTCAAGCTTTTGAAAGGGCAAGTCAAAAGGATGAATGTCATCATTCATCGAGGCATGATAGGTGAAGGTGAAGGCGAAAAAGAAGAAAGGTTCAAGATGGGAAGAGATGGATTTGATAGGTATCAATCTATCACTATCTATGGTGGTGAGCTTTGTGATGAGAAGGATTCAAGCTTCACCGTCAAGGACACCCATGGTCCACCGTATGTGTTGGGAAAGAAGAAGATCTATAAGGTGGAAATGGGGTCTAAGAAAGTGAACAAGGTTGAACAAGTCAAGACTCCTAGTTCCACAAAGAACAAGAGTGGAGCATCAAAGGACAAGAAGAAAGTGCATGCCCCACAAGACACCTTTTATGCCGATTATGTGCTCACTAGAAATTCATATGGCAAAGTTGTTGCTAAATATGTTGGTCCCCGCGCACATGACATCATGATTAAGAGATGTGTGTTGGTGCCAAAAATGCTTGTTACTAATGCTAAAGGACCCAAATCTATTTGGGTACCTAAAACAAAGGTCTAAATTGTTTTTGTAGGCCTACTCCTCCGGCGGAGCAAGTTAGGTGCTTGATAGTGAATGCACAAGTCATATGACCGGAGAGAAGAAGATGTTCACCTCACTTGAAAAAGACACAACCGACATGGGTGAAATTACATTTGGTGATGACGGTAAAGGTGGAGTACTTGGAATTGGTAACATCGCTCTTACTCCCGAGTATACCGTTTCTAAAGTTCTCTTGGTAGATTCATTAGAGTTCAATTTGATGTCGGTCTCACAACTTTGTGAGAAGGGCTTTAATTGTTATTTCACTAATGAGGGTGTGACCGTTTTTAAGAGGAGCGATAACTCAATTGCCTTTAATGGTGTGTTGAAAGATGGGCTTTATCTTGTGGATTTTTCCTTGGATAAAACCAGACTTAATACATGCTTATTGGCAAAGTCTAGCTTGGGTTGGCTATGACACCGAAGGCTAGCCCATGTTGGCATGAGGAATCTTAATAATCTCCAAAAGGGCGGTCACATTCATGGTCTAACCAATGTTTCTTTTGAGAAAGATAGAATTTGTAGTGCTTGTCAAGCGGGGAAGCAACATGGAGCACCACATCCCACCAAGAATGTGATGACTACAACAATGGCATTGGAGATGCTTCACATAGATCTTTTTGGTCTAATTGCCTATTTAATCATTGGTGGTAACAAATATGGTCTAGTAATTGTTGATGATTATTCCCGTTTCACTTGGGTATACTTTTTGCATGATAAAAGTGAAGTTCAAGGAATAATCAAGAAGTTCATTAGAAGGGCACAAAATGAGCATGAAGTCAAAGTCAAGAAAATAAGGAGTAATAATGGAAGTGAATTCAAGAACACACAAGTTGAAGAATTTCTTGATGAAGAAGGCATCACGCATGAGTTTTCGGCACCCTACACTCCACAACAAAATGGAGTGGCCGAGAGGAAGAACCGTACACTTATTGAGATGGCAAGAACAATGCTTGATGAATACAAGACCTCGGACCGTTTTTGGGCCGAAACCGTGAGCACCGCATGCCATGCATCAAACCGGTTATTTCTCCACCGAATCTTGCAAAAGACACCCTATGAGCTACTCACCGGTAACGTTCCTAATGTCTCATACTTTCGTGTCTTTGGGAGCAAATGTTTTATTCTTAACAAGAAAACCAAGTCCTCAAAATTTGCTCCTAAGGTCGATGAAGGGATCTTGCTTGGATGTGGATCAAATGTCTTGGCATACCATGTCTTCAACAAAACCAATGGTTGTATTGAAGTCAGGCGTGATGTGACATTTGATGAATCTAATGGCTCTCAAGTGGAGCAAGTCGATCTAAGTGTGCTAGGTAATGAAAAAACTCCACATGAGGCAATTGGAAGGTTGGCCATAGGTGATATAAGACCACAAGAGCCTCAA
Source organism: Eragrostis curvula (assembly GCA_007726485.1). Taxonomy (NCBI): domain Eukaryota; kingdom Viridiplantae; phylum Streptophyta; class Magnoliopsida; order Poales; family Poaceae; genus Eragrostis; species Eragrostis curvula. Next base: position 40,076,743 of record CM017444.1, read on the forward strand.
GTTGATCAAGCTCCACTTTCTCCCTCACTTCAAAGAACTCAACCACCAACACAAGAGCAAGATCAAGGAAGTGCTCAAGACCAAGGTGACGACCAAAGTCAAGATCACAACCATGATCAAGCTTCAAATGGTGGTGATGATATGCATGATGAAGAGGAGGAAGAGGGAGAAGACAATGAAGGAAGAGTGCCACATCCAAGAGTACGCCAAAGTGTACAAAGAGATCACCCCGTTGAAAACATCATTGGTGACATTGAAAAAGGGGTAACCACTAGAATTCGAGTTGCAAATTTTTGTGAACATTACTCTTTTGTCTCTTCTATGGAGCCACTTAGAGTAGAAGAAGCACTCGGGGATCCGGATTGGGTGATGGACATGCAAGAGGAGTTGAACAACTTCGAAAGGAACCAAGTGTGGAAGTTGGTGGAAAGACCCAAGCAAAATGTTGTGGGCACTAAATGGGTGTTTCGCAACAAGCAAGATGAGCATGGTGTGGTGACAAGGAACGAAGCAAGCCTTGTTGCACAAGGGTATTCACAAGTGCAAGGTTTGGATTTCGGTGAAACTTTTGCACCCGTAGCTAGGCTTGAGTCAATTCGTATATTACTTGCCTTTGCTACTCACCATGGTTTTAAACTCCAACAAATGGACGTGAAAAGTGCCTTCCTCAACGGACCAATTAGTGAGGAGGTGTATGTGGAGCAACCGCCGGGATTTGAAGACCCAAAGTATCCTAACCATGTCTTCAAACTCCATAAGGCGCTCTATGGGTTTAAACAAGCACCTAGAGCATGGTATGAATGCCTTAAAGGATATCTTGTTGAAAATAATTTTGTTGTTGGCAAAGTTGATCCTACTCTCTTCACAAAGAAAATTGATGATGGTATCTTTGTATGCCAAGTATATGTCGATGACATTATATTTGGTTCTACTAACCAAGAATTTTGTGAAGCATTTAGCAAGATCATGATCAAAAAGTTTGAGATGTCCTTGATGGGGGAGTTGAAGTTCTTTCTAGGATTTCAAGTCAAGCAACTCCAAGAAGGCACATTCATATGTCAAGCAAAGTATACTCAAGACATGCTTAAGAAGTTTGATATGGACAAAGCCAAACCTATCAAGACACCGATGCAAACCAATGGACATCTTGATCCAAAAGGAGTGCCCGTGGATCAAAAGGTATATCGCTCCATGATAGGCTCGTTGCTTTATCTTTGTGCATCTAGGCCCGATATTATGCTTAGTGTGTGCTTATGTGCAAGATTTCAATCCGCTCCTAAGGAGTGCCACATGGTGGCCGTTAAAAGAATCTTGCGATATTTGGTTCATACACCTAACCTAGGGCTTTGGTATCCTAAGGGCTCCAAGTTCAAGTTAGTTGGCTACTCCGATGCCGACTACGCCGGATGTAAGGTGGATAGGAAGAGCACATCCGGGACTTGCCAATTCTTAGGTAGGTCCCTAATGTCATGGTCATCCAAGAAATAAAACTCCGTTGCCCTCTCCATTGCCGAAGCGGAGTATGTTGCTGCGGCTAATTGTTGTGCACAATTACTTTGGATGCGACAAACTCTAAAAGACTTTGGTTACACTATGAACAAGGTTCCTCTCCTATGTGACAATGAGAATGCCATAGCTATTGCACATAACTCCATTGATCACAATAGAACTAAGCACATAGATATCCGGCACCACTTTTTGAGAGATCATGCTATCAAGGGGGATATCACAATTAGTTACATAAGAACCGATGCCCAACTTGCCGATATATTTACCAAGCCCCTAGATGAGAAGCGCTTTTGTGAGCTTGGAAGTGAACTAAATTTCATTGATTCTTCTAATGTGGAGTAGAATATTGCACATCTGATTGTCTTCTTGTTTCTCTCGTTTGCCTTGCAAAACAAAATGAATTGTGAAAATTATTGAGTGATTTTTAAAGCTATTTGAATGGTTCTTGATCTCTTGATCATAACTTGTTGTATGTGGTCATAGTTTTGATTTGATTGGTTGCTTACTGACCGTATACAATAAGTGTATCCTATAAGTCCAACTCTTGTCTCCCTTATTCCTTGAAAATCTCTCGAGTCAGCAGTTCAATTTGGACCGAACAATCCGGCACAATGTTGGAGTGTCCGATGAAAATCAAGGATTTTCCGCTGTCAGGACAGGGAATCCCCACCGGAGTGTTCGGACAGTAACCGGAGCCTCCGAACCTGGAACCTCCGGAGCCTCCGGTTGTCAACTGGAGCCTCCGAACCTGACACTACTGGAGCGTCCGGTTCACAACCGGAGTCTCCGGTCAGTTACCCTCTATATAAAGAATCGACCCCCGCAGTGAACCGGTCATTTTTCTTTCTCACCGCGCCCGACTCCTCTTCGTCGCCCCCTCTCCACCTCTCACCAAATTTGTCGTTCTAGGTCGTTTTGGAGCGGGATTTGACTCCCCCAAGGTTTTTAAGGCTCTCCAATCACCGGAGACTCCGTTGCCCCCAAGTTTTTCCTCCGGGAAACCGAAGAAGTGCTTGAAGGTAACCTTGCTCTCCTCTCTCTTTGATCTCTTCGTTTAGGACGTTCTAGTGGATTTCCTTTGGTCAATCGCATCAATACGAGGTTGTGTAGCAATGCTAGGAAATTGGTTGGAATCTCGTTGCTATTTGTTGAGTGTCGGCGGTTTTTTGAAATTCTAGGGCCCGCCGGAGTGTCCGGCAGTGAACCAGAGTGTCCGCTCGCCGGACCCTCTGTCTCAGTACTGGATACTCCGACAGGACCTAAAACTTCACAAACTCGTCCAAACTTCAAGCTTTGATTCCACCAATTACTTCTATAATCTAAGCCTCGCGTTATGGATGATGTGTGAACAGATGAAACGCCGTGGTGGTGGTCAAGGTAGCAGTAGTGAAGGTTCTCAAAGGAGGAGACAAAAGGCAACCGTTAGTCCCAAGAAAGGAAAAGGAAAAGCAGCTGCTGCAGATGTCGATGAGTTGCAACCTCCCCCTTTGGTTGAGCTCATGAACCCACAAGTGCGCCCACCTCGCACTCTTATCATTTCCAAGCATGATGGTTTTACTAACAAGGACTATAGCAAGGGAAGACATGGACCTTTGGTTGAGCTCATGAACCCACAAGTGCGCCCACCTCGCACTCTTATCATTTCCAAGCATGATGGTTTTACTAACAAGGACTATAGCAAGGGAAGACATAGACTGAACACTCTTCGCCGGGAAAATCCTTTTCAGTTTCAGCGTGATCCAAGAATGGGTGATTATCGTTTTCACTCAAATTTTTAGCTCAATTGGTACAAGAGTGTGATCATGGGGAAGAAAAATCCTCTTCTTCCCATGAAGTATATTGATTGGGATCATATGGGAAAGCAAAATGCTCCAATCTTCAATCAAATCATTGCTAAGTGTGGACACTTGGGTATGCGAACCATTATGGGTGAGCAATACCATTGGAATGAGGAAGTCATTCGTCAATTCTATGCAACCTATTGGATTGATGACAATGAGGGCAATGGTGATGGACCAATTATTCATTGGATGACGGAAGGTCACCCATTTGAAGTGACCTACAATCGGTTTGCAGAGATTCTTGGATTTGATGAGGGTGATCTTGGCAAGCATGTGATCAACAATGATCGGAACCTTGATGATGGAGAGATTGCTTTCATGTATGAGAGAAATGGTGTGTCTGGCAAAACTCATGGAATGAAGCCATACTACAAGTATCTAAATTCTCTCTTTCGCTGCACACTTCTTCCAAAGCTTGGTGACTCCTCTAATGTGATGGGATTGGCTAGAAACCTTCTCTATTGGATGTCCGATAAGGAAGAAGTGCAAGAAGGCTTTAGTGTGTTTGGCTTGATCTTTTGGGAAATCTATGCTACTTCCATTGATGGAGGTCGGAGTTGCCCTTATGCTCCCTACATAATGATGATGATTGAAAGTGTTATCAATGTGGATTTCTACAAGGAAAGCAAGCATCAATCTTATAGGGTGAGGAAGATTGAAGGAAGTCCTCCTCCTCCTCCATCGGTTGTTGATCCCTCTATTCGTGCTGGCTCCTCCAGCCGTCGTCGCCAAAGCTCGAGCTCCTCCTCTTTTGTTGCAAGGCCTCTCAAGGCAATTTTCAACAAGTGCACCAAGAATGCTATTCAAATCCGTGAGCAACGTGAGGAAATAAGGGCACAATTTGACAATGTTGGTGAAAATCTTCGCAATGTGTGCCGTGCAACCAAAACCGCATACATTCCTCCTCCACCACTTGTTGATCTTGGCGATGACGACAATGATGAAGACAACGTTTTTGCTCCTTACAAGGAAGCAACTCGTATTGTTGAGGAAGGAAGTGATGAAGAGACCGAAGAGGAAGGTGATGGTGAAGAAGAAGGAGAAGATGATGAGAGTGAGGAAGAAGAAGAAGAAGCAGCGGCAGCGGGAAGCGGAAGTGATGATTGAAGCTCTCTTTTGGTTTCTTCTTTCTTTTTGGTGATGTGATGCCAAAAAGGGGGAGAAATTGTATCATCCTATCGTATCGTTCTATCTATCTAGTTGGACTTGTAGGATGTATTATTTATTTGTGTTGAACCTTTGTGCTTGATTGTAAGACTAAGTTTATTTATGTTCTATGCATGAGACTATGTGATGTAATGATGGTTGTTATTTCATATTTTTTAGGATTGTGTGAATCTTTGCTTTTTGCTCTCATGTGTTGCATTCTATTTGATATTGTGATGATGCAAGGTTTTAGGGGGAGCTCTCATTGTTTTTACTTAAAAATGTGCACTTGGCATTGTTAGGCCAATATTGATGAAATGCAAATCATACATATATTTAGGAGAAGCTTTCTCTAAATTATCAAGCTTACATTGAATATATTGTATCTTTGCTTCAATTTGGTTGTTTTGACATCAATCACCAAAAAGGGGGAGATTGAAAGTGCATCTAGGCCCTTAATCATGTGTTTTGTGTGATTGACGTCAAAACGATCAAAAGGACTAATATGTGCATTGAGAATATGTTGAGATAGGTCCTACAATGAAGATCAAAAAGGATTCATATGGATGTAATCCCTCAAAGTGTTGAAAAGAATTGGCATCAAGTACTCAATGTACATGGAAGATATGAGCACTATTTTAATCAAGAGGGATGTTAATCACGTGTTGGCATGTGTCACAAGAGCTTTTGGGTGAATCAAAACAATATAGAAAAATTTCCTTAGCATTTCCAAATTTCAAAATCAGATCAGCCCCACCGGAGTATCCGGTTGCTAACCGGAGACTCCGGTACCCTTCAGCGCAGATTTTCCTAGGTCCTGACTGGAGTATCCGATTGTGAGTCGGAGTCTCTGGTGGGACCTAACCAGCAGCGCAACGGTTTGATTTTTTGCCGCGCCTATAAGTACCCATACACTTCCAACGGCCATCTCTCTCGCCTCCACTCACAAGATCACGACCAAAGCTTCCCTTTTTCACTCTCCACTCATTCCCAAGCCTAACATTTGTGTGATTCACTCAAGGGAGTGTGTGAGAGCAAGAGATTCGTGTTGAGAGCAAGCATTTCACTCTTGAGCTTCTTGTGGCATCATTCTCTCGTGATTTCATTTGTTACTCTTGGAGCTTTGTGCTCCTAGACGGCTAGAGGTTGCCCGGGAGCTCCCAATTCGTGTGGTGAAGCTCCGGGAAGTTTGTATTACCCATTCCCGCAAGGGATTTGATAGTGAGCAACTTGAATCGGTCTTTGTGACCATTTGAGTGAGGAATAGGGTTGAGAGCAACCCGGTCCTTTGTGGACTCCTCAACGGAGATGTAGGACTCTTTGGGGGTCTGAACTTCGGGGACAAATCTTGTGTCAATTGTCTTTAATTTCGTTTGTTCTTATTGTTCATAATTGCTCTTGTTCATATTGCTCATATATCACTATATTGCCTCGATCTACTTATCTACTTGTTTCCTTCCGCAATTGTTGTGTAGATTTACTTGGTAGCATCTATACACATCTTTTGATTCAAGTAGAATTGCTAGAAACTTCATAGATTTCAAATTCCGCAAGATTTATCATCTTACCGGACAGTCCGGTGTGTAACCGGACTATCCGGTGTGCTGACGATTTTTGTTAAGTCTTAAATTGCAGAAGTTTTTAGCGTTGCCTATTCACCCCCCCCCCCTCTAGGCAACTTTCAAAAGGACACCAAGCGCTCGGAGGAAGTGGCCAGGATCATTCTGAAGAAGAAGTGGACCCCAGGATTTCAGCCACCACCGGGAGGGCCGTCGTCCTGGCCGGCGGATCCAGCTCGCGGGCCGGCGGCGGCGACGGCGACGACGAGGACCCAACCCCGAAAGGTACGATTCGCTACCATAGACCCGTTACTTTGTTCGACCCGTTACTACGACCCTTGCGGGTTTGAGGATCTAGACCCAGCACCACCCAACTTAACCCGTCAGCTATTTGGGCCGGGTTGCCCACCCATTAGCCCATTTGCTATCCAACCGCCTTTGAAATCGGCCTTGCGTTCCCATGCGAAACCGACCTCTCCCACTGCTACCGACCAACGGGCAGTTGAAACAGGGAACAACATTTACTCTCCCGCGTCCACCGACTCTGACAGGGAGTGGAATATTGTCCGAAGAAGGCGCTGGTGGCGCAAGCTCCGCACCAGATCTAGCTCCCGTCCCTTGCACTACCAGTCGTCCTCATCAAGCTCATCCTCCACCTCGGACAGTAAACCTCGCCGCCCAAACCCCTTTACCGCCGGTCGCTGCCTTAACAGCCTTGCCCGTGACCACCGGGCAGCGTAGTGTCATGACCCACCCCGATGCTAGATCTGCAAGGGGAGTAGACACACCTCTTCCACGTGCAAACACCGTGAAGCGATTATGTCGGCCTCTAGATCCCGCAGTGACCAGTCAGTCCGCTTCGCCCCACAACAACCCACCACCACATCCATTACCCAGGCGAGCAACCAGCCATGGTCCACCAGTCGATCCACATCGCAGGGCCACTACACTAGGAAGAACCAAGGGAGAAGGTTCTTCAACCATAGACTCCGCCCAAGGTACTGCTACAAAGCAGTGGAGACAACCCCTGCCATGCACCTAAAGCATGAAATGCTAAAGGAAAGGGCGGTCAGAGTATCGGATACTGGCTCCATCCCGATCAGAAGCACTGATGAAGCAGCGGAGGTCATCACCGAGGTACTCGGCATCGCTGGATATCAGGTATACTATGACCACCCATTTGAGTTTCTCCTGCTCTGTGATACTGCTGAAATTAAGAATGAGTTCTTAGCTACTCGGAAGTTGAGTCAACGTCCGAATGAACTGAACTTTTTTCCATACGAGATAGAAATGCATGCAGTCAACTCGCACTTCGATTATTACATAAGATTTGCTATAGATGGACTGCCGCACCATGCTTGGAATGTAGATGTAGTGAAAGCTATCATGGATGATTTCTGCATTATACACCATGTTGATCCTGCATCTAGTAAGGGGTATGACTACAGATCATTTAGATTTTGGGCATTTGCAAGAGAACCGAAGAAAATTCCTGTCAAATGTTTCCTATCCATTGGTGCGCCAACTCAACCTGGGAAACCAGAAATTCAGGTTACTTATGAGAAGCCTGCAAAGAGGAAGAGAGGATACCAATTTAAGGTGTACATTCACATGGAGGAGATCACAGACCTAACCTTTCTTCACTACCCTGATGAAGTGCTAGAAGCAGAAGGCAGAGTCAAAGAAAGAAGGTTTAGGTGGAGTCATGGCCTCTCTGATGGGGAGGAAGAGGACCAAGTTCGGGGCCAACCTGAGAGATCTGCTTCTCCACCATCCACACCAAGGAGGAGAAGAGATGATCATGATGATGATGGCTTGTGGGCTTACCCTAGAAGAGGATGCAGAGAGCCAACACCGGTCAGGCGCCAACACAGGGAGGACAGTGATGAGGACAGGGGAAGTAGAGTTCCCAGAGGTAAATCTTGGTCTGACAGAACACGCTATGGGATTGTTCCACATACAGCAGAAGGGACACAACCAAGGAAAGGGGGAGATCCAGGACGCCATACCAAGGGAGGTCTGGACATAGGCAGAGGAATGATGAACAGAAGGGAGTGGGTTTGCAACAGGGTCTTGAAGTGCAGGGAATTGATTTGCAGGGAGTGGACATGCAGTGGGCATCAGAGGAAGAGAAAAGAGAGCTTGCCAAGCTCTGGAAGGTTAAAGGGAAACAGGAAATCCCAACTTCCTCCACTGAAACTAGAGGAAAGGCAAGGTCAGGGTCATCTAACTCAAGCCAATCCATTGCTAGCAAGCTGAATGAAGAGGAATTGCCAATATTCATCTCCCCAGGGAATGCCATCCCAAAGGCTTCCATCAGCTCAGAAGACTGGAACAAAATGTTCATATCTAGGCCACATGACAATCAGGGAGTTGACCCCATGGGGTTTTTACCATTACTTGAAGATGCTGTGTTTCTCAACAATGGTATTAAAGAGGAAGACCTGGGGTCAGTGAAGATGGCAACTACGAAAATCCTATACTCATACCTAGTTGGAGATATGCATACAAACATCAATGCAGGCAACTGTAACTGGGCAGCAGAGAAATTCCAACTGCAGCAAATGGTCAACTCTGAGAGCATGGACACCCCTCCCTCAGCTTACAAAACACCAACCCCGGCCATCAAACCATTCATAGGAGATGTGTGGATGCAGGGAGCCCCCAGAAGCTCTGAGGCTATTGTCATTAGACCACAAATTACACACACTACGCTTGCAGAACTCATCAACACACCTCACAAACAACAAACACCTACCCTTCCCACACCAACACCTGTAAGCCCTGCAATTAGGAAATATGCAGATAGTCTGCTCCCTAGATATGCTTCACTTTACAATGATTCACAGGAAGTTATTAACCTCTCTCAACAAGTACATCCATCACTGGAGCTGCTGGATGTGACTCAGACTAACAGGGATGATCCAAATGATGTTGAAGTAGCTGCACCAAGCCAGGGAGTCCAATCACCTCCATATGGGCCCACTACCACTGCACTTGAGAAGCCTACACTGGAGGAGAAAGAAGTGGAACAACAAGGTGCAAAGGACACCAGGGAGGGAGCCAGCATGGCTAATGCAGAGGAGATGGGAGCAGCTGAAGCAAGCACCATGAACAATGCAATGCAGACAGACAATCCGACAAATGACATCCAGGACAACAGTACTCAGGTAAATGATAAAATTAATCAGTTCATTTCTGACTCCACCACACTAACCTAACAGCCAATCTTAGACATTACCACTCAAGTGCAGGAGAGTGAAGGCATTCCTGCATCCACAACTAGGGAGAAAAGTAAGAGACTACAGAATCGCAACAAGGCAGACAAACCGGTGTTGAAGATGGCACAGGAGAGAATTGCAAGGATCATGGGGGATCTGGAAGAGGGTGGAGAACCTACTGAAGCAATCAAAGACAAGTATGCTGACAGCTTCAAGAGGCCACTGTCCAAGGACAACATTACCAAGATAGAGAAGGAAATCGATGAGAATATGCCCAACAAAATCAAGAAGGGGGGGAAGAGCAATGGTGCAACCTCCTGAGCAAACCACCAAGTTATCATCGACCTAGTTGCTCGGTTATTACTATGATATCAAGCACTATATTATTATCTTATCTAAGGGAACTCGGTATTGTAATAACTAAGTCCTGCACCTTTAAACTAATGTGTGTGTCCAGCGATGGATGCAACACCCTGCAGTCGTTGACACTTATTTATGGATTATAGACATTATAAAGTCCTATCGTGGAATGTACATGGGCTGAATGCTCCAGTCCGACGAGATAACGTGAGGAAATTGGTAGATCTACATCGCCCCAATATTGTTTGTCTGCAGGAAACTAAGCTAAGCGAATTCAATGATCAAATTATTTCAAGGATGTTGGGACAACAATTTCAGGGGAATTTCTGCTACCTGCCAGCAAATGAAACCAGGGGAGGAGTGCTTATTGAAGCCTCACACGACTACTTTGATATCCAAATCCTCACGCGGCAAGACTATACTGTCTCGGTTATAGTAACCGATAGAATAAATAACAATTCCTGGACACTTACTGGTGTCTATGGACCACAACTTAATGTAGAGAAGAAGGTATTCTTACAACAGCTGAGGGAACTGAAGGACATAGATGCTAGACAAGAGGATTGGATAATATTAGGAGATTTCAATCTAATATGTAACTCAGAGGACAAAAACAAGGGGAGAGTTCAATACAAGATGATGGACAGATTTCGAAGAACTATTAATCACCTAGCACTAAAAGAAATTGACTTAGAAGGAAGAAGATATACCTGGTCCAATGAGCAGGAAAATCCAACCCTATCAAGAATAGACAGAGTGTTCATCACTTCATCTCTGGAGGAGAAAATACCGTGGACAAAACTAATGCCACTCTCAACAACAATGTCTGACCACTGTCCTTTGATGCTACTTCCCATAGAAAGCCACCAAGATTACAAAGGCTTCAGATTTGAAAATTTCTGGACATCAATGGAGGGATTCAAAGAATGTGTCCAGAGTGCATGGAACCAGGAGGATCAAGGGAATGCGTTGCAGGTATTGCACTGTAAAATGACAAGGACAGCTAAAGCATTAAGGAGCTGGTCCACTAAATTGGTTAACCAAGGAAAGTTAGCTTATGCTATGGCCTCTGAGGTAATCATGCGACTGGACATGGCACAGGAACAAAGGACACTTTCAAATGATGAGATTGATCTTAGGAAGAGACTCAAGTTCAAAATCTTAGGACTCCTTACCATTGAGAAATCGAGAAAGAGACAGGCATCAAGAATAACTTGGATTAAGAAAGGTGACGCTAACACAAGGTTTTTTCAGGCTACAGCCAGAGTAAAAAAGAAGAGGAATTTCATACAAACAATCAATCATCAGGGCACATTATATACTACGTAGAATGATAAGATCAATGCCATCCATGCGCACTTTAGTCAGATTATGGGGACACACAGTGCCAGAGAAAGTAAGTTGCTGCTTGAAAACCTAGGAGTTCAGAGACACAACCTGAGCCACCTACAGGAGCCCTTCTCTGAGGAAGAAATTAGGCTAGCAGTAACAAGACTACCGAAGAACAAAGGACTAGGACCAGATGGGTTTACTGGGAAATTCTACCATGAATGCTGGGACATCATCAAAAAGGAAACTATAAATGCAATAAACCAATTATACAATCTGAACTCGCAAGGACTGAAGGACCTGAACACCTCACATGTTGTGCTCATCCCCAAGGTTGAACACCCGGAAAAAGCAAAGGATTATCGTCCAATAAGCCTAACCCACCGTTTCATCAAATTATTCTCCAAGATTCTAGCATTAAGACTGTCAAAGGACATTGGTAAGATAATTGAGGTCAATCAAAATGCTTTTATCAGGATGAGATGTATACATGATAACTTCATCTATGTCCAAAAAAACAATTGAGAAATTGCACAAGACAAAGCAGGCAGCTATTTTCGTGAAGCTTGACTTCTCAAAGGCCTTTGACTCTGTAAACTGGGCCTACCTACTAGAGGTATTAGAGGCATATGGATTCCCAGAAAAATGGAGGGAATGGATTTCAATGATGTTCTTAACTTCAACATCAAGATTCTTTGTAAATGGAGAACTAACCAGATCAATTAAACATCAAAAAGGGGTTAGGCAGGGGGACCCCCTGTCCCCTATGCTGTTCCTGCTAGCAATGAGCCCCATCCACCTCCTGTTCCAGAAAGCCCATGAAGACAGTGTGCTGACACCACTTCCAAAAAACAGAGCACATTTTAGAGTATCACTTTATGCCGACGATGCTGCAATATTCATAAGACCGACATGTCAAGACATACAACATATGAAAACAATCCTCCAACTATTTGGGAAGGCATCAGGGCTGCATACCAACTTAGAGAAGACAGAACTATTTTCCATCAGAGTACCACCAAACCGACAACAGCAGCTCTCCACACAAACGCAATGTGCATTCAGAAATCTCCCAACCAAATACTTAGGTCTTCCATTGCACTTCAAGAAAGTAGGGATGGCACTGATTAGACCTATTATCCATAAAATAGCCGACAGGCTACCTGGATGGAAAAGAGACCTCCTTAATGCTTCAGGGAGAGAAAGAATGATAAAATCGGTCCTAACTTCTATTCCAACGTACTTCATGACAATCTTTGGAATGCCAAAATGGGCTATTAAAGCGATAGATAGATACAGAAGAGGATTCCTTTGGAAGGGGCATGATCTTGATTCTATCAAGGGAGGGCACTGCATGGTGAGATGGGACAAAGTTCAGATGCCCAAGAAAATGGGTGGCCTGGGGATCAAAGACCTGGAAAAATTTGGGAGAGCATTGAGGATGCGCTGGCTGTGGCACCATTGGGATGAAACACCGAGACCGTGGTATGGAATGCACATTATAGAAAATCACGTAGATCGAGAACTTTTCTTCAGATCAACGTATATTCAAATTGGGAATGGTGAGAAAACACCATTCTGGGAGGCTGCATGGCTGGATGGAATGGCGCCAAAATTGATGGCGCCAAACCTATACAGAGTCGCTAGATTCAAAAGAAGAAGTGTTGCAACAGAAATGAAGAATCACAACTGGATCAGGAATCTAAGGACGCTAAATGAACAAAATCTAATAGATGAATTCTTGCTGCTATAGATGAGAATACAACAGGTGACGCTTACTGAGGAGCAGGACAAAATACACTGGAGATGGACGGCCGATGGAAAATATTCGGCAAAATCAGCATACAAAATACAGTTCCTACCTCACATATCTCAGCCATGGACGGGGAACATTTGGAAAGCATCAACAGAATCAAAGTGCAAGTTCTTTGCATGGCTAGCTTGCCTGCATAAATTACGGCTGATGTAATGAAAAAGAAAAACTGGGCTGTATCAGAAGACGAAAACTGTCCATTATGCTACTGCATCCCTGAAACTGCAGAGCACTTGCTGGAAGAATGCAATTACACTGAAGCAACTTGGGAGTACCTATGTGTCAAATTAGGTAATAACGAAATCAAGGCTATTCTTCCCAGTTCCACCTCTATCAAAGATGCAATTGGCAGGGTTCATAAAATGGGAAAAGGGAAAAAGGAAAAAAGAAGATTGTCAGGCATCCTGCTATATTTCTGGTGGGGGATCTGGAAGGAAAGGAACAGAAGAATTTTCCAACAAAAAGAGCAATCCCATATCAAAACGTCACAATCAATCCTTGATGATATACACATCTACAGCCTAGCAAAGCAAAGCTAATGTAAGCCAACTATGGTCCTATAGTCGCTTTCTTCCTTCATTAGGATATCTGAAACCATGTAATTTATCTGTTTCCTTTTTTCCTTATTCTTGTAACTTCATTTTATCTCTTCTTAATTAATACAAAGGCAGCTCTCCTGCCTATTTTTCAAAAAAAAATTGCAATTAAACTTTGGAAGAGTAACATTCCACTGAAAGTGCAAAATAAGCTACAAACTTGTCAACAATTGAAACGTACGTAGGAAGTGAAGGGGAGTAAAAAGAGCAAATTATGTAATGAAAGTGAAAATGCTGACCATCTGCTGTTTACATGTCCCTTAGCAAGATATGTTTGGTGATTTCTCGTAGAGAATTCTTGCTGGGACAGTCAGCCTAGAACTATGGCAGAACTGTTTTTTTTTTTTTTTTTTGAACTGATGGCAGAACTGTTTAATGAGTGGCTCCCGTGTAAAATTGGCAATTGGCATTAGTTCCCAATTAGGAATCTTTTTTTCTTTTGCAGGTTTGGGTTGGGCACTTTGGAATACGAGGAACAAAATGAATATGCAGTGCACCTAGGCTGAAGAATTGGTAGCAGTTCAAGCTCGGTTCTTGTCTCAAAAGATCGCTATTATTGTTTTTCTGTTATGAAAGCTTCAGGAATTCTATAATTCTCAATTTTTATTTTTTTTGAACGATATAAGATCGCTATTATATAATTCTCAATTCTATAATTCTCAATTTTTATGAAATCAGCTGTACCTATTTGTCTTCATTCATTCAAAAAAGCCCAGAGGCGACGGCGTGGGCGAGAATTACGGAGCTGGAGATCTAGGCGACGGCGTCGGTGAATACGTTCTCCGGCTGCGCGTCAGCCAGCGATCTCAATCTCCGGCCAGTTTTGGCTGGAATCTCTCTCTCACCCTTCCGCTCCTCGACAACCTACTGTCGCTCATCATGTGAAGAGCCGACGATGTGGCGGTGATGAGGGGGCGGTTGCGGGTTCGCCGTCTTACGCTGGCTCCGGCGGCTCGGCCGGAGATTGCTGAGACGGATGGCTTGGTGGCGCTCACGGAGGAGGAGCGCTTCCTTGCCGAGGAACAACTGGCTCGGGTCTCCATGTTGGTTCAGGCAAGTTCCTCGAGACCAGGGCCGCACATTCACGGCGTGGAAGACTCAAAGGGATCCAGATTCTGGGCTCTCGGAGAGGAGTCAGAATCGGATTCAGAGGATAATGAGTCCGTCGAGTCGATAGACAAGTCGGAGTTCATCAGGCAGGCGCAAGAAGTTGGCTTCACAATACCTCAGTTGATTGCAGCGGAGGAGGAGTTAAACGATAGCACAAGCAAGTCTCAGCCGAAAGAAAGTTCTTTGGCCAACAAGATCGTCAATGCAATGGCTCGTCACCGGACGGCTGGACGACCTTGGAGAGGCAAGCTGCCGGCACCGCGGGTCTCGCCACCGAGAACGTTCGGTGATGCGCTGGCCTCGGCAAAGGTATGTAATAAATCGTCTTCTCCCTTCTTTTCTGCTGCCAAGGTCAATTTTTCCCCGTTCAAAGCTTCCTCTCTGCCACGGCCATCGCCGGCGTCGGAGACGGTGCAAACAGCGAGATCCGCATCCGCTTCGGGCGGCAATCTCGGCCGGGATTCGGGGAAGATGACCGGTTCAAAAATTGAACGCAACACAACTAGGAAACAAGAAAATAATACGGGCCCAAGTCCTGTAAAAGGCCCAAAGAAAATGTGGTTAAACCCGTCCGTGCCGTACCGGCCTACCCAAGGTTTGGTGGCATTGTTTTCACGTACAGGAACCACGAGTCACAACCCTAGAGCTCCTCATTCCGCCGCCTTTCGCAAACCAGCAACATCGTACGCAGAGGTCGCACGCTTGGCCATGGAGAACGGTGGATCCAACCAGGGTGCTCGCGACGGCGCTGCCAACAGGGGCAACGGAAGGGCCAATGGTCAGGCTGGCATGATCGGTCGTGGTGGCTTCCAACAGCCCACGTTCCATCCTGGGTACGGCGGCGACTATGGAGGCCGTGGAAGGGGGCGATACACCGGAGGAAACCGCAACATGGGTGGCCGATCGGGTGGCAGGAACACCGGTGGTCGAAACCGTGGCGGTTTTGGTGGAAGGAACGGCCGTGGAGGGCCACAGGGCAACGGCAATGGGAATGCCAATGCTGGGCAGAATCAGGCAGCTGCCGGTGCCATGAACGTGGCGTCGGCAGAACAGGCCGCACACGCGGCAGCGCTTTTGCAGCAGGCCTTCGCGGCCATCCAAGGAGCTGCGCTGCCGGATCAAAGCCACTGAAAGTCCCTTGATGTCGCGTAGAGGGGGGGGTGAATAGGCGATTAACAAAATTAAGCAATTAAAACTGCAGCGGAAACTGAAACTGCCAAAACCGGAACTTCCGGTTTGGCAAACCGGAACTTCCGGTTTTCTCGGGACAGAAAACAGACGTTCAGGTTTTTTTCGATCCCCGGTTCCCTCTAGATGAAGTGTAAGCTACTAGGGTATGTAAAAGAGCTCTAGCAAATATAACAACAGAGAATACAAGCTCAACTACACATGCAACCTAGTAAATCAAGATTTGCATATAAATGACAAGAACGTGTAAAGCAAATGCAAACCGAGTGAAGCACGCAAGGAATTGTTTCCCGAAGTTCAGCAGCTTGCTCTCCAAGCTGCCTACGTCTCCGTTGAGGAAGCTCTACTCAAGAGCCGGGTCTCTTTCAACCACTTTCCTCCTTTTCACTATTTGTTTCTTTCCTTGCGGAGGCGAAACGGGCCTTGCACAAACTTTTCCAAGGCTCACCACAAGCTTGGGAGCTCTAGGGACGACACCTAGCCGTCTAGGAGGCTTCACCTCCAAGAGTAACAAATGCTTCACGGATTCAAGGCGAAGTTCTCAAATACTCACGTATGAGGATGCTCTCTTTTGCTCTCTAATTCAATTTCTCTCAACCCAATCCAAAGGATTTTGCTATAAACTCACAAATCTCACAAAGAGAGGTTGGGGAGAGCTCTAGGACACTTTGGCTATGGATATGTTCGTGGATGTGGTCAGCACCCTCAAAGAGAGGGTGTGGAGAGGTATTTATACTCATCTCCCCGAAACTAGCCGTTGGAAACTAGCCAGTACAAACCGGAACTTCCGGTTTTGCATACCGGAACTTCCGGTTTCCCAGAACTAGCCGTTGGGATTCAAATCTGCCAAACCGGAACTTCTGGTTTGGCAAACCGGAACTTCCGGTTTTTTCCGGTTTTGCCAGCCTGACAGACTGAGTGCAAAGTGTTGGCTTTAGTGTTTCACTCTTCTCACTTAGGTTTTCCTTGAGCACTGAGACTTGCTAGCAATCCATGTAGCATCCCTCTTGATAGAGCGGCATACCTATACTCAAGATCAAATATAAAACACTTTTTACAACTTGAGCATATTAGAAACTTGATATTGCCACTTCTCTTCATTTTGCTTTTTGAGGGCAGCCACATGAGCTTGTCTTGAGCATCACCACCTTGAGCTTGTGACTTGGAATCTTTTCAAACCAAATGAGCAATATCCATTCTCACAATTCCTAGTCACTTCATCATCTTTATAATTCATAACAATTGATACTTAGCAACATATGCTTCATATAGCTTGAACGGTCCATCGAAATCAACTCCACTTGTCCTTCACCATACTTTAGGTGCCTCGGCGCCAAGACTCCTGCTTGCCCTTCTCCTAACTATGGTTCATCGCGACCAAGTCATGTCAACCCTTCACCTTCTTGCTATTTAAGCCATACATTGCTTTGCATCATCCATAAGCACCCAATGTTGTGTTGATGATTGATTTATTGATTGATCAAGTTGCTTCCAAATATATCCTCATTATTGACATATAGCACTTGATCATCCTTCATCTTGACCAAAATAATTTATTTGTTTACATCACATGGTCTTATTTGCTTCAAACAATTGCACATCCATAAGTGTATACATGAGAGGCATTGTACATTATTGCTTGCAACCTGTCCATATACTCACAAAGAATATTAGACCTTTAATCAAGTTGTCATACAATATACCAAAACCCACAAGGGGTGCATATGCACTTTCAATCTCCCCCTTTTTGGTGATTGATGACAACCTTGATTAAAGCTTACAAATGATATTCAAAGAATATTTTGAATGCAAACATGTAGAACAAGCTCCCCCTTAATATGTGCATATTTGAGTGAAATTCAAAAAATTGGCCTCAAATGCCATTTGCACATATTGAATGGAAAACATGAGAGCTTTCATACATGTATGCATTTGTGGGGTGCAACAAGTGTGTGTGAACAAATAATACGTGATGCATATGACAAGATAATCACGCAATGTAATAAAAACGAAATGCATCTGTGCTGTCTGGCCAAAACCGGAACTTCCGGTTTGCCAAACCGGAACTTCCGGTTTTTCAGACTGCACAGAGACAGAAAAAGAAAAACAATACACCATTTCAACAATGCATCACACACTAGCATAAATAAATCCTTAGAAACTTATTACAAGGATCAACACACATGGTTCACACATTACAATTGTTCTCAAGTCCACAAAGCGATAAAAACGGATACAAGGATAGATTGTGTTCTGCCCAGCCAAACCGGAACTTCCGGTTTGCCAAACCGGAACCTCCGGTTTTTCTGGACAGAACAGACCAAGACAGAAATGAGCTGAAAACTCGACGGCGACGACTTGAAGCTTTAATCTTTCTCTCCCCCTTTGTCATCCATCATCAAAAAGGAGTAGAGAGGCTTGCATGACTCCTCATTCGTCGTCTTCGCCATCTCCATCATTTCCCTCCTCTTCATCTTCATTTCTTGGAGGGGAGAAGGGAGGGGGCTGCTGCAGTGGCTGCTCACCAAAGAAACCAAACCCATATTGATTGAAACTTTGCTCACCAAGCATCTGAGCACTGAGATTTTGCTGGTGATATCCACTAATCCTTTCATCAAAGCTTTCCATAGGTGGACTATCATCATCTCTAATGGGAGAGCAAACAATGTCGGGATGATCTCTTTGAGCAATTTCTTTCACTGTCTTTGTTAACTTCCTTCTTTCTTTCCTCTCATTGTGTGCCTTCACATCGGCATCATACTGAGATCGACACATACCAAGAAGGATGTTGAAAAACTTCTTGATTGGAGAGGAAGAGCCGCTGCCCCTACGTTGCCTACTGCTGCTAGGACCGGCTGCGGAGGATGGTGCATGAGTTTGAGCTGCTGCCCCGCTGTCCTCAACCGGCATTTTCAAATTTGCCTTCACCTTCAGATAGAGATGTTTCATCTCACAGTCAAAGGTGCCACCGGTGACCTTCTCAATCATAAGCATAATATAAGGAGCATAGCCACAACTCTTGAGAGGATTGTTTGCAATAATCTTGATCTCCTCCCATATGAAGTCAAACACTGAGAACGGAGTACCATGGGGAGGAGATGGAGTCATAGCTGCAAGAATGTTCTTGTTGTAGGAAGGAATGGCTGTGGCATCACCCTCTCTAGGAGTGAGAGTCTTCCTAAACAACCGGTTCAAATATCCATAAAAGGGAAGCAAATCTGTGGTGTGTCCTTTGCTGCCTTGCTTGCTCCCTGGATACATGAAACCCGTCCTGCTAGCACTTAGAACAGAATGTGAGTGAAGGCGCGGGCGGTTGGCATCATATCTCCCAAAACCAAGAATTCTGGCAAACTGTGCATAGCTCACTTCAAACCAACGGCCCTCTGTCATCCAATGGAATTTGCTCACATCATCATGCTCCTCAACATACAGAGTAGCAAAGAACTGGGCAATGATCTCATTGTTCCAATCCTTTTCAATGCTCATAACATCATAGACCTTTCTAGCCTTGCATGCAGCAATAACTTCATTTATGATTGGGTCATTTTTGGCTGCCAGATACTGCCAATCAATCCACTGAGAGATAGCCACAGGAGTTGCCTTTGGCATGATCACTGACTCATAGAAGTCCTGCTGAAAATATGTGTGAAATCTGTAATCAGAGGCTTCCTTCTGTAGCTGCCTGGGATCAACTGCCCTCATCTCTCTCACTGCTTCAGATTTTCCTTTATAGCTCACTTTTGCTCTCCAATGTGGATTAGCTGGGGTATGGAATTTTGCAGCTCCATAGTTAGCATTTCCTGCTGGAACAGGCTCTTCCACATCAAAGATTTCTTCATCTTCTTCCTCCATTTCCACATCTCTTGCAGCACTAGAGCTGCTGCCTCCACCAGCTGTTGATCTACCTCTGAAAACATGGCTGGTCTGATGCTGAGGAGAAGGAACATAATCTTCTTCCTCAGTATCATCACTGGAGGTCTCCTCCACCTCCTCTTCCACAACATCCTCAATCTCCATAGTACCTCTAGGCAGCTCCTTGGTGCGAGTTGTTGTTTGCTTGCGACGAACACGTGGATTATCATCATGCCTTGCTTTCTTTCTCAATTCCCTTCCATCATCTGCCATGCTGCCCCTGATAAAAAGAAATATGCAGGAAGGATCTTAGGAACAGCTAGAAACAGGATTTGAGGTGATACGATAGCAAATTTAGATGAAAACATGCACTCAGGTTTTCACTGAGGAAACCGGAACTTCCGGTTTGCCAAACCGGAACTTCCGGTTTTCTCAGGAAAAACTGTCTGCATCTAGTCATCTAGATAAGCTAAAAGTGATCCAAGGTATGAGTAGACAACAATATAGCACTAGAGATCCTAGCCATAAAAGAAAAACAACCGAGAAACCAAAGAATTCAACTTTCCCTGTCAAAACCGGAACTTCCGGTTTGCCAAACCGGAACTTCCGGTTTTCACGGGGAAAACCTAATTCTTGAGTCCGATCGATTTAGCCCACCAATCACTGAGATATTGTAGGTATGAGTTCTATGGCATCCTAGGATACAATGCTACGAAGGAATTTCAAATCTACCCAAGGACCAAAGAGATCGAAAGATGAGCTCATAGGTACCTTTGAAGAGGGGAACGTCAAATCCGGAGGTGAAATCGGAGTTTCCGGTCTTGGGGATACACAATCCACCCAAAAACCGAAGGATTCCACGGATGGAAGATGAAATCACCAAAGGGAAGAGGGAGGACGTCGCCCACGGTGAGGAGAAGAAGATAAAATCGAATGGAGGACGAAGGGGTAAGTTTCTGTCCGGTCAGGGTGAAACCCGACAAAACCGGAACTTCCGGTTTGCCAAACCGGAACTTCCGGTTTTTCTGACTTAGACAGAAAAACTTCAGATTTTAAACTTTCTTCACACCACTGTAGCTCGGAGTATCCGGTAGAATACCGGAGTGTCCGGTGGGGCTTCCCTGTTGCTGACCGCTGAAAAATCCAAGATTTTACCGGAAAGTCCAACCTTGTGTTGAACATTCCATCAAATGACTGCCTTTGCTGTTTTGAAGGATTTTCAAGGAAATTTGCTCACTTAGATGAGGTCTTGATCAGGATTTGATTATCAAAGGATTAAGGACTTGAGAGGGACAATCTTACTAATTGTGGTTAGCCGACAATCAACCAAGATGAACTATAACCACAATCAGCTTGAAGTGATCACAAAGATCAAGAACCAAGATTTTTGAAAACACACACAAAGCATGATAAGATTTTTCAAAAATCTATCCTATCTCACAAAGAGTATATGTTGACTTGGGTCACCCACATACCAAGGCACATCCTAGCACATGAGTTCTATATGATGAAAAGAATTAAAGCTAGGGTGTAGAGAGTACCTTTATGTCGAATAACCAATCACACACATCAATGAGGATCAACATCTCAAATTTGCATCGTGTTCTTATTTCTCAAAATTCCAATGCTAGATCTTTCGTAAGAGAGTACTATGCACTTTCAATGTCATGAACTAGCATTAGTATCACAGGCTTGATAATCACACATAGTGATCAAAAAGATGGAGCAATAATCAATAAAACCTTAGATAAAAGCAATTATATGAAATCTGCACAAACCGGAACTTCCGGTTTGCCAAACCGGAACTTCTGGTTTTCTCAGAATCCATATACTTTAGTAATTGAACAAAGAACCTGGGATTTTGGAGTTTTTGAATGAGTTTCAAATCCCATGCTAAGGTACTTCCAGTTGATAAGTACATGCTCCACATGTGAGACTATTTACATGAAACAACTTAGACAAAAACATTAGTCTCATTTGACCTAAGACATAAATTGAGTCTCCCCCTAAATAGGTGCACTAAATTTTTGAATAATTTAACATGTGCACTTGTTCAATCAAGAATATGGAGAGATTCAAGCTATATCTCAGTCAAGGGAAATAAAAGGATATTCAATGAATGAATGAATGCCAAGAAATACTCACAACCACATAGACATGTGAGAAATATCAATTTTTCATGTTGTACTTGCCCGGAGAATAACTAGGCAACTCCGGACACTTCAACTCATGGACTAGTCCGCCTCTAACCCGGACAAGTCCGGACCAGACGTGTGCCAAGCTTCTGGAGTCCGTAAAATAACCGAACAAGTCCGTCGATTTTTCTAGGGGAAACCGGAACTTCCGGTTCAGCAAACCGGAACTTCCGGTTTTCCTGAATATTTGAATTCCAGGAAATTTTTGAGTCTTTCATTCTTGTGCCTTCGTATTGTGTTATGGTAATATTATATATACCATTTGTACCTGAAAAAAAACTTTGAAGACATATTTCTCCATAGGAGACATTAATTGCATCTTTCTACATAAATGTGCATATGTTCATGCATCATAATGATCTCTCACAATAAAAAAGAACACATGCAAACTAATTGCAGAGGAAGAGAGATCATAAGAACTTGGAAGTGATACTTATTACCATGATGTCATTGACGAGGATAATAAGAAGCTAATTCCACTCTTGGCATGTTGCATTGCAATAACACCTCATTTGTATGCCAAGATATCAATGCATCATATGTACCTACTCAGCAATTTCAAGCACATTTTGGTACCCAAATCTTGTTGGGTCCTTCAATGTTAGTCACACAAGATTTTGGCACCCAAATGAGCTTTGCGCTAACACTTGGTGAACTAATCACCATTTTAGCACAAGGATCATTTGTGGCCTTCATAGTTGATGAATCAATATTGACCAACTTGGGAGAGGAAACTTGAGCCATAGAACAATCCTTACTCATATGTCCTTTGGTGCGACAAGTATAGCAAATCCGATATTTGATTCTTCTTTCCTTATCTTTGATTTGCCTTTTTGTGCTGCCACTCTTGCCCATGTATCTATCATATGCTGACACAAAGCCTTTTCCACATTGTTTACTGATTTGAGGCTTTTCAGCAGAAACCGGAACTTCCGGTTTACCAAACCGGAACTTCCGGTTTTGACTGGTCAGCACACCTTTCCCTTTCTTAGGACATGAGGCAATCTTGTGTCCTTCTTCCATGCAACCAAAGCACTTCCTCTGAGATAAGCTTCTTTGTCTTCTAGAAAGTGAGATTTGATCAATTTTCTTGGAAGGACATTTGGATGCAAAGTGTCCCATTGATGAGCACTCTAAATACATGACTTGAGCTTCCTTCTTGAATATTTGCTTGTCGCTCTTGTCATGAATTTTCTTGAGCTTGTTGTTGGGGCTCTTGGCACATGTGACGGTTGATCCCTTCTCAAGCTTCTTCACCATGTCATCACGGTTATCTTGAGATGGTTGCACATGACCTTTACCCTTTAACACCCTCAAGTCATTCTTGAGCTTCTCAACTTCTCTCATGAGATTGTCATTTTCACTTGCAATAAAATTATCACAAGTTTCTACAATAATATGCTCATCACATGATGGCTTTACTTGAGAGCAACAAACGTTAGCACAAGATAAATCAATAGACATTTGTGAACTTGTGCAATTGCATGTGTGAGGTTGATAGGATTTTACCATAGTCAATATAACCTCATGAGATATTTCTAGCATGGCATGTGACTCAATAATATTTTCATGTGAGCACAAAAGCTCTTCATGACTCTTTTGCAAATTCACATGCTTGCTAGTGAGCACACCAAGTTGAGCCTTGAGATTGCAAGTTTCTTGCTGCAATGAAGCTACACATAGAGAAGAGTTAGTGGCACAAGCATAATCCTTTTTCAACTTATCATAATCATTAGTCAAGGATATATGCGCATTGTTGAGTTTCTCATGATTTTCACTTAGACCTTCAAGCTCTTCCATTTTGCTAATGAGAAACTCTTCTTGCTTCTCCAACTGCAACTCTTGCTCTTCAATCTTCTTCATGAGCATCATAATCTTGTACATATCTTTCTTGCTCAACTTGTCAAACTCAAGGTCATCATCTTCACTCTCACTTTCATCCTTCTTGATTGGCTTCTTCTTGCCTTTAGCCATTAGACACATGTGATGTTCAACCTCTGAGTCACTTGAAGAGACAGACTCTTCACTTGGTCTAAAGCGGCACCAATCATTTTCTTCATTTCGAGTTGAGCTTGTTTCTGTCCTGCCAAAACCGGAACTTCCGGTTTGGGAAACCGGAACTTCCGGTTTTCCTGAACTGACAGACTGAACACTTTTAGCTTCACAACTCGATTGCTTCACTTCTTGTACAGTAAAGCTTGTTGAGGGTGACATTCTCTCAGGCTCATTTTCTACAGAGGATAGCTTGTCTTCTCTTGAGCCATATGTTTCTTCAAGTGCCATCCAAAGAAGATGGGCACTTTCAAGAAATCCGTGTTCCTTGAATATCACATCCTCCACACCTGCGCTCAAAGCACTAGATAAAGCATTATATGCATGAGCTTCGAGATATAAGCATTTCTCTTGCCCTTTTGTTAGATTGTAATAATCCAAGGCATGAGAAAAGCCAATATCTACGATCCACCAAATTTGTGAGCTCATTTGACGAAAGTATGAAATCATTCGATCTTTCCAATGAGCATAAGTAGAGCCACAAAAATGAGGAACATCACAAGCAGGTCTAGATATGGATGGAAGCAAGTAACTATGACAACCATAAGCATTTTCATCCATTTTTCCTAACGACATCGATCTTTCCTCCAAGCGGTTAAGCCTATAAGGAGATTGGGCTCTGATACCAATTGAAAGTCCCTTGATGTCGCCTAGAGGGGGGTGAATAGGCGATTAACAAAATTAAACAATTAAAACTGCAGCGGAAACTGAAACTGCCAAAACCGGAACTTCCGGTTTTCTCGGGACAGAAAACAGACGTTCAGGTTTTTTTCGATCCCCGGTTCCCTCTAGATGAAGTGTAAGCTACTAGGGTATGTAAAAGAGCTCTAGCAAATATAACAACAGAGAATACAAGCTCAACTACACATGCAACCTAGTAAATCAAGATTTGCATATAAATCACAAGAACGTGTAAAGCAAATGCAAACCGAGTGAAGCACGCAAGGAATTGTTTCCCGAAGTTCAGCAGCTTGCTCTCCAAGCTGCCTACGTCTCCGTTGAGGAAGCTCTACTCAAGAGCCGGGTCTCTTTCAACCACTTTCCTCCTTTCCACTATTTGTTTCTTTCCTTGCGGAGGCGAAACGGGCCTTGCACAAACTTTTCCAAGGCTCACCACAAGCTTGGGAGCTCTAGGGACGACACCTAGCCGTCTAGGAGGCTTCACCTCCAAGAGTAACAAATGCTTCACGGATTCAAGGCGAAGTTCTCAAATGCTCAAGTATGAGGATGCTCTCTTTTGCTCTCTAATTCAATTTCTCTCAACCCAATCCAAAGGATTTTGCTATAAACTCACAAATCTCACAAAGAGAGGTTGGGGAGAGCTCTAGGACACTTTGGCTATGGATATGTTCGTGGATGTGGTCAGCACCCTCAAAGAGAGGGTGTGG
This sequence comes from Eragrostis curvula, assembly GCA_007726485.1. Lineage (NCBI taxonomy): Eukaryota > Viridiplantae > Streptophyta > Magnoliopsida > Poales > Poaceae > Eragrostis > Eragrostis curvula. The sequence continues at coordinate 40,101,902 of CM017444.1, forward strand.
AGAGGTATTTATACTCATCTCCCCGAAACTAGCCGTTGGAAACTAGCCAGTACAAACCGGAACTTCAGGTTTTGCATACCGGAACTTCCGGTTTCCCAGAACTAGCCGTTGGGATTCAAATCTGCCAAACCGGAACTTCTGGTTTGGCAAACCGGAACTTCCGGTTTTGCCAGCCTGACAGACTGAGTGCAAAGTGTTGGCTTTAGTGTTTCACTCTTCTCACTTAGGTTTTCCTTGAGCACTGAGACTTGCTAGCTATCCATATAGCATCCCTCTTGATAGAGCGGCATACCTATACTCAAGATCAAATATAAAACACTTTTTACAACTTGAGCATATTAGAAACTTGATATTGCCACTTCTCTTCATTTTGCTTTTTGAGGGCAGCCACATGAGCTTGTCTTGAGCATCACCACCTTGAGCTTGTGACTTGGAATCTTTTCAAACCAAATGAGCAATATCCATTCTCACAATTCCTAGTCACTTCATCATCTTTATAATTCATAACAATTGATACTTAGCAATATATGCTTCATATAGCTTGAACGGTCCATCGAAATCAACTCCACTTGTCCTTCACCATACTTTAGGTGCCTCGGCGCCAAGACTCCTGCTTGCCCTTCTCCTAACTATGGTTCATCGCGACCAAGTCATGTCAACCCTTCACCTTCTTGCTATTTAAGCCATACATTGCTTTGCATCATTCATAAGCACCCAATGTTGTGTTGATGATTGATTTATTGATTGATCAAGTTGCTTCCAAATATATCCTCATTATTGACATATAGCACTTGATCATCCTTCATCTTGACCAAAATAATTTATTTGTTTACATCACATGGTCTTATTTGCTTCAAACAATTGCACATCCATAAGTGTATACATGAGAGGCATTGTACATTATTGCTGCAACCTGTCCATATACTCACAAAGAATATTAGACCTTTAATCAAGTTGTCATACAATATACCAAAACCCACAAGGGGTGCATATGCACTTTCAGCCACGCGCCTGTGGCTTCTGTGCAAGCGGCAACATTACTGCAGCAGGCTTTTGCGGCAATCCAAGGAGGTGCCGCATTGCCGGTGCACAGTCAAGCACCTGCTGCACCTGCTGCTGTTCCGGAAGGTAATAAATCAACATACAAGCTTGAGAAGATTGATGCCATGTCAAAGGCACAACCAAGCTCCGACAAGCCAGAGTCATCATCACAGGCTGCAGGGAAAGGAAGTGGCAAAGTGCCATACTGCTACCGCTGCTACACCAAGGGGCACAAGATGACGGACTGCACGGCAGAGTTGTATTGTGACATATGTGAATGTGACGAGCATGCTCTGGAACGGTGCCCCACATACCGCTCAGTGCAGCCCGACCCTCACAAGGCCACACCATTTGCTGCTCCTTGTGGTTACTCCGTCGATGGACTTGGTTTCTACTATATCACTCCACCGGAAAGCTTCAAGCACAAAGTGGAGTCTAAGCCTGCAGTGATCCGAGTCACTGGTGGTCCACTTACCCAGGCTAATGTGACGTCAGAAATGGAGAGGCTGGTCCCGGGGGCTTGGCGCTGGAATGTGGAGGAAACAGGGACGAACACGTTCAGGACGGTGTTCCCGTCAAGAGCTGAACTTCAGCGGATGGTTGAGTGGGGTGTGCTTCACACAAAATTCCCAGGAACAACAATGAGGATTGAGGAAGGTGCTGGAGGTAATGAAGTCAAGTACATTATGCCTAAAGTGTGGTTTCAGTTCACGGGACTGCCAAAAGAGCTACGTGATTTTGTGATTATTTGGGTGGTTGGCTCAATTCTGGGAATGACTAAGGCTGTTGATATAAAGTTCACAAGGATGCATGACATTTGCCGCCTACAGGTGATTGTGCTCGACCCAAATATCATACCTCAGTTTGTTGATGTGGTAATTGGGGATTATCTATATGAACTCCGATTCAGAGTAGAGGAGAATATGGATGAAAATAATCCAGAGCCTATGGACATGGACTTCAGTCATGATGACAACGGGGAAGAAAACAATGGTGATCAGGCTAATAATGCACCAGAGAATGGCGGGAATGACAAGAAGGATGCTAAGAAGGATGCACAAGCCAACAAGGGCACTGGGAACACTGTGAAGCAGGGCACTAGCACTCGTCAGGCCGCTGCCGGACCTGGTGCAGTACCTGCTGCACGCCCTATAGTGGTACTCTCAGTGCCGGACGCTGCACAGGGGTTTGTGGGATGCAAACCTGCTGACCCAGCGCCAGTGAAACAGAAGCAAGCTGGCCTGGTGAGTGACGTGAGGACGATGGAACCTCAGAAGGCTGGTGAAGGAGGGGCGGGCCGTGCGAGCCCAGCTGCACTCGCAGCTATCCCTGAAGCGGCTGGCAATGACCTTCGTCGCAGCAAGAGGTCGGCCGGGTCGAGCGATGAAGTGATGCTGGACTGGGCGACCAAACTGAAGGCCGGCAAGGAGGATGCGCAGCCTGTTCAAGGTGATACACTGAATACCTCTTCCTTTTTGCATTTACCTGATTACTTTATTCAATCTAGCTTCAGTGGCATTGGTGTAGAATTAGGTACTGATGACGCTAGTGTTAGGAATTCTGTTTTAAATATGAAAAGGGTAGAAGAATCTAGGCTGCTTGAATCCCGTAATGTAGATTGGAAAATGGATGCTTTAGATAAGGAAGAAAAGAATATGATTGAGGAACAGGAAATAGACACTTTTATTTTAAATAATATTTGCGGTGAAATTATGGATGAGGTGATGGATGCCAGCAGTGATCTTAAGGATTATACTGCGGCACTTTCAACACCCAAACAGAAGAACTCCAAAGGAAAAAAAAAATCCAGGAGTCAGATTATTCTAAACATCCCAATTTGTCCAAATGAAGGGTGTGTTTTGGAATAGCGATGGGTTTAAAGACCCAAAAAAACATAGATACATTTCGGACTTAACAAAGGAACATAACTTAAGTTTTATTGCTGTATCAGAGACAGGAAGGAAGAGCTTTACTAACCCTTTCCTCAAGAATCTGTGTAGTGGTAAAAATTATTTGTGGCATGTGAAAGAACCTAAAGGTCGGTCAGGGGGTATTTTACTTGGCATCGATCTAGAGGTATATGATATTGGCGCAATAGACGAGGGTGACTACTATGTGAAATTCCACTTGTGCAATAAAAATGATAGCTTCAAGTGGGCACTTGTAGTAGTATATGGTCCTGCACAACAGGAACACAAAGAGACCTTTCTGACAGAGTTAGTGCACATGTGTAGTCATGAACAATTGCCTTTACTAATCGGTGGGGACTTCAACATCCTCAGGAGTCCCAATGACAAAAGTAACAATAATTATGATCATCGTTGGCCTTTTCTATTTAACGCCATAATTGATGGTCTTAATTTACATGAGCTTGAAATGTCAGGTAGACGTTACACATGGGCAAACTCTCTACAAATACCAACCTATGAAAAGTTGGATAGAATCTTAATGACAACGGAGTGGGAACAAAAATTTCCTCTTTCCACTATCATAGCACTTACTCGTGAGATTTCTGATCAAACCCCTTTGCTACTTAATACCGGTGATTCATCTTCGAACTATAATCAACACTAGTTCAAGTTTGAACTGGGTTGGTTACTTCGTGATGGTTTCATGGATATGGTAAAAGAAATATGGGACAGTGTGGAATCAGCTGCCACTCCTATGGAAACATGGCAGGCTCAAATCCGAAGAGTTCGCCAACATCTTCGGGGTTGGGCAAAACACACGAGTGGTTTATATAAAAAAGAAAAGAAAAAGATTCTAGATAAACTTGATGGTCTCGACAAAAAGGCTGAATCTACTTTCTTGACACCGCAGGAAGTAGATCTCAAGCATTGTTTAAAAAACAGACTAGCCGAAATGCTTAGGGAAGAAGAAATTAAATGGTACCAGCGGGCAAAGGTTAAGGAGTTACTAGAAGGTGACTCAAACACTAAATATTTCCAACTGGTGGCCAATGGAAAACATAGAAAAACAAGAATATACCAGCTACAAGATGGGGATCGTATAATCAGTGGGGATGATGAACTGAAGAAGTACATCACCACTTATTATAAAGGGCTATTCGGTCCACCGGAGAACAATGACTTCAATCTGGATGAGACTCGAATCGATGACATACCCCAAGTCACAAATGTAGAGAATGAGATCCTAACATCAGAGTTCACAGAAGAGGAGGTTAGAGGAGCTACTTTCCAGATGGAACATAACAAGTCTCCAGGACCTGATGGTTTTCTGGCGGAATTTTATCAGGCCTTTTGGGAGACAATAAAAGGCGATTTAATGGCCTTATTTTCAGATTTCCATACAGGAGATTTACCTCTCTATAGCCTCAACTTTGGAACTATTATCTTATTGCCAAAGTGTAGAGAAGCAATTAGAATTCAGCAATACAGACCCATCTGTTTGCTTAATGTGAACTTCAAAATCTTCACAAAGGTGGCAACTAACAGGATCTCAATAGTAGCCCAGAAAGTCATTAGTCCCACGCAGACCGCATTTCTCCCGGGTAGGAATATCATGGAAGGAGTTGTTGTGTTACATTAAACCATCCATGAACTACACAGGAAAAAACTGAATGGAGTCATTTTTAAAATTGATTTTGAGAAAGCCTATGACAAAGTTAAGTGGAGCTTCGTCCAGAAAACACTAAGAATGAAGGGTTTCTCCCAAAAATGGTGTAGTTGGATCGATGCTTTTATACAAGGGGGGCATGTGGGCATCAAAATCAATGACCAGGTGGGACAAAATTTTTGAACCTTGAAAGGTCTAAGACAAGGAGATCCGCTATCACCGATTTTGTTTAATATTGTTGTGGACATGTTAGCTATCCTAATAAACAGATATAAAAACGATGGTCAGGTAACAGGTATTATACCAGACCTAGTTGATGGGGGTTTGTCTATTTTGCAATATGCTGATGACACTATCCTCTTCATGGACCATGATATTGAAAAAGCCGCCAACATGAAAATGCTTTTGTGTGCTTTTGAACAATTATCAGGTCTGAAGATAAACTTTCATAAAAGTGAAATATTCTGTTTTGGACAAGCTAAGGAAATGGAACAACAATATTCACAATTGTTTGGTTGCAAATCTGGGAATTATCCTTTTAGATATCTTGGAATTCCAATGCATTATAGGAAGCTTAATAATGCAGATTGGCGGATCATAGAAGAGAAGTTTGAAAAAAAGCTTAGTAGTTGGAAAGGGAAACACATGTCTGTTGGAGGGCGCCTGGTTCTAATCAACTCCGTCTTAACTAGTTTAGCTATGTTTATGTTATCTTTTTTGAAGTCCCTAAAGGGGTACTTGAAAAATTGGATTACTATCGATCTAGGTTCTTTTGGCAATCAGATGATCATAAAAAGAAATATAGATTGGCCAAATGGAGCATCCTATGCCAACCAAAAGAAGTTGGGGGGTTAGGGATTAAAAATCTAGACATACAAAATCAATGTTTGTTGAGCAAATGGTTGTTTAAACTAATCAATGAAGAGGGCATTTGGCAATCGATACTTAGGAACAAATACTTAAAGAACCAGACAATTGCACAAGTAGAAAAGAAACCCGGGATTCTCATTTTTGGGCTGGTCTTATGAAAGTTAAAAACACATTTCTTAACTTTGGATCATTTCGCGTGAATGATGGGAATCAGATACGGTTTTGGGAAGACAAATGGCTAGGTAACTCTACACTTAGAGAGCAATATCCCACTTTATATAATATTGTCCGAAAGAAGCATGCTACAGTCGCATCAGTTTTTTCTACTGTGCCTTTAAATGTTTCTTTTAGAAGAACTTTGATTGCTCATAATCTCACATGTTGGCATGATTTAGTTGCTCGCATATGTCATGTACAATTAAATAACAGCAATGATGTTTTTAGATGGAACCTCAACCATTCTGGAACATTTACTGTTAGCTCTATGTACATTGCTTTAATTAGCGATGGTAATGTGCAATTTGATAAGAATTTGTGGAAATTGAGAATGCCCTTAAAGATTAAAATATTCATGTGGTACTTAAAGAGAGGAGTGGTTCTTACTAAGGACAACTTAGCACGCAGAAACTGGAACAGAAACAAAAATTGTTGCTTTTGTTCTTGTGACGAAACAATCCAGCATCTCTTTATTGATTGCCATGTAGCAAAATTCCTTTGGAGAGCCATACAGTTTTCTTTTGATTTACAACCACCTATTAGCATTACTCATATGTTTGGTAATTGGCTTAGGGGGGTCAGTACTTAATTAAAAAGGCAACTGTTAGTGGGAGCATCTGCTTTATGTTGGGCTATATGGCTTAGTAGGAATGATATTGTTTTTGATAAATCTCCAATCAAAACATATTTGCAGGTACTCTTCCGGGGAACATACTGGCTCCGGTTTTGGGCGCAACTACAAAGGTGTGATGAAGACAAGGAGATGATGAAGAAGGCATGCCAAGCCATTGAGGTCTTGGCCATGCAAATCTTTGCCAACTACGGATGGAGATTTAGTAATAGGATTGGTCCTTAATAAACATCTTCATCGAACTTTGTTGGTTATGTCGTCATGTCGTTCATTTTGATGAGTGTGATCGCAGACGGATGTGCTGCAAACTTTGTAATGACTAGCTGTAGCCTCATGTGAGGTCAAGGCTGGGTACTTTTTTCCATTATCTAAAAAATATCGTTTAAGAAAAATGGAAAAAAAAAAGCTTTGGCCCAATATAAGGTGTCTGGTCATATGGCTCACAGGCCGAAATCATCCGGACCAGTGTGGCCCAATTTGTGTTCCTCAACCCCAAGACAACGGATACCATCGTTGCTCAAATCTTTCCCTCCCCTCTCTGCCTCTATATTATCTCTCGTAGTCTTCCTTCACGAATCACGCACCAAGCATCAAGTCCAAGTTTCAGTACTGGGTCCCTTCTTTGTGGTGCCGCCCGAAAACTGACGACGACGGCCAAGGCCAGCCCGCCGCCATGGTGACCGTGGACTGGGCCTGTGTGCTGCGGACGTGCAAGGCGTGGCTTAAGAACCCGATGAACATCGCTCTGCTCCTGTGGCTGCTCTGCGTGGGCGTCTCCGGAAGCATGCTCCTGCTCCTCCTCCTCGGCCTGCTGTTCCCAGCTAGCAGGAACGGGTGGATCGAGACGAACAACCAGGTGCTGAACGCGCTCTTCACGCTGATGAGCGTGTACCAGCACCCCGCGCTCTGCCACCACCTCTTCCTCCTCTGCCGCTGGCGCGCCCCTCAGGATGTCGCCGAGCTCCGCGCCGCGTACTGCAAGCAACCAGGATCAACAACTCGCCAACGCCGCAGCCGCCGTCGTGGTCATCGTCGAGTCGGAGTGGGCCAGCGGCATGTTCGATTGCTGCGGCATTCGAACATGGAGTTGACCTGGTGTCTCTCGGTGTCGTGCACCTTCTGCGTGTTCGGGTGGAACATGGAGCGGCTGGGCATGGGCAACATGTACGTGCACGTCTTCACCTTCGCCCTGCTCTGCGCCGCGCCCGTGCTGGTCTTCGCCGTCGCCGCGCTCAATGTCCATGACGCCACGCTCGCCTACCTCGTCGGCGCCACCGGGGCGTTCATTTCCGTATTGGGCCTGCTGTACGGCGGGTACTGGCGAGCCCAGATGCGGAAGCGGTTCGGGCTGCCGGCTGACCGGTCCATTTGTGGCGGCCGGCCCGCCATGGCGGACTACGGCAAGTGGTTGCTCTGTGCGCCGTGCGCGCTGGCCCAGGAGGTCAGGACGGCCAACTTGTACGACGTCGAAGACGGCAGGCTGTACTTGAGGGGCGAGGACGTGTCGGTGTCACCGGAGGAGGAAACGCCGGCAATAATGGCGCATCTGCAGAGGGAAGGCCGCGTCGCGCCATTCATGATGTCGGACAAGGTTGATGCACCGCCGGTAGTAGTTCCTGTGACCATCGTGGAGATGAACAGGTAGGTGATCTGTCGCGCAGTTGGATCAACGCTCAACACACCAAGCATGTCAAAAGATATTAATTTCTTTCATTCATCACGACTTGGATTACATTTACTTCAGCTTTACTAGTTGAACATGATATGCCAGGAAATTGTTTGTACAGTTGGAAAGGATATTTTAAAAATACTCCCTCTGTCTTAAAATAGTTGTCGTTGTTGATTTTTTTGACCGCTCGTCTTATTTAATCTTTTTACGCAAATCTTATTTATTTTTTTACAATTTGGTTTGTCATTGAATATATTTTAATCATGTCATATTTGTTTTTATATTTTATAATTTTTTTGAATAAGATGAAGGGTCCAGTGACAACTATTTTGGAACAGAGGGAGTATTACGTAATGCTTTTTTCTAAATTTCTAAACCCTTAAAAAACCAGTTTTGGGAAATACATTTTTTACCTGCCATATCCTACCCCGGCTGTGTACCCACCGTGGATCAAATAGGAACCCACCAAACATACCGTCGGATCCTGCCGGGCGAATTTTGGATCGGTGGCCCCTTGATGGAGCGTGAGCTAATTGTCATTTGACGCGAAAAAAACCTGACATTGATCGTACTTTTCTCACCGCGCAATTCCACCTACCAGCAGTGCCCGCCCGGATTTCACACCAAGCTTTCCTTCCTCTTTCGGCCTCTTGTTTCCATTTGGGACGGAAGGATGGTGGCGGCGGGCTATGGCGATGTGCCGCCTGTACGGCATGGAGATCCATGTCCTCCTCGCACGACGGTTTCCCTGCTGTGAGCGCATTTTCCCTCCGAATCCCTTCCCTCCTGCAGCTTGATGGCCAAGAGTGGGCGACTGGGCGGCACTGCGACGAGGCAATGGCAGGTCGTGCTGCCCCAAGGGAGAAGCATCGCCGTGGCACACACGGCCACCACGGCTTGGTGACCGGGCGAAAGACACGGCGGCGCGGCGCGCGTGGGTTGATTTGTGGTGACCGATCGATGCTGTTGCCAGACATCTGGAGTTTCTTCCCCATCGCACAACCCAACGGGAGAAGCATCGCTCCTCTCTGTTCGCAGCAAGCGCGGTCATGGCGGCGACTGAGGCCAGGCGGCGGCTGGCGGTGACCCTCCATGTGACCCTCCCCGAACGCGATGTCTCTGCGATCCTCCCCTCCACCACGCGCGCTTGTCGTCCTCGCGGGCCGGCCGCCTCCCTGTTCATCCTCCTCCTTCAGATCCCTTTTCCCGTCGTCCTCGCGGTGCAATCAGTCAAGGCCGCCAGATCCCATTTCCCCAACTCGAAGATGGAAGGTGAGTCCAAGAATTTGGGTTCATTCCATTTTTTAATCTTGGAGGCCACACTAGGTGCCCCGGTTCAATTTTGACCAGCCTGATCTTCCCTCACATTATTCTAGATCAGTTTTTTGATCCGGCCAGGATGTATCTTCGCAGGAAGAGAAATCTTGGAGGCAGATGCTGGGGGCCCAGGAGTGATCCCCCCAGGTTCCTGCGCTCGACGACGACGACAAGCTGAGCAGTGCAATAGGTTCGTGATTGATTCCTTAATTTTCCTCCTTGTTTGATGTCCTGAGTGAGTTCTTAATGATTCTGTTTGGCCGCTCTTGATCTTGCCTCGATTTGGGGATCTGTAGATGGGGACAACTGGAGGGCACATGCACATAGGGCTTCACCGTGTCTATGATCCTGTATGTTACATGGACTAAATTCCTTAAAATGCACTCATCTGTTCTGCAATGATATTCACCTCTCAGATAGAAACCTGAAACGAATTTGGAAATTTTAATATGGTAGCAATATTGATATTCACCTCGCCGATTTCTATATTTTAAGGATAGTGCCTGGACAAGGTTTTATGCAGGCTGATGCTTCTATATATAAAATCCTTTGTTTTGTTTTCAATGTTAGAAGCTCATAGCTGATTGAGAAGATTCAAGCTTCCAATGCTGCTTTTGCAGTGAACATGAACTAGCTGGAATTGGTGATATGTATGTAGCTTCAACAAGTATCACATCGGTTCTCAACCTAAAAAATGATGTCTTCATTGCTACTTCTAGAGCTTCAGACAATTAATAGTTCTCTAATCCTTTCATTCTGCATTGTAATTATTTTGAGTGGCAATAAATATTTCTGACTACAGTGGCAAGCAAAAAATCTCAATTAAGTAGAGAAAATGAATATGACAATGAACCACCGTCAGGATTTTCCTTTGATTTTTCTATGTATTAAAGGTGTTTGATGCTATGCCAGTGAGATAACATAACTATATACGATTTATTCTATGTTAAGTTGAATTACACGAGAAATCTGTACTCGTATATGGTTATAGCTGTAGCCTTGTAGGACCACTTCATGAATTATGCATTGCGCACACATTGCTTTGAAAAGAGCCTGCAACCATTGTGTGACAAACGACTAGCGGATGAGCTAGCTTGAAATTATTATTGGTTTTGTGTTCTTTGCAGTAATAAGAAATTTTGCTTTGAACTAATTATGCTGGAGAGCCATGATGGGTTATGATGCCAAATATGGGTTATGATAGTTCACTTCACCATTTTAGTCTCCAATGGATATGATCATTTGCAGGCAGCTTTGTGTTTTAATCAGAAAGTGCTGTACGATGATGTATGCTCTAATGGATGTAATTTGCAGGCACCAATTGTTGGAATCAGCTAGATACTTTTTCTTTTGGCTTCCTGAAGTTGGCAGCTTCTTGAAGTTGTACATAAATCCTTCAGAACGCACAAGCTCTTGTGATAAGGTGCAGTTTCGACCCAAGGTTAGCAAAACTAATTCTCTGCTTTGCTTGACTTGTTCATCTCGCTGATTGGGCAGATATGGACCATACCGTTCTTCTCGTCAAACTGTCTGGATCATTAGAAAATTAATCGATCCCTTCTGAACTTAATTCTCTGCTTTGCTTTACTTGTTCCATTTTCTTGTACTGTGTAACCATGAATTTCTTAGTGTCCTCTATATTATTTGACTTACGCAGGACTATATTGAAGCCAATAGAGATGAGATGAGCCAGCAAGGTAACAAGCGAACTGATTGTTGTGCAGATTCTCAGGAGATCAGGCTGTCAGGTAAGCCAGTGGATGACCACAGCTAAAAGTTATTGCCATGATTATTCCAATGTTACACATAGGACATGCAACTTCCTCTTGCAACCTTAATAAACATATGCGTGTACCTCTTTATAATTCTTTGACCAGAGTGTGATCTTCTTCTATTACATTATTTGATTCGTTGTTGGCAGGATTATAAAGAAACCAACGGAGATCAGATGAGGTAGCGGATAAAGAATATCTTGGTGTTTCCTCATACCTCACGAAGAGCCACAAGGGAGCTACTTGTTGTTAGGAGATCGGACTGTCAGGTAAGCCAAATGATGATCAAATCTTGGCCTCTACCATTTTGTTTAATTTAATAGTCCGTGTCCTGGTAGCTCGCTACTATACCTCGCCGTCAGGTAAACCAAAAAGATGACCATAGCTTGGTTTCCTCTTCATCATGTGGACCAAGTATTGATAGAAGAGATTGTGATATTAAGGTTTTATTTCATTTACTATCTCTGGCCCATGTTGCTTTTTATCTTTCTGACGATTTTGGTCTCGCTCGATTCCGATGAGCCAATAGAGAGAAAACATGTGTTTTCTTAGAATTTCATCTTCCTGGTGGCTATATATGTACTTTCACATTTGAAGTTTCAATTTTTCTTTTGTATATAACAACTTAAGAATTTCTTATGTTTCACGTACATTTATTTTTCCTGCAATAACCTGTATTTAGAGAGCATGTTGAGCTAAATGCATGCTTTCATGGTCCACGCCTGCACATCAACCTAAACAATATATGATGTGCTAGCTTGCTGAGATGAACATGCATTGTGATGCCCTTGTTTTTTATTGAACCTTTAGGACTGTAAGTTTCAGTTGATGTTCAAGTCACAACCTGAAGCCCTTGAACGATAAATGCATGGTTTTAATAGTAGAGACATTTTGCGTTAATGGACATAGCTAATATGATTGTCCAAAATATTTCAGAACTGAACTGGAGTTGGACCTGGTTAATTTATATCATAAAACAATTGAGAGACAGGAGGTTGTGCAATATGATGGAGACATTGGAAGGATTGAAGCTATCAAGCTCTACTCAAAATAAAGTGATCTCAGACTAGCTTATTATGAAGCTATGAAAAACTGAGGAAATGTTCATTTCTTTTTGGTGGTGGTGCAGTGTGGGTGGACCATCAAGCTCAAAGTGGTGTAATTTGGCACCAAGCCCCTGATTTTGGTACTGCCTATATCTGAGATTGGCGTGCATCTGTGAGGCATCCTCTTATGACTTTATTAAGTCATTCTATTGATCGAGGTACTATGCTCTTCTATATGATTTTTTTCAGGCACAAAGTCATTTGCAGGTATATGGCATTTTTGGAAATTTGTAAGCATACAAACCTTTGGCTCAGAATTGTGATATGTATTGGATAGTTTGAAAGAGCTAATAGAGCAGAGAATTGTAAGTAGAAAACAACAAATGAATAATAGAGCAGAGAATTGTAAGTACAAAACCTCCGCCAATGTACTTTATTACTTTCATGTAATTTTCATTTCAATTATGAATATTGAAATTACAAAATAGTAATCTTCACTGGTCAGAGCTTATTTTCCTGTAATTTTGTGTCTTTTCAACTGAACTGTGCTGGGAACTATGATTTTGTTTCTTGTAGTATGGCATGATATTCTTTAACCATTCACAACATGAAATTATAAGGGAAGCACAACAGATGTTTGTCTTTGAAGTTATCAGGTATTCAGGGTTTTTACATTAACTACCCTAACCGTTCACTATTTGTTGTTAGATGAAGGAAATAGAAGGCAAGGCATCCTTTTAATCTGCATTTTTCGCATGTAGTTCATCGCTGCTTGCATGGCATCTGCCATCATCCGAAAAATGTTCTCCTAAACTTTGTTTGCCATGATAGCTGACAAGTATAGAAAAAAAAAGCACATAGGACAAGTGCTCTGCATTGTTCAGGATTACGGGTATTGTGTGATCATTTGAGCTCGTAAGAGGATTGGAAAACTTGAAGTCGTAGAGGAGTTGCAGAATTACCGTAGGAGTTCATATAATCTAACAAGACTATTGGAAGAGCGGTGAACGGATTTTAAAAAGATTTTCTTTTTAAGTTTAATGAATGTTCTTGTTATTTAGCTTGTAGCAGAGTTAATTTGATTGGCTCGAGTGGGCAAGAAAAAGTTAACTATTGCAGGGTCACGCATGAAACAAAGCATATGCATTTTTTGCAATGTGTTCTACCAATTTCAGATTCAAAGAAAATAGTTCAAATCAATTTTTTGTTTTCTCTTTTCCAAAGAATTTATGCATTCTAATATTATATTTTGAAATATGTTGTAATATATATCAGGACTAAAAAACATGGTGCATTTTTACGCATGTGCATTGGTAATATTTATATATTTTAATGGTCTCGTGTCGGAAATAGTTATGCTTGGTTCATATGCTTTGTTTTTCATCTGATTAAATGAATATCAATTTGTGCATAGGCTTGTAAAAAATACCAGTTTGTGCATTGATTGTGTAAGAGAATATATATCAGTTGACTGAAATTGTGAATAGTTGGAGAAATGCTTTTACTTTCATGCTTGTAGGTGGCATGACTTTCTTTTTATTATTTTCGAGTACATACATGTACCCAGCGATAATTTAGTCCAATACATCACAATGCTCATAGTCTTGCCAAATCAATGCAATTTTTAAACATGCATTTTTACTAGTTTAGTTTAGGTTGTGTGCCCAAGTTGGAAACGGAACGAGATTCGAACGGCAGCCTGCAGTGCGCTCGTCCGTTCCGCATCGAACGGCTAGCTCGTTTTGTGGGGCCGCTCCGGCTCTTTTCGTTTGCATGCAGCGCAGTATGGCCCAACCAGCCCAGTACGATGCCACGTTATTTGAGATCGAGGTTAAAAAAGACAGGGAACGACGGACGGCGCTGGAATGGAAAATCATTCCAGCTCTGTTCTAACGATGCCACGTTAGGCGATGTTGGGATGCTAAAAGTAACAATTCATTCTGTCGTCACCTGATTGAATGAGATGTTTGGTAGATACTTGGATCGTGAAGCAACGTAGATAGCTAAAAGTAACAATTCATTCTGTCGTCACTTGCTTATTTCTTTCTTTTCATATCATCGCTTTCGTGCTTGTCATAGCCTCTTGTGCCTCATATTCACTTATGGTTGAGCTTTTGCTCTTTTGAGTGGTATCCTATCTTGAGCTATGACTTGCATGCTTGTCTTACTTACCATCATGTGTGTAGTGTCCTCATATTTCTTGCATGATGCTTGGTTATGATTGGAATGCTTTTAGCCTTGTGTTTTTCTTCATGCCTATATGCTTTCACAAGTGGTAGATTCTTGTATGCTTTCATTCATACATTTACAAGTGGCACCTATTTATGCGCTCATCATATATCTATTCATATGCCATGATCCGAGATATAGGGTAATCTCCTAGATTTGTCTTTCTTGACAAAGTGCATGTCTCACAAGTTATTCAAATACTTGTATGCACAATTTTAGGGGGAGCCTATCCTATGTCTTGTGATTCTTGAGACTAATGTGTTTTCAAGTTTATCTTTGTCTAGTCTCTTGATAGGAATGATCATTGATATTGAGATGTCATGATTCGGAGATGATCATCCACTTTGAGGTGCCATGATACTCAAATGACTCATTCTTTATGGCATTGGAGGGCAATCACCTCCCCGAAGGTACGCTAAGTTTTTCATTCTTGCAAGTAGGTAATGGTTTTTCCTTCATTCTTACTTTATCCTTTTAGCTACCTTCCATAACATAGCTTAAGGTCCCCCACTTGACTTAATTTTTAAATTGTGCATATACTTTGCCTTCCATCACATGTATGCACAAATCTAGGGGGAGTTTAGTCTATGTTATGAGGCTTCATGATTTTGATCCATATCCCATCCACATTCAAAGGATCACTATCTACGAAGCTCCCTTGTGCTTTTAACCGTTTGCCTTGTTTGTCTCTTTTCGGTGCTTGATGTCAAAGGGGGAGAAATATATCCTCCAAAGCAAGTAGTTGTGGAAGTGGAAGAGACATGAGGCACAAATAGGGAGAACATGTTAAAGGGGAGAAGTACTTGCAACCATGGAATGAAGGTATGATCAAGAAGACGAGGTATGACCAAAGGTATTCCATGTTGTCAATACATCCTAGGCAAGTAGTTGTGCATCATTCTATCTATTATCTCTTGCTTTGGTTGTGTTGCCATCAATCACCAAAAAGGGGGAGATTGTAAGATCAATGAACCTAGAGCATGGTTCATAGGTTTTGGTGATTGATGTCAACATGGTCAACGGGACTAACAAGGTTTGCTAGTGTGCAAGATAGTTAGTCTCATGGATGTAGTGATACACTATTGGAGTGCCAACACCTCAAAGGTTGCGATGGAGATGGTAAAGTGGAGAAGCATACATGAGGACTACTCTATGATGTGACTCCTACACATATGAGGTAAGTAGCAAGGTAAGTATGTCAAGTGCTCTTCCATGTATCTTATACCTTGACATACTATTGATCATCATGTTAGTATTATCTTATATCTTATACCATGATGATCTTGTCTCTTGTGATGATGACATGCTTGTGCTTAGTTATGTATACTCTATCTTGTCATCATGTTGCCATGTCATGTCATGAGAGCTTGCTTACATATCTATCATCATGACATGCATGCTTTACCTATTCATCATGTAGCTTGCTTTAATATCCTTATATCATGATGATGTTGTTGTGCTAGTTTTATATACATATCTTATGCATATTATGTTACGGTCGAGTTGTCCTTTATGACAACGAGATCATTGTGACTAACATTTGTGGATGAAGGAAAGGGTTTTCATATGGTCACATGATCGGAAGAATCCCGGTGATTGGTTGCCTCGACGATGGAAGACGACAAGGATCATTGGACTTAATGAAGGTCGCGGTGGAAAAGATGGATCAAGGCTAAGGACATGCTAGATCCAAGCAAGTGTTCGCTTGGTGTAGATGTAGGCTTGAGTCCATAGGAAACACCGGACTATCAAGGGGGATCGAGTCGTTTCTCTTAGGTCACACTAGTGGTAGAGGTATGTGGATGCTCCGAGAGTCTCTCAGGCACTAGGGTGACAGCAGGGGAGAAGAGGAACCAAAGTTGAAGAAGTTTGAAGCAAAGATGAAGAGAAATGATCAAGTTTCAGCTTCTGCAGAGGTGACCGTATGGTACGGTCATAGAGACCGTATGGTACGGTCTATATGGATGATCTGGACAGAGAAGACAGAGGTTCTGGAAGAAGAAAGAAAGGAGATCGTACAGTACGGTGCTGAAGACCGTATGGTACGGTCCTTATTGGAGTTCCAGACAGAGAGTTGAGTTTCTGGAAGCTGGAGAAATGAAGACCGGACCATTGATCGTACGGTACGATCATAGGACCGTATGGTACGGTCTACATGGACAGAAACATCAGAGAGTTGGAAGCTTCGGGTTGCAGAAAAGAAAAGGAGACCGTATGGTACGATCCTAGAGACCGTATGGTACGGTCACTATATTGAAGATGATTTTATGATCACTGTGTAGAGCTTCTCACAAGCTTTCCAACAAGTACAAGATCATCGAAATCGGAGTTCGGATCAAGGAGTTATGACCGAAATACTGCGAGCTGTCTGGAGGAGACCGTATGGTACGGTCTCTATATGACCGTATGGTACGGTCAGTACAGAATCTGGGCACTTTTGGAGTAACGGCTAGTTTATGAGTTGGAGGCTATAAATAGCCGGTTGCTTGGCCCTTTGAGGTGCCTTTGGCCATTGTTACCAGTGGGGAAACACAAGGGAAGACAAGGGGATGCAAGAGGGCACTTGGGAGAAGATTTGGAGAGGAAATCTTAGTGCTTGAGAGGGTTGAGTGCATCCATACACCTCTAGGACTAGTGTGGTCATAGGGAGGCGGTCTTGGTTTGTTACCCTTGGTCTATGGCAAGGCCTAGACCGGTTAGGCGTCGGTGTTGACCTTGCCAAAGGAGTGTGGAAGCCAACACATGTTTGTACACGGTCTTGGAGCTTCCCGTGTGAAAGAAGCATCACTAGTGGAGCGCCCTTTGGACCGCATCACGTGCGGATCCTTACCCTTGGAAGAGTACCCGGAGATGCCGGCGGGACGTGCCCGCGACTTCACTCAAGGAGCGGTGGTTGGTTCCAAGGAAGAGAGCATTGCCGTGGGCGGCGGGGTGAAGCCCGTGACTTCACTCGGAGGGTGAAGCGTGCTCTTGGGAACAACACCGGCTCGAGGAGTGGAGTGTGCTCTAGAGGGGATCGCCATCGAGCGGAGGGACGGGGTCGAGACTCCGGCGGGAGTGACCCAACGTGGACTAGGGAGAGGCGCCATCCTCCCGATACCACGGGAAAAATCGATGAGCAATCTCTTACTCTTACTCTCTACTACTTGCACTTGTTATCTTGTTTATCTATATGCTAGTAGTAGATATTGTGCTTATCTCATATGATTGCTTAGCGATTGCTTCCGTGCTAGCTCTTCGTTATATCTAGTGTTGCATGCTTTCCTTATATATGCTTGGACCTACTTGTGATAGCTCTCACATGCTTGATATCGTATAGTGATCTTGTTATACTTATGTTGTATCTACCTTGTTATCATGATCACTAGCTTGAGCTTTGTCTTGTGTTCTTATACATGCTAGTTTGCTTGTTCCATACTTATCATATACACTAGCATGTATACCTTGTTGAGCTTCCCTATGTGTTCCCTATATGCATGCTAGATTGCTTGTTTGTCTTTATCCTATATACTAGCATGTGTAGGATTTGTTGTGCTTATCTTGTATATGCTCTTATATGCTAGGTTGTTCTTATATGCTCATGTATGTCTTGCTCCTAGCATATGTACAAGTCTTAGCACATGGTTATCCTTACTTGATCACTCACTTAGTGCACATGTGTTTAGCTTGTTATGTATCCTTTACTTGTGCAATTAGTTTGAGTAGCTAGAAGTGCAAAAAGTATTAGTCCATGGTGTGCCCGATTCACCCCCCCCCCCCCCCCTCTCGGTCACACGGTCCTTTCAAGTGGTATCAGAGCCTTGTGCTCAAATTAGGGCTTAACCGCCTTTGAGTTGTGACTGAATGAGTTTGGGTTTTCATCCCGTTTGGGTTTCGGCTATGGACGTTGAAAGAATCGCTTAAATAGCTACCTTAGTCCATAATGCCGAATGGATTGTGGGACATCATGAATTATTTCTCTAGCACTTTCACCGATAACCATGTTATCATGATGATCTTGTTGCTCTTGTTATATCTTGTGATGATCATGTTTGTGTGCTTATGTATTTTGATCATGTTGTTGCTAGTTTTCTTGTTGAGGAGTTATTTTGATAATCTTACCATGCTCTTTAATGAATCACTTACTTGTGTCTTCCCTTGTATATACTAGATAAGTGTTTCAATTCTTATGACAAGTGGAAGAGCTCAAGTGGTGAGGTTATCATGAAGATCTTGAAAGCACCTTCTCATTCATGATTCGGCGTCAACTATTTTGCACTTCAACATGAAGATCTTTAGAGCTACAAATTGAAGAAGTTTTGCTCATGACCACCTCACATGATGATCACTCAAGGAATGTCTCTCACATTGAGGACATGTCAATTGGTGATGGTGATCAAGTCAAAGTTCAATCTACTACCGTGAGCAAGCTTCCATCACTTGAAGAGCAAGAAATTGAGAAGAAGATGATGCAAGCTCGGGATACTCACCTCTTCGATCACTCAAGCGATCTTGCATCTTCCTCGGAGAATACAAAGATGACGGTATATCTAAATCCGAATTTCAATTCTTTTATCTAACTCATCTTTGTGTCTCATTGCGAGCTAGGTGACTATGAAACCGATGGTGAAGATCAAAGTTGCCATTGATATTTTGATGAAGACTTCACCACTTCCATCTCCACATATGATCCTCCCTAGAAGACATGGCGTGCGGGTCATCGACAAGAAGAAGATGGTGATGGAAGGATCAAGTGAGAGTGATGAAGGAGAAGAAGAAGATTTTCAATGCCAAGTACGAGAAGATGTTTGTAGGACAAGACCAAGGTCGAGAAGAAGAAGATCTCACAAAGGCTTTCTTTTGAAGACTATGAGGGTGAATCTTCTTCAAGCGCATAGGCAAACATGTTGTTGGCCTTGTCCTCACAAGCATATCCAAGACTCTACCTCCACCTCCTATGTACTTGATGGCAAATGAAGATATTGAGGAGGATGGGAATGGTGATGATGATGAAGCTCCTTCTATGAAGAAATTATTGAGCTACTCGGCAAGCTCAAATGGTCATCACCAAAAAGGTAGTTGAGGTATGGAAACGATGTGATTCGTGCATATTTCGTGTTGATGAGCTTGATAAGGACTTCAAGAATCTCACGTCTTCTCATGAGGCTCTACATATGAGTTGTGGACTCAAATTGGATAATATTGAGCTTCATGAGGAGTATGAGAATCTTGAGATCTCTTATCAAGCTATCAACCTCTTCTATCTAGTTTCTTCTTCATCCAATACTTCTAGTTCATCTACTTCATATGCATCTACTATTTATGATGAACTAACCCTCTCTTGTGAGAGCTCTTCTTCTTGAGTCTAATGTCTTGAAGGAATATCACACACTCAAGGAAGAGAGATAGTCAACAATGCAAGTCTTTGCAAGACCCACAAGAGAAGGACTTGGTACTTTCCGATGAACATGGAAAGCACGCATTGGCAAGGACGACGCCACACCGAGTGAAGAAGTATCGTTGATGGCCAATGATCACTATTGCAAGCATTGTTGCATAATTAGCCATTCAACAAAGGATTGCTCGGTTTCTAAAGCTCCTATGTTTTCATTTGATTATTTACTTTATCTTGACAACACTCACTTTGTTCTTATGAGATGTGAATGTAATGTTGTGAGAGAAAAGTCAATAGGAGCTTTGGACAAGAGGAGGAAGATGAAGGTGCTTCGGGTGCCAAGAGTCATATGGACCGGGTGAGGCCGGCCAATCTCATGGTGGTGCCCAAGTACAACACTTGAGGTGATGGAAGTGTGGTGGACCGAGTTCAACACTTGAAGATCTTTGAAGTCCACCACAAGTGTCAAGGACATGAATGGCGACATCGACTCTTCGAGGAGGTATCTTGTATCATAGTGTAGTTTTCTTTTGCTTCTAGTTCCTTTGATTTTTAGTAGCTCCTTTGTGAACTAGTTTTGTTTTGCACTTTCATGCATCATGTAAAAACCTAAAAGAAAAGAACATAAAAAATATTAGTTCAAGGTCTAACTTTCTCAAGATAGCAATGAGCTTGGGGATGCTTGAGTTGGTGGACCGATGGGCTCAAGGCAAGGTTTGGCTCATTGTGAGTAAGCTTGAGAGAGGTTCAAACTTGACCTTGAGTAGGTTTCCTTTATGCATTGTCTTTAAACTTGTTGCATTCACCATGGCATATTTACACTTTCCTTCACATTTGTACAATATGCTTGTTCATGCATTGCATATAGGAAATCACAAAGGAGTCTTTCACTTGTGTGTTCTTTGTTTAGTTTCTAACATGAGGGTGCATATGACATAGTGACTTCTCTCCAAAAAGGTATGCCTAGAACCGAACTCTCTTTCATTTATCTTTTGTTCTAGCTATCATCCGTAACATAGTTTAAACTACCCCATGTGTTCCACACAATGATATGCATACAACATGCCTTCCACTATAAGTATGCATAAGTTTAGCCTATGTTATGAGGCTTCATAAATCATGGTCCAAATGCATTCCACTCAAGAGGACATGGTATATGAAGCTCTTGTGTGCATTTGACGTTTGCCTTTCTTGTTGTTTTTCCTCTATTGTAAGATCAATTGTAGGAACAAGGAGGAGGCACAATAAACAAGAAATAGGAGAGAACACGATGAAGACGTGTACATCATCTCACGGACGAGTTTGTGCATGCGAAGATCAAGTGATGATGATGATCGATCTTCATCACAATCTTGAGATGGCTCGGGTCAAGGAGGAGTTACCACATGAAGATATGAAGCTCATCTCGAGGGGGAGTCGTGGACCATGGAGTTCATAAGATCAATTATGAGCGATCTTCTCAACATGTCGAGATGGATGATGACTTCAAGGTAAGTACAAAGGTAACATCTCTTTGACCCTATGATGATAAGCTTTTACTCTCTTATGTATCTTTTATCATCATGATGCTTGTCATAGTTCCTTGTGCTTATACACTTGTGTTGTGAGTTTTTGCTCTAACTTGTGATATCTTTTGAGCTATGACTTGCCTCGTCCGAAACATCAAGGTAATATCTCTCCTATATCTCATATTGCCTCTTGCATGTATACTCGTGATGATATGTTTGTACTTGCTTATTTCTTTCTTTTCATATCATCGCTTTCGTGCTTGTCATAGCCTCTTGTGCCTCATATTCACTTATGGTTGAGCTTTTGCTCTTTTGAGTGGTATCCTATCTTGAGCTATGACTTGCATGCTTGTCTTACTTACCATCATGTGTGTAGTGTCCTCATATTTCTTGCATGATGCTTGGTTATGATTGGAATGCTTTTAGCCTTGTGTTTTTCTTCATGCCTATATGCTTTCACAAGTGGTAGATTCTTGTATGCTTTCATTCATACATTTACAAGTGGCACCTATTTATGCGCTCATCATATATCTATTCATATGCCATGATCCGAGATATAGGGTAATCTCCTAGATTTGTCTTTCTTGACAAAGTGCATGTCTCACAAGTTATTCAAATACTTGTATGCACAATTTTAGGGGGAGCCTATCCTATGTCTTGTGATTCTTGAGACTAATGTGTTTTCAAGTTTATCTTTGTCTAGTCTCTTGATAGGAATGATCATTGATATTGAGATGTCATGATTCGGAGATGATCATCCACTTTGAGGTGCCATGATACTCAAATGACTCATTCTTTATGGCATTGGAGGGCAATCACCTCCCCGAAGGTACGCTAAGTTTTTCATTCTTGCAAGTAGGTAATGGTTTTTCCTTCATTCTTGCTTTATCCTTTTAGCTACCTTCCATAACATAGCTTAAGGTCCCCCACTTGACTTAATTTTTAAATTGTGCATATACTTTGCCTTCTATCACATGTATGCACAAATCTAGGGGGAGTTTAGTCTATGTTATGAGGCTTCATGATTTTGATCCATATCCCATCCACATTCAAAGGATCACTATCTACGAAGCTCCCTTGTGCTTTTAACCGTTTGCCTTGTTTGTCTCTTTTCGGTGCTTGATGTCAAAGGGGGAGAAATATATCCTCCAAAGCAAGTAGTTGTGGAAGTGGAAGAGACATGAGGCACAAATAGGGAGAACATGTTAAAGGGGAGAAGTACTTGCAACCATGGAATGAAGGTATGATCAAGAAGACGAGGTATGACCAAAGGTATTCCATGTTGTCAATACATCCTAGGCAAGTAGTTGTGCATCATTCTATCTATTATCTCTTGCTTTGGTTGTGTTGCCATCAATCACCAAAAAGGGGGAGATTGTAAGATCAATGAACCTAGAGCATGGTTCATAGGTTTTGGTGATTGATGTCAACATGGTCAACGGGACTAACAAGGTTTGCTAGTGTGCAAGATAGTTAGTCTCATGGATGTAGTGATACACTATTGGAGTGCCAACACCTCAAAGGTTGCGATGGAGATGGTAAAGTGGAGAAGCATACATGAGGACTACTCTACGATGTGACTCCTACACATATGAGGTAAGTAGCAAGGTAAGTATGTCAAGTGCTCTTCCATGTATCTTATACCTTGACATACTATTGATCATCATGTTAGTATTATCTTATATCTTATACCATGATGATCTTGTCTCTTGTGATGATGACATGCTTGTGCTTAGTTATGTATACTCTATCTTGTCATCATGTTGCCATGTCATGTCATGAGAGCTTGCATACATATCTATCATCATGACATGCATGCTTTACCTATTCATCATGTAGCTTGCTTTAATATCCTTATATCATGATGATGTTGTTGTGCTAGTTTTATATACATATCTTATGCACATTATGTTACGGTCGAGTTGTCCTTTATGACAACGAGATCATTGTGACTAACATTTGTGGATGAAGGAAAGGGTTTTCATATGGTCACATGATCGGAAGAATCCCGGTGATTGGTTGCCTCGACGATGGAAGACGACAAGGATCATTGGACTTAATGAAGGTCGCGGTGGAAAAGATGGATCAAGGCTAAGGACATGCTAGATCCAAGCAAGTGTTCGCTTGGTGTAGATGTAGGCTTGAGTCCATAGGAAACACCGGACTATCAAGGGGGATCGAGTCGTTTCTCTTAGGTCACACTAGTGGTAGAGGTATGTGGATGCTCCGAGAGTCTCTCAGGCACTAGGGTGACAGCAGGGGAGAAGAGGAACCAAAGTTGAAGAAGTTTGAAGCAAAGATGAAGAGAAATGATCAAGTTTCAGCTTCTGCAGAGGTGACCGTATGGTACGGTCATAGAGACCGTATGGTACGGTCTATATGGATGATCTGGACAGAGAAGACAGAGGTTCTGGAAGAAGAAAGAAAGGAGATCGTACAGTACGGTGCTGAAGACCGTATGGTACGGTCCTTATTGGAGTTCCAGACAGAGAGTTGAGTTTCTGGAAGCTGGAGAAATGAAGACCGGACCATTGATCGTACGGTACGATCATAGGACCGTATGGTACGGTCTACATGGACAGAAACATCAGAGAGTTGGAAGCTTCGGGTTGCAGAAAAGAAAAGGAGACCGTATGGTACGATCCTAGAGACCGTATGGTACGGTCACTATATTGAAGATGATTTTATGATCACTGTGTAGAGCTTCTCACAAGCTTTCCAACAAGTACAAGATCATCGAAATCGGAGTTCGGATCAAGGAGTTATGACCGAAATACTGCGAGCTGTCTGGAGGAGACCGTATGGTACGGTCTCTATATGACCGTATGGTACGGTCAGTACAGAATCTGGGCACTTTTGGAGTAACGGCTAGTTTATGAGTTGGAGGCTATAAATAGCCGGTTGCTTGGCCCTTTGAGGTGCCTTTGGCCATTGTTACCAGTGGGGAAACACAAGGGAAGACAAGGGGATGCAAGAGGGCACTTGGGAGAAGATTTGGAGAGGAAATCTTAGTGCTTGAGAGGGTTGAGTGCATCCATACACCTCTAGGACTAGTGTGGTCATAGGGAGGCGGTCTTGGTTTGTTACCCTTGGTCTATGGCAAGGCCTAGACCGGTTAGGCGTCGGTGTTGAGCTTGCCAAAGGAGTGTAGAAGCCAACACATGTTTGTACACGGTCTTGGAGCTTCCCGTGTGAAAGAAGCATCACTAGTGGAGCGCCCTTTGGACCGCATCACGTGCGGATCCTTACCCTTGGAAGAGTACCCGGAGATGCCGGCGGGACGTGCCCGCGACTTCACTCAAGGAGCGGTGGTTGGTTCCAAGGAAGAGAGCATTGCCGTGGGCGGCGGGGTGAAGCCCGTGACTTCACTCGGAGGGTGAAGCGTGCTCTTGGGAACAACACCGGCTCGAGGAGTGGAGTGTGCTCTAGAGGGGATCGCCATCGAGCGGAGGGACGGGGTCGAGACTCCGGCGGGAGTGACCCAACGTGGACTAGGGAGAGGCGCCATCCTCCCGATACCACGGGAAAAATCGATGAGCAATCTCTTACTCTTACTCTCTACTACTTGCACTTGTTATCTTGTTTATCTATATGCTAGTAGTAGATATTGTGCTTATCTCATATGATTGCTTAGCGATTTCTTCCGTGCTAGCTCTTCGTTATATCTAGTGTTGCATGCTTTCCTTATATATGCTTGGACCTACTTGTGATAGCTCTCACATGCTTGATATCGTATAGTGATCTTGTTATACTTATGTTGTATCTACCTTGTTATCATGATCACTAGCTTGAGCTTTGTCTTGTGTTCTTATACATGCTAGTTTGCTTGTTCCATACTTATCATATACACTAGCATGTATACCTTGTTGAGCTTCCCTATGTATTCCCTATATGCATGCTAGATTGCTTGTTTGTCTTTATCCTAGATACTAGCATGTGTAGGATTTGTTGTGCTTATCTTGTATATGCTCTTATATGCTAGGTTGTTCTTACATGCTCATGTATGTCTTGCTCCTAGCATATGTACAAGTCTTAGCACATGGTTATCCTTACTTGATCACTCACTTAGTGCACATGTGTTTAGCTTGTTATGTATCCTTTACTTGTGCAATTAGTTTGAGTAGCTAGAAGTGCAAAAAGTATTAGTCCATGGTGTGCCCGATTCACCCCCCCCCCCCCCCCCTCTCGGTCACACGGTCCTTTCAACAATGTTCCTTTTCCGTATCAATAAGGAGATCGTAACCTTCCCAAAAACTACTTCTTGCATGGCAAGTCTTCGGAGAAAAAGTCTTAAAATAACCTTCGGAATATATGAAAACTAGGGCTACGACATAAGCCTCTGAACATCTCACTTGGCATCCTTGTCTTCAGATAAGAACATGACAAAGGATATGTTTAGCCATCGAGCTAGTACCCAGATGTTCCACTTCAGCGATCTTCTCATTTTGAATTATCAACTTCGGAATATAAGGCCTTCGGGAATCAATGACTTCGGAACAACCAACTTCTGAATCCTGAGTAACATCTTGATCTTTCTTCGATCTATTCTTCATGGAATCTTCTCAAAATAATCTTGACATGACCAGTCAAAGTTTGTCTTTTATGAGCTGACGAATCTGACAGAATCTCTGCTATCGCGTCACCTCGTCTTCCTGTATTCTTGGAAATGCACAAAACAATTACTTTCTCCTTGACCTTTCAAGCAACTGAAACGCCAACCTCAAGGCTATAAATCCGCGAGCCCAGACTCTGCACATCTCATCTTCTCCACCAGTTTCACCATGGGGCGCAAGCGATGCGTTAACCCTAGGTTCTCTCGCTGGCTAAACACCAACTTCACCGGCGCAGCCGGTTCTAAAAGTCCCTTAATGTCGCCTAGAGGGGGGTGAATAGGCGATTAACAAAATTAAGCAATTAAAACTGCAGCGGAAACTGAAACTGCCAAAACCGGAATTTCCGCTTTGGCAAACCGGAACTTCCGATTTTCTCGGGATAGAAAACAGAAGTTCAGATCTTTCGATCCCCGGTTCCCTCTAGATAGAGTGTGAGCTACTAGGGTATGTAAAAGAGCTCTAACAAGTATATCAACAAAGAATAAAAGCTCAACTACACATGCAACCTAGTAGATCAAGATTTGCATATAAATGACTAGAACGTGTAAAGAAAATGCAAACCGAGTGAAGCACGCAAGGAGTTGTTTCCCGAAGTTCAGCAGCTTGCTCTCTAAGCTGCCTACGTCTCCGTTGAGGAAGCCCTACTCAAGAGCCGGGTCTCTTTCAACCACTTTCTTCTTTCCACTATTTGTTTCTTTCCTTGCGGAGGCGAAACGGGCATTGCACAAACTTTCCCAAGGCTCACCACAAGTTTGGGAGCTTTAGGGACGACACCCAGCCGTCTAGAAGGCTTCACCTCCAAGAGTAACAAATGCTTCACGGATTCAAGGTGAAGTGCTCAAATGGTCAAGTGTGAGGATGCTCTCTTTTGTTCTCTAATTCAAATTCTCTCAACCTAATCCAAAGGATTTAGCTATAAACTCATAAATCTCACAAAGAGAGGTTGGGGAGAGCTCTAGGACACCTTGGCTATGGATATGTTCGTGGATGTGGTCAGCACCCTCAAAGAGAGGGTGTGGTGAGGTATTTATACTCATCTCCCCGAAACTAGCCGTTGGAAACTAGCCAGTACAAACCGGAACTTCCGGTTTTGCATACCGGAACTTCTGGTTTCCCAGAACTAGCCGTTGGGATTCAAATCTGCTAAAACCGGAACTTCCGGTTTTGCCAGCCTGACTGACTGAGTGCAAAGTGTTGGCTTTAGTGTTTCACTCTTCTCACTTAGGTTTTCCTTGAGCACTGAGACTTGCTAGCTATCCATGTAGGATCCCTCTTGATAGAGCGGTATACCTATACTCAAGATCAAATATAAAACACTTTTTACAACTTGAGCATATTAGAAACTTGATATTTCCACTACTCTTCATTTTTGCTTTATGAGGGCAGCCACATGAGTTTGTCTTGAGCATCACCACCTTGAGCTTGTGACTTGAAAGCTTTTCAAACCAAATGAGCAATATCCATTATTGCAATTCCTAGTCACTTCATCATCTTTATAATTCATAACAATTGATACTTAGCAACATATGCTCCATATAGCTTGAACGGTCCATCGAAATCAACTCCACTTGTCCTTCACCATACTTTAGGTGTCTCGGCGCCAAGACTCCTGCTTGCCCTTCTCCTAACTATGGTTCATCGCGACCAAGTCATGTCAACCCTTCACCTCCTTGCTATTTAAGCCATACATTGCTTTGTATCATTCATAAGCATCCAATGTTGTGTTGATGGTTGATTTATTGATTGATCAAGTTGCTTCCAAATATATCCTCATTATTGCCATATAGCATTTGATTATCCTTCTTCTTAACCAAAATAATTTATTTGTTTACATCACATGGTTTTATTTGCCTCAAAAAATTGTACATCCATAAGTGTGTACATGAGAGGTATTGTACATATATTGCTTGCAACCTGTCTATATACTCACAAAGAATATTAGACCTTTAATTATGTTGTCATGCAATACACCAAAACCCACTAGGGGTGCATATGCACTTTCAGGTTCCTCCTCTGATCCTCCAACAGAGATTCCGGCAAGCACCTCTCCTGAGCTTGTAGATCCACCAGCCCTATCTCCTCCACCCCCGATAGAGGTAGAAGACTACGAGCTTTCTCCTCCAAGCCCTCCTCCAGATCCGATCAACATTATCGATCTGGAGGAGGAAATCGACGATGCTGAGTATGCGAACTTCAGGCGATGTAGTTGCCTCCGCCGCAGGGGCGTCGTCATCGGTGATCTTGACCGAAGCCATCAGATCCGCCAGAAGCGCCTCCTGCGCATCTGGCGAGTCGAGTCGTTGCAAGTCACCGTTCCCGTCGGCAACGAACACGAGAGATCCGAAGTGGAACTCGGCGCCGGCGGGAAATTTCATGTCCTTCGCTGATCCCATCTGATGTCTTGACGGAATCTCGACGCTGCCCCCCTACCTGGCGCGCCTCTGTCGTCACCCGATTGAACGAGATGTTCGGCAGATACTTGGATCGTGGAGCAACGTGGATAGCGAGATCTATCTAAGAACACACAGAGAGATTTATACTGGTTCGGGCCTCCCGAAGGATAATAACCCTACGTCCAGTGCGAGCGTTTATTGTGGCAATCTTTGCATTAGGGTTTCGCAAGGTGCCAGATTCTTTTTCCCGTAGGGATTACATGAGTATTTATAGACTAGTTACCGTCTATAGAGTCCTACCTAGTTACAATATTTCTTTTCCGTATCAATAAGGAGATCATAACCTCCCCGAAAAATACTGGAGAAAAAGTCTTAAAATAACCTTTGGAATATCTGGAAACTAGGCCTACGACACATTCAACACATCTATCACATCCAGGCGCTATATCGTGCGAGCAGAGAGGACACATGACATAAATAGCTAAACTTGGCAAGAATAAAGCAGCCGCCCTGATGAGACTAGCATGGGACACAAACACGATGGCAGCTCATCGATGGTCGCGGGCCGGCCGGCGGCGACTCGGAAGAGTCTGCTTCCGTCGCCACCATTCCGGGCGTAGACTCCCCCATCCCGTCCGTGCATGACTCGCCGCGGCAGCCGACGACTTGTTGTACACAGACAGGCGCGGGCCGGCCGGCGGCGACGCGGCGTGGTGGCTCGCCTCTTCCACACACTTGCACATCGGCGTGGTGGCTTTGGCGCTAGGCGGCGGCGTTGACTCGGAGGCTGGAGCTGGGAACGAGAGCGTGCGTGAGGCCGTTCGTGAGCAGGGACTGGGCCAAGATTTCTTTGTTGGGCCGCACAAAACGCGCTAGCCACTGATGGCCGTTCGATGCCGAATGGATGAGAGCACTGCAGGCTGCCGTTCGGCAGACGATCTCGTTCCGTTGGAAACAGGTGCCGCACCTGCAGGTTCAAAATTTGAAATCTGAGTGCGTTTGTGTGTGAGCTATGCCGGGGAGTTCGGAGGGGCTACAGCACCATGTATTAGGATGCCCTGCAGACCGTTGGATCGAAATATGTTGTCTCGTACTATCAGTTGCTACAGTAATCATGCTACTCCTACCGAACCCGCTGTCTGCACAGTGGTGCCAGCCAGGCCAGCAACTGTTTTAGCAGCAAGATGTTTGGGTTGCCGCACCATGGCCGAGCTCGCCGAGGCCACGCGCTGCTCCAGCTCGCCTCTCTGCTTGACGGTGCTCGCGCTCCTTCTTCTCGTCTCCTCCATCCCGTCGGTAGCCATCCCATGGCCGGCTACGCCACCGTCTCCCTCGACGCCGGCTCCGTCGAGCATTGGCCTCGGCTGCCGGCGGGCGCGTGCAGCATGAAAGTAGTGCTTTTGATGCTTATTTCCAGATCAAATTAGTGCTAAGTGTTCGCCTTAGTTCCGGAGTTTTTTTATCCTTATTTTCAGAGGTCCTTTTCGATTAATTTTCATTCTTCATTTTGGCTCCGATTTGGGACGACATTCTTTGGTGCTTTTGATGCCAAGGCATATGAGAGGATATCTTGGCCAGCAGACGATTCCATCCACTCATGAGGCACCTTTTGATTTGGAGGTTTCCAAAATCCCCCATTTTCTAGGGTTCCACAAAATTCGTACAATTGGTGCTAAAATCTCAAAATTTAGGGTGGGGGGGGGGGGGGGGGGGGGGTGTATCGTTTGGGATGGATTCTATTTATGTGCTCTATTTATGTGCTGAGGCTGTGATTGAAACTTCATGAATTATGGAACTCATTTGGTCGCGTTTTGGTTGTGTTTGGTAGTCGTCGGGCATCCTGTTTCGTGCTCTGTTCTGGTATTTGCTTAACGGAAGCTGGGTTCAGTAACTTCAGTTCTCGAGTAGAAACAAGCAAGCAGGGGAAGTGGGGAACCTTTTTTGGCTGCTTCGGTAAAGGTCGCCCTGTTTAAAGGTTGGGCCTTTCATCTCCATATCCGGCATCGTCCGTTTTAGCTTGATTTAGGTAGCCTTGTTACCAGTGTAATCTTTCATGTAGCCTTGTCCTCCACATTGCTCTGTTTTCAGGTCTAAGAGGCACACGCAAGTCCTGGTACTTGGTTTCAGCAGCAGGAAGCTTGAGCTCGGCTTGGCTGTGGTTTACCCCACTCAGCTCTCAAGATCCGCGTGGAACACTGTTCGTTGGCTTAAACAGCACTGGAATCAGGATTATTCATTGATGAGCATTATCATTTTCTCATTCATGCTAAGGAGGAATCCATGACTTCTTTGATCTATTAGCTCACAACACATGCTAAGTAAAAATAGTTCACTGAGCTTTGCTCCATCATGCCGATATGTGAGCGGAGCTGCATATGATGTGTTCCTGTAGCTGCATCCATATTTGAATTTGTGTTGAATTATTAGTTTCCGGCTACCCTCATAGCTTCCAATCAGTTGACCTGCATGTTCCTTTAGCTGTTACAATGCATCGGTTAGCATCAACAACTAGGGATCTTTGCCTGTTACGTTATTCCTCTACTACAAAGCTTCTATTTGACGCTTGCTGGCACATTTATCTGTTAATCATTCAAGCTTGCATGTCTCATGTTGTTGGCTTAAGCTTCTAAACGTTTGTTTACTTCCACTGCTTGTTCCTGTAGCATTTTTGCTTGCAGTTGTACAGCAGCCGAACACTGACATTGAGACTGCATGATCTCAATGTCAGTGCATGACCTCTTGAGCAATTCCTTTTGCCCTCGGTAATTGCATTCAACATGTGCATCATGCGTGTTATTAGAATTAGCATATAAATCATCCTATTCATTCCTACTAAGCGTTTCTGTTAGGGACGAAGTATTAGCTGCCTTTAGATTACTCTTGCTAGTTATTTTTGGTCAGAACCTTGTTCAGTCATTTAATTACTTCTTATTCTGTGGTACTGTTTAACCTTTTCCATTAGTTTTTCTTCCATCCTTGCTTTGAGAATTTTCTAACCTCATTCCTACCTCTGTTGTGACTGTTATGGCGCGGTGCCTGGGGCTACTAGCCCGTGCCACGAGAAGAGCACTGGGGGTATGTGAAGATCCATGGCTTCTGAGGGGAACAACAAGGGAGTAATCTAAAAGCTATAAACATGGGATGGAATGTACAACGCTTTACGCTTCTGATGAAATTTTCAGAATTGGTTGAGCCTATAAGGCAATAAACGTGGGATGGGATGTGCAGCTTGCTGAAGAAACCTTTAGGCTGGAGGATGGTGAGACCATCCTAAAGCATTCCATATCATATAGAGAAGGGAGACTGGCCATCCTGGTATTATGATCTGAAAGGAAATTTCTCTGTTAAGTCAGCATACAAGCTGGCGGTGCAGACTAGAAATGAAATGTTAAAGACCGATTCTTGTCATCAAAGTCTGATACGAATGAAGATGATGTGTTCCAGTGGCACCACTACAAGGAGACCGTGAGAAACTAAGCTTCATTAATGAGATCAAGGCCGTGAAACAAACGGTGCTTGATCAAATGGGTGATGCGAGGAGATTTCAACCTTAGAAACAATGACCAAATCAGTTGCCATTTAATGAATATTTTTCAGATGGGCGCGAGATGAAGTTAAAAAGGTACAGCTTCATGGTCAGAAATAAATACACATGGTGCAGTGAAACACACAACCCAACCCAGAACAGTCTGAAATATATCCAATAAGGTGCGATGACATTGATCTTGACTCTTGAGGAAGTGCTCGGGTGATTCCAGTGATGACAGCCTGGAACTACCACTGCCCATTGGCAGATTGCGAGCAGATGAATGAGTTGTAATCAATAAAATCCCCGGAATGGAAAGGAAGACTGCTAATTTGCTACTAAATAAGATGGGACAGGTCGCCTGACATTGATCAGCTCGGTGCTCTCGTCCATCCCAACTTACCATGTAAAAGACTGCCATTCTCACTACCGAAGTGGGCAATCAAAAGAATTGACCACGGAAGAATTGACTTCAGATTTTCAGACATGGTAAGTATTGTGGTGGTGGGACAGTTGAGCTTCTAGAAGGAACCTCGCCAAAGGTTGTGCTTCCTTTCCGACGGAAACGGGGCTATCCTCTGTCTTGGCGTGAGCCCTCGCCCGGTCGGGACGTCGTTCCATTCCTATATAATAGCCGCTATGCTCTTCGATTCATTCACAGCAACCCAGCTAAAGCCTCTTGCATCACAAGCAATGGAGAAAATGGCGACGGCGATGATCTTCTTCCTCATGGCGGCAGCCATGGCAGATGCCAGCAACAACACCGTGAGTCAACAGTACCACCGTCATGGGCACCGGAGGAGGAACCGCTTCTCGCCGCCCCCGCCTGCTCCGGCTCCAACGCAGACACCCTGCCCGGTACCTGTCTGCCCCCCCTGCCCCTCCTGTCACCGGCAACAGGTGGCGCCGGGCGATGGGGCGGAGAGTTCCGCGCCGCCCTTGGCCCCCATGGCGCCACAAGTTCCCCTCCCCATGCCGCCGCCGCCCCCTGACGCCGCCGGCACCTGCGTTATCCAGGTTCACTCTTCACAAACTTCTATCTTAATTTTTTTTTTTTTTTTTTTAGGAAGAGCTATGACTGCTTATCAACAATTTCTTGGTCCCCCATTGTGCAGATTGCTGCGTTAATGGCTTGCGAGCCCTACTTGACAGGGAAGCTAATTGATCCACCTACACCAGATAGCACGTGCTGCCAAGATATCACAGTGATCATGAAATCGGAAACCGGATCCGAGGATGAAGTACAGAGTCGTCTGAAGTGCTTATGCCAGTTCGCTGTTGGAAGTGCTCTCCGCAGGACAAGGCTTGCACTTTTGCCGATCACCTGTAGAGTCCCAGTACCTGC
Source organism: Eragrostis curvula (assembly GCA_007726485.1). Classification (NCBI taxonomy): domain Eukaryota; kingdom Viridiplantae; phylum Streptophyta; class Magnoliopsida; order Poales; family Poaceae; genus Eragrostis; species Eragrostis curvula. The sequence goes on from CM017444.1 coordinate 40,135,028, forward strand.
TGATTTCGTCCACATTTGCACAGGTTAGCGCGCTCTCCCTCCCTCCCTCCCTCCCTCCCTCCCTCCCTCTCTGCACAGTGCATACCATTGTTTTACTTTTAGCTATCTTCATCTCCTTTTCATGCCTACAGATGTGGTTTAAAGCCTTCTATTCATTCTTTTTTGTTTCAGGCGCGTAATATTTGGATGCGTAATATTTAGCTGAAATTGCTGGAGATTGGGACTCTACTACTAGAAATATTCATCTTAGATTGATATTTGGATGCGTGTTCAAGATAGAAAGGCATCTGCTACTGCTTTCAAAAAACAAAATCTAATCTGCTAATACCTTCCTTGTGCCAGTGGTTATTAGGATTGATGGTTGTATTGTTGAAATCAGACTTTATGACAGCAACTCAGTGTTATATCATCTTGTCTCCGTGTTTATCATTTTCCTGAACTTGTATGAAAGATCAGATGTTCTTTGCCATAGCAATTTCAGTTATTACAATTGTGGTTCTCTTTACAGATCAGATATTCTTTGCCATAGCAATTTCAGTTATTAATATCCCCTGATCCTTGAAATTCATGCTGCTAATGAATAGAAAAACACCTTTAGTTTCTATCAGAGTAAATTGACATAGGAGATACCAGTATACCACAGATGAACAACAGAGGACAAATCAAAATGGTTCAGTCACCTCCCTGATGACTAATATATGCCCAGCATAAAATATTTTCAGCTACATGATTCTGGTAGGAATTTGTTGCCAAATCCAAATGATTCCGAAGGAGGCATAAAGTTATGGCGACAAGGTTTACCTTGCTTCTGGTCAATATGAGTTCAGGGTAGTACTCATATTCCTTCCATAATACCACCTCCATCTGATTCAATAAACGAACCGTGAAATGAAAATGAACCAAGAATGAGAATAATCGTGAAAGTGCAGCAAAGAATTGAGCAATAGATAACAACTGTACTATGGATGCCGCACTCACCCAGACAAAAATAGAACAAAATGATAATACATTTAGAAACATCTACTCAAGTTTTATCTGAATATTTTCAATCGATCACATGTATATGAACAGGCGATATGAACTCCGTGGCTTCTAATATACAGTTTAAGAAACCAAATATTCCCTCATTCAAAACCTGAGCAATCAACCAAGTGATCTAATACACTCAAAGGGTAATGAGAAAAAATAATGCTGTATACGGCAAATAGCTAAACTATCTGGTACCACTTACAAGCTTGTCACTGCAAGTCTAGCTAGTGGACAAGAACTATCCCAACGCTCACCATTATTACAAGACAATCATCTTATGTTTCTGCACTTCTACTGTGACTATGCCGCGCCATTCTGCTCCAAGAATCCAACCTGTCTTACCAGATTAGCCAAGTAGATCATGCCATGTCATGTCTGCAGCTTCTGAAGAGTCTGTCCGAACAATGCAGTGCTCAAATTGGCTTGTGATGATTGACTTATCAAATGCCAGAAATATCTCCTTTACAACAATATTTTTTTTGACAGACACACCAATAATTTTTTGTCCTGATACTTTGCATGGGTGATTGACTTATCAAATGACAGACACAACAGTAAATTCAAAGTCTTCTGCCTCCCTCCATCTCTCGCTCTCCTGTCTTCCTTCTCTCTTCCTGTCTCATCCCTTCTCTGCAGGCAGGTAGAAGCAACTGAAGCCTGAAGGAAAATCGAATTCGGGACAGGGAAAAGAAAAAAACTTAATTCAAGATTAGCTGCAGTCCTTCCCTACAGCAGCAAATTGCAATTAGAATTGAACAATGAGGGGTGATAGCGAGCAAGGTGCAGACGGCCTTGCCGCTGCCGCACATGTCCGTTCCTACAGCACACTCAAACGAAAGGCGCAAATTTGGATTAAGTCGGCGCCATTGTCGTGATGGTCGTCGCGCGAGCGCAGCTCGTCAGCCCCGTCACCAGGGAGCTCTGCTTCAACGAGCGCCTCCGCCACCTCAACGGCTCGAACCCCCCGTGGAAAAGCAACGCACTCAACGGCACCTCGGCTAGCTGAGCAGCCTCCGCACGCTCAACCGCAAGCTCCACACGCCGCCGTCCCGCCCGCACCCAAGCTCCTTGCGCTCCAGGCTGAGAAGAACTCGGCAATAGGTAGTGGAAAAAGATGCATGCCTAGGTTGCATCGAAAAGGGAAGGGCAAGTAGCTGTAGCACTGAGGCATGAGGCAGGCAGGCATGTGCTTTGTGGTGTGCAACCTGGGGTGGAAGACTGAGCAGCAACTGGAGTTGGAACTCCACGACCGCTGCCTGCTATGCTGATTGCTGGGAGAGAGAGGCATGATCACCTCATAGATGACAGAGGATAAATTGTCTTTTCCATACATCGATGGTATTTTTGGGTCAAAAATTTAACAACAATGGCGCTGAAGGGATTAGACAGTTTTTGATCACATATAAGGGATAGGCAAACTTTTCAGTGTCTTAGAAGGAATTATTTCTTTTAAGGAACGCGCACAACATGAAGCCACACATAGGCATCCACGACGTTGCATTTTAGGATCTCAATGAAAACGCAGAGTAAGTTCATGGGCCTCTAGTGAATTTTACTCTTCATTTCTGCCCTTCAGATAGTGCTGATTTTGGGAGCTGGTTGGAGAAGCAAAAACTCCTAAAAGCTACCCAAACAGGACCACATCAGGCACTAAAAGATTGCTTTCCAAGCGGCCGGTGTGGCCTGTGCGCATGAAATAAAATGCATAAATAACCACCGCACCTATCTCACCGTAGACTTTGTACCCATAAAATTGCAAATTACAACCAGGACTTGGATGTTGACTCGTGAATGGTATAAACTGTACACTCTCCCCAAGATGCCACAAAATATGGTTGATTTATACTTTATATATGTATGTATTAGTTAGTTTATTTACGACCTTACAGTTAAGTTATTGTAGACATCTATTATATATATAATTGAACAAGATTTGAAGCCTCCACGTTAGCTCTAAAATGCTAGAAATTCCCACGTTAATCCGAGAAAATAAGAAGAGAAAATTACCCACCACTGCCATTATGAAACAATTTGTCACAAAACCCCCTTTAAGTATTTAGGAAATAGATAAATTCGAAATAATGAAAAATGACAAAAATATCTTTCACACCTAATTCTAAATTACCCACCATGCCATTATGAGCCAAAAAATAGGTAAATTCGGAATAATAAAAAATAGGTGACAATACCCTTCACATCTATTTCTAAATTACCTACCATGGCATTATGAGCCCGAAAAATAAATAAATTCGAAATAATAAAAAATAGGGAAAAAATAACCTAAACACCTATTTTAAATTATCCACCAAGCTATTATGAGTCCAAAAATTGCTTAAAATATCTTTAATTCCTATTTCTAATTTGACCACAATACGATGAGTCAAAAATAGCTAAATTTGAAATAATAAAAATAGTACATAGATTTTTATTTTAACATTTTAAAATCATATGTCAATTAAAAGTTAAAATCATATGAACGTAAAGTATAATTTCTCAATCAATTGTTGGGTAAATACACCTTAATAAGTTCAAAGCCTTGCTTGGCCCAAATAATTTAGTTGAAACATAAGTTGTAAATCATTTTCTAAATGTGTAATCCATTAGTGGTTGAACATTAACAATATTTATCTACATTAAGTAAATATAAAGATAATAAATATGTATACATCTATCTATTGAGTAAGGGAACAAGCCAAATAATTAAGGAAAAGTAAAGAGCACATTTAACATTACAATATGAACTACAAGTCTATGATTGTTAAAATTTAGATTGTATAATATTATTTTACATATGTGATTGATATGATTGATCTCTGATGAGGATGCAGAGCACAATCCATCTGCTTACAAAGTCCCGGGTTTATGAGAAGCATATATATGTAGTTCAAGTCTTCAAGGAATCCTAACTAAACGTAACTGCAGCTGTCACGAATGGCTAGCATAAGCATGATCGGAACTAAGCCCTTGAACCATGGTTATCTGTCATACACCCATATGTGTGCATTGCAGCGCCATGATAGATGTTTGAACACGGAAACCTCATATGACCACACAATTAACAAAAGACTTTAACCATACAAAAATAGGCATTGCGATGGATGGATCCATATTGTAAAGCATGAAACAACTATTTATAATTCATTTATATGCTTCACGCCAACAAAGACAAGGGACACGACTATTGAATTGAATATACAAACAATTATACAAAGTTCAAAACGTTCAACCAAGGTCTTTTTTGTCAAACACGAACTAAGCTTAAAAGTGCAGAGACGAGAAATGTGAACAAAAATGAAGAAGTTCAGTACTACAGGGTATTCAAGGAAATTAATAGGTATTGTTTATTTCCTGAAAGTATATTGCATATCTTTAATTTGCATTGTGTCTTTCTTACCCTAAAATCAAATTATGTGTCCTACTTTCTCAAAACAAATTCGTAAAAGAAGCAAGTCTAAGAGCAAAAAATGCTAATGAAGAACAATATATCATAATAAACAGAGAGGTGTGACGAAACAAATTATGAAAAAAAAAATGGGAGTTCTGTATTAGAGAAATTTCTCCAATCAATTGAAACCATGTTAGAGATAATATAAAAAATAATAATAAGCTATGTTTAAACTCTTGAAATAATGTGAAAATAATTCAAATAGTTTAACAAGTCTAGCCGCGCAAATGCGCGGGCAGCCATACTAGTTGTTGGTATATGATATGATATGTTTACTGGTAAACCGTGAATTTTGTTAAATATGATGCACCCGTTATTTGCGCACATTTGTCGATATGTCCGAGTGGTTAAGGAGACAGACTTGAAATCTGTTGGGCTTCGCCCGCGCAGGTTCGAACCCTGCTGTCGACGTTCTTTTTTTTGTTCTTTGGGAGAGAATAGAGAGTCCGAGAACAGCCTTGCAACATGATTACCGAGACTAGATTTACAGATTCCTCTGTGGATCCGGCCGTCTTCCAGGTGTGCTTCCTCTCTGTCTCTGTGATGCCTGCTTCAGTGGGGATCTCTTTGTTGCATCCGTGATGGAGGCCCGCCTTCTTCGGCTGCTGTTTTGCCGTCGGTCTCTCTCTTTCTTCTTACGCCCTTCCCCTTTGCAGATTCGTCCCGTCTGCGTCGGCTCCTGTCTTCATTGTTGCTCTGCTTCTTTGACTGCGATCCTCTCTCTTCCTTGGTCCCCTGTTGTTGGTGGATGTTTCTTCTTTTTCTTTCGCCCATGAACGCTCCTCATCTCTCCGTCCGTTTTGGTTCATGAATTCCATGTTTTGGTCCTGCATTGCTTGATGTGCCTCCTCTGGTCGCCCTGTTTTTTCTCCGCTTTCCATTGTTGTTTGTCTACATCTGGTCTGCTCCTATCGAGTTTCGTTTCGTTAATCGTTCGCCCTATCCTTTTGCTGCTGCATTGTTTCCAGGTTCATTTGTCCTTGGGAATTGCTTCTTCTTACCCTTGTGCCGGCTGCTGAATATTTCTTGGGAAAATTCTTTATCGGCCATCGAAAAAAACTTCTTGTTCCTTTCTAGCCACTGAAAACTTTCAATTTCCCTATCAGCCATTGAACCAATCTTTTATGCCTTATTGGCCACTATCATCCATTCCATGGATGAATGGTGTTAACTAGTATGACAAAAGACTAAATTGCCCTTGGAAGCAATATTTTTTGACCGCATCCTGGGTGAATCTTCTGAGCTTGAGCACAGCAAGGCAGCACCATCGCTCAGTAAAAAGCTTTTAATCGCTCTGTGAATAAAATCGGCTGAGGCTCGCCATCTGCATCGTGCGGTGACTGCCGCCGCTGTTCCACGCGGCCACGCGCGCCTCACACGCATCAGCGCACGCCCTCGCCAAGTCGGCAGCCCAGCTGTCCGCGCGCTCACTTGCAGCCTCCAGCTCGCCTCGCCGCAGCAGGCGAAGTCCACGGCGCCGTGCAGCAGCGCTCGCGTGACCTCACCAAGCTCGGCCACTGAACCGCCGCCGTCGCCGCTTGCTCGCCTAGGTTCGGATTGATTGGATTTTGCATGGCACGGGTTGGTCTACCGGTAGCAGATCAAAGCAGGAGACAAGGGCATCGGTGGTCATTATAAAAAAAAACTGACAGGTCTAAGCTCAAAATAGCTAACGGAAATTAACAGAGTGGCTAGAAAGGAATAAAATTTAGACTTGGTGGCTAATATGGAAGATGGAAATTTTCAGTGGCCACAAAGGAAGAAGAAGTTTTGTCAGTGGCCAATAGGGAATTTGCCCATATTTCTTTTCTGATTTGGGCCTCCGGGCTGCTCTGCTTCTTTTTTTGCCCCCTTTTGCTGTTGGTCATGTCCGTGTCTGCGGTCTTCTTTCAGTGTGTTGGGTTGGCCTTGATGTTGGTTTTCTTCTTCATACTCCTCCGTCCTTTCTATGTAGATTCCTTATTTCCGTGAGACCTAAGCAATCAATCACGAAAACAAGTGATAAGTTAAACCTCTAAAACTGTGACGGTTGAAATGATGTTGTTCTTGAAGATGTAAACACTGATTAAACACTCTGGAACAGATTCTAAAATGATACTCCCTCCGTTCTTTTTTTTTTATGTCGCTTCCGACAGCTTCGTGTCGATTAAGGAAACGCCCAAATGACCAGTCTGCCCTCGCGTCGGTGCCCCGCTCCGCTCGGCCGCTTCCCGCAAGCTGCCGCATCACCGCGCCTCTCCGCTGCGCTGCCGTTGCGCCGTCACACCATGCGGCTCACCTGGCCTCCGCATGTCGTGCCGCACCGCTACTCTGTCACGAGTTTCCTCTCGTAGAACCAACGAGTTCCTCTCCATCCCAAGCTCGCTTCCGCCGTGCTGTCGTCGCCGAGAGATCCAGATGGCCGCATGCTGTCTTTGCAAAACTGAATTTTCCTCTCTAAAGTTGATTGCATAACAGATTAACAGAGCAACCGAGCAAGTGAAGAGGAGGTCGTTGATCAGGGCGCATAAATCGTCGAGATGGTGCGAGCAGGCTGTACAGGGGGCCGTTGATTAGCAATAAGACTGGACCAGCATCCTCGTCCAACGCCGCCGCCGCCGCCGCCCAGTGGCCGTGACGTCAATCCCGCCCCAGCTGGATCTGATGAGGATGGAAGCTGGAGGGGAGGACGGATTCGTCGGCGAGCCGGGCGAATTTGAGCTTGGAGATCTAATCGAGCTCGACCAAGCCAGTCACCTCGGCATCCATGGCTCCATGGTCACCTCGCCGGAGAACGTCCGCGAGACGCCGGGATCCAGGTCGTGCAGCGGCAAGGTGCCTTCAGATTCCTCGAATGCCGCTGCCCCAAGGAGAACGCCACTTCCGTTGTCGGGTCTTGGTTGCGTATGCGGCGCGTCGGTGGAGAGGAGCTCTGGTCTCGGGGTGAGCAGAGGAAGACAGGGGCAGACAGGGAAGATGGAAATGTTTTGGACTGGCGACGACAACAATTTGCACACCTTTTGAATTGAACTACGGCGACATCATCAAAAAAACGGAGGGAGTAGTTTACAGTGGCCCTCACGATACGCGGACATTGTTATTTTTATTTACTCTGTATATTCCCGGCCTATGAGATTGTAGTAGGCCGTCCTGGAATAGTGTCGGGACATGAAAATCTATTATATATATAATTGAAGAGAAAACGGAGCCACCACGTTCGCTCTAAAATGCTACCCCCATAATTGTTAAAAAAATAATCCTAATATATAAACATATATGATGGTTAAGGTTTAGATGACCTTAAGAAACCATAACGATCTCCGAGAATGCACGTGAGCACAATCTATATGCTTACATAGTACCACCACGATAGTCGTTAACAATGCTAACTAGACATCTTTAGTGTAAAGTCATAGATCTACATAAAGCATATATAGTTCGGTCTTTAAGGGAACATATAGGCTTTCAAATTGAATATAAAAATAATTGTAAAAGGCCCAAAATATTCAGCCAATGTATTCTTTAGCAAACATACATTGTTGCAAAGAGCTTAAAAAAGCGAGGGATGAGTTATGTGAATCAAAGTTAAGAAGTTTGTCACTATAGGCTAGTCTAAGGAAATTAATAGGTATTGTTTATTTTCTAGAAGTATATTGCATAAGTTTTATTAGTGTTGTGTCTTTGTTTCGTTGAAATAATGTTATGTGTCTTTTTAAAAAAAAAATAGAAGCATGTCCAAGATGAAAGAATGCTGATGGAAGAACAACTGATCAGAATAAGTAGAGCGATCATGATGAAACAAATTATAAAAAAAGAGTAGTTTTGTATTATTAAACTATGTTCAAACTATGTTCAAACTATTATTAAATTATGATGAAACAAATTAAGTTCCAACTCCTGTAATATAAAAATAATTTAAATAGCTTAATAAATCTAGCCGCGCAAATGCGCGGGCAGCCATCCTAGTTGTTTTAACTGAAACAGGCGAATGTGCGTTGTGTGTCAGTGTCAAAATTGCAATGTTATGTTTCCTTTGGCCAGTTAACCAGCTAGAAATATTTCCATGTGTTTAGAGTTTGATGCTCCAGCCGTTTAACATGCAACTGCACTATATCATATTAATTACCATGAGTTTCTATAAGATAAACTGCTTCAGTGATGCATGTTTCTTTTTTCCATTGTGTAACCTGATAGTTATTGCGGTGTGCATATGATATCCAAAGTGTTTGTCTCATATCTGTGTTAACCAAATAATGCATCAGTATGTGCTGCATCCTCTTATTTGTTCATGGTTCAAGGCCTTAGTTCCGATCATGCTCATGCTAGCCATTCGTGACAGCTGCAGTTACGTTTAGCTAGGATTCCTTGAAGACTTAAACTACATATATGTGCTTCCCATAAACCCGGGATTTTGTAAGCAGATGGACTGTGCTCTGCATCCTCATCAGAGATCAATCATATCAATCACATATGTAAAATAATATTATACAATCTAAATTTTAACAATCATAGACTTGTAGTTCATATTGTAATGTTAAATGTGATTTTTACTTTTCCTTAATTATTTGGCTTGTTCCCTTACTCAATAGATAGATGTATACATATTTATTATTTTTATATTTACTTGATGTAGATAAATATTGTTAATGTTCAACCACTAATGGATTACACATTTAGAAAATGATTTACTACAACTTATGTTTCAACTAAATTATTTGGGCCAAGCAAGGCTTTGAACTTATTAAGGTGTATTTACCCAACAATTCAATGAGGAATTATACTTTACGTTCATATGATTTTAACTTTTAATTGATATATATTCAGTTTTGTTTAAAATGTTAAAATAAAAATCTATTTACTTTTTTTATTATTTCAAATTTAGCTATTTTTGACTCATCATATTGTGGTCAAATTAGAAATAGGAACTAAAGATATTTTAAGCAATTTTTGTACTCATAATGGCTTGGTGGGTACTTTAAAATAGGTGTTTAGGTTATTTTTTCCCTATTTTTTATTATTTCGAATTTATTTATTTTTCGAGCTCATAATGTCATGGTAGGTAATTTAGAAATAGATGTGAAGGGTATTGTCGTCTATTTTTTATTATTCCGAATTTACCTATTTTTTGACTCATAATGGCATGGTGGGTAATTTAGAATTAGGTGTGAAGGATATTTTTGTCATTTTTTATTATTCCGAATTTAGCTATTTTATAAATATTTGTAGGGGGTTTTGTGATTAATTGTTTCATAATGGCAGTGGTGGGTAATTTTCTCTTCTTATTTTCTCCGATTAACGTGAGAATTTCTAGCATTTTAGAGCGAACGTGGTGGCTCCGTTTTCTCTTCAATTATATATATAATAGATTTTATATTTACTTGATGTAGATAAATATTGTTAATGTTCAACCACTAATGGATTACACATTTAGAAAATGATTTACTACAACTTATGTTTCAACTAAATTATTTGGGCCAAGCATGCTTTGAACTTATTAAGGTGTATTTACCCAACAATTCAATGAGGAATTATACTTTACGTTCATATGATTTTAACTTTTAATTGATATATATTCAGTTTTGTTTAAAATGTTAAAATAAAAATCTATTTACTTTTTTTATTATTTCAAATTTAGCTATTTTTGACTCATCATATTGTGGTCAAATTAGAAATAGGAACTAAAAATATTTTAAGCAATTTTTGTACTCATAATGGCTTGGTGGGTACTTTAAAATAGGTGTTTAGGTTATTTTTTTCCCTATTTTTTATTATTTCGAATTTATTTATTTTTCGAGCTCATAATGTCATGGTAGGTAATTTAGAAATAGATGTGAAGGGTATTGTCGTCTATTTTTTATTATTCCGAATTTACCTATTTTTTGACTCATAATGGCATGGTGGGTAATTTAGAATTAGGTGTGAAGGATATTTTTGTCATTTTTTATTATTCCGAATTTAGCTATTTTATAAATATTTGTAGGGGGTTTTGTGATTAATTGTTTCATAATGGCAGTGGTGGGTAATTTTCTCTTCTTATTTTCTCCGATTAACGTGAGAATTTCTAACATTTTAGAGCGAACGTGGTGGCTCCGTTTTCTCTTCAATTATATATATAATAGATATATGTCCTTCTTTCACTGAATATTAAATGGCCTTCTATTGTTTCCGAAGTGTCTTTTTTCTTTCCTTACAGGGGAAAGGGTGTCCCTTTGATAGTGGTTGGCATTATAAAACGTTTGAAACCTCATTCATAACATCGAAGATAGGAAAAAAAAAATGTTGTCCACTTTGACACTATATGAAGTCCTGAACTGATACAGAGACGAATATGATACCAGCTTCAGGGGTCAGAGTGTTCAATGCGCCCATTAATAAACCAATGCCTGCTCCTTCAACCTGGATGGTTCACCTACTTGGCAACGTATCTTATGAGAATCAAGTTCGTGTGAGAACTATGACTCCCTTTGTTGTGGACTCCTTCCTGAAGCGTTATCAACGCCGCAAGAAGTCTCAGGACGCTACTAGTGGCTAGCTGATTTTAATTAAGCTTGTAATTCGGTTTGTTAGCGTGGCTGGTTAGAATTTGCTTAGTTGGCAAGTTAATTAGCGTGAGCTGTTAGGATTGTGCGTGGACTCTATATAGTTGAGCCACGGCATGTCGATTAGGATAAGCAGAAGTAGAATTCCAACTCAGAGCCTCCAAGGGGGGGCGAGCTAGGTTTCTGCCTCTGTTGTAACTCTTCCGTGATTAGCAATCAATCAACAGTTCGTTCCATATCAACTTGGTATCAGCTGGGAGATCCTCGTCCTGTTCTTCGCTTCCTCGCAAACCACACAAAGAAAGGTGGCTTGCCGACGTCTCGAGGGCCTGTGTTTCAACTGCCCTGAAAAGTTCTCTCAAGAGCACTTGAAAACCTGCACAAAGAAAGGCATATATTACCTAGAGCTGTCTGACACTAACATTGACGGGGACACATCAGAGGATGACATGCTCATATCCATGTGTGCGCTCACGGGAATTCAGTCCGGTTCAACACTGCAGCTCAAGGCGTCCATCCTCGACAACGCTCTCCTCATTCTCGTGGATTCGGGCTCCACTCATTCCTTCATCGCGGCTGACACGGCGCGTCGCATGGGCCTCACCCCCGAGCTACGGCCAGGTCTCACGGTTGGCGTCGCGAACGGCGAACGCGTGCCGTCCGAAGGAGTCTGCAAGGACATCACTGTCACCATCGACAAAGAGATCTTTACCATGGACTTATACATTATCCCATTAGGAGGTTACGAGCTGGTATTGGGTTGCGACTGGCTGCGTACTCTCGGACCCATCGTGTGGGATTTCCATCGCCTTTCCATGGCCTTCTGGCGCGTGGATCACCCGGTCAAGTGGCACGGCATGAAGGCACCTCCTGCGCTGCGGCTAGCTGCCGCCAAGCTCGTCGCATACATGAACTTGCTGCTCCAAGAGTTCGCTGACCTCTTCACGCCACCCACGGGACTACCACCACAGCGCGCCTTCGACCATCGTATTAACCTGCTGCCGGGAACGGAGCCTGTCTTCCGCTGCAAGATGTTCGTGGATAGGCAGTTGTTGGAACGTGATGACTTTCTCGCTGATGTCCGTGAAAGGCTTCTTCAAGCACAGGATTACATGAAGCTTACTGATGACAAGAAGCATCGGGATTCGGAGTTTCAGGTGGGAGAATATGCATGGTTACGTCTGCACAACCGTTCTGCTGCCGGCATCACTGATAACACCAATTCCAAGCTCAAGTCAAAGATTCATGACATGTTCCGTGTGGTTTATCTCAAGAAACATAAGGGTGACTTTCCAACTGAGGGGGTGCCGTTGGAGCAATTCAAGGAGCGCTATCCAGATTTCAGGCTCGAGGACGAGCTTTTTGGTCAGGAGAGGGGAAGTGTTGTGGACTTCTTCCTGAAACGTTATCAACGCCGCAAGAAGTCTCAGGGCGCTACTAGTGGCTAGCTGATTTCAATTAAGTTTGTAATTCAGTTTGTTAGCGTGGCTGGTTAGGATTTGCTTAGTTGGCAAGTTAATTAGCGTGAGCTGTTAGGATTGTGCGTGGACTCTATATAGTTGAGCCACGGCTTGTCGATTAGGATAAGCAAAAGTAGAATTCCAACTCAGAGCCTCCAAAGGAGGGCGAACTAGGTTTCTGCCTCTGTTGTAACTCTTCCGGTGATTAGCAATCAATCAACAATTCATTCCATATCACCCTTGCACCTAAACAATGTATTGTCTGTTTCGCCGTTAAAAATTCTGCCATATGGGTTTCCTTGCTATGCGATTTCAGTTCTGCAAACGGCTCCTCTATTCCTTGCCCATTGAGTTGTATTTCCAAACATACAGGGTGTGTTTGGTTACCTGGACTACCTTAGCCCTGCATAGGATCCTATCCAGGCTAACTCAAACCAGGCTAGCTCAATGCAAGAACAAAAAACATGCACATGTTTGGTTGGTTGCATAGATAACTTTTGGCTAGTGCAAGCTTGTGTTTGGTTGGCTGCATTGACTGAGTAAGATCACATTGCATTTGATGTGGTGAGTGTTAGACTCTTTCACGTCCATCTCTTTCTTCCCATATTATCTTCTTTATTAAAAAAAAGAATTGATCAATGATTTATTTCTTTAAACACAAAACTGAATGTAGATATTTAAGTTATACATTATTCTTGCTTGCCGGCATCAAGATTCAATGAACTGTTGCATATTCCTACTTATGTTCTATTAAAAAAATAGCATCTTGATTGATAATAGGACAATCGCACACACAAAAAAAATTGCATCTATAGTTCTGTACGCGACATCAATTCTTCTCCGAGTGACAGAAGCTGCAGGAGCTGCGCAACAGATTGACCGCTTCCAAGGAGCTCGTCAGTGTTGCATCCGGCTACCCCCGTCCGCTCCCCCCCCCCCCCCCCCCCCCCCCCAATCGTGTCCGGCCTTGGGCTCCAGATCCGTGCATCCGGCGTTATGCTCCCCTACATCATGTCCAGAGTGGCCTACCTCTTGGCTTCTCGCGGGCTCGGCTCCCGGTTCTGTATTGCGTTACACACGCTACTTTCGAATAAAAATAAGGTGGGGAAGCTCTCCCCCGTTTTGCTCGGGGAAAAAAAAACATGTCTGACCCAGACCTGGACATGATCACTGCGTGGAAGGACATAGAGCTGCCGGCAACAGATGACCCGCAGGACATAGATCATGTTCTGGTTGACAGCCAACACACGTGAGCGAAGCATCATACAGGAAAGCAACACAGTACCTCTGCGACAATCGTCAGGCCGAGATACACGCAAGATGTCAACTACAGGGCCTAAGTGTTGCAGCTGACTACATGAACCAAGCTTCCAAGAAAAAAGTTAACCAAGCTCCTCGAGTCCAAGACAAAGGCAAAGACATCAGCATGGTCTTCCAGAAGCACTCTGGGAGCGTGCAGAACCAGAGGAGAGGCCTGTCGAAGAACTCGCAGCCGACCTCATCCACGCTCTCCATGTTAACGCCAGAACACCTCACCCTTCCTCATGAGAATATATTCTTGTGAAAACTTTGTGAATGGGCCTCCCATATAGATTGGATGGACCTCCCATAAAAATCTGTTGACTCACTCCAGTTACGTATCGATGAAAATATATTCTTGTAGCCCACGTAGCATTAGGCCCACTACCACTCTCCACCATAACTAATTTGGGCCATGGAAAGACAAAAAGGCCGACGTAAGAATATGGGTAGCGGGCCGCTAACGCCGCCGCGCCGCGATAGACCTTCCGTTGCCGTTCCGTTAATACAGTACAAACCGTCCACCAATTATTTGGCTTTGGCTAACCACCACAACGAAACGGAAAGTTGCTTCGTTGTTTTGCTCCTCCAATCCGTCACGCAACATCAACCGATTGAGACAGGAATTCCCTTCCGGCTCCGGCTCCGGCTCCGGCTCCGGCTCCGCCTCCGCCTCCTCTATTAACAGCCGCCGCCCGGTAGATTTTTCTTTTGTAAGTGTACTGCCCGCGGCTTCCTGCTCCTCGATTCCACGAGGTGGTGAGTACTGTTCTTCAGATTCCCCTTGCTTTTCTTTTCCTTCCCCTGCTGCCTGGTCGGTCGGTTTTTCAGTCGATTTGTCAAAAGTCCAGGGGATTCCGTTCGTGTGTTCCGGATTGGAGTGGGACTGATTTGTTCCTCGCAGTTCCTGATTTACCCAAATTGACTCGGTTATAAATTTAAATTTGCAGCTTGACAAGGAAATTGGAAACCATGAGGTCCAGAGCACCCTTTTTTCTGCTCCTCCTGTTGCTTGCTAGCCGGGAATCTGCACAAGCCAAGTATGTTGGTATGTCTTATCTTACTACTGAAAATACACCTTTCTGTCTTATTAGGAATGTCTGTTTACCATCGTTTCAGCACCACAGACTCTCTTTTACTGCAAAAAATTGTAGTACTCCGGTTAGCGTTACATCTGAAAAAAAAAAAAAAAAATCATCATCAGTGTTCAGTATTATCATCTAACTTACTGATGCTACTAGAATAGGTGCATAAATTTTTGAATCTCTCAAATACATTTGTAACGCAGAAGACATAATGTTGTGATAATTATCTGGAGGCGCATACCATGTTTCTTGAGTCTATGATAAGGGACCCTTTCCACAAATTTTAACAATTGATGCACCTCACTGTGAGCAAGCGATAAGTTAAGATAAACCGGGGATAGATTTGAGCTCTCTTGACTGGGAAAAGGTATTCTGAGCTTCCCTTTTAGTTTTATAAAACCATTCAAGATCAAAATCAGAAAAGTGAAGAAGTTATAAAATCCCAGATAAAATAAAATCGGGCACTGTGATCACCTTGCAAAAAGAACTGGGCAGCACTAAAACAAACTACTGATATAAAAAAAAGAACTTCCCTGATTTCTTATTGATGGTGTGAGAAACAGATCATTTTAGGCTAAGAAAATTGTCCTAACTTCGTCAAGTAAAAAAATCGGAAGTAATATAATGCTAAAGTAGGTTTCTGTTACCCATTATGGTGTTTTATATGCAGAAACTTAGGGTACTTTACTCTGTTCATTAAATTTTAAATTAAGCATGTCCTATTTTCTGGCCACTTATGGCAGTTCTTTTGGCGTCGTAGCTAAGATAGCTGCATTTTGGCATTCATCTGTTGCGACCACATATAAGATAGGTTCAGGTTCATCATGGCACCATCCATTGCAGCCACCACCAACGTTTTGGCATCACTGTAACTTGATAAATAACAAATCTTGCCTCATAGCTTTGGCCTGTAATCCACAAAGGTTGATGTCTCTATGAAAAGTACATATGCGTGGATGGTGGTCAAACACAGCAAATTAACCCCTTGGAAAAAAAAGGCACAATTTTATAGCTGATTCATCTTTTTTGGATGTAATGATTATCTTATTTCTCTCGAGTGTTAATTCATATCCTGTTCAAGTTTTCTATACTATGGATGAAGGCATGGCTGGGGCTTGTAGATTAACACTAGTAGCACCATGGTACAGGACAATCAATTATCTGTGCTCTAAACACATGAAGCGCATCTTACTAGTGTTTTTTCTTTGCATACTAAATTGGTCATTCTCAATTTATTCCGTTTCAGTTTATGTTGATCTTGACAAGTTTGAGCTTCTAGATCATGGCCCAATTTATGAAGAGCAAATTACTTCGACAAAAGTTCCCATCGGTCTCAAGAGTAGCCGTCCTATATGCTCAGCTTGTGAAAACTTTGTGAATGAAGCTGTCAGTTATCTAAGTGAGAGGCAAACACAAGATAAGATCATGGAATTCCTTCATGATGCTTGTTCTCAATCATTCTCCTTGGAACAGAAGGTGATCGTTTTGGACATTTTTCTTTATATTACAGTTAGTTATACATAGTAATTTTGTCTAGAATTGTAGATATCTTATTAACTTTTGTTATGCCATTCTGGGAAGATACTAAGTAGCAAAGCTTTATAATCATGAACTGTTTTTTATATCTACAGTGTGTTGAGTTGATGGACTCCTACGCAACTCTATTGTTTGCCAAGATTACCAAGATCAAACCAGAGGTATTCTGCAAACAGTATGGCCTATGTACGGACATCACTTTTCTCTCTGGTGTTAAAAGCGAGAGCACATGCATATTTTGCCACCACCTCATTGATGAAGTTATGACCAAACTGAAAGATCCTGATGCAGAGGTACCTGTTTTGCTTCAACTACTTCATTCACTTACATGATCCCATCCTGAGCCTGCATGTCTTCACCTTACATTTCTATGTGATATATGTAGTTTGAGGTAATTCAAATGCTTCTCAAGGAGTGCAATAAGATTGAAGGTCATGTCCAGCAGGTATACTATTTATTGCTTTTTTTTTCTACTCGTTTTATTTCTTTCACCCTACAACTCGAATGCACAAATTTCTTTGGTGCAAAATGGACCATATGTAAAATTACTAGAGATGCTTATATTCTATAAAACTACTAGAGATGCTTATATTCTGTACACACACAATATTATATGATAACATGCAAGAGCGATATGATTAAACATCCCTCCTTTCTTGCAGTGCAAGAGACTTGTTTTGCAATACATTCCTCTCATACTGGTCAATGGTGAGAAGTTCCTCGAGAAGAATGATGTATGTGTGCTCGTACAAGCGTGTCCAGCCAGCCAAAAGAGGACAGTCATCTCGTTCTTGGAGGGGCTATTGCTGAGTGATGCATGAACAATAGAAGATTACACAAAGCGAAATTAGTGTCCAAATACATGTCGTGTGGAAGGCTATAAATCAACCACTGGTGTCTTGCTCTTACATTCTTTTATTAGCCTTGATTTGTGTAAAATGGAGCGCTGTCAAGTTATTGTAAAAATGCCAGCGTATTTATGTCATACCATGCCCTACCTTTTGCTGCACATTGTGTTTAAACGTCTATTTCATCATCCAGAGGGCTGAGAGCCTGAGACTCACATGTAAGCAGCCACTCAATGCAACTTGTACTTAGATCGATGGAAAAGCAAAAGGAGAAATAAACGGGAAAAAATCAATATGCCAGGATAAAGAATTTCACATTGAATTTTTTTTTTTGTGAGTTATTATATATAACTAAATCAGGAGTTCCACATTTCAGAAACGGCAGCAAAATAAAAAGGGATCACAAATAAGAAGGGGGCACTGGTCAACATTTGTCAACATTCTGTTTGGTCAACATTTGTCAACATTCTGTTACCATCTTTGAGGCCTCGTTAGTGTCCCGAATTGGGGAGGAAGGGAGGGAGGGAGCAGCTTATTTGGCATCCCGTGGTGTGAGGCTAGTGAAATGATTGATGAAATGCATTCCTATGCAGGGAACTGACTAAGGAATTTGTAGAAGCGAATGACGTTCTTGGCAAGTTGGTACTGCCAACAGGTGGTCATTTCAGTATGCCGTATCAGGTGGAGATCAGGATTTCAGAGCACTGCTGATTCAGTATGCCCTGTAGTACTCTTTCATTATTGCTGTAATTTATGGAGTCATTGAGCCTATTCAGGACTTATGTGAGTTATTTGTCTGATATTGTTCAGCGAAATATAAATATATACTGATACGTATGATTATGTATGATTTTGCACATGGTCTCTCTCAACAGTATCAACAGTAGACAGTGAATGGTCCAGAGATAACTAAAATGTCCTGGTTCTTTTATGTGACTTGAATTATCTGCACAATTGTGGAATTCATTCCTTTGGAGTTTGGATTCCTTGTCTTCTGTTGTGACAAATCGGAGAACTTTTTTATTATTTTGTACATGAAGAATGCTCAGAAATTCGTCCATAGAGCAGCAGCTAGCAGGCACGAGCCTACAGGCCAGCAAACCAACAGCCAAGCAGGCCAAGACATGAACCTAACGGACCAGCAGCCAAGCAGGCCAGGTTTCTAACTGTTCCCTCAAAATAGGTTGGAATCCGGTTCCAGACCAAAATGGGGAGGATGAGCCAGTTTAGGCCTTGTTCGGTTAGCACAAGCACAAGTTGGATCAGTACAATTTTCGTGACAAGTCAGGAATGAATGAAGCCTGCCTGTTCACTCAAACAGGCCGAGAATAGAGTGAAGAGATGAGACTCGGGGCTCGCTTCCGGGCTTTGGAGTGACGAATCTGACCGGAATGAGCCCGACTTAAAAACAGGCCGCATGTAACCGAACAAATAATCCGACCTCCTTCCGATTCAAAGCCGGGCCAGATCAATCCGGTCGAAGCTCTTCAGTCTTGGTTTGGCTCAACCAAACTGGCTTAGTTTCAACCTCTTTTTTAGATCAACTTGGTTTTCACTAGTGGACTGGTGTGGCCTCGGTGAGGTAGGCAGAATGGTTTGGTGTGGGCTTTGGTGCTGATTTTGGCCCATTCTCAAGCTTAAAACTCTTAGCAGGTTCGATGCGTTTCGTTTTTCTAAAATAGAGAGTTTGTGTCGGTCTCAAACAAATGAGTTGTTATTGTAAAATTTTACTCTTGTTAGATTTAACCAAAAAAAGGAAAAGGTTCATAGAATTTTTCTCCCTTCCCTTTTCGCCGAATCAATCGACCTAAAGATTGCTGGATTAGGCTTAAATATTACTCTGGGTGACCAAATATTACAGTGTGCATAGAAACATTAGATAGCTTTGACTACATCGATTCTAAGATTAGAAACCATGTAGTTTCACATTTTCTGCTAAAGTGGCTAAAGATTACTATAGATTTTTTTTGGTTATTACACAGTACAACTCAGACACTCACAACGCACAGCACACTCGTCGAAGACTGAGCCGGCAAATTCTTGAGATTGATGAAGTCACCACTGACACCTTGCTCTTGACAGCCACGTCGTCTACCGCTAAAAGCACAAAGCCGTTAAATTTTAAAAATTTTGCTCTCACAGGGGGTCAAATCTCGGGTGAGGCTAAGACCCCTTTCGCTTACTATGGGTTATCTATAGGTGGAAGTCATGAAAGATTGAATCCCCAATGCCACAACTAAATTAGAAGAAAAGGAAAACTATTACCAGAACATGTATCGAGAAAACGTCGAAAGATGCTGCGAGTTCAGAGGTTACCCATCAGTATAACATGAACAAAACAGAGGATTTAACCTTTGCACCTCAGTTGCTGAAAAGCATATATCCCGTGCTTTAATCAGAAAGCAAAAAAGATTTAACAAAGGCGAAAATCAAAAGGGACAAATCTGTGCATACTCAGTGTGACCAATTGAAACAATTTCGGAGCCACCCACTAATGAGGCGCATAAAGAATAACAAATAAAACTGCACCCAAGGACTTGCGAGGTTATTTTAAACCGTCGAGATCTTAACTAGCAAAAGCTTAAAGCTATGAGTTAACTCCTAGTGCAATCAAGCATTGATCTACCTTGGTTTTGGAGGATAGCTAACAATTCACAAATCTGATTTTTAAAACACAAAGCCGCAGTAAGTTACAAGTTCCCCTCTCGGATGTCATCTGCAGCAACTAAACAGTTAAGACCAAGTGTCAAGTGATCTACATGGTGTTGACCACGATGACAGTGTAGACAGTTCAGTTCAACTGAAGAAAGCAGAATTATCATCTTCGGATGCTCGAATTCTTCATGCCACTTGATGCCACACCATGCTAGTTCCTAACACTTCCAACGGCAGCTTGTCGCATTCGATTTCCCAGTACAATGCATCTTCGGCCATGTATTTTCATCAGTAATACAAAGCTACAACATCACAACCAAACTACACTATGATGCTTGTACCAGTACAAGTAAATGTCAAAAATATTTCACTATGAAAAAGGAAATACATAGGACTTTAGACGGCACATTGAACCTGCGAAGTTTTTTTAAAAAAAAATTAATCGTAGTGGGTTACAGCATCAAACATTGCAGCAGGAAAAAAAAAGTAGGGAAGTGAATGATCTTACTTGCTTGTTTTGTGCAGAAAAAGAATCGATTACTCATCTGTTTTTTGATTGTGCAGCAGCGAAACTTATTTGGTCAGATGTGAGACAGATCGTAGGTGCACAAGTGGGCACAGATATTGAATCTGTTGCGCGCTAGCAGTTCTCTGGGCGATTTGGAAGCTAAGGAATGCACTCTGTTTTCAGGGAAAAGCGTGTAGCAGGATTCAGGAAATGGAGAAAATGGTCGAGAAGATGCTCACGAGATGGACGTTGATTGCAAGAAAAGGTGCGGAAGAAAAACTGGTGCTACCAGCTGGAGCTACGGAGGACCGAGCCAGAGCGTCCTCAGAGGCTGACTCTAAGCTAGCTTTTAGAATTGTTTATTGAAGAAAAAGAAGAGAGAGAAGACAGCTAGCTCTTGCTCAAGAGATAGTCTCTAAGGAAAATGAGTGAATGAAACATGGGACCCACTCCTCATCAATCCTCTCTAAGAGATAGCTGCTAGCTCTAAGCTAACTTTACCTTTGGGGACGCTCTAAGGAGATCTGCTATCCTCCCGGTGGAATGGTGGCCGATGGAGGACCAGCCAAACGCCGTGCCGGGCCAGCTACAAGTGGGTGCATTAGAAGCTGTAGCTGCGCGTGAGAGTGTGTCGAGTGCTATGTAGAACTGTAATAATGGAGTGAACCTGGAGGAAAACATGAGCGGAACGCTGTAACCAAACTATTCGTTTTGTTTGTTGAATGAAACGAGGGGCGACCTTTTCTCTAAAAAAAATCGATAGCATATCGAGTCATCCTCACCCTGAGTTCAGGAAGGATGGTATTAATATAGATAAATCTTTTTTACACATGGCAAGGCAGTTTGAAACTACAACAGAAAAGCTACTGGGACAGGAATCATATTACAAATTAAATGGAATATGGAGATGATCATTTGGAAGATCCTAGAAACATTGGTCAACAAATCTGAATAAACTAATTGTTGTTTGTTGAAGATCCATGGAAAGCAACCACAGATCAGACCATGCAACTCTTTAGTGTGTTATATAAAGCCAGTCTAGGAAATCAGCAAGAGATGTCAACCATCGATTTTGGCTGTTATTATTTAAAACTCTGCCATATTGATATTCTAATAATTGAGGCCAATATCTGCAACACTATCTCAACCGAGCTCTGGACAAGTTCAGCCATATAATCATATATTGGCTAGAGGCAAAGAAAAGAAAGAAAAGAAAGAAAAGGAGACAAATAAATCACAATGCATGTATGATAGATGGCAAGGAGGCAAAATAACATTACCAGGGAAATAATTGCAATGATACTCGGACTAAAGAAAGTATTTCCTCTACTTAAGTTCCTGTTTTGTCCTTCAATTATTAGGAACAACTGATGTGGCCTATGAGAAAAATAAATTCAGTCAGCCGTATGCTCATCTATTGACCATATAGTTTTTACCAATTCTCCAGGAAAGTATGTACTTTTGAAACTATAAATATGCATACATCACATGGCCCTTGCGAATTAAATGACCATATTTTTGTTTACTTCTCTTCAAACCAAACTATAATTTTCTTAGTGTGCAGTCTTGTGAACAGGAGAGCCTAATATTTAGTAATCAATTAGAAAAAGCTGGCAAATTGACAATTGCACACAGCATTATTATTCCCTCCGTCTCAAAATATATGAAGTTCTAGCTATGTTTCTGGGTGTTCAGGTTCATTCAACATTCTATGAAGTCCAAGTTCAGAAAATATTCAATGAACCTGGTAAAAGCCAGAACCACATATATTTTAAAATGGAGGAAGTACTTGGAATAAGTAGTACCTATCAAAACAGAGCCCACGACGACCTTTCCTGGAACGTGAAACAGTGTAAGGAACAAATTTGCATTGTCCATCTTTAATCACCCTCCCTGATTTTAACAAAGCATTAATGATGTATATATACTGTATAAAATGTATAATAAATCACCCTCCCTGATCCAATCAATAAAATGTATGAATACATCTACTACGAAGAAAATTTTCACTCGGATCCCTAACAAACAAAAGTTTACCGGAGGTTCACGCAGGTGCATCCCTCAGATTTGCAGCATACATTGTTGTCCTATAGCTAATCTACATGCCACATAAACAAAAGGTAAATAAGGGTCATCAACAGAGGACTGCAGCTAATGTACCCCAGACAGAACATGAAAAATGTTACATCTAATAAATAGGAGAAAGAAAACACCACCGAATGTAAACAGATGTAAAAACATCAGACAATGGAGAAGGCATCCTATCCTGATAATCTTTCTTCCTAACTGGGTAGCCATAGTTGTTGTAAGATATGGACAAATACAAAAAACGAAAACTTTTGAGCACTCGAAATGCAACAGATAAATGATGGACTAAGTACTTTACAAATGAACCAAGTAAAGCTCCTAAACAAGCCTCGACATGAACCGTGGCAAACTGAAATCCATAAATACCATGCCCATAGACTCTGCAGCCACTGGACGATGGAGGACAGAGGAAAAAAAAAAAAAAACCTTTCCACATACAAATCTAGCAGGAAGCACCTCACCTAGAATACTGCCTAAGCAAGCCACTTTGGTTGTTCGTAATCCCAGGCAGAGAGAGGTTCCGTTCATTATTCATGCGCGAGAGTGAATTTATTCACTGATAGCAACGCGACAGCTGTGTTCAGGCCCCGACAGTCGTAACCAATCATTCGTATGCCCTTCGAATTAAAAGCTGCATAAGAAAAAAATATCTTGTCTAGTCTAGCTAGGCGGCGCCAAAAGCCATCAATTCAATCGTCTATTTGTTACTGTACTGCACAGGAACTACCAATAAAACAGCGTCATATTGCTGTTGATGGCAACTGAGGTATTAGAATATTAAGGAAATTGAGACTTATATCGTACTCTTAATAGGTGCAAAAGGATCATAGTTATGTTCGACTTGAATAGCAGCTATCAAGCCTGTGACAGTAAAGTTTGTGAAAAAAAAATCCTGCACATTTAAATCGCATAAAGGATGACACTACAATACAGTCATGAAGAATGGCTGCTTATTCAATTCATTTCGGATACTCCTGTACTAATCTAGCACTACAGAGAACACTTAACACCTGTCATTTCTAAACTATCTCAAAAGGAAGACTTTCCAGCTCTGACAAACACAGGATTTAAATAGTAAAATGGTCTCGAGTGAATGTATAAATTAATTGGCTGTTTAGCACACTGAAAGGCTGTCAGCTACTGCATGTATAGATGGGTCATTCCTAATTGGCTGTTTAGCATCACATTCAAGAATAAGGAGTACATATGTTCTGCATTTTGAGCTGACAAAGAACAGGGCTACATACCCCACTGTTTCGCCCAAAATCAAGCATTACCAAGGTTTATATCAAAATTTAGATGCAATTATGCCCCCCTGTGTAGCATCTATGAACACATAGTTGATGAGAATGAAATCATGGCAAACCTAAGAACTGAGATCACCCTGGCAGCTGCTGCATGTATAGATGGGTGATTCCTAATGGCAGGGAAAATCACTAAAGTCTCTTGCTTCTACACAACTTGATATATTGCTATAAGTCAACTAATCAAATGTGCTACCAAGGATCTGTACTCAACATAAAGATGGTATGCTAGACAACCGAAACCTATTGGTGCTCCCAACACATAAAAAAGATGGCATCTTAATCAAGCTAATTTCATGAAGTAAGCAAATTGATCAAACACAATTTTCAAGCACACAAACCTGAATCTTTATGTATGCTTTTCTAGCCGTCGATAGTCAAGAGGCTCAGAAGACATGGATGAGTATCCCTTCATTTAAGTGATAACTATATCCTGCAAAGGTAGAAAACACACATATAAGGAACTGGGATAATTCAAGTATCAATCTGGTAAGCGTAGCAAATACATTTGTGTGCCAAACATCTCAACTTGTTCAGGGGCATGCCCAAAGAGATTGATTAGTGGTTCTTGGCCCATGCATGGAATATCAAATTCAGTAGTCCTCCCACACCAGATGCAAAGCAAAATGAAGGGAAAGTAATACCTTAATCTGGCCGAACTAAACAATACAAATCAAAATTTATTGTACGTGTTCAATGGCACATAATCAAGTACACTTACGTAAAGTCTAAGAACAATACAACAGTCTCCAGTGCAATGCGTACTGATCAATATGAGATGACATCTACCATAACGAACACAACTACACAAAATGTAAGCCAAGAGCACATAAATAAAAGATTGATTTTTTTTTTCGGTACTCTAAATCCGAATAGCAATATACATACAACTAACATGTGGACACGGACAACATGAGTACCAAAGCTGAATAAAAACTTTTGGAAAAAGTGTATTTGTCGAAATCAAAACCAGTGATCAGTGAGATTAACATGTGTATTTGTTGGAAAAAAAAAGTGTATTTGGAAAAAGTTAACATGTGACAAATCAAGGATTAAGGAAAAGAAAAAGAATATCGTAACCAGTGAGATTTAGGCGTCGTGGCCACCGCGATTGACTGCCCGTCGTGGCCACGGGCGCCGGCCGTTTGCGCCCCCACGTACCCTTCGGCTCCTCGCCGCGCCCGCACACGCGACGCGGCCATGTGCGCCGCCCCCGCCTGGCCCTGGTGAAGGTCCGCATGACCATATCGCCGGGCAGGTCGTTGTACTCTGGATGAGGAAACGTCGGCTTTGGAGGCCTCCGGGAGGTGGCGGGACCATGCCGGCGCGAGTGTCGGAGCCGGGAGGCCGCGGGCGTGCTCGGCCGGTAGCGTCGCAGACGGTGTGGTTGAGGCGGAGCGCAAAGACGAAGCCGCCGTAGAGCCAGCCGGGTTACCTGTTGTTCACGGTACATCACTTATTGCTCTTAGCTCAAACATAGCTGATCAGTTAGTTACTAGATCACCATTACGTGTGTGGGCACGTTTACCTGGAAATGCAGCAGCAAGGGGCAGTTGATCAGCACGCCGCTGGATGCTTCGACGTTGAACCGCAGCTGATCCAAGCACGGGAACGGCGCCTTCAGTCCGGCCGCCTCCAGCTCGGCCAGCCGCACGTCGGCGTCGGCCTCCACGAACAGCACGCCCTCGCCGGTGCGGTCCACAACCCGGTCGTGATGGGACGGAAGACAAATATGTGAACTTGTCCGTAAACAAACATGTGGAGATTAAGGAAAAGAAAAAGGATACTGTAACTAACCTGTGAGAGTTTAATTAGCCAGCATATTCTGCAGTGGTCGCCGTGACGCCGTGGACGTCGTCGAGCTCGCTTTTGGCCCGCGGCCTCAACTGCTGCGCGCCGCCGCTCGTCCACGCCCCAGGGTCGCCGAGGTCGCGCTGATCCGCCTTGCGCCGCCGCTCTTCCACACCCCAGCCCGCCGAGGTCGCCCCTCGTCGTGGCCGCCTGCCGTAGATCAGGTTGAGGAGGAAGACGAAGGAGGTCACACACTTTGTGCATGAGAAGAGAGGTTGAATTGTGCGTGAGGAGCTACAGAACCAAGCCCCGCCCAAAGCGCACATGCCGAAACGGCATGCATGCGGGGGCTCTCCTTAGCGCACGGTTCGGAGCTGTACATTTCCCGCAAAGTTTGCGCATCCATGCAGCCAGGACTCTACCCCCCCCCCCCCCCCCCCTACTGCACACCCGTGGTGGTCACCGACATGTGGGGTCGGACCCATGTGTCAGTAACCAGGAATTAAGTCAGGGAACCTTGTCTCGCCCCCCCCCCCCCCCCCCCCATCTCTAACACACTCTTTCTTCATGTCTTTTTTATTGCCCGCATTACCCACCCCCCATCCACCCACACACACATCTCTAACACACTCTTTATTCATGTTTTCTGATTGCCCGCATTACCCCCCACCCACCCACACACACACATCTTTAACACACACTCTTTCTTCATGCTTTCTGATCCCGCATTACCCCCACCCACACACACATCTCTAACACACACTCTTTCTTCATGCTTCTTGATTGCCCGCATTATCCCCACACACACTCTTTCTTCATACATGCTTTCTGATTGTCCACATTCTCTCTCAGTTTTTTGCATGTCCTCTCTCTCTCTCTCTCTCTCTCTCTCTCTCTCTCTCTCTCTCTCTCTCTAGGATATAGTACTACGGTATACAAATTCTTCTCACATCTTGATTTTTTGTCTTATACTTACAATAAAACTACAACTAAAAATTTTATTCTCCATATCTACGGATCTAGTAATAAATAATTTTTTTTGCAACAGTCAAATTTTTGTACTATAATATCACAACACTACTGATCAGTAATATAATATCAAAGTATTAAACTATTGAGAGAGAGAGAGGCAGAGAGAGACACCCAGTGGGTCCCAAGCTTATGGAGTCCCACATGCATGTCATTGCCTGTGCTGTTGGGTAAAAAAGAGAGAATGCGCGTTGTAGAGCGGGTGGAGGATATCTGTCACGAGCAATGCTACAGTTACATACAGGTTTTACACAAATCTTACGCACTTGCTGCTGTGGTAATCATTGATAGGTCAGGTTTTGCTTAAATTAAGGAGCAGAGATTCTATCAACCAATCAGGCAGTGCCATATCATCTGTTTGTGGGAATTTTGTAACTGATTTAGTTAAGGAAACATAGCATTTTTCATCTGTCACATGGTATGGGCCTGCTGTGTGTGGGACCACTCAGGCTCTAGGCAAGAGCGGGGTTTTCAAAACCGAAGGTAACCGGTCCGGTTTTACCGGTAACCAGACATACCCGTTCGGTTTCATTGGGTTTGGTTTTTCCGGTTTTCTCGAGATTTGAATCCCTGGGCAGGAGGCAAAGCTCCCATCCCATGCGGTGAGGCAAAACCGGAGCGAGGGGTCAACATGCCTGCAGCACATGGGCCCAAAATCTCGAATCTTGACCACCTTTGTACTGTCGGAGTACGCGATTAGGAATGCGCATAGTGAGTGCACGTTATGTCAGATTTTTGGTTCATCCGGAAGAGAGAAAGTAGGAGGGAGAAAGCGGCTTGGAGCTGCAGTTTGCGCGCGCCGGTCGCATGGCTTGTTTGTGTGATGGATGGTGGGTCACGTTGCAGCCATGCTTGGGGCAAGTAGGAGTGAGTGGTTGAGACATGCAACCATGTTTGGAGGAAGTAGGAGTGAGTAGTTGAGACATGCAACCATGCATGCCGTTGCCCAGACGAATAATCGGTGAAGCACCTCCTAAAATCTGGCTCTCCAACCACCTCTGGTATCATGGAATCCAAGATCAAAGGGCCCACGACACCTCACCAGCAAGTGCCGCCATCTCGTTTTTCTCTCGACAACGTGGTCAAAAAATTTTACCGCCACCGTGGCGTCCCTAGCTGGCCGTGTGTTGCCGAAACGACTATAGAGAGCAGCTGTGAATTTGGTAGCTGACAGATGCAACGCAGCTAGGACAGCTGCATGAAGCGGAACACTGCACGCGCATCGCCGAGGCCGCTCGCGGGTCTGATGACCTCCAGGCCGGCGGCGAGCTCGGCGGCCTGGCGCGGGAACAGGCGCGCCACGCTGCCGAAGCGCTCGAGGAAGGCGCGATCCATCGCCGCGCAAGAAGCGTCCAGCTGCCCGGTCTCCCGGCGCTGACCGCCGATGCTCTGCCATCCATCGTGTCGGCCACCTCGCCGGAGCACCTGCTACACGGGCGTTCCAGGCGTTCCACGACCTGTTCGCGGACCTCGACGAGCACGGGGGGGCGTTCCAGCTGGTGCTGGTGAATACGTTCGACGCGCTGGAGCCGGACGCACTCTGCGCGGTGCCGGAGCTCGATGTCGTCGCCGTCGGGCCGGCCGTGCCGGACGACGCGCCTCCGTTGTCGAGGACAACCGACGACACGACAGACGGCTACCAAGGCCGCGCGTTCCGTGGTGTACGTGTCGTTCGGGAGCTTGGTTCCCATGAGCGCACGGCAGGAGGCGGAGATGAGGCATGACCTCGAGGCCTCCGGGTGTGCGGGCACGCGTGGACGCGGCCCTGGCGCTGGACGGCGCCAGCGACTTCTTCCGGCTTCCCGTGGCGGAGAAGCAGCGCGCCTGGCACCGTGTCCGGGTACACCGACCATCTTGGGTGATGTGAGGTAAAGTTGGACAAGCATATGTTTCAAATGTTGTTCTTCCATTGGCTGGTCGCGCAACCATTCACCAAAACCACCACCACATAGTTTTCTCAGTCATGCCGCACTTAAACAATGTTTTTCTGCAATTGGCCTTCTTCTACCTAC
This sequence comes from Eragrostis curvula, assembly GCA_007726485.1. Taxonomy (NCBI): domain Eukaryota; kingdom Viridiplantae; phylum Streptophyta; class Magnoliopsida; order Poales; family Poaceae; genus Eragrostis; species Eragrostis curvula. The sequence continues at coordinate 40,163,635 of CM017444.1, forward strand.
ATGTCCTTAGTCCCTCTTTTTTTTTTCCCTCTCCAAAACAGAGATTTCTTGATATAATGTTGAATCAATGGAAAAAGTTATATGTCGAATTTTCAGTTTTCCTTGAATTAACATGACCCCATGTGCAAATGTTTTTTTTTTTTGGGTGGCCCCAGTAGTCCTCCATACGTACGGAAGACAGGGGATTATATATATACATATATATATATAAGGTTGACTTCAACAAGCATATGCAAAGTTATTTATGCATTACAAAACACACTATGTATGGTTGAAATGCTCTCCAACAGAGGAGGCACACAGGCATGCATTTTTGCATAGGAGGAGAGAGGGAAGCTAAAACTACATTCCCTCTCTCCTCGTATGCATATGCGAGCGCGTCGCCTGGGCGGGGTGACGCGAGGGGCTGCAGCGGGGAGCAGGGGAGACGGGCGCGCGTGTGAGGCCCCGGCGCGGCCCTCGCTCAATCGCCACCCCCCTCGCCCAATCGAGCTCCGCTCGAGCTGCCATGGCCAATCGAGCTCCGCTCGAGCAGCGGCGGCGGCGGCGGACGCAGAGCTGAGCAACGAGCGGCGCGTGAGACGATGGCGGGCAGTGGAGACGCAGTGAGACGGGTGCGCGGCCAGGACGCTTGACGCCGCGCAAAACAGACCTTCGCGGCGCATGCAGCTGACCTGCATTTTCTTCGCGGCCTAATGTTCCCTTGCATGCCAAGCCCACCGGACAAGTGGGCAAACCCGCACCAGCCCGCTAAAACCCGCAACACGTACGTTCTTCCCCTGCTGCGTGTCCTGCAGAAGTTCTCGGTCTTTTTCTCGATCTTGTTGGTGCGGCCGGGATGCTCACTCGAGGATGAGTCGCGAACGTAGTAGGTAGCAGCACGTAAGTTGAGGAATTAAGTAGCCGCCGCAGCAAATCAACGAACTGCAACTCCGATGGATCAAGATATGAATATCTCCGTTTTGGTGCAGCAGTACGTTGCTTTTTACAGTCTCCTGATTCAGAATCGTGCCTGAAAGCTAAAAGCTTCGATTTGTTGACCAAGTGTCCATGAGTTTTAGTGCACCACGTACAATAGAGAGTCTTGAAAGAAAACGAATAAGAAAGTTTAAAGAGAACATATTTGTGTTTAGAGGCGTCCCTAGTGATCGCATGCTAATCAAACACCTCAAGAGCTAAGAGATAATTTCGTTTGCAACTTTCGTCGAAGAAGAAGCAAATGATCAACACACAGCTCATGCCACTACGTACAGCCCGTCGACCTCGACCAGTCCCCATGCATGCGTCGTCATGAGCTACCGAGGCGAGGCGAACTGGGCACTGGGCAGATGCCAGTACGTAGCTTAGCTTACGCGGGAGGGTTCGACGGTTCTTTGATCCATCTCGGTGCTCTTGGCATGAATGCGTACCGATCGATCGATCGGGGTGCTCTTGGCGTGCGTGCGTGCGTGCCAGCACCTAGCACCTAGTATAAAATCTATCCAGCACACAGCAGACTCGTCATCAAAACCCAACCTACCAACACACACATGGCGTCTTCCTCTCACCGCAGCATGGCAGCCGCCGCCGCCGTCGTCGTCGTCTTCCTCTCTCTCCTGCTGCAGCCGGCCACCAGCAGCCGGGACGACAAGCGCCAGGAGCAGGTGCAGCCGCTTCGACACCATCGGTGGCTTCCAGCTCCGGCGCCTCCGTCTCCGGCGTGCCCGCCGCCGCCCACATGCCCGCCGTGCCCTCCGCCGCCATCCTGCCACCGGGAGCAGATCGCTCCCGGCGACGGCGCCCCAGACGAACAGCGCCCCCCGGCGGCGGCCATCTCCAGTTCGCCGGCCGACTGCTACGCAGCGCTGCAGACCGTAGTGGTCTGCATCACCACCAAGACCAAGCCTTGAGTCACGCAGATCAAACGGTACGTACCCCGGCACGAATTAGCAGTTAATTAACATATCATTATTTATCTGCTTCTTGTAATTAAATTTGTATCCTTTCCTCTTTTTTTTTCCATGCAGAAGATGCCTGCTGCTGCCTGCGATGTGTGGAGCGAGCGTGCGTGCGTGCATGTAATGATGATGATGGAAATAAAATACTGTTTACTGTTGGTTTACTGTTCCTTAGTTCCTCTTGCACTGTTTACTGTTGGTTTACTGTTTTATTACTGTCCCTTCCCGACGCGTTTATCCTGACCGTTCACTCATCGAAGGAGCAGCCTCAGCCGTCCGTGCGGAGAAATAAAAAAATAAAAAAACCACGTGGTACTAGACACTGAGACACACAATTTGATCCTCTACTAGTGTTCCTGGCGAAAATAAAAATAAATAAAATCCTCTAGTCGAGAGGCAAAACCCGCGTGCACTCCCTCCCTCTCCCCGTCTGATCCGTCACATTTTTTCATCGTACGAGTATGATCAGAGTCGATCGATCGGGTACATACATGCTATGGGTTTACTAGCTTCCTCTTGCGTGGGTCAAAATTTCTGTACAGCGTGTGTAAGAGTAGTTCCCAGGCATGCTCTTCGTGCACCCTCCATCCGTTCGCTCGCGTCGCTTGTTCCTCCTCGTCAGCGTCGCCGGATCATCGGTGCGTAGAATTGAAAGGGGCGCGGGCCGCGCCGCTAACCCGCTGGGCCAGCCCGCGCCGCGATCGCACACATCGCCGCTCCAGCTTCGCGGCGGCCGGGGCGATGGCGAGCGACAGCCGCCGGAATCTCTTGGCCCAGTTGGCTGCATCTCGAGCTGTTCTCGTTGAGCCGCAGCATCAAACGGAAGAAGACGCCGCGTGGGGATGATGGCGAGCAACTGCCGCGCCGGATCTGCTTGCGCGGCGCCCGTCGAGCCCGACCTTTCCCTCGACGTCAGTCAACCAGTTAGTTTATGAAGCGCCGCAAAACAGCCGCAATTGCTTGGCAGCCCGTCCCGCTTTCATGCGTACGTATCGGTGCGTCTCCACCTCCTCCCTCCCTCCCGTTTCCTTCTTGGGGGCTACGATCAGGGCGGTGGCGGCCCCTCCGACGTGGAGGAAGGACGACGGTGACGCCTTACAGCTAGAGGCGGCGCGACTTTCAACGTCGAGGCAAGGGCGATGGCGGCCCTAGCAATCAGAGGCGGCACGACCGCCTTCAGGTGAGCTCGCTCTCCTCTTCTTCCTTCCTTGTTTCTTTTCCCCTTGATTCTTTTGGTTTCGGTTTTTGTGACGCCAGTTCGTGGGAAACATTGATTGATTTCCCCTTCTTCTCCACGGCATGGATCTTCCCCCTTTTTCTCCTTCTCGTTCTCTCCATTTTGCCCTCTCCACTGCCATCCAGAGTTGATTGTAATTTGAGGTGGCTCTGTTCTGTACGATTTCAGAATATTGTTTTTAGAAGCCTTCAATCTTGCTCGCTCCTCTTCTGTTATTGCGTCCTGACCATTTTTTCTTCCTTGTGGTTTGACCTGCTTCGGTTTCCTTCACGAAGAGGAGGAGGCTGGAGAGGATGGGAACCGATGGGAAGGAGGTGGTGCAATATAATGGAGGCGCCCCAATCATCCCCCTCTTGCGGCTTCTCTACTGCAGGACAAGACACAGGGCACTGACTGCTTCAGGATTTGTGTTGGAAGTGGTTTTACTGATATGCATGTTTGAGGTGTGGGGAATATATGGGGGCGGTGACAAGAGCGATATGGTGAGAAAACCAAGCATTCATTCCTTTTATATGTGCTTTGTTAAACTTTCCCATGATCTTGTCTTGATGCATATTTTGTCATGCATGGACAGTCAGTGAACTTGATCGAGGGTTCGAGGGGGTCATGCTTCTGTGATTGGTGCCTTAGTGGCTTGCAGATTAGAATATTTCCCTTTCCTTTGCTTCTTTTAGTTTGTGTCATGCTATAGCCATTCAGCACCACCCATAGATAATTGTATTACTCGTGATATCTGTTTCCTGTTGTATGAGCCAACAGAATTGAAAAGTTCCCCCCACTCAATGGACCTCCCTAGGCTATATCTGGTATATATGTATATACTCAATTTTAATGGTGCAATTATCATGTAAATGTAGTTTGTGAAGTGCTGGCAACGATCATAACATGATCTTAGACATTTGTGCTTCCATTCAGCTGCACCTCTTGCAACCGAATTCACTAGGGAAAAAACTTGATTCCTAAGAACATTTCATTCACAACACCCTGGTTCACAGTTCAAAAAAAAAAAAAAACACCCTGGTTCATAGTAAGACCTTTAATTTGTTTTTGGTTGCTTTATAAAGATCTGCAGTTTTAACATCTTCAAGTTAGGTATTAGGTGCTGTGATACCTAGCAATGAACAAAACTAACAATTTGATTCTCACTTTCCAATTTTCTCCTCGACTAAATCCGTGCTTTTGCTGCTGATTTTGCATATTTGCATCCTCTGCACGTTTCGCTTTTATAAAGCTAAAGTTTACAATATGCACCTCCATTTTAATATATTTTAAAACTTATTTGCAGCTTTAGGTGCACATTTTTCCATTAATATGTGCAACAAACCAGCATTTGCTCTAGTTACAGTTCCACGGGAAGTTTATTGAGCAAGGGATGGTAGTCTTTTTTTTTTCTCCCATGCCTTTAGTATGAGCTCAGTTGAGCCGTTTATCATGCCTCTTTCAAGAGTTCTCGCAATTATGCAGATATTTCAATCTTGTCGGGCAATGCTCCTTGGGCTGCCATGGTGATTCATGTGCTGCTGCAGGTGAGCACATAGTTCCCAAGAGAGGCCTCTTTGGGCAATGGGGTGAGAATCTAATGAAAAGAAAAAAAAATCATTTTTTTCTAAGGTGGTAATCTAATGTATCCATGCGAATTTCTGAAGTACTGGTTCCTTATTGTTCTCTTTTAGGCCCCCTTTGGAATGCGGGATTTTTTTCCTATTCCTGCGTTTTTCCTGTGAACAGTCAACTGATTCCTGTGAAATTCCTGTACAATTCCTGTGAAAATCATGCGTTCCAAAGGGGGCCTTAGTTTGTGTGTTATTTCCCTCTCCGGAGATTGTTCAAAAAAGAAAACAGATGTCCATGTGACATGTTAGAGGATAAAATGGCAGGTATGTGCCTATACTGTGTCAACATTCTAAGGAGTAGTTACTTCCTATTTCTGAATTATGTCACCAATTGGAATCTCTGAAAACATGTCATGTTCTTTTGGTGAAAGTCTTTAAAAAAAAGTTTGCAACTGTGGTCTGGTTCAGTTCATGGTGAGAGGTAATCAAGTAGTATCTCCATTTGATTATTTGGTCAAAACACGAAAATAGATTGATTTCTCTATCATTCATTTTGAATTTCTATGGTTGCACCAGTATGAATTTGGTTATCCGCATACTCTTGAGACATTATATTCTTTGCGCGGGACCAATTATTGAGAAAACCTGAGCTGCTCATTTTACTTGCGGCAATTTTGATTTTCTGGTCTACAATCCAAGCAGAAATGATTGCTAGCGAGAGGTGAGAAAAAATGCATCTCTGTCCAAATGAGATATTAGCTTGTGTTGATTTTGTTTTACTCCTTTATGTGGATTTCTCTCTCAATAATTTCTTTGCCGCAATTTCATGATATTTGACAATATGGGAAAATAAAATGGTTACCATTGATTCCTTTTGAGAAATTTGAGACCGGAGGCTGTAACTGGGTAGATCATTAGTTTATTCTATGTTTATTCTGATAAGTAGCGGATTTACCATTCTGAAACCTTGTGCCATGCTCCAGTCTTCACCCTTTCTTTGCCGCAATTTCATGACATTTTAGTTCAACAAATGTCATTGCTGATTTCATTACCATGCTTAGCGTTAGATATGCCGATGAATATATATGCATTTGATGCACCATTCGAGGTTCCTTTTTTGATGTTGTGCATGTAGCCTCAAGAAAAATGCATTACCTGTGACAAGAGCTGGGATCTGGATGCATTGTTTCAGGAATATGAGTACGGGATTCATGGATGCTTTGTTTCAGGCATACGAGTTCAACAAATGTCATTGCTGCATACGATGTTGCGTAATTTCAGTTGGGAGACTTTTAGTTACCAATCATCACAGCCAGAGTGCCAATAGTTTCATAGTGTCAGCACATTTTGTATTACTTCATATAGATAACTCGCCCGTCGTGCCAAAAAAAAAAATGAGAGATTGCCTCGCAGGAAAGGAATATCTATATTTTTTTTTCCAGATCTTTGTTGAAACATAAACCTGCCTCTTATGTTAGCTATCTGCTTAACTATATGCTTCTATCTACTATAGCTCTACAGTCTTTGAACTTAGTGGCTAGTGCAGTTGGCAAACATTTTGCATGATACGTACATCAGTTAATCCGTTTAGAGGTGGCATCACAGAGAACAAACTAAACGTAACATCATTCAATAGTGCATTCGATAAATCACACGGTTAGGCTGCCATCGGTTCTGATTGCTCCACAAACATAGAAAACAATGCGTCACACACTCTCAATTTCTGCTCTCCGCGCTCCCTTCAACGTGCAGAGCAAAGCGGCGCGCTTTCTCTGAAGGAAGGAACAAGGATGATTTGCCAAGGTGTTGACCAATTCAACTCAGCCGATGAGCCACCTCAGCGGCTCAGCCCCCATATCATGGGTCCCCTGCGTGCATGCATGTCTGCCTGCCTGCCCCATCCTGACGGGGTCACCGCTTTATCTGTCCACCGTAATAAGTCTCGGGTTGTTTGCCATGTCGTACAGTAGAACCCCTGCCTCTGGGATCGAGCAGCTCAACAGCGTCATGTATATGTGGGCTAGCTGGGCGTGGAGACTTCGTTGCTTGTGGATGAACCTGCAGGAAAACGTACCGCGCTGCTTTCTTCGTAGCTTGTTGCATTTGCATGCTTTGCTTTACTGGCCGTGGCCGGCCTTAGTGTCTGTACCTACTGACGCGACAGCAAGGGACGAAATGAAGCCTGGCAGGAGAAGAAGAAGAAGAAGAGAAGACCATGGCGATGGCGAGGCAACAAGGGACTGACTCACTCACTCATTGATCGTCCATGGATTGAAAACGAGATCGGACAATGCCCGGGATCGGAGGAAGGCGGTGATGCAGAGCACGGCGCTAACAACAGAGGCCGCTCGCCGCCTCTTCGTGGAGCGCCGCAACTGGCCTGCGGAGGAAGGGAGAGAAGCAGAGCGCGGCGGGAGGAAGAGGAGTCAGGGCGCCTCCCCTGTTCTTATCGCGGCTGGCGTTCATATTCGTCATCGTACACGGATCGGACGGCGGCAGCAGCCACCCAGAGGGTGGTCGCTATTCGAAACAATGATTGTCCGGTCGCCATTTCGAATAACGACCACCCCTGGCTAGCTATCTTTTGCGCGGCGTGCGGCGGCCGGCCGGGAGGCCGCCGAGAACGTCTGGTTAGCGGCGCTCCGAAGCGAGCAGTGACCTACGCATGCCGTCGACCCTGAAATCCCAGTCGAGGAGCCCCGCCGCCGGTGCCCGCACCAGGCACCGCAGCCTCCTTGTTCGCCGGCAGCGCGCCGCCTACGCGTACCCAAGCCGTCCCCTGACATGGCGTCACTCTGCTCCGATCGAGTAGCCTGCTGCACGCGGGAACGCGGCTCGAGCCAGGGGCCCCGCGCAGAGCTGGAGCGTCCCAGCCGGCGCGTGCGGCTCGGCGTCGGCGTTGTCTTCGTTGAAGTACGGGGTCCACTGCACGCCGATGCCGACGGTGGTGCGCGGTCACCGTGGCGCGGCAGGAGCGGCGGAGGCGCGTAGACACGGCGGTGGACCATGGCGCTGGCCGCTCGGAAGTTCGGATTGTTGAAAATACTGTCTTGTAAGTTGTCCACAACGATCTCCCCAAGTTAGGACTTAGGAGCAAGATTTGCCATTAAGTTACTGAACAATGATAGATATCGGTTGGATGGCAAAGCCAAACGGGGAGAAAAGATGTTCATTCTGTACAAGCGGATGGAAACAAACAATACAGAATACACATTCAGGTGAACCCCAAACACAAGCACTTGCAGCCATGAACTTTCCAGCGTCCGTCATCCCTGCAAACTGCTCAACACTTCCTTTCTTTTCTGACTTGGATGTTTGAATTATAATCAGGTCTCGTGCTCTTCTTATTCTGTTGGGCAAACAAGCTCAATTCCTCACGTTTCTCAATATATATTTTTGATGAAGCAAAATGTGGATACAGGACTTTCAAATATATTATCATGATCTTCGCCTTTCTCCGTGCTGCCCAGATGGCCCAGCATGACATTTCCTGGGGACTCCTTGTGTGAAGGGTTGGTTGCTGGATCGTTTTCTGGGCTACAATGGATACTGGTCCTCTGGTTTTCCTGGGCTGGACCCCACCATGGGCTGGACGAAGACCGAGAGGGACCGTGGCCATTACAAAACAAAACGTTGAATTTTGTTTTGTGAAATTTGGAAAGACATCATATCATTGAGCAAGTAGATTTCTAATGGGAAAATTGCAAAGACCCCCTGAGAAGTCACTCGAAGTTTTATTTACTCTCTTATAATTTATTTTGTTGCAAAAACTTTTTAGGTAATTAAGCCTGATTTGATTTGCCTCCTTAAGCACATGTGCTTATTTGATTACCAGTCGAGTATTTGGTATGATGTGGAGTCACTACGAAATAACCCACCCAAATGGTCCTAATTGTTGTTGCCCAGGCTATATCCTCAAGCTGGACTTCGTCCCTTCCAGTATTCGCTTCTCGCCGCGACACATGAGGAAGATGATTCAGCGACCGGTGCGGTCTGTTTCGTGCTTCGAACAGGTGTGAACTCACCAGGTGTCACACTGAGCATGTCTTAAGTAGTTAATATGTATCACAATGACTCCACGTCGAAAAAAAAGGAGCCGGGTCATCAAGAAACATGTGTTTAGGAGGCAAATCAAATCAAGCCTAATTACTTAGGGGCTTTTGCAACTAAATGAGTTATAGGAGGTAAATCAAACTCCGAGTGACTTCTTGGAGGGTATTTGCAATTTTCCCATTTCTAATTAATCAGCTACAACAAGTCTCTCCTTATAAAAAGAAAAGAAAAGAAAAAGAGACAGGACTAAGCTGCAAGTTGGGCTCAACTTTGGTGGGCCAGGTGGGCTGATGTGTTTTATGAGGCTACGAAAAGTCAGAGACAGTAGCATTTTTTTGGCCTTTGAGAATTAGAAAAGGAGTCAAGGGAGACATTAGCTGACAAAGAGGTGTTAATGGAAAGAAGCACCACACGAAAGGTGATCCTTCTTCCCCTTCCTCCGCTGTTCTGCTTCTGCCCCCTTCACCACCCAGTCAAGCAAAGGAAGTCTCCCTCCTGAATCCTGAGCCTCAAACCCTCAAATCATGGCGGATCAGGAGGCTGCTGAGGCAGCATGGCCGCAGTGGACCTCTCTCCTGCTCCGAGCCATGAGCCGGCGGCGGACCTGGGTGGCGCTCTTCCTCGCCGTCTACGCCGCGCTGCTCTCCTCGTCCTGGAGCCTGCTGGCCTCCGTCCGCGCCTGGTACTACTCGTCGGCGGCCTCCGCGGCGGCGGCGGCGCCCGCCTGGCCCGCGGCGCTGTACGCGTCCGTGATGTACGGCGCCGTGTTCGGGCTGCTGTCGATGGGCGCCGCGCTCGCCGTGGCGGCGCCGGCGATGCTCGTGACGTGGATCACCGTGCTGGTGCTGCTGGCGTTCGCCGGGAAGCCCCGGCGGTCGCTCGTCGCGGAGGGGCGGCGCGCCACGCGGGACATCGCGGGGCTCACGCTCCGCGTGCTGCTGCGCGAGGGCAACGCCGTCGCCGTGCTCTGCGCCGCCGCCAGCTTCGCCGCGCTCCTCCTCGGCCGCCGCGACGACGACGACTCCTAATTAGCTAGTAGCTTTAGTTCATTGCCACTTCTTCTTGTGTAGCTAAACTCCATCCCTTCCGGATGGATGCAGCCGATTTGGGGGCGCTCAAGATTTTTTTTTTTGTGTGTTTTCACCCCAATTTGTTTCGCCCCTTTAAACGAAATCTCTCGTCTGTTCTTGGCGTGTGCTAACATGTTACCTGGGGCAAAAAACTATGACAAAAATTTGTTTTAGATACTCCCTTCAGATTTAGTATTTATGTTGTTTTGTCATTATATATTTTGCACAATGTTTAGTGCAAAGATGTACTCCCTTCAAAAGAATGTGGAGATCGTACTTAACAGTGATGTTGAAATTGTTTTAGTTACTTAACTAATTGCGCAGTGATGTTCCTTTGCTTGGCGCGCAGGCGTGGCATCTTGCGTGCATCATCATGTGGACAGCTATAAAGCAGAGAGTCCTGTGTAGTGGCTTCTACTGGGCGCTCAAAAGCAGGTTTAGGTTATGAAAGGGGGCACCTTCGTGGTAAGGTGACGGATAACGATTGATCGTAGTACTAGCTGCTACGATCCGGACAATGCTTGAGAGTATCCAACGACCAAAGTATCTATACCATACAGATAGGTAACAAACATGCCCTCACCTTGCTGACCTCTTGATAATTTTGCTTAGAGAACTGAAGATTTGCTATAATTAAAGTCGCTCAAAAAGGAGCAAAAGCGTTGGTTACTAATGGTGGTATTGCAGACATCCTGCACCCAGATGTATGACAAGCACTAGCCCCAATGTGATTCGAGTGTTTTCTCTTTCAAATAAAATACACAAGGTACTCATAATTCAGACAAAAAGCTAAAGTAAAACTTTAAACTCTGTTGAAGAGCACCGGCAAAAGTTGTTTTTGTAACTTACACCGAATTTATGGAATTTTAATCTTCAACTTCCTCCCTCTCACGCGGTGACGGGGAAAAGAATAATTTAGTCATTGCGGTGTCTCTTAGCACCTTACTGCGAATTTTCTCCCATTTTCTAATAACGTAACTAGTCTTGCATCCTCATTTTGATATAAGAAACTAAAAGACTGACCTTTCGTTCAGGTTTCAAACATAACGGTCTTAAACTAAAAGTTTGTCTGTATTGTATCTTGGATTTGAAAATGTAATCAAAATTTTATTGATGTGAACAGCATACAAAATTTTATATACAATTATATTCACTGCAAAATACAAAATAAAACAAGACTCTTTAGGATTCTATTCAATTGCAGGTAAAAACTGCAACTGCACTGAAGAAAGCGTGCTGCCCAAAAAGAAAAGCACCACGTAAGGATTTACTATGTTTCTACATATCCCACTGTACTGCTCAAAGTTTCTACATATCCCACTATGTTTACAACAATCTTCTTTTTTTTGTTGGATGTTCACAATAACCTGCTAAACCGGTCCAAATGAACATATCAGCATCTGCTTAATTTACAGTCCAGGTAATGTCATTACTGCACACGGAAGTTTTTTGAAGACGTCTAGTTTTACCCATTTGAGTCCGCAAAACTTGTTCAAATTGAAATAAGCAATAACCCAATACAGACTACAAATACAGAGCATAAAAAATTTAGCACTCTTCATAATCTTTGCCCTTTGCAACATCAGACAATCAAGAGAACAAAAATAAAGGAAGAACTATTCTCCTACGGGGTCATTCTGAAACAGTAGCCAAAGCCAAAACTACAGTACTGCACTACATGTGCTATGGGGACATTTTCATCACAGGCTAGAATTTAAGCAGCTTAAGGGTCACAGGTCTTGCCCTTTCAATGACAAGCGATCACATATAATTTGTTAACTAAGACAGACATCTCAACAGCTAGTATGGCTGATGTCGGCTTTTAGTTCTCTTTTGCATTCTCGACACTAATGAGCTAGAAATCCAAGATTTGTTTATCTCTGCGATTTCATCGGAGCGCCAGCAACATAAACGACCGTCCTCACCTCCAGTCCATCCAAAGATACCTCTATGTTGCCCAAGGCCGCTCTGATGGGTGCTCGCAGCTGGCAACACGGTCCTAACAACTCCCGTATGGCCTCCTTCCAGGATAGCTTCCGCTGAACCTATTGCTTGCGCAGGATCGTTTCTTACTGGGAAGTAACCTAATGTCCCTGCAGTTGTGCCACCAATCAACCATAGACAGTCGTCCGGCAGAGAGTAATGACAGTCAACGAAATAGTCAACCTGCCAAATATCAAAAATTGAAGTTTAAGGAAATAGGAACACTTACAAAAACATGATAGAATTTCAGGAAAGGAAATTATTGTCTTATTTAATGCGCTCAACTTAACAGACAAAATCTTTGCATCAGTAACTATTGGAAATACCATTGACTACCCTTCCGAAAAGAGTCGAAATGACAACCATAAAAAAAACTTAATATATGCACTGTTCAGGATACATCACATAAAGCAAAAAATCAAATGAGAAACATGTCTTTAAAGTAAAAAATATATATATGCTTGATAGTTTCACTAGACAAATGGCATCAATTCAGGAACAGATATAGAAAGGGAAAATTAAAAGTAATGACAACTGCAACCAGACTTACTTTTCAAGAATCGAATGATATTACAGCTTATTTTGAATGTATTTTTCCTATTGAACACGGCATACCAAAAGAAAAGAGGAAAACGTGTCGAGCATCAATATTTACTGTAATGACCAAACGACTTTCTCATAATCAATATGAACCATGAAAGGCTGAATGATATCAATGTAAGTTATGTAACAAATGGAGCCGGAAGTTAACCAAATTAGTACTCACATGGTCAAGGTTCCACCTGTCAGTGGCCATGGAACGTGCATCTTCAATATTCAATTCTCTAGTCCCATCATTCCAGTCCCAGATACTGTGAGAATAGAAGGGAAAAAGCATAAACGTCCAAGCTCTCATAATTTAATTAAGTTTCAAACAAGGAGGGATGTGTTTCTATTAAGGTATGCCACAGGCAAAATACTTGCCAACTGTACAATAGAATATTCCCTTCATCCCAGAATATAGCTACTTCTTAGACTTTTTTCAGATAAATTAAGGAAATAGATAAAAAGATTAATTTGCCCTTCATTATCAGTCATATCCCATATTTTATGATAGCCATGAACGTGGATTTGCATGGTGGCAGATTTTTTTGCGGCAGAAATTAGCTGGGTGGATCCATAAATTAGCCATGAACCATAAATTTTCATTTACTACAAAGGCAAGCACAAATTACTCTGGAATAAATTCTTTTTCCAAAAGCAAAGGTTGCAGATTGAGCACTTATGACCAAAAACACCACTAAGAAATTAGAAATAGTTATATTCTGGGGAAGAAAATGGTGTTACCTTAAGGTTTCAATATGGGTTAGACACCAAAGCTTCTGATATGTATTTCCAAAAAATCCCACTCTGGCAACAGATGTTTCTGCATTCATAACCTAGAGAGATCCAATATCATAGAATGATCAGAAATTAACAAGATGTGTTCAAGCGTCCGAATCAGTAACAAAACCTTCACAAACATAATCTTATACTGAGTATTGTTTTACTTGTGTTTAAACATATATCTCGCACCTAGAGGTCTGATATGCAACAATGTAGGTTAGCAACAAAAGAATTTATGCATAGCGCACCCCCACCCAAAAACAAAAAAACAAATGAAACACTCCAGGCTGGCAAGTTCCCCACACATTCTTCCTCTTCCTCTCTCGTTCTTCACTACTTTTAGTAAGCCAACGCCTTGCCATCCGGGAGAATCTTGCCAGCTAAACAACAACTAAGCGATACCTTACAAACTATGATCATGACACAGCTTTAAGAACATAACTCGAACCTCTATTGAGTAGGTTACTAACAAGTAAAAGAAGATGAACTCATAACCTACAGTTATTTGACAAGTTAAAGATGACATCACAAAGGTAGAGAACTACGACATACAGATAGCAGATGACTGTCCTCATCAATGTCGCCATCAGTGTCAAACACGCATACTAATCCATCAACTGCTGCAGAAATGAGCTTGCTCGGTTGATTTGGCGCAAATTTGACCTGTCAAACAAACAACAACAAATCAAGACAGGTTAAGAATCACGCAATCCAGAAATTGCAACCGAATACTATGCAGCTGACACGCATTAAGTTAACTCAAATGAATTTAAGTGATGCAAGATGTTGACAAAATATTTATCACTAACGCAGAAAAAAGTATATAAAATACAAGGGAGCGGGCAGAGCCTCCTTATACCCATGCCCATCATACACTAATGCAAAACACACAACTTAAAAACATTACATTCAAATGTCACATTATAAAGGCCCCGACCCATTCCATTCCTTAGGTTCACAAATATTAACCCGACTGAGTTCTTGCCCTACATAGCAAGTAGCAACAGATGAACTGTACCCTATATTTAAAGCAATTGTTGTGAAAAGTTAAGAAAACAACAAGTGCCATTTAGTGCCAGTCTAGCTCAAATAGTAGGAATTTAACAATTATTACATAAAATGCCTTTATGATACCAGATTGTGTCAGTGTAACTTTGATCAATTGTCTCTAACCAAAGACAACCATTAAAGAACAGCAGTGCAAGGAGGCTGGTTTCCAAACAAAAGATAGAGGCTCAAGGGGCAAGGGTGACACAAATTTTCTAGTTGAATCTTTGAACAAATTAATGAACAGAGATTAAACTTCGTACAAAGAAAGGATTATATGTGCAGTTCCTCGTTACTAGTTTGTGACATGATGCCAACAACTCATAGGATGAGTTACACATTGCATGAAAATCTGCTAAGAAGCAGAGGTGGCCATAGCTCACTGGTTAGCACAATGTTTCAACCAATCCTTCCAGAGAACGGATGAAAAATGAATTGTGTCAAGATATAGTAATACATACTTGTGTCACATCATCCATGTGGGATTCCTCCAGGCATGCAACCTGCTTTGAATTTCTCCAATCCCACAATAGAACCTACAAAGTTATTAGAATGAGATACAGCATTAAAAAAAAATCATATCATTCAAACTTCTTTTACAGTTTTACTAAAGAACTCAGACCCCATGTTAGTTCTGGTTCCCACGATCAAAATGTAATCTGATACCTGACGTGTAGTTTATGGGACCATAAGATACGACAGATGTAATTTACACGGAACAAAGGACGAGCTAGTGTCAGCTGTGCTATAATCTACACGATGGGGATAATTAGCAGAAAAAGAGCAGAAGAATCAGGCAACTGGTCCATGGTTGCTTCATGGCACAGTGGCAAGGGTTGCCCTTGCAAGCATTATGACAAACCTTGGCAGCAAAGCACAAGGAGGCAGCATGGCAGCAACTAAAATCAGCAGAGAAACAATGACACTGGACAAAGGAACTGCACACCCTATCATGTCTCAGTAAAGGGAAAAAGAGGTATGAGTTGACATTAAGATTTCTTTGAAACCATATGGTATGAACATAATTCCTAAGGATTCCTTTGCTGAAAATTTGCAGATGGTACCCATCCAAATGGAATTTAAAATCCTTCATTTTATTTCCTGTGGTATGGGGTCACAGACCTGCAGGACACCCAGTGACCATGATCCTACCCAAGGCTAACAAAAGAAGGTATCAGATACTAAACTACATCGAGTTACCTGAAGCGTAGATAAAGGCTGACATGTGAGGAGGGAAGAAATTATATGGCTACGACACAGGCAGTTAGGTATAGCAGAATAGCGGACCAGATGATTAAGTTCAGCAAATGTGTCAGGCAAGATATTATTCAGTTGTTGCTCTGATTACCATTAGATTCTTGTTAGGGAGGATCTACAAATAAGGTGAACATCATAGCTTGGTGAATCAAGTCAAGATTAAAAAAATTATCCCTTGCATTGCTCCTTCCTTTCTACTTTGCCAATTCCCTACCTCAATGCTAGACCTTCTTCCTCATATGTTCCACTGAAGTCCCAAACAAAACTGCTCTTGACTTCTCCCATTCCTATTCTAGCGATACTCTTTGTAAAAGCCAATACATAAGTGCACGAATAATAAAATCTACCTGGGAATTAGAACCAGCAGCAAGTAGGTTACCACTTGATCCACCAAAAGAGAAGCTGAACATTTCTTGTGACGCACCTCCTCTTAGCAAAGATATCTGGGAAAACATTCAGAGAAAAGTGAATGGCTGAAATTGAAAGAGGTATATACGAAAAAGTAAAGCAACCTAAATACTGGAACAGTGCCCTAAATATTACATGCCAGTCATAGCACAGTGACTAAATTAGCCAACATGAAGATCCCTATGATTTATCAAGTAGCAAAAGTACAAAAAAAAAAAGGAAACCATATTCACGAAATATTCTTTAACAATAATGATATTCCATATTCACATGCATAGAATTAATTCTGTCAAAATAAAATTGTGTCATCGAAATTGCATAAATCATTCCAATGAAAGTCACTAAGGCAATTACATAGATGACATTGCAAAACTGGGTGCGAATTTCATTTATTCCTTTGTTTCCATTGAATAGAAGACAAATTCAAGAGTTATCCAGCATAAAAAAATGCACGGTGACCTTTCTAGAAAAACAATAGAATTTCCATGAACAAAAATGAAGCTCAAATCAAATCAAACCTGAAATGATGACACTTAAAATATGGCTCTACTTAATTGTGGAATTTGCAAAGCAAAAATACCTATAATTATAGGGCTTTGTTTTTTAGGCAGAATATAGCAAATGGTCACGGAACCATAAATGCTTCAAGCACTGTGAAAGGAAATTGCAATTGATACAGCAGTACAAAAATCTAACACTAGATCACCTGAAGTGAACATAGCCACACAGCAAAAATGTACAAAAAAGAAGTAACCAACGTAAGAGATCAGTGAAGCATAAATTGTTACTTATTTTGAATCTATTTACATTTATACTACTATTATGGACTATAAAACTATTTTGCCAAGCGATGGTACACTGTAAACCTTCCCTCCGACTCCTATGAGAAATCATCATTTCCTCTCACAAATTGCTAGATAAGGCTCCCAAGCCTACCCTCCACATCCTCCCAGGTCAGCTGCACCAAACAAGGATGTGTAGTCCTACCAATCAGGGTCATACTCTATGTACCCAATGAGGCGACCTCTCCATGGGGCATGCCAGGAGTATCAACACACCCAAGCATGCAACACAAGCGTATGCGGTGCCAAGAGTTTTGGGTAAGCTAAGTACAAGGAAGACATGATTCATTTCATGTCGAAGTGTAACATCGTTGATCACCACAGTGGAAATACGTACTAGTCAGTCCAGGTGATAGCCTAGCTCACCATGCACTAACCTCTAGGTTTAGTATGAACAATGTGGGAACACAGAGTTTCTGGCGAAAGCATATTGACATTTCATAGACTCTAGGCAATATGCAAACGTCGGCAATCATGACCGTACATAACAATTGTTCTATGATTGACAAAAACACTCGAAAACATAGTGTGAGAAAAGAAACCTGCTTGAAGCTCCTTGTATCCCACGCTCTCACAGTTCCATCTGAAGAACAAGAACAGATTACTTGCGGTGACGATGGAGCTGAGAAGGATATTTCATTGATTGTTCCTCCATGTCCTGTACACTCCCCTAGATACTGTCCAGTTGCTGGAGAATAAAACTTGAGTGCATTTGTTGACAAGGAAACTGCGAGCGTCGAGTTCTCCTGGCTTGTAACCAGACATAGAAAACAGAACAAACGACCGAATAAGTACAAGAAGCACACAGTGAAACGTGAAAGCAGAAAAGGATAATTCTTGGAAGATAATAATATGGCAGTGAAACAAAGAAGCATGCATCTAAGTGAAGTCATGATTATGGCATGACCAGCGAGAAGAAAAGGAATAAAAAATTGTTCTTTTTTCCGAGAATTGGTCGAAAAAACTTAAATGGGCCACCTTGTTCTATCCAATCAATTCACAACGCCGAAAAAACTTGCAGTCCGTAAAGAATTAGTGGGAAAGTACTCACCAAGAAGCGATCTGGAAGACATAGTCGTCGCCGAAGTTGGTCTGGATGCTGTTCTTGAGGCCCAGCCGTCTGGAGGAGACGTTGCTACCGGAGTTTGGGGATTGAGAATTGGAAGCCGCGGGAGGAGATGCCCCGACGCACGGGCTGGTCTCCGCTTCCACCTCCATTGCCGCCACCGCCGGCGGCTCTCCGCATCCTTCCATCGCGCAATCCCCACAAGTCTGGAATTCGGGATTGAGAAACGAGAAGCGGCGGCGCGGCACTGTGGAAGCAGCTGGGTTTGGGGGAGGGAGACGGAGAGAGGCGGCGGAAAGGAGGATTGAGGGACAGGAAGTGGCGCCACACCTAGGGCAGCAACTTCTCTCTCCTGATGATCTTAGCCACCCGATCTTAATCTGAGGGTACAAATGAACGATGACCAAGTCCACAACGCGACGTGCAATTTTACTACAGTGCTAGGTGAATGTCCCTGTGTTACTACAGTACTAGGTGAATCTCCGGAGAATAAGAAAGATTGACAACAAAAGAATTTTTTTTTGGAGAACACGTATTTTATTAAAAAGGAGAAGAGTTACAAAATATTACAAGAGACCCGAAGGTCAACAACAATAACACAAAGAGAAAGAAAGGAAAAAAGCCATTGTTTTAAACTCTAATTTCTTATCCGGCAAAAACATATATCTTTTGATTGCCATTGATCTTAAATTTTAATTCTGTTAAGACCATTTTTGTACAAGTTATTTACGATGAAATATGAAAAGTCGATTTTACCCTTGGGTTCACATGTCTGTTGTTTCTTCATCCCCTCAGTCATTTTTCCTCTTTCCATTCTGTTCATTGCTCGCAGAGAAATAGGAGAACAGAGCACCGATCCATGGTTGATGCAGCAATCATAGGGGAGCACAGATCCACATTTTGTTGCATCCCTGCTTAGTGCTTGCCTTTTTTCTCACGAATCCTACCTCGGTTGCTTCCTTTTGGGGATGGCTCATCGATTCGCTTGATTCTGTGATTCACCAGCTCGGATGGCTCCTCTCCTAGCAGCTCACAGGCACCTATTCCTCTTCAGCATTCAAGTGCGCAGTGGCGAAGCTAGAGAAGATTGTGTGGGGTGCAAGAATGCATCATTTAATTGTCTATGGGTGCTTAACTTTGGATTTTGAGATACATACATGGTAAAATCAAGTGAATTACAAGCAAATATCAAATTTTTGTGCCTTGAACCTAACTTCGCCCCTGCAAGTGCGTACATCGCTCCTTGGACTTGGTGTCGAGTGCATCCGTATGACCTGCTCTCTACACAGAGCCCCTCAGTCGTGCCCTGCTCCGTGCATGTCGCTCTTCAGCACGCCTAGGGTGCCACCACCATGCATGCGCGCGTCCTCTGGGACGGGGCAGGGCAGCTCAATGCGCGGAGTAACTGTCGTGCCGTGGTGAGACTGCCATTACGATGCGTGAGAGTTTAAACCAATGGCATAAAAGGAAGTTTCCCAAAGAACAATCAGAAAAGTGATCCATTGCTAGGCCTGAAACACATAGTCTAAGAAAATTGTGTTTACAATAAGGTGGTTTACCACCAATAGCAAAGCTTGAGCAATTTGGCAAAAGAGGCATTCAGTTAAGAAAAAATTGAAAAGGGTGTAAATTTGCATGTTTTTTTCTCATTTACATGGCAAAATAAAAAACTTATACGTAGTTTTACAAAAGCCGGAAGGGGGAGAGGGAGGGGGGCATGGCCACCTTTGACCCCAATAAAGCTCCGCCTCTGATTACCACTGTGCATCAATTAAAAGTACCAAAAAAAAACTTAGTACCCACAAGACTATTGTCTGAGCATTGTGTTCTGTCTCGAGACTGTTGTCTGAGCATTTCACTAATACCTCGTCTGCCTTGCAGTTCCATTACGCTCCGAATTGAAGTGAGCCAATGTGCGCTTTAGAAAACACACCTGATATTTGCACTCTAGAACCTAACAAAAAGAAATGTAATCAATAAACATTGTAATTGGACACCGTTACAAACTAACGAAGCGAACACTGTCATTGGCGGGCAAATGTGTTCAGTATAGTTACATGGTTTATAAAATACAAGCTAGTCACTGTAACAATTATTGCCCACGGAATTTGATTAGCACGTCAATGTTTAACAGAACACGTAATAACTGTGTAAATACTCGAGTTGACACGTAAGTCTTTTTTTCTTTTTCTTTTTGAGAGACGAGTTCTCAAGGCGTAAGTTTTTTCTTTTCTTTTCTTTTCTTTTCTTTTCTTTTCTTTTCTTTTCTTTTTCTTGTTGTGCTAGTACCTAATGGGCCTTTAAACCGTTGCGCTAAATGGCCCATTGCGCAGCAGTCCAGCCCATACACCTTCGTTGCCCTCTTCTTCCTCAGAGCGCGGAACGCAGTCACCAGCGGCCGACGAACAGCCGGCCGGCGTGGCATCCGACTTTGTAAGGCGCCTTCTCAGGAGGAAGGGAGGGAGATCTCGCCGGCGCCGGCGGTTAGGTAAGGCGCCTCCTCAGCCTCACCTTTCCCACCAATTCAGCTATACATGAGTACACGTTTTCCTTTGAAAATATCATGCACCTTTTTCGTAATCCCTGCAAATTCGCATGCTTAGATGAGACACAAGGAAGCAAACAAGGAACAAGAAACAAAATCCACAGGGATTATCGCCACCGCTACGACATCCTGCCCGTGCGGCCGCTAATCTCCTAGTGATCTGCTCGAGATGCCGCCCGCCTTCCGCACCCCACGACGGTGCGTGGCCCGTCGAATCAGCGAACAGCAGCCGTTCCTTCCACATCCCCGGCACCAACGTAGCGCCCCCCTGGTTTGGTTATATGAACCGCTGCCACCAAGCGAGGAGGCCTCACAACTCAAAAAACTCACCAAGGGAACACTGCAGTAGGAAGCTATGGCTCCCTCCGTGATGACTTCCACCTCAGTTGCTCCGTTCCAGGGGCTCAAGTCCACCGCTGGACTCCCCATCAGCCGCCGCTCCGGCAGCGCCAGCTTCGGCAAGGTCAGCAACGGCGGAAGGATCAGGTGCATGCAGGTATGTACTATATTTGCAACTTATATATTCATTGATTCATCCACTCACTTAATTTTCAGTTGCTGCTTTCTTTGGCGTTCTGACCTCAATGAGACAATGAATGCATGTATATACTACTGGCTCCTGAGCAAGAACTGACGATTCCATTCGTTTCCAGGTGTGGCCTGTTGAGAACAACAAGAAGTTCGAGACGCTGTCGTACCTGCCGCCGCTGACCACCGAGGACCTCCTGAAGCAGGTGGAGTACCTGCTCCGCTCCAATTGGGTTCCTTGCCTGGAGTTCAGCAGCGTCGGCTTCGTGTTCCGTGAGAACTCCCAGTCCCCGGGCTACTACGACGGCCGCTACTGGACCATGTGGAAGCTGCCCATGTTCGGCTGCACCGACGCCACTCAGGTGCTCAAGGAGCTGGAGGAGGTCAAGGCCGCCTACCCCAACTCCTTCGTCCGCCTCATCGGCTTCGACAACGTCAGGCAGGTGCAGTGCATCAGCTTCATCGCCTACAAGCCACCGGGCAGAGAGTAAACCGGCGCGCGCAGTGCCTAATTAAGGGCCCCACCCCAGTAGTTCATGTTTGAACATCTTCGTCATTTCCATTTTCTCCATTTTGTGTTTTTGTAACCATTGGGCCATCGAACAGCTACCATTGGGTTGCGGAACATGCATGTGAATGGTACCTAGCTCCGGCTATACACACAGCAATATATACTGCTATGTGTACAAAATGGTTCATACACGACTAAGTACCATTGGATTGCCAATTTGTTGACTGTTGAGTCGTTAATCCTGTCATTTCACTGATGATTGTCTATACAATTTTGTGGCTTGCCCACTTGCACGGGCACTGTATCATGCTTAAACCATTTCGAGGGAGAAATGGTTTGTTCACCTCGGTTGGTGGCTAGCTAGCAGATTTCGAGGGAGCCTACTTGAAGAATTTGCCTAGCTCGAGCTTGTAGCGCGTAAATCCATCTAGAGTCTGGGAACATCATATCGGAAATGGGCTTGATGATCAGTTTGATCCCGAGTATTATAAGTGTCAGATGCTACGATAGTAATCCATGCCATTGTTCCAATGTGCATGCATGCGCGTGCGTGCGTGATTTTCGTGTGAAGAGACAGTCTATAAAGTTTGGAGTAGCTCAACGGAGGTGAATCCTATCTTTCTGAGCATATTGTGATAAGAAGTTTGGGATGTTGAGAAGACAAGATTCTTGGAGGACAGCCACTAGCTCAACGATTCCCATGGCTGTTCATATTGACATTCACAAAAGATCTGTAGGCGTGGTCCGGGTTCAATCAAGTCAGTATAGTAGCGTTTGGGTACTAATTAAATTCTATATTCACCAGACAAGGTGAAATGGAAGCTTTGGAATAAGCAACGGTTTCTCTAAAAATTCTTTGTTTGCGGCCTTGAAGAATCAAGGTGTGGCTTTTCCTCACTAAATTTTTTGAGGAAGATCCGTTTGGTTACTGCCGGATAAACTTATTGAGGGAAGGATAGAGAGGAGATAGTTCTTTTCACTTTTGTGGTTCTCAGGACATATTCAGCATTTTGTTGTTTGCGTGCAAAACATATATGTATGGCAGTTTGTTACCTGGGCTTTTTCAGGATACCGACTGAACTGCTACTACTAGTAGAACAAAGGAGCTGCTACTACTAGTAGAACAAAGGAGCGTGAGATGTGACAGAGTTCAGAAACTTGCTGCTGTTGAACGACACTTTCAACGAATTTAAAATGCTGCTGGTTACATCCTTCCAAACACTAGGCTAAAAAAATTCCAATAATTTTTTTCTAGAGGCAGGTCAACTCCTAAGGACAAACTTTTGTTATTGGATGATATACAAATTCGAAATCATTTTTGAATAATAATTCCTGGAAAACAAGAACCACTTGACGGCTTTTTTGATTTATTTAAAGTAGTTAAACTTTTGATAAAATTCTGGAAATTTCTTCATAATTATATATCTTTTGTACCTATAACAAAATTAACTCCAGGGTATCTTATTGTTAAAGAAATTGCAGTTCCTTCACGAGCCTTGATTTGATATTTATTCGATAAATTGAATTAAAATTTTGATTTAATTCTTTTGAACTCAAATGCTTCATTTCATTTCATTGTGACACAGAGGATTTAAGTGTTAGTGAAAACGGGGATGTCACAATCCATAGCCTCTTGAATTAGCAGTGAAATTTCATAGGAGGGAAAAAAAAGTCTCACAAACCATCAATAGAAAGAAAATTTAAATTAGCGATGAGAAAACATATGGACAAAAAATGTAGGAAGCAGCACGCGTGCTGCAACCATCTCCTTCGCGGTTACGAGGATCGGCACCATTCATTTTCTTTGAATGAGATGGTACTATATTTTGAAAATCTGTATCACTAATCTTGGACGAGTTCATCTGGTTCGAGCAACCAAACACTACCTTAGTTGTTTTACCAAAATTTAAGGTATTGCTTGGACTAGGATTTTCTCTTCCTGGACTTACTCCAAACTTCACATTTTTCTTGTAGAATTGAATTATTTCTGTTCAAATTTATTTGCAGTTTATGTAAATTTCTGCGTTAAGGAAGCAGGTCTTTAAAATGCCGGCAGTGGCTTGACGAGGACGCATCGATATCATTAGGCTGCCGCTTCACTCTCCTGTCCGCGTCCCACCACCCACCCCTGCTCATTCGACCAATCCGAGAAAGAACCAAACGAGGAAACCGAGAAAAAAAGTTTTCCTGAGCGCCGCGCCGTTTCAAACTCCCCGCCCCTCTCCTCTCGTCCCAACTTCCACCTCCCGCCCACCGCTCCGTCCGCCGCCACATCCGTGACGCGCTCTCCAGCCTCCAGGATGGCGCGGCCGCGGCGCCGGGGCTCCCGCCGCTGCGCGCCCCCGGAGCTCCGCCTGGCGTACGGGGCCCGCGCGCGCCCCCTCGGCCGCGCACTCCTCTCGCTCCTCCCGCCGCCCCCGCCGCCGGGCGAGCCCTGCCCCGCCTGCCGCAGCAGCGCCGGGTGCCTCGCGTGCCGTCGGTGGGCGCACCTCCTCCGTGACGGCGACCCCGTCGCGTACCGCCGCCTCGTGACCCGCGCCGTCTGCGCCGTCGCGCCCGCCGGGGCCGCGCCGCCGCCGCCGCGGTACACGCCGGGGAACGCCGGCCACTCGCAGGCCAAGGTTTCGCCCCCCGTTCTCTTCTCCTTATCGTCTCGTCTCCGTCTCCCCTTCCATGTTTCGTGCTTTTCGATTTCGGATTTGGTTTGCGTATCTGAATGTGCCGTTTGTGTCTGCCTGCACGGTGCTCGTCGCACAGCTCGTTCGTGAGACCATCAAGTCCATCATGACGGATCAGTCGGGCACAACCAATAACGTCCTCTGCGTCGGTTGCCGTAAGGTATGAGAGGATATTAACTGCCAAACTGCACAGAATGTTTCCATCAGTGCGATTGATTTGTATGGCATTTTCAGCCGATTACTGGAATTTTGGCTTCAATTCATCATTCCTGCCCATCTAGATCAATGTTATTTTATCCTTCCATTTACAATTTCAAATCTTTGTTCTTACCAGGGTGGGCAGTCTAGTTGTGTTGGCGATCTTGTCTCTTCATCATCTTGGGATATTCTCTTACACAGGGTAAGTACAAATCGAAATGTTTTTGTGATGAATAATGCTTGTAATGTTCTTTGCTTGACAACAGTTGCTGTTTCCAGATCGGGGATCTGCTCATGTGCTATATTCTGAGGTATTCGTCCATATTTTTATCTGTTAAGAAGAATGATTACATCCAAGTTGCTGGCCGCCCACTCAATGCAGTCCTGCAAAGGCCTATATTTGCAAGTGCCACGGCGAGAAATCAACAACCCCATTCCAAGAAAGAAAAGGGTTGCACGGTAAAAAACTGTGTTCATATATTATGTTTTTGTCATCGTTGATTCATATCTGTGTCTGTGAAAGCGGATAAAATTTGGGTCCATAAGATAATGCTCTTAGGACTCTATTTAATTTCAATTGCCTACTAAGTAACAAATCTAGCAAATCTGTAGTTTAGTTTTAAGAATGTACTTCAAACAAATTCTAACATTCTGGAAACTCGATACCCTGCTTCAGTTAGCCCATTACCACCCATGAAAAATATTGTGAACAAAAGGCTAGACAAGAGCATCACAGAAGCAGCAGCAGATCATCCATATAGCAGCAGGCAAGATGTATAAGTTGCAACAGGCTGATGCAGTTGATTAGCAACTTGCCACAAAGGTTCAAGATAGTTTCAGTTAGGAGATGAATAGGGGGAAAACAAGTTGATCTTGTAATTTTGTACGGAAGTTTGTAGTAAGCTGACAGGTTAGAGATAAAGCTGTAGTATGCATGCTAGGAATAGATGAATCATGTAGCTGTTTTATTCCCTATAATGGAACAGTGCCTGTACCAGTAATTCAGGTTATGATGTGCTCGTGAAATCATTGTTTTTTTCATTAGAGAAAGCCTATCTTTACACACTGTTTTAATATGCATTTTTAGCTAATAGTTTGGGAGTATCACCTTGTTCACAAAGTGCAGATTATTGGAAATTGACACGTCTTAGACTCTTAATACTTTTGTAAAATTACTTTCAGAGTTGTATAATTAATTAACCTTTTGCAGAAAACAATCGAGATACATAGAAGATAGCACCCAATTTGCCGTTGGGCTATGTCTTATGTTTTTCTTTTCTATTGCTTGCAATGTTATTCTTAGCTCACTCCATGCCTTTGTGTCTCAGTGCTACATGTGGGGCAACACAAAGATAGCACCAAATCTATCTGGAGATAATTGTGTGTACGATTCAAATATTGGGTTCTGTTCCTCAGATGCCTCTACTTGTAAATTTGATGCTCTACAAAGCTCTGAAAATTATTGTTCTGCAAGGACTACAAAGCCCAATTGCTCAACTAAAGGTTGCAATTATTCCAAATTCCATTCCATCAGTAAATCTACAATATGTTCCAGTCTATATTCTCAGAATCCTAGAAAAAGGAAAAGGCTATACAGCTGGCAGCGCTTGAACAAACAGAGAAAGATTTGTTGTGAGGATGGGTCAGCAATAGAGTGGAGTAAAATAAACAGCAGTGATTTCAATGCCAGTGCTAAAGTGAGTGATGAAGTACACTATTTGGAGCCTGCACTAGACACAGATGCTTTGACAATGAGCAGTGATGCTCATGATTCACAGATTAAAGAGCCATATGGTGTAGCTGTATCATCCTCTGAAATGTCATCTAGTTCTGTGTTTGATATTAGGCCTTCCCAGGGTCCATGTGGTTGCAGTACACCAAGATGTCAACCTGCATGTCCCCAAGTTGGACCTCCCAGTTTCCAACATCTGAATGTCAGTTCTTTCTCTATCTTTAATCTCCTTTTGACCAATTCCTTTTATGCTTACACCTCTGTCAATATGCTGTTCTGCACAACTTATTATTTCATTCAATCAATTGATCTCTGGATGTTGTTTCTATATCTTTATGGTCTCCATTTGTGCTCTAATTGAGTTTAAAAGAACCAAAAGCCTTGATACATGTTTGTCCCACCATGTGGGACAGTGGGAGTGAACAAGAGTGCTAAAGATGGGCCGTAAACAGGGTTGCTTGATCTATTTCGATTCTTAGTCACCCGCAAACATTTGAACTTTGAATTACTTGTTTTGTTCTTTTGTCCTTATTGGGTCTGTTCAATTCTACTTTTTCTTCTACTTGAAGATTAAGGCAATATTTTGCCTACCCCAACTTGCTTGGGACAAAAGGCTATGTTGTTGTTGAAGATTAAGACAATATTTTCTTGTAATAAATACTTGGTGTTTCGTGTTTTGCTTGAGAAATTTCCCTCTACATTTGGTGATGGATACCCTTTGCCACATATTATTTTTCTATTAAGTTCATTAACATTTCTGTTCTTTGTATCCTAAAAAAAAACATCTCTGTTCTTTGGTGGGCCCTCGCATATGCAGCACAAATCACCTTTCCATATTTTAGTACATGTTCACTGTACTTCTGTAAATGACTTCTTCACACATCTATAGCTTATAATCAAGTTTTTTTTAATATGTCTAGTCTTTGCTTTGAGAGTTCTCCAAATTCAGGAACATGGAAATTTTGAATATCTTAGTCACAGTACAGTAACATGATTTGATAAATTCATTTATTTTTATAGTATATTTTGACTTGCAGAGCAGTTCCATCTGCTTCAATTGCTTAATTTTGAATTCGTCCAAGTATTTGTCGGTAGATTCATTGATACCAAGGCACACTATCTTCTATAACAGAAGGACTTCCTACAATGTCTTTCATGGCAAACGTATCCTTTTAATGTGTTTTCTACTGGCTTGTACTTATAGTGTATGTTTTTAGTTTGTCTTTACAGGTTAATAGTTTGTCTATTTTTTTTTTCAAATACAAACAACAAAGTTACCTTCACACAATATCTGGGATGTTGGAGTATGGAAAATTAGTGAACCCAGTCGTTAATCTTTTTCGTTCTTCATTCTTGGGTCTAAGCGGAGGGTTGTCAGTGAAGGCATGCAAGAAGCAGCAATATTAGTGGTACTGTGATTTGATTTCGTTGCTTTCATGGTAAATTTATTAGAGCATATTTTTTTGGCAAGTCATTCTAAAAATAAAGCTTACCTTTCTAAATATTTTCTGGAACTGCTATATGCACCTATTCAATGGCATTAGTTGATTATGTAATTTGAAGGAAAAATGATAATTACATGAATATAGCAAATAAACATTTTGGATGGTCTCAAAATTCTTCCTCCAAAGTGATTTGCATGTTTTCCTATGGGAAATTCCTTCGTAAAGATAGGTCTCTGTAGCTCCCATACCATGTAGTTACATGTGGCAAATGGTGGGCTGGACCAGCTCATGTAGCACCATCTTGATGTTCAGCTTTTATTCTCACCTTGTAATCAATGAATGCAATGAAGCTTGCAGGCTGTAATGTCCTCCTTTTCAAGTGATGACTGCTAACATGTTGCACTGAATCCTCTTTCCCTCTAAAGCAACCCCTACTAGCAATTCTCTTTTAAGATTTCAGCAGTTTAGTCTTAGGAGCATAGAAGCACTGTACATGTTAATGCCATACTCCCTCCATCCCATATTACTTGTCACTTTAGCCATCTCCAGTTTTCCCAAAATATTTGTTCCCAATGCACATTTCTCTCTGTCCAATACATCTCTATCTCAATCTCCCTCCTCGTTTCCTAAATTCCCGTGTCCAGACCGAAAACGACAAGGGACGGAGGGAGTAGATATTCTTAAAACTTTTACCCATTAACTTCGTTTGGCAATAGCATTGTATATATCATTTACCATACAGTATGCTATCAGAGTTTTTCTTAATGCTGTCAGACATATTGAACAGAAGAAAAAGACCAGATGCACTGTCTCTTATAAAGCATATTTTTGGGATCAAGGGATGCTGCGCGAAGTTCTTGAAATTCGTCAGCCATGAGACCACTGCAACAAATTCTAATTGCTCGTGAGTCAAAATTCCATATAGCTATATTATGAGTACGGTTTTGTGTTAATTTTACTTAGTTAAGTTCTTCCAGTCCAATAGCTTTTCGGTGTTTCATTTAAGTTGCAAGGAGCTAGATTCCATCATTAAGTAAAAGTTTGCCCACAATAACAGATGCATGTGGTTGGCACAAGTGGGAAATGGTTCATAATTCTATTATAGATTACACTCGTCACGATATGCTGCTTTATGAACATACAGTGATGGACCTGATGGTTGAGCAAACATAAAGCTGCTAGATGTATATTGATCTTCTCTGTATTTCCCCATTCTATGAGGGATTTTATGCATATTTGCTCGCACCTTTACCGGGCTACACATGTTTACATAATCCAATAGAAATGGTCTCCTGCGTGGTTTAGAGAGAAACTATTTTTGGTATACATGCCAGATGCTCTTATCTTCTTTTGCGCTTATTAATGATTATATCTTACAATGGAAACACTTTCATGCACCTTTTGTATTAAGAAAATGGATAAATGATTTCTTTTTTTTGAGGGAAAATAAATGATTTCTGTTACCAGGTGTTTTTGTCTGCTTACACTAATGAAGAATCTCATAAGGAATTCTAGACGCTGCCAGTATAAGAAACTATTTCTGAAGCATTGTACTGTGAAGTCCAAGGTACATACGAGGAGAGCGACCGATTTTTATGTTTTCAGTCATATAAGCACCCAACAGCAGTTGATTGCTGTTTTGTACTTTTCGTTTCTGAAGGAGGTAACCTAAGGTTATTTTCCTTCACTTTTGGACATTTGATCTGTTATCTGAATCTGAACTTTATATGATAAAGATAAAGTGATACAGATTGTCAAGCCTGATAGTTATATCATTCAGACCACAGTAGATTTTCTTATATTTTACCTTTGTTGTGCAACGTATCATTGTTCCCTTTGCATATGATCAAATCTGGTATAATTTGATGTTTCAAACTTTTATTCTCTATCCTATAATACAAACGCCCGATGGAATCATTGTTATGGGAATTCATAATCTGATGTTGACGGTACAAGCAATAGCATAGACTCTAGATTTAAATTATTGCCCCCTTTTCAATGGACAGGTACCAACTGGTATTCCAAGTTTTAAACTGCTGCATTTGTTTTTCATATTAATAGATACAATTAAATGCGTACTTATTCGAGATAGTTAATTACATGCTGATACATTGCTTATTGTTGATAAAATGCAGTACAAACTTCAATCTTTTTGTAAACTTAAACCCTTGAAAGAAAGTTTGGTTATCCAATAAAATATGGATCGGATGATGTTGTCAAGTTATCAGATATTAGTCTCTCAACTGTTATGTTGGCCTGACAAACCAAAGAAAACTGTTGATCCAGCGTGTATAGCATTTCCTTTGGTGGAAATGGGAGAGGCCCCCCTATTGATATTTATTATTAGAACGAATTATGTACAAAGTTACTTTGTTCTACCTTGAGGGGTACAGTTTTTGACACATCAATATACATTGGTCAGAATGGCAAAACTATATAATGTCAAACAAAAGGTTGGAATTATATTTTTTTATACTATATTGCAGGTTGCAACTAATGTGGTAAACAATGATAGAAAGGCAAAGCATTCAGTTGGAGGGAAGTCATCATATTTTGATCAATTTGCTCAGTTGGAGGCTTATAGTACACATCAACAAGTAGTTTCCTTTGTCTGGGCAGTGCTTACACGAATTGTACCAGAGCCATTGCTTGGAAACTCTAACAGTAAGAGATCTTTGAGGATTATCATTTGGAAGTTTATAGAGTTGCGTAGGTTCGAAACATTCCACCTTTGTGATTGTATTGGTGAGCTGAAAGTATCAGATTATTCTTGGATATCCAATATTAGAGCATCTTGCTTTTGTTCTGCTCTATTGGCAAGAGAAATCAGGTTATCAAATGGTTCAGATGAGCAGAAACACATGAATCTTCTCCGAAGTTGGATCAATTGGTTGTTTTCTGATATTGTGATACCACTAGTTCAGGCATACTTTTATGTTACTGAAAGGGAGTCTAGGCGATATGACGTTTTCTATTATCCGAAACCAGTGTGGAGGGACTTAACTAGCAATGCTATTGCTTCCCTAAATGGGCAAAACTTCAAGATTTTGCGTGGGACCTCCAGAAGGGCAATGAAAAATTTGTGCACTTCATCAAGAGTGAGGTTTGTTCCAAAAGCAAAAGATATGAGACCTTTGGTAAATCTTAAAGCTCAATCGAAGGATGGACTTCTCAATAAGTGTTACTTGATTATAAAAAAAGTAAGGGATGAGAACCCGGAGATGTTCGGTTCTTCTGTTTTTGACTATAATAATGTACATCAGAATCTTTCTAATTTTATTTCCTCAGCAAGAAGTCACTTGAAGAAGAAAAACAAAATATATGTTGTTGTTGCTGATGTATCAAAAGCATTCGACTGTATAAGTCATGATATGATACTGAAAGTTATGGACAATGTTCTAAAATGCGATGACTATGTTTTGAGGAAATGCACAAAAGTTGTTTGCAATAGGTCTAAGAATGCCATCTATCGTTTTGATTCAAACGTCTGTATCGGCAATGGTGACAATACTGGTGATTTTTCAATTCAGTTGTCATCAGGTGGTGGTATTTTAGTTGATCAGGTATGCCTATATCATAATTCTTATCATTTACAGTGGTTGATAATTGAACAGGATTTTTTGCTAAAAAATAGTAAAATCATGACACTAGTGAAATTAATAAAGCATATTCATAAAACTGTAATACTTATGTCCTTGCCCCTTGTTGTGGACACATTCTTCAGAAACCAGTACCAGCGACGCAAGAAGTCCCAGGTTCCTAATAGTGGCTAGTTGATTACAACTCGGTTTGTTAGCGTGGCTGGTTAGGATAAGTTTTGTTAGTCGGCAAGTTGTGGAGTCGTGGTCTGTTAGGATTGTGTCAGCCCTATATGTATGAGCGGAGGGTTGTTAATTAGGTTTTAAGCAGAAGTTGTACCGAGAACTCAGAGCCTCAAGGAGGGCGAGTTAGGTTACTGCTATCTGCTATCTCGCTGTAATCTCGTCTAATTCATATCAATAATACCAGCCGTATCATCTTGGTATCAGACTGGTGATCCTCCGCACATACGCTTCCACAACCCAGCTAGCCTTCGTTGCCGCTAACCCCACCGCGCCACCGCCAGATCGATTCCACCATGGTTGACGGCGACAAAGCTGCCGCCGCCGACGCCGAAGATGGCAAGGCGTTCGTCACCGTGGCTGACCTGGAGACAATCGTCGACAAGATGGTCGCCAAGATCAATGATCTCGGCGCCAAGATCGATTCTAACTCTGCAGCGCATAAGCAAGAGACGGATCGGCTGTCGGCGTCAATCAACAACGTCCAAACACAAGTGCTGGAACGGCAGGGCAAATTCGAGCACTCATCAGGCTCTTCCAATGCGCCACCACCTCCGCCTTCAATCGTTCACAAACTCCGTTTTCCCAAATACGACGGCGCCGACGACCCGCTCGTGTGGCTGCACAAATGCGAGCAGTATTTTCGTTCGCAAGGGACTCTAGAAGATCAAAAAGTTTGGACGGCTTCGTTCTACCTCGACGCCGCGGCCAGCCAGTGGTACTATCGGCTGGAGAAGAACCGTGGTTCCGCGCCACCATGGCCAGAGTTCGTGGACAGCATCAACAAGAGGTTCGGCCCCCCGGTGCGCAGCAACACATTGGGCGAGCTAACGCATCTCCGGCGTACGGGTACAGTGGACGAGTACCAGGATCACTTCCTCAAGTTGTTGGCTCGCTGCGACGGCGTCACGGAGCGACAGCAAATTGACATATTCACAGCTGGCCTCCTCAACCCCATGAGCACTGATGTGGAGATGCAGAAGCCGGACTCCCTTGAGGACGCCATGGCTCTGGCGCGTGCGTTTGAACGGCGTTCACAAGTGGAACATGATGATCCGCGCCACATCGTGCGCGCCACTCCACGGTCGTCGTCCAGGTCGTCGACATCATACGGCGCGCCCAGCAAGACGGCACCACTCGCGATCACCGCGAGCTCCTCCACGACAGCAGCCACGAACGTGAAACCCAACACAGCTGCCGGCCAACGTTTCGTGCGTCTCTCGCCGGAAGAGATGGCACGCCGTCGCCTCGAAGGACTCTGCTTCAACTGTCCTGAGAAGTTCTCCCAGGAACACATAGGGAAGTGCACGAAGAAAGGCATCTATTATCTGGAGGTCCACGACGCCGACGACGTGAATGACGCAGCGTCGGAGGAAGACATGCAGGTGTCCATGTGCGCGCTCACAGGAATCCAAGCGGGCGCCACTCTGCAATTGGCAACCTCTGTCCTCGACACCAACCTCGTCGCGCTAATGTTATGGGTTGGCTAGGGATACACAGAATAGCAAGAGGAACCCGGCTCGTCGCCCTCCTTGCGGAGGCTCTGACTGCTCTTTAGGGCTCTTCTTGCTTGATTTTCTACCCTATCCTTCTACTCTCTTTATAAGGACTTAGAAACCCTAACCCTGGACGCCGCTACAGTAGCCGCCGCTACTGTTGCGCCGCCGGCCCATAAGGCCCAGCTGGCTGCCCATAACATTTCATCCCTCCTTACGAGCAGCTCGCCCACGAGCTGCAATCAAACTTCCTAAACAACGACGGTGACTTGACGAGACTACACGGACTCAATATTAAGCCTTTTACATCTCGGCTTAAGAACTTATTCCTGACTTACGACTGCTGAAGATGAAGTGACTAACAACTGCTGAAGACGAAGCTGGAGATATTGTGGTGATGAAGCCCTCGTCAGCCTGGATCGTCCACGCAATGGCTGAAGCACGCATGGCCTGGAGAGTGGAGAGCAAGCATGAAGAGCTGCACATGACCACCATGCAATTGCTGAAACACAGCCTGCCTGGAGTGCACGTTGCAGACAAAAATTCCACATGTGTGCAAGCCTCCAGTTGCAATAAAATAATTGGAGCTGTGCGTTTGCAGCAGTATCTTGAAAGCTGTGGCGGCAAATCGCGGCCATGGTGTCTGGGAATTAAGAACAGGAGATGGAGGTGATGGTTGCAGATTGGGAAATCGAGATCGATTTGCCGAGAGGTGGATAGGAGGTGGTGTCTGCAGGGGTGAATTTGGGGGTGAATCGGGAGAAGCTAGCAGTTGTGCGGCTGGAGAAACCAATGGAGCAGATGGTGGTGATGGCTGTTTCGCGGACAGAAGAAAATACGGAGGAAGTTCCAGCGTGTTTGACGTCTGATTCGTTTGTGGCTTGAGCGGAGAGATCGGATCCATGGAGAGGTTGCCGCCGCCGCACTTCACAGCGACAAAATCGGCGGTGCCGACCCATTCGGGAGCCGGAGCTGGGACTGCCATGGCGCCGGGGGACTGCACCAGCAGCTGCGCCGCCACGTATGATGGCTGCAAAGGGGAAACCTCAGCCACGGCAATTTCTGTTTGTGGCTGTGGTGCAGGTGTCTCGACGGGAACAACAGATTGCAGGGCCAGTTGTGTCGTCGGTGGGAGCGGAGGAAGAGAACGCTTCACCTCCACAGTGAGCGTGCCCGGCGATAGAACGCCGGCTATGTCTTCCATCTTGTCAGCAAGGTCCCGCATGCCGTCGGCGCGAATCTGCTGCATGTCAAGGATTTTTCTCCCTAGGACGTCGAAGGCGGAATCAATCTTGGCGCAAATATCCTTCATCTGTTGCGTTGCCATGCTAGGAAGAAAGGCAGATCTGATGAACTAATGGCGGCTGGGAAGAAGGAATCGGTGGCGGGAGATACAGGCGGAGGATCAAAGGTCTCTGATACCAAATGTTATGGGTTGCCTAGGGATACACAGAATAGCAAGAGGAACCCGGCTCGTCGCCCTCCTTGCGGAGGCTTTGACTGCTCTTTATGGCTCTTCTTGCTTGATTTTCTACCCTATCCTTCTACTCTCTTTATAAGGACTTAGAAACCCTAACCCTGGACGCCGCTACAGTAGCCGCCGCTACTGTAGCGGGTCTAATTCATATCAATAATACCAGCCGTATCACCCCTCTTCCTCCTGATATTTGCAACATAGTGTCTATTTGATTGTGTCAAGAATGAGTTAAAAAAATCTGAAACAATATTCCTAAGAATTACATAATAACATTCTCTGCATTCTGAGTTTCTATGCCATGTCTTATTCTTGCAAAGGATGACTGGTTCATCTGTTGCCATACCCTGAATATCTGTCCTGTTTGATGCTGATGATTTAGGAGACAAACATTCCATAAACTGATACATGGCCTTAGGTAACAGTGTGTGAACTGGCATAGATTCTATTCTGTTTTATAAAGTTATCTTTTGGGCAATGAATACCGATTTTAGTGGTCATACTGGCCTGTGCACCATTTGAGAACGCACCATGGTGTGCAAGTAGCTGTGAGAATAAAGGGAAACTTGATTTTATGAGTCCTTCGTTTTCTGCTAGACTCCAGTAATCCTAATAAGACCATTTATGATAAATAACCTCCTAACAAGGGAAGCGCCAAGGAAACCTTTTCTATTGCCTTTATCAGGTGCTATGATGACTCTGGCTTTAAAAGACTATGAAATGTGTCTGTAACACTTTTCATTATGTAGCTTTATATTTTCCTATCATTTATGTCAAGAGCCTTCTTTTTTGGAAAATCAGGGGAAAACAAGCACAATACAGAAGAAAGAGGTTCAGCGTCTCCTTTGTGAGCAAGTCAGGCGCAATATTTTGAAAATTGGTCAAAACTTTTATTTACAGGAAGTAGGGATTGCACAGGGAAGCAAGTTATCTCCGAACCTTTGCTCCCTGTATTATGGCCACCTTGAAAATTCAGTACTATCAAAATTTCTTCATGATGGCGAGATTAATTCAGGAGAGGATGTTTCAGCACCTAAGAGTTTGTTGATGAGGTTCATTGACGATTTTTTGTTCGTATCTTTCTCAAAAAAGCATGCTCTTGACTTTTTCAATAGAATGAGAAGAGGCTTTGTCTACTACAATTGCTACATGAATGACCGCAAATATGGTTTTAACTTCGAGGTGGCAAACAGTGAGCATTGCTGCAATAGGCTCTACAGGGGTGATGATGGGTTCTGTTTCATACCGTGGAGCGGTTTGCTTATAAATTGTGAATCTTTGGAAATTCAAGCTGATTATACAAGGTATGCCTGCACATGTCCAATTATGTTGGTCGATTCAGTTCATTAATTATTTCCTCCTGACAGAATAAATGATGTTTTGGATGTTGATATAGTCACCAACATGTACTTTTGACTACCAAAAACTATATTTTAATGTTTTTGCAAAAGTAAAACTCTAATAAATCTATTCTCCCTGTAGTTTTTGCAAAAGTAAAACTTTAATAAAATCTATTCAAAGAAAAAGTAATGGTGAGTTTTTATATTTCATAACCAGGTATTTGGACATAGTTATTTCCTCCACCATCACTGTGAAGGTATATTCTTCAACAAAATACCTTCAGAAGAAGCTGTGTCACTACATGCGTCCAAAGTGTCATCCCATTTTCTACGACTCCATGATCAATTCTCCAAGCACTGTAAGACTGAATCTATATCAAGCCTTTCTGTTATGCGCCATGAAGTTTCATTGTTATGTCCGAAGCATGCCTGACGTTGATATAAGCAAACCAGAAGTGCTGCATATAATTAAGAGAACTTTCAGGTACCTGAATCATGTTTGACATTTTCTGTTTTTTACTACGAACTGTGGATGTATTAATCTATAGGCTTGTTGGTTGTTATTATTTATGACTTCATTTACACTCCAATACATATGTACTAGCGGATTTCCTCATGACTATTTGGGTAAAGCAGATACATGCATAGTCTCATCATCAGGCGGACCCAAGATGCGGAGCTGCTATACAGCGTGCGGCCAGTTCTGAAGCTTAAGCGAAAAGAGACCATGTGGCTAGGCCTATCTGCATACCTTCGGGTGCTTCAAAAAAAGCAGTCTCGTTACAAGGATTTGATGGCGTTGTTGACAGCAGAAATCGGGAGGTATGGCCATTTGGACCATAACAGTGATAGCTTGCGCTATGCTGTAGACGACTCTCACTCATCTATGTTTTGGAAGTTTAAGTTTTAATAGGAAACCGAGGGTAGAAGATTGTTTCTTAAACAACTGTTTCATTGCGGCAAGGCTTTGTAATATTTTTTTTGAGTGATTCTATAGGTTGATCATTGGTAGTGACATTGAGTCCTAATTATTTACTGGACTGATTTTTGCAATAAAAAAAATACATAATCGGTTCTTACTTTAAAAGTATTATTCACAACACTTCGATTTGTATCATTATGCATACCACATAATGTAGTGTAATAACCTGGTTGCTGGCGATGGGGTCTTTGAGACCAGAGGGATTCAGACCGGAAAAACTTGTAAAGATATTCTTCTCTGTTTCATTCTTTTATATCTGATATTAGCGACATGGGTTGTGATTATAAACTTAAACATAACTCACTGACCTCTGGACCCATGCACATGAAACATAGACACTGGTAAATTGGCTAAGCCCGCCAAATTGCTCTAGCTTCACGTCGGCCTAACACCCCTTGACGTGATTGTCCCCAAGCAACAGCATCTGGAAAAAAAAATCGCAAGGCATGGAGATCGGAGGTCTTCCTAAGTAGCAGCTGTACCTTCTCCAAGGTCTGTCCAGATTAACTTTGGATCCAATGATGTCGCTCCCAAATCCACCAATCCTTCCAAGAAACAGTAACCGTCAAGTTTTTTCATGTGTCACAATTGAAGCCTTTCACTCCGGTTTACAGATAATGCCATCTTTATTAGTAACAATAATTCAGCAGCGCTTGGCAATGCACCAGGAATTCACGTTCAGTCAGGTGTCGGTGAGCTGCTCGTTCTTATGAGAATTATGCCACGGAAGCATAA
Organism: Eragrostis curvula; assembly: GCA_007726485.1. Taxonomy (NCBI): domain Eukaryota; kingdom Viridiplantae; phylum Streptophyta; class Magnoliopsida; order Poales; family Poaceae; genus Eragrostis; species Eragrostis curvula. The sequence continues at coordinate 40,200,938 of CM017444.1, forward strand.
AATGAGGATTGCATGTGAAGTGCTGCTTCAAATTTAGGATCATAACCTTATAACCGATTTGAATGAACAAGAGCCCAGCGCAGAATGATATATGGAAATGTACCAGAGGTTCAGAACTAGCGAGGAAGGTCCAAGTACGCCATTATTTAGGTAAACCATACAAGGAGCCGGTGGTGTTGGAGTCTGACTGCGCCAATGTTATCGCAGCACTCCAGAATAAAAAGGACTCGCGCTGTTCTTTGAGCTTCATCTTAGCTGATGTTAGGGAGTCTTGTAATAGATTGCCGGAGGTTAAATTTCTGGCTGTTAGGAGAGAACAGAATGAAGTAGCACATGAGCTAGCACATTTGGCGAAACGCACTACTCACACCGCTGTGTGGCGTGCGCAGGCTCCCCAATGTGTCCAGCACATGATCACTAGGGACTGTAATCCTCTTATGTGATCAATGAATTCTCTCCTTTGCAAAAAAAAAAGAAGGTAAACCATACATTGTACAACGTGGATCCACAAAACAGGTTTAGTGCCAGGCGGGAGACAATGGGCATTATGTACGTCTTTCCATTAGCCTCATGCATCACTAGACATGACAATTCTCAAATGATTTTCAGTGATTGAATAAAAGGTAAATCAGCTGGGACATGGTTACAAAAGTAAACTCAGCTATCCGTGGAATATTTTCACAAAAGATGGGCAGTGTGACATATCAGTATCAGTTATGTATGACCTGTATTTCTGCAAATTAAACATATCAGCTGTTATTGGCAAAAGTATAGCAACAAATATCATCAGTAAATTCCACAAGAAGGAAAAATAGCATGATACCGTAAGCATACCTCAACACAAATTAAGCTAAGCCTCTTCGGTAATCTCAGACAATTCTGTTTGAAAAGATGGCAACCATATCTCAATACGACTCCCTCCAGTGCCTATAACTGCATCAGGTCTACGCGGTGATATCACACGCAAGACACAACCATAATTCTCAAGTATCTCACGAGCAACAGTTAATCCTGCAATGAAGTTCCATGTCATATTATCTTCAAGCATACCGTCTGCAAGAAGGTCTGAACCAAATGGGGCAAGAGAGCGCATCTGGGTCTGTAAGGAAAAAATATAAAGGGAATTAGGAATGAGTAAAGTTAATTGACTGCCAACAGTGAAACAAACAAATTATGAAACATGAGGATCATTACATAGCTTAGAATTAAAGCAATGAAGATTTCAAGGGAAAGGCGATTCACAGCTTCATCATAAGTTTGTTAGATTCATAGTTATACACATTAATATGCTTGGTTTGTTAACGAAAGAAAAGGTGTACTACGTTACCATGTACTGCATGTCAGGCCCATCATCATCAATGATGACAAGAGTACCTCCAGCAGGTGCTTCACCAGCATATATGTGAACCCTTCCACCATGCTGCGAACGTAGAAGAGCTCCCTCTACGAGATTACTCAAGGCTTGTCTTAAAGCAGGTTCCTCAACAGCAACATGAAGTGGATGTCCAATTCCTGTTAGATCTATTGTGCGTTGCTGCTTATAAGCAAGCGGTAATGCTCCTTGAACTAGATCTTTCAGCAAATCACATAGATCACATGATCTGCCTGACAACAAAAAGAAAAGAATTGATAAATGATATAACATTCAATTGTTGTGGAACATCTCATAAGTTACCACAACTCATGGAATATGACGTGTGATCAAACAAATTTTATAAAATGAAGCGCACCAACTGCTCCCCAAACCTGTTTAGGGTGCCATCTAGGTCGCTGCACTATTAATTTTTAGTTTTGCGTCCTTGGTGATGCTAGGCACATGGCTCATATGGAAATACTGCAACCATTGCAATTTTTATGGCAGCACTGTATGTGTGCAGCTGCTGCTCACGAGATTGAGGATGAGGCAAGACTAGGGGCAATTTCTGGTGCTAAGGGCCTCCATCGGCATGTCCTTTGTGTGATCATGCTGAAGAAACAGTAAAGGACATCCTTATGTCTTGTGGGTTCTCTAGGCAAGTGTGAGCATTGGTTTTACGGAGGTTGGGTCTGCTTGCCATTCCTCCACAATTGACTGCAGGAGCTTTGCTACCTGGTGGTATTCAGCATTGCAGGGAGTGGCAAAAGAATCCCGCACAGGGTTAAACTCTATAATATCGCTGGTCGCATGGTAGCTTTAGGAACATCGCAATGAATGCGTCTTTAATGGAGCATCCCCAAGTATCGAAGGTGCTCTGCAAGTAGGGGAATGGGAGTGCTCTTTGGTGCTCTGCTGGAGCTGTTGCGCTCCGCGAGCTGCTGCTTAAGGCGCTAGTGCTAGGCACTTAGTTTAGCCTTTTTTATGATGCGGCGTCTTTAGTTTTCAGTTATGTGTGTGCGGGTGTGTTGGAGGGGTTTCTACCGCAAGCCGCTCCTTGTACTCTATATTCTTCTTCTTAATGAAATGACATGCAGCTCCTTGTGCCCTCTTTGAGACCTATTAGAACTACCTACAGGAATAAAAGTCTACTGACAAGTTTGATAGACCTACTTGCACTCATCTCACCAGTTCAGGAATTTACAGTGGAATCGTGTTTAAAAAAGTTTAAGAAATGCAGCAATATACCATGCAAATTATGAATTTGATAATGGGAAAGAGAGGAGACATGATGCATTGAATGCGTGATGTAATCAACAGTGGTCGATACTATCCTACTTCAAATATCCAATGAAATTGAGGTGAATGAAAAATTACAAAACTGTTTCGAATTGTAATAAAATGGAAGTTAAATGTAACACCCCAGCCCGTTTGTAGCCTGTTAGTAGTGGTTTCGGCCCAAGTGGCCCAGAAGTGAAGTGAAGTTGTGGGAATAGTCCCACATTGGTTGTTTAGGTGGGTGAGGGTCAACATATAACCCTTGTTGGTTTCAAGCATAGCACCTCCGGGTTAACCCTTTTACACGAAGCGAGGACGAAAGCGTAAGAGGGGTGCTATGTGCATGCGCGTGCTCGCCCCACGTGGGGGCTGGGCGGTAAGCGGTTTTGAACGCAGGGTGTTACATTTGGTATCAGAGCCGACTCTCGCTGCACGTGCGCATGTGTGTCGTTGCCCGTGGAGGGGGCATGCATGGCCGTTGCACCGAGAGAAGATCTTGGGTATCCAGATGCCGTGTATGCGGTGTGCTGCCGGGGCGTCAGCCCTTAAGGGGGGGTGACTGTAACACCCCAGCCCGTTTGTAGCCTGTTAGTAGTGGTTTCGGCCCAAGTGGCCCAGAAGTGAAGTGAAGTTGTGGGAATAGTCCCACATTGGTTGTTTAGGTGGGTGAGGGTCAACATATAACCCTTGTTGGTTTCAAGCATAGCACCTCCGGGTTAACCCTTTTACACGAAGCGAGGACGAAAGCGTAAGAGGGGTGCTATGTGCATGCGCGTGCTCGCCCCACGTGGGGGCTGGGCGGTAAGCGGTTTTGAACGCAGGGTGTTACATTAAATCTTAATCAAAATCCAAGAGACAACTCAGAAGGTTAAAAGAAATTGGAAGTATTACCTAGCATCTTGGTGTTGAAGAGGGGCTAGCCAAAGAGGTGGCATGGGCATCACCATGTCGTCCTTATCAGAATTCAGAGGTCGAGCTGGATCAATTTTTAGTGAATTGTTCCCAGGTACTGATCCATAGTCTGATAAAGTTCTCGAAGGATGTGGTGAAGCCTGAATTTTCTTTAGACTCTCCTCACTGGTTCTAACTATGTTTGCCTGTTGAGGTGAAATAAGAGAAATTATGCATAAAAAGAAAAAGGAAATTTCACAATGAGTTTAACAAGGTATTGTCTCTGATATTATTTTTTAAAAACTGAATACTTTTCCCTGGTTTCAGTGGTATCCAACATAGATAAATGATTTATTTTATTTCTTACCATTTGAACTTCGAAACTAATGTTATAATAATCTATAGGAAAACCTAGAACTGGCGGGTTTTCCTGAAGACATTCCTCCAGACATCCTTGTGAGATTTGTTGCAGAGCTAGGTAGGTATATCATTTTAAATGCAACCCTCACAAGAAAGAGATATCAACTAGAACCACACAATTTTGGCCGTCAGGATAAAATTTTCAAAATGAATTCAAATTTCACCTTAGTAAGATACACAGCATCTTGAATCTGTTGCAATGCTTCTTTCAACTGATCACCTTGGATCAGAATATCTTCAACAATATCATATGGAATCTGCAAAGCAAGAAACCCTTGGTCACTAGACAAATACATGTGATCAGCTAAAAATGGTACTGAAAGAAGAAAAAACTTAAAGAACATTATTTAGAGACCTCACTTCTCTTCGTATGAATCGATAACATCTTTGCAAGAGCTCGTATATTAGAGAGGGGGGCGCGAATCTGCAAATGATGTCTTTTGACAATGATAAATATCTTTGTAAATTTCAATCATTATTTTTGAGGTTAAGTAACTTGCCTGTTCTATTAAGGAACTCATCCTGACATTGTTTTGCCAGGAAGTTTGTTGAAGCAAATATGCTTTCTGCAATGAATAGTAAACTTAAGTGAACAAAGAGAATCTCCTTAGTACATTCAAAGACAGGAAGAAAAGCAATTGAGATGTGAAATTTTGTTCAGGGTTCAGTTTATCAACATCATTTCCTATAGATGATGAATTTTGTGAGTTAAAATGGAAGTCTAATATATGATTATGATATACAGAAAAATACGAAATTGGGTAGTGAGACACATACAATCAATGTATATGTAACTTAATGTATAAGGATGAGAACCCACTCTCACTTCCCTATTCATGTCAAGAGTATATAGACCTCTGAGTTAATGTAGTGGTCACTGGTATGTTATTCTCCTCAAAGCTTAGATTTTTTTTTCTTCTATTGACTTTCATATATCACTAGTAGTTTTGAGTTATAAGAACCCTATAATTATTGAAAACGAACAAAGTACCTGATCCATGACATAAGCCATTGCCAAAGTTCGAGAAATCATAAGAGCACTGTCCTTCCATTCATTAACAACCTGGGAATAATTCTTCGCTTTATTACTAGAAGTCTTAAATTCCCAGCCTTCGAATTTATTATGTGGAGTTATGTCAGCTGACTTGTCCATGAATGAGCCAGACGGTAACTGAATATCAGCAGCAAAAGTGTCCATGGCATGTCCATCATGTAGTTCCGGAAGCTCCGCAACAAGGAAGCCAACAACAAAGGGATGCTTCACCATGGGAAGAACTACAGCTCCTAATTCGGTTATGACTTCCATCTGCAGTATATGTGTGACAAAGTTAGGATCCAAATAATGAGTGGAAGCAGACTAGAACAATCCTTTTTTCATCTAGTACAACTGCTAAGACACCAACAACCCATGCATTTTAAAATTGGCCGGGTAACAGAACAGCCTCTCAAAAGGTTCATTCGGTAAATTGTTGGTTTATGGAAATGACCACAACGGTTCATCAAAGTTAAAAAAAACAATTTTCTAAGAAAATAAATATTATGAAGGCAACTACTACAAAAAGGGGTTTAATAGAATCAAACAATTCCAGAACCCAAGTAAGTATTAACCAATATCACATTTTTGTTATTTAAAATACTAATGAGTACTTTTATTGTATTAAAGTCCCCAGTACGTATTTATCTTTCCTTGGCTCTTCAAGAAATTAAAGAAACAACAAAAAGTGGTTAAAGGGGTTTCTGGAGCCACCAAATTTATTGCCAAAGGTCTAATGAAGTGCGATTAACAGTGCAAAAAATGGGACCCGGCAACAGTTTAATAAAATGAACCAAAGCTGGGGTCTGGTCCAGTTTGGTCCATCCAAATGATTGTTTGTGGCAGTGAACCGCTATGAACTGGTCAAGACCTAGCTGAACCAGCCAGTTTTGGACTCGACATAATACACCGAGTTCAAAACATAGGGAAGTAGGTCAAGAGAGCACCAACATCCCACCAAACGAACTGAGGGAGTCTTCAATATAAGGTCACATAGTAGGGGACATATTAATCTAATATTTATGTTTTCTCTATAATACATAAAACCATTAGTCCACTACTCCCTCGTCCCAAAATAAGCAACGTTCTGGGAGCTGGGCATGGGAATTAAGGAGGGATAAAAACTATGAGGAGAGAGATATACATAGAGAGAGTTGTATTGGTAAGCGAGAAGAGAATCACACTCTTTGTGGGGAAAATTTTGAATCCTACAGCGTCACATATTATGTGACGAAAGCAAATAATCATTGTATGGGCTACTAGTTGGACCGGGGAAACCAACTGTTCAAATCGACATGAATGCTGGTTTTATCACCGATCCATATTTCAGTACTGTATCGATATTAAGGGCTAACCTAACTGCAAAGGGGAGTGACTTTCAATGGTCACTTGTTTTGTTAGATTTCCTTCCTAAAGAATACCTAACAACCAAACTCCATAGAGATGTTTAGTATATTGGCACTCTAGATATGGTAGTTTAGGTTTCGTACCAATCACAGGATACCTGCCTTATCGCTAGGGGATGCTCCTTGGCTCCTAAGTATTGTACCACTATATAATCGGCCCTCAAGGCTCAGCAACAATCAATCAACCAGTTGAATCCAATCCCTCTTATTTGCAAAAGAAACAAAGTGGAGATCAATTGATAGGCATCCCAAGTTGAACCAGCAATTTAGTGAGGTTGCTACTCTACAGGAAAGACAATGTGTACCTGTTGTTTTACTAGATACGCTTCAGCTGCTCGGAGCCCAGCAGATATAGAGAAGTTACCAACTAGGGCCACAATATCTCTTTCGGGAACACTAGTACCAGGATAGAAAGCAACTCGACGTAGTTCTAGCTGATCCATAATATAACTGCCAGCCGGTCTCACATACACCTTTATAATGAAAACAGACATAAATGGTTAATGATGGAACAAGCTCAAATATAAACAAAAAAACAGCCGCTGGCGATATCGTTCAAACATAAAGAAAATGTTGTGTTTTAGAATACAAGGATGACAAATGCTGAAAATATTTTGCTTGGCTTCTTTTCTTTAAAACATAAGTTTTCTTTCATCAATTAATCCTCAAGAATTCAAAAACTACTGCAGAGTCAAATTTGATGTAGTCTTTCATCACTGTATTATTACAGCTCTAGCATTACTTATTCCAACATAACAAAAGGTAACAATTAACAAGCAGGACAACCACCAAATGAGATAAAAGATTCGATGCATGACTTACAGAGAGTACGGCGTCGCGGGAGACGACCACTCGGAACATCTCGAGCTGCTCCGCACAGAGCCGGCGGAAATCGGCACTCGGCTCCGCCAAGCCCCCCTCGCTGCGCTGCTCCTCTGCCTCCCCACGGTGAACGCGCCTGAACCGCACCGGAGACGAGCTCGAGGCCCGGCGAATGGCGGCCGCTACTGCCGCCGCAGACGCGGGGCCCAAATCGTCCTCGCCGCCGTCCCCCTCCTCTGCCCCTTCCTCCGTCGCCGGCGACGCAATGTGCCGGAGAGGCGGGTTGGCGCAGCGAGCAAGCGATTGACGGGGACGGGGGAGTGGTGCGTGGGTCTGCAAGGACGAAGATGGCAGTTTGGTGTGGTGCGCCGTCGGGGAGCAGGGGACGCGAAGGTCGAGGCGGGTGTGGAGAAGCATGGTGCCGTGTGAGCAGTAGGCGATGATGGATGGGTAGGACTAGATTAGACCGGCGCCGGCGGTGACGACGGTATGGCCATACCGTTGCGCCGACGACGGTGGCCGGCGGCGGACTGCAGTTTGCTTGTGTACTGTTGAGTTGCCGCTGACGGCTGTGGTGTGGCTGTGGGGACTCCGTGATCTGCAGACCACAGGCGGGACATTATCCCGACTCCCGAGTCAAGATGAATGGATTACTTGGGCCACTTATGCTTTTTAAATACAGATTTAAGTGAATGGATTTTTGATAGGCTTGGAAGATTTTTTTTAAAAAAATTTGAACTGGGATTTTTTTTTAAGTTTGAGATTACACAATCTAGTAGGTTTTACAATCCGGGATTGTCATTTAAGGCTCCTTTGAAATGCAGGAATTTCACAGGAACCGAACACAAGAAACCGTTCAATTTCACAAGAAAAACGCAGGAATTTTTTTTTCCTTCAATCAAAACGAGCCCTGAGAGGTCTAGAGAGAACTAAGAGTTGCTTTCAATCATCTATTGTCGGAGAAATGTTGTAGGTCTGACGCATGAGTCTGACTGGGTTACGACCCTGCTAATCAATGGTTGTCTAGCACATGATTTAGCCAATGATTCACCGCTGAATCGCATGATTAACTAGTCGGACACAAGTCGTGCCGCCGGGTCGGATCTGTAGCAGCACTCATGTTTCTAATGGTATATTATTACCATAATCGGATTGTCGGATTGTAGAATCTGAAAATAGATTATCAAATCCGGCTCAAAGAAACTAACTTTTATTTTCAGCTATAGATTACAAAATCTACAACCCACACTCTAAAAATGAAACAAAAGAGACCAGTGATCGAGCTAACCTTTACAAGGGAGAAGTCATAGCAAAGATTTATAATTTACCCTCCTCGGTGATAGCAAATGTCTGGAATTTGTCCTGACAAATTCCACTTAGTCGTAAGCTATCTTACTTAACGGATTTGTCTCATTTTCAGCGACCACAACCAATGCATAAGCATCCAACCTATCTGTTCTATAACAAAAGCGTTTCAATTACAACAATAAATTGTTCTTTCTTAAAAAAAGACATGTGGTTATTTTTCTGTTAGATGTGATAAAAAATATACAAGATATTAGTCAATAAAGAATTAAATATTGTAGCTGAAAAATACTTTATATTCACAAAAGAAATGTGAACTAGCACATGTGACATTTTAAAAGGTTACCTCACTCTGAACTTCAATTGTGATTTTACCTCTGTTTTTTCAACTTGAAAGCACACTTTACCTTCCGTAAAGGTAAAATCACAATTTCAAAAGATAACAAGAATAGTTTTTTTAAGGCTAGAACAATATAAAACAGGACCGGAACAATTTATATCAAAGGCCAGAACAAGTCAAATAAAGGCCGGAGGGAAAAAAATTAATCCTCAAAGGCCGGAGCATTTCTGTTAGGTGGATGGAATGAAGGAAACTTGGGCTGTTGAAGCGTGAGGATGAAATTCAGGCTGCAGCAGGCTGTAATTGGGCCAAAACTGGGAAGCTAACTAGGCCCGTATATCTCGAGCGGTGTATAACGTTTTCTGCTAAAACCTTCGTTCTTCTTTGTTTCCCCTCCCGCACCAACGCCGCCAGCTCCGGCGAGCCGCCTCCGCCGCCGCAGCAGCTGACCGAGCCCTATCGCTCCCGCGCCGTGCCTCGCTGACTTCTCCAGGGATGGCGACCTCGGCGCTGCTCCGGGCGCTCAGGCGGCTCTCGTCCGAAGCCGCGCTGCGATTGGTGAGTAGAGTTGATGCTCTTAGTTTTTTGTTAATCTGGTATTTCTCGCGTGGCTAGCTCTATTTTGCGGTTGGTTAAGAGGTTGAGGAGAGGGGGCAGCAATGAGTAAGGTCTCGAGGTATTCTGAAATAGCAAATGAACATTTTGCCCACTTCCGATAGCAAGTTATTTGTGGTAGCCGATGGGCATTCTGTTTAGGAATAATCATCGACATGGGTTTAAGTTGTTGGGGAGGTCTAAGATGTAACTTTTCCATTGGGGGAGTTTGTTTACATTTGCTTGCTCTGCCAGTGCCAAAGCTGCTTCTTTTGTTAAATTAGTTCATTCCGTGGATCGTTCTAAAGGTTGCACGAACAAGGGGCAAATGGTAACTTGTTTTTCACCTTCAGCCAGCATTGGAATGCTTGTTTACAGTAACTTGCAAACAAACTGCAAGCAGTGTTACTCTAGTGTTGATAGACAGTTTATTTTTTTCATTTGTTGTGCTTCACAAAACGAGGTTATGTGTGTCTGTTATTTTTTTTGGCCAAACCAGCATTGGACTCTGCGAGAGCCTGATTCATTATACACCATTTTCACACTTATCACTTGAGTTTCATTGTTTCATGCATGTTACTGATTGCCATACATTGTATTGTAATTGCATTGTGTAGGCAGTGAGTGCCAATGGACAAACAACTACTGGATATAGGCATTTGAATAACAGGAATCTGAGTGTTTTCAATGAATTTTCAAAGCAACTAAAGGGTGAGGCCAAGAGGTATGTGTTACTATAAATTCGGTACATCATCATGGAGAGTGGAGACCCAAAGAAATGAAATAGAAAAATTGAGTACAGCAGGCTTGTAGGAACATATCATATGTCTTTACGTTTTCCTCCTTTGGTCATTACTAATATATCTCTTTTTATTGGCGACTATGCCTATCTTCATTTCATTTACCATGATCCTCTTTGTTGCAGTAATCCTGAATTCCAGAAAACCGTAAAGGAGTTCAGTGAGAAACTTGGTGTGGTGAAGGAAGATCTCAAAGTAAGGTATAAAATGGTAAAAGTACCACACTATTATGACTCTTTTGCATAAAAGGTACATTAGCATATACTTTGGATGAAAGAAGTGAAAAACTTGGAGACATTAAAATATGACTTGTGCAGAACTAAGAAAACGACCGAGACAATTAACAAGAGTGTCTCTGGTGTTTGGAGTGAAGCTGAGGAAACATCTAAAAAGGCAAGTCAGGCGCAGTGTTTGTAAAGCGTGACTGTCCAATATTGATGGGTGTGCCCTATTCATTTCTTTCTTCTTCTTTCTCATTTGCAGGTTTCTGCAAACATCAAAGAAAAAATGTCTGCTGCTAAAGAAGAGGTAAGTGATGAACTGAAGTCACTTCGATACAGTATGAATAATGATTTTCCTGAAATATGTATTCTTTGCCTTGATCGAATTGGTGACAGGTAAAGGAAAGTTTTGGGCTAGGAAAAGAAGACACTTCAAGCTGTAAGGATGGTTCGTCTGAAGCTTCAAGACATGATAGTCCTGATGCATCCGCACATGCAGATGGCTCATCCAACTATGGCACAACTGGCCATACATTGTTCACTAAATTGAAATCAACAATTTCATCTGCTTCGCCAGCAGTATCCGGTGCATTTGCAAAGTTGAAGGACACAAGAGTCTCAACATTAGCTAAGCAGGGATATGAAATTGTCAAAGATGAATTAAGCTCTACCTCTAGTAGAAAGAGAAAGCATCCTAGGCACGCTTCTTCTGCACCAGTGGAAAAGAGTACAAGAACTGATTTAGTTATTGTACCAACAAAGAAGTCTGTATTAGGTGAAAAATGGGAAGCGTTTAAGAATAAGGTATTTCAAGAGGAATTGATCTTCCCTCCTATTCTCCACAATATTCCCCTATCCTAAATACTTTTTTTTTTCTCTATAAGATGCGAGGTCATCCAGTCTATAAGAGAGTGAATGAATACACCAAGCCTGTTGTAACCATTGGACAAGAGGTACCATCACATTGATCTACAGCTGTGTTTGATGAAGCTTGTCAAATATACTTTCTCTCTTGTCATGATTTCCATGTTTTCCATTTGCAAATGCAGGTAGCTGAGGATGTCCGAGAAAGATGGGAAACTAGTGACAATCCGTTAGTTCAGAAAATTCAAGAGTATGGCGCACTCCTTTATTCTTTGTGCTATCTGGTTACAAAATATAATGGATTCAGTCTGAACTATGCTTCTATTATTTCTGTTTGCACTTAGGACAGTAGTTTTTTTTTTTTGGGGGGGGGGGGGGGGGGGGTGGGTGGGTCTTGAAAACACCAAGTACAGTAATTGCCTGGTGCATTCATATTTAGTGATTCATTTGTGAGTTCATATTGCTATTTACACAAGTATGTGTGAAAATAAATTCAATAATCTTTTTTCTGCCGTTGCTAACCACTTGAAATAATTTTCTCTTTCTTTGGTCATATTCAATGATTTTGCCGCTGACATGCTTTTGATTTGCCTCTGTTCTTGTTTTGTAGTTGGAATGAATCTGTTTTTGAAGAAACCACAACTGCAATTACATTCAAGGAAATCCGGCAACGAGACCCGTAAGGCGTGTAACTTAACTTTAAACAACAAAAGAGGTAGCTGAATTATATTTTGCAATTTTGTGCACAGATCGTTTTACCTGCCTGATTTTGTTGCTGATGTTCAAGAAATGATCAAACCTGTTCTCACTGCATATTCGAAGGTAACCCTTCTGTTGCTTAGAATAATTCTCTAGAAATACCGATAGTAATTTGGTGACATTATAAAACTAAAGATCGGATAAATCTATTATTTAAAGTTCAAAAAGATACTAAAACTCTTCCTAATATACATTAAACTTTGTCATACACCCATCAGTAGACGTTTTTAGTATTTTTTGGCATCTTACAATAACATATGATGGTTTCAGGGTGATTTGGAGACTTTAAAAATGTTTTGCACCACACATGTTATTGAACGCTGCAAAGGAGAGAGACAAGCTTATGCAGCACAGGGCATGTTTTTTGATCACAAAGTATGCCATTGTTGATCCATGAACATTCCCCTTCCTCACATATTATTTAGATTTAGTATTGAAATTCTTTGTAAACCCAGCATTATGTTCTGTAGATTTGTACTTTTGTTCTTGTGTATACTTATATTCCATTTCCTTTCCAGATTCTGCACATTTCAGATGCTGATGTATTGGAAACAAAAATGATGGGATCCACACCTTTAATTATTGTAATTGTAAGTGTAATGGTGTTCTGTTGATTTTTTCCCCTTCTTTCTAATATTTGTTTGGGTTATATTGTGTGCTTATTTCCCATTTCTATTTCAGTTCCAAACACAGCAGATATATTGTATCAGAGATAAAGAAGGACAAATCACAGAAGGAGGGCAGGTAGGATATTTGTATGGGATACATGTAGCCTGCTCTTATATGTTAAAGTTTTTCATGTTTGTTTTAGGTTGATTATAAGGTAGATCCATTGTTTTCTTGGTGACTGCATTTGTCTCTTTAAGATGAACTCACTAATGCACACTCCATGCTTGATACAATCTACTAGTGATTGCTTTTCTGCCAATTTAGGAACCTAACTTTGCAATTTGTTATAAAACCAAAGCAATCCATGATGTGAACACTCCACTAATTTGGGAAATTAATTATGCTTGCTCTACAAATAATGTAACTGGAGTTGTCCAGGTGAAATGTCTTTGTATTGGCTGGGAAATGGCAGGACTTGAATCTGACTGGTACCGCATGGCTGTACCTTTGTAGTAGTATAAAATATGTTATATTATTATGGCTCAAGCAGGTTATTATAGATGAACAGCTCATGCTCTCCTCTCTTCTTTATTGATGTGTGTGGTATATAACAGTGAAAGCATACATGCGCGCTGTACCGCTGAACCTTTTGAATGTTCATGAATAATAGTTTGCTCCGGTTTTGTTTACATGTGACATTATACTGCATCCATGTTTACACAAGTTGAGCAAGCCATGCAAGAGAAAAGGAACAGAGCGAGTAGTTGATATTTGTAATAAATGAACTAGTAATTCTGTTTCTAGGTTGAATGTGCTAGGACGAGAAAAGGAACAGAGAGAGTAGTTGATGTTTGTAACAAATGAACTAATAATTCTTATTCTGGGTTGAAATGTCCTAGGATGTGATCCAAACTGTCTTTTATCAATGGGCCATGCAACTTATGGACAGCGATGAGGTGCCAGAAGAGGAGTCATATTACCTGGTTTGGCGACTGCGCGAGATGCAACAAGCTGGCGTGAAAGCTCTCATATAGAGCAGTTCACATCCACCCCCCCCCCCCCCCCCCCCCCCCCCCCCCCCTCTTTTTGATCCGCTCTTTCTTCAGCTGATCAAATGACTACTGTAACTGCTCAACGAGCTACTTGCAAGAACGTTGCCCTTGGAGCAAGCAATTTTCCACATATTGTTTCTTTTGATGTGTACAGATGGTAGCAATTTCTTCCTATTCTTTTTGCTGGTGTATCTAACGCCTGTGTTACTTGGCAAGTCAGCTGTATTTTTTCACATGTTGGCTGAAAACGGTTGTAAACACGGTTTTATATTGGTTCCCAATGGGGGAAAGAAATACATTGTGCCATCCAAATGTTCTCAACCTGTTTCTTGAGCTGGAAGCCTGGAGCTATCTACGTGGCACCTTGTAATTTGCTGAGATATCATTGCAGATCCAGCACATCCTGCCGTCCGAAGAGGTGATGAACTATGTGTTGCCCCGACGTCGGGGCCGGTAAGCTTTGGCATTAACGTCCATATTATTCTGGATTACCCAACATAAATTCGATCGGCAAATATTTCAGGTAAAAAGCTTAAGACCTACAGGCGACGTCAAGATATGCTAATGATATCGAAACGACGGTCTCAGGTAAGTACCAACATAGACTGTCATTCCTACTACATATTCCTTCTGTTTTTAAATTATCGTCGCCGTTGACTTTTTGAATCACGTTTGATCATTCATCTTATTCAAAATACTTTAAAATTATTATATATTTTTATGATTTATTTTATCACTAAAGAAAATTTAAATATAACTTATAATTTTACATATTTGAGCTAATATTTTGAATAAGATAAATGGTCAAATGTAACTCAAAAAGCCAATGACGACAACAATTTAAGAACGAAAGGATTATATCGTTGTTCCCTTCATTGCTCAATTCCTGAACTTGAGTGCAGAGTCTGCAGACGGTTGTGTTGTGTTATGCAATAAGAGGCTCTAGCTTCACGAGAAGCAAAGGCCAGGACCTCCCATTATGTAAAAAGAAACCTGCATGCACTTGATCCTTCCACCATTGCGAACGTTGCTAAAGCTGGTGCTGTTGGAGCCGCGGCTCACAGGGAGTCCACAGCTGTGGACTAGAGCAAGGTTTACAATATCGATCAGATCGCTAAAATCGACCGCCACCGAAATGTCCGATTTCACCGGTTATCGCGATAACCGGTCGGTTTTCGACCAAAAATTCAAAATTCAAATTTTGAATTCGAAAACCACGAAACCGATCGATTTTCACCGGTTATCGACCGATTTCAACCGGTAACCGGTCGGTTTGATCGGTTTTGGACGCAGGACCGAAAAATGGCGAAAAGATAACCGATCGATTTTCACCGGTTATCGACCGGTAACCGGTCGGTTTGGTCGATATTTTTTGTTTCAAATTTTCAAAAATTTTCAAATTTCAAATTCAAAAATCAGTAAACCGGACTTATCGGACCGGACCGATTTCACCGGTTATCGCGAAAACCGGCCGGTTTTCAACGATTTTTCAAACCTTGGACTAGAGGCGCTGGAATGTGAGCAACCGAGGCTGCCGAGGAGGCCATCACGCGAGGGAACCAGCTTCCTAGCCGATGGATGTATGGATGCTAACACGACGACGTAGCTGGCTGTTGTACTGCAGCCGTATCGAGAGTGCGGTTGATATAAGAAAAACCAGGATGGCATTGGACATAAGGCATGCTTCGATGGTGGCAGGCTGGAGATGGTGTGTGGCTGCCGTTGGTCAGCCCAATCATGCATGTGTGGCTCATGTGGTGACAATTACCTGATTGTGACCAGCAAACCACATACCATTGTCTGCTTGCCTGACGCGAATAAAAGGATCGAAGATGGCATGATCAGCGCAGATTCCGCCGAAAAAGTTACTGGGTACACATCATTTGTGGCTCATGAGGCGAGTTTCTCTCTCTTTTTTTCTTCATTTTTTTTCATCAAGGGAATTTACGTGATGTGAGTAGTGTTTTTCCTCTTGTTTTTGAAATGTGCCTGGGCACTTACTTCGTTACTAAAGGGAAAATAATGTGTTTTCCTTTCTCATTTATCTATAAAAGTAAACTGCATTCATCACTGTGTCCACATTGGTGCATAGTGCAGATTGGCATTCATCACTGAAGTTCGTATTATCAAATCTCTCCTTGTTATGAGATCATGTGAATAGCAAATTAGCTGAACACGAGTAGTTTTCCAGTATGTGAGAGTTTTTGCTTCACTTGTAATAAAAAAAAAAAAAAAGAGTTTTTGCTTCACTTGGAACTTACTGGTGGTTCAGCTAGTGAGTCGCTTTGACGTTTCAGCTAGCCACCTCGTCGAGATCTGAGGCTTGCCATATTACTAGTTTGCATGTTGAAAACTAGTTGCTGCGTGTTGTCTTGCCGATTTTGCCATATCAACAAAATGTCGATCCCACCCGTAAAATTTAAAGCTTCATACAGTCCCTTGCCCAATTGGGACATGAATACTGGAAGTTCTAGACACACTCAGTTTGGTCATAGCTGAAGTTTTTGATCCAAACATTTCCTAAAGTTGTCCATCGACCTTTTGTTTTTATTCAATTCATGTAATGAGCATGTACTAGTATTGATGATGCAATCATTATTATTGTTACGTGTATAATTAACTGGACATATATAACACATGTAATAATACATACAAAACTCTGATGGGCGCATAGTGCCCACAATATTCATGGGCAACAAGAAGAATACTACATCCGTCACCATACTGTGGACCGCTAGCGTCTGTCAGTGCCTGTCTGCTTGCTTCTAGGATCCTTCTCTGTATTGACACCGTTCTGCGTGGCTTGTTCCCCACGAGCGAACAATGCAATGCGGAAAGCTTTAACCACACATCTTTGGATTGCCGAACTGCAGCCACTCCTTCCACATCCGGACATCCTTTTTGCACATCCCCTCTGCCTTATATGAACTCCTTGCTACCAAGAGCAGAGGGACACAACTCGGGCTAGCTAGTGAGTGATTACAGTTAACTTCCGTAGCTATCTAGCTAGCTCCTTTCCCAAGGAATAGCTATGGCTCCCGCCGTGATGACTTCCACCTCAGTTGCTCCATTCCAGGGGCTCAAGTCCACCGCTGGGCTCCCCATCAGCCGCCGCTCCGGCAGCGCCAGATTCGGCAAGGTCAGCAACGGCGGAAGGATCAGGTGCATGCAGGTATGTAGTATATGTGCAACACATTCATTCATTCATTCATTCATCCACTGACCTCAATGAGACAATGAATGCATGTATATGTTACTGGCTCCTGAGCAAGACGAAGTGATCTATGATTTTCCGTTTGTTTCCTGCAGGTGTGGCCGGTTGAGAACAACAAGAAGTTCGAGACGCTTTCGTACCTGCCACCGCTGACCACCGAGGACCTCCTGAAGCAGGTGGAGTACCTGCTGCGGTCCAACTGGGTTCCTTGCCTGGAGTTCAGCAGCGTCGGCTTCGTGTTCCGTGAGAACTCCCAGTCCCCGGGGTACTACGACGGCCGCTACTGGACCATGTGGAAGCTGCCCATGTTCGGCTGCACCGACGCCACTCAGGTGCTCAAGGAGCTGGAGGAGGTCAAGGCCGCCTACCCCAACTCCTTCGTCCGCCTCATCGGCTTCGACAACGTCAGGCAGGTGCAGTGCATCAGCTTCATCGCCTACAAGCCACCGGGCAGAGAGTAAACCGGCAGTGCCTAAGTGCACCTAGCCTCGCTCGATCGTGCATGATCTCGGCCATGGATTGTTCCTTTGTCGCTCACTTCGGGTCACTTTGATTTGTTCTTCTTTTTTTCCCACCTTTTGTTGTTTTGGTTGTACGTAACTGTGCTGTTTGCCACCTCTCATACAAGTCTATATCGTATGCGCATAGAGGTACTGAATACTCGTTTGAACACATGTACCAATCTATCGTCAAATGTGATTGCATTAATTTTGTTATTGTGTCCCTGATTATGCAGTATTAATTAAGAAATGCAATCTCGTTCCTTATATTTTACTTGAACCAATTTTTGTTTCTTGAAACATTGTTCCTTTATTCATATTTTGTTAAATTAATTATCACTGTCGCCGTAGCTAGACACCATTGTTAGGTACGTACTTTACTATTCCATGTACGAAGATGATTGATATGAGAGAGAATAATGGGATGCATGATTGCTCCTGCAATCCCACTTACGGTTTCAGGTGATGTGCATAAGAGCGGAGGTAACATAAAAATGGTCGTTGTTGCATGACACATGGATTGGTCTCATAAGCAATTATTAATTTGGGATTAAGAGACAATCACCTGCACCATTTTATAGAGTAATCAATGTCATCCAACTAAAACATTCATTTTGTCAGTACAATGAGAGAACAAGAAAGACTATCTGTAGTATTGATTATCTATTAATCCTCTCTCAAGATATTGTTCCTCAAACATGAGTTGGTCTTTTATCAAAATAGTTTTGCTATTGGTTATGGTAACTTTGTCGCGTTAGCCGATGGACACAAAAAAGTCAATCCAAGTGGGAAAGCACTATCCAAGTATGGATATTTGCGGGGAGATGCCGCTCCCATAAAAAGTTTCATCATGCTTTGTTCCAAAACAGTGGCCATGAAACTCTAGCCGCTATTCCAATTCATTGCCCTCCCCATCCTCATCTGATTATTGTCCGAGTTATCCTTAGACTTGGGTTGTGCAGTTTGTGATCAATGACTGCCATAGCATTGTCACTAACACATGCAGTTGGTTAAATCTTGCGATTCTTGTGGTTTTCATAAAGCCTATGAATAATGTGCAACCGAGTATCCAAGGAGTGTGGAATTCCGAAGACACAAGTCATAGGTTCTATTTATGCCCAAATATGCTGGACTAACTTTCGGTATAACTGTATGTCATCAAAGAAGTTAAATTGTCGCTCTCCCGTATATCATCATCATCATGTTGTTAGAAACAGTACCATGACTAAGCCAACTTATTGTGCCATATTTCATACGTAAGAATTCCCCTAACTTAGTTTAACACTTAATACAATTGTGTTGTTTTTAATGTTTAATGTCTCTATTGAATGCATGGTTTGTATGAAGAGCACATGGGTTGATTGTCATTCTCCTTCATAGAAAAACTGTTGTGGAGTGAAGCGTTGCTCAGCCCGGCTGGCTACCTGCTCTCTCTCTCGGGCAGGTAGCCTGGGTTCGATGCCCCGCGGATGCATAAAGTCGGTCATTTTCTTGGCTCACCTCCCTGCTCTGGGTTGTGTGGCTGAGGCCCAGTTCAAATAGGCTTCGTTGGGCTTCTTCTTCTTAATAAAAATTCAGGGAGACGTCGGACCTTTGAACTCATTTAAAAAAAAAAACTGTGTGAAATCCATTGCAATCGTCATATCTAATTTATCAAGGTATTGATGAGATCAAAGAGACATCGTCGGGACCCATGCATGTAGGGGTGGGCACAAAAACCGATACCCAAACACCGAGACCGAGAAAACCGGAATTTCGGTCTTCGGGTATTTGTTTGGGTAGTACCCTTGGGTAACCGAATTTTATTTGTAAATTTCGGGTAGTACCTTTGGGTACCCGAACTACCTAAATTAGTATGATGATGTAGGATTTAGCACATAGACTTAAACCATGGTCACATAACATCATTTGTTACTCATTCATCATATTCATGTTTGTAGCACCCCACCTCAAATTAATGAGGGGTTAGCTAACCAGGATCATTATCGGGTGATGCTTGACGAAGCAAGCCTCCAAATGACCACACACATAAGCATAAGTAACATAAGTTTACAAGCAGGTTTAATTATTACATTGGTTCCATAATTTACATAAGGTTCGATTTAGGTAGCATGGTTCTTAATTTACAATAAAAGAGTTCGAAATTCGATTACACAACACAAGCGGAAGCGAAACACACTACGATAACTAAAGTAAAGTCATGTCCGGCCATAGACACAACGTTACTCTTCAGGCTCCGGAGATGGCGAAACAGGCACACCTCAAAGGACCACTCACCTGCAAAAGGATTTCAACAAAAGCCCTGAGCAACTAATACTCAGCAAGTCTTACCCGTCAAAAATGGTCTTCTAAGACCGACTCCTAACATGCAGGGGGCTGACTTGCCAAAGAATGAACTTTGCATAAAGAAGCTCTAAAAGTTCATCCTTACTTTCATATTTCGTCAAATTTTATCTTTAGAGCGGGAAAATAAAGATTTGCACCTATACTAGCACATACAAGTTGCAATACAATTAAATGTAATACAATTCAGCAATATTTCATAATCACATATACTTCTTACTACGAGGTGACACAGTGAACAAGTGGTACTCAATAACCGCGAGGGACGGCGACTCGAATCGATTTACATCCTGCAGGAGAAACCCGAGATACACGACGCACGCATACTCGAAAGAGACACGTACGGCAACCGTTTACAAGACACCATAAGGTCGAGCCGATTTCCCCTCTCCCGGACATACGTCCTCCACGCGATATCCGCGCTGGACTATCCGTGGTTAGCCCGTATGCCCTCCCTTCCTACACAAACCCGCGACCACCATACCATCTTCATCATCAAAAGAGAGGGGGAGCACCGTCCAACACATACAGTAATCGAGCTACTAGGTTTACTAGTTCCCATACACTAGCATGCATCCGGTACGTTCAAACTTGCCCAGCGGTGCCACAACGAACGGTCCTCAATCGACACAAACGGGGCTATGGCGAACAAGGCATCCTTGTCACCTCAACCTACACTTGACTCATCCCCGTTCGGTCTCAAGTTCATAGTAACATGGTGAGAGCGAAAATAAATCCCAAACCTTCTACTTCGAGCAATCTCCATATCACTCAAAGTTTCCTAGCGATGACTCTTTAATTAAGCGTAGCCATCTAAACGTGGACTTTGCTGCTGACCTACCCCATAGGCATAAGATCGCTAATGCATCTAGGGTTCCAATCATGCCCTAAACTTAATGCACAAAACACGACTCGAAGTACATATGAGAAAACAAAAATATTTGCAAACACGGGGATGCACCGGGGCTTGCCTTGGGACAGGGGGTTAGTCTCCTCAGCTACGACCACAGCAGCTCCTGGCTCCTCAGTCGCGATCTCCACGTCCTCGAGTCCGGCGTCGATTCCTAAATGGATGCATTTGCGACAATAAAAGTTAGCGACACGAGTCAAGGAACTTACTTGACAGAATGTTATCATGATGTTATTGAGTAAGAATGACATGTGCTCTGACTTAGGATCATGAGTGAGGTGCTTAAACACTTAAGGATATAATTGGGAAAAAGTCTTTTAAGCAACTAGTTAAATATGTACACTAATTCCTTTGTAAAATTTCCTTAAAATGTTTCTGGAAGGCTAAAATTTTATGTTACATTTCATTTGGTGAGTTTATTACTTGGATTGCCACATATCCAAAATTTGGAGCAAATCTCATTAAGGATAAAATATTAAAAATACTTATCCTAGAGACTTGAAACTGAAATTAAATTAAATTTAGGATGAATTTCATGATTTGGACTATGGGACATGATGGGGAACCTAACAAAGGTCAGGTATGACAGAAATCAGCTCAAGATCATGTTTGGATATTTTTCTAAAAATAAGATTCTGTTTTGGTTCTTTGATTTTTAGAAAATTAATTATACATCCTACAGGTGTTTATGTTGCACCAAAGGATAGATCTCACTTCAAGGATTCCAGAACAATTTAGTTTGAAATTTTTGGATATCCAGAACTCCAGATATAGATTTTTGAAGTTTGTACAATTTTTGAACAAGTTCGAGTTATTTACGAAATTGCCACCGTCGTCTTCAACCTACAGACAGCGGCCGGAGTTCGCCGGTACTTCATCGGGGAAGGCCAAAAGTCGATTAGGAGGGTCGGGGGAAGGCTCTACATGACGTGCTCCACTAAGGGAACTCAAAGGTGAGTCTTTGAAGGTGGGGGACTGACCGGAAGATGGTCGGCGGCGAAAGCGGCGGGCAACTGAAGTTCGGCGAGGTCCAGGGCGCGGTGCAGTGTACTAAAAATCGAGGAAAAATCATAGTAGGATTCACCTCGTCCTACAGAAGAGCGGCATGGAGCTTGTCGTCGACGAGAAGGCACCGAAATAAGGTTTCATCGTTGAGGTGCTCGCGTACTACGACAGACAGCGGGGAAAACTCCTCTTTCCGACGGCCTCGGCTGTGGATTCAATTGAAGAACGGGTTGAGGGAGTGCGCAAGATAAAGGGGAAGGTACCCACGAAAGGAATTGAATTCGCGCTCACCGTACGCGACAAATTTCGTGGTGACGCCGGAGTTGCTCGCCGGCGATGTTGTCGAAGTATTTCTTCAATTATTCTCAGCTCGATATGATTATGGATGCGCTGCTTCGTGGAGAGCCAGAGTGAGTTGAGGCGGTTCGATGGATGGCCTCGGCTCGTGCTTTGGTGCAGCGAGGCGGTGGCAGGGTGAGCTCCAAAGGCCGGCAGCAATGGTGGCGCGGTGTGCGGGAGAGGGAAGGCGAGAAAAGGAGCGACGACTTGACCAAGCTTGTGAGGGGAGAGGATAAGGGCGTAGTGTTGGTGTTGGGCACTCAAATGGCGCACATGGGACGACCTGCAGCCGCTGACGAGAGCCACAGCACACGGCGTGGGTGTGAGCAGCGCTCACAGTACGTGGGAGGAAGATGACATGTAGGTCCCACGCGATTTTCGAATTTCCATGATTTTTCATCGCTTCGATTTGATTCCATTTAAATTAGGTCTTCCCGAGCTCCAAAAATCCTGAAACAAATTCAGGTTTGCTAGGTTTAAGCGAGATGAACAACTTTCCCAATTGCAACTTTTGCTGATTCGGCTTAGATTTCAATTTAAAATTCATTCAAACTCTAAGTTTGAAAAAAAGGACAAGCATTTAATTGACCCTTTAGACTTTTGCAGAAAAATCCCCAAAAATCTATAAAATTCTCTTTTAGCCCCTGGATGATGAGGAATTTTTCATTTGGGTCCACTTGTATAGAAAATTTTAAAGTTGTAGTTCAAATGCTTGTTTGGATGAAATTTATCCAATTTGAAGTGATTTTGAATTCCTTTTCATTTCTCTTTGATTTCTCTTGATCATTTTCACTAATTGAGGTTAGTAACTTGATTAGGGACCAAAATTGAGTGGGATGTTACAATGTTTCTCCTATCATATAATGGTAACTCATTATCAAGTTGATTGCATAGTATATTTTGGGTATAATCAAGTTTATTTCATTTTTTCTCTACAAAATTAATGCTAATTTGGGTAGTTTGGGTATAACCGAAGACCAAACCAAAATTTAGATACCCAAAGTTGTCGGGTACCCAAATTTTCATTGTCATTTCGGGTAGCAATTCTAGATAACCGAAAATTAAGAAGACCGAAAAAACCGGACCGAAACATCGGGTATGACCGAACGCCCACCCCTACATGCATGTTGTGTCTTCAATTGCCAATGAACGAGTTCAAACCAGGGCCATTACAACCTCCTGTGTTCTAGTTGACAAATCACCATTTGAATATGTGACTAAGTCAACTAGAGTAGAAAAATCCTGTGCTCTTCCATGTGGACCCCGTGGGGTAGCTAGAAAATTCACAGTGGGTATGTGCTCAAGTTCATCAACGTATTGGAATAGAGAAAAAATCAGCTCAGATGCAAAGCATGTTGCATTGATATGTGGAAATTTTGGGTGTGATTGGGGTGTACATCAGCAATTGGAGCCTTTCGTATAGGTATGAACATACGGTGCACAACTCAAAAAATGGAAGGACCCTAAACCCTAATAGTCCATGGGCCTGAATGACACACCTTGACAAGGTAGACTATCGCTAGTGCAGTTTATTCTAATATATATAACGTTCTTATACTACCAATCTTTATGAAATATTTTGCTACAACCTATTAAATTTAAAACGTATTGATTTGGGAGAAACCTAAGTTTAGTATTTTGGGACATATACAGGGAGTACTAATACTTGAAATATCTCTCTCATCTTATTCTCTTTCTCTCTCAACATCAGCTAAAATATGCCGTCGTGGTAACAAAGCATCGACGACAAGTTCCATAAGATTGCATATTCCATTATCGAACGATACCTAAGCAAACAAACAAAGTACACTTGTTTGTTTGTTTGATGGCATCTTCCATTATTCAACGGTTTGTGCAAGTACACTTCTGATTCCCTTTTTCTTATTCTCAAGCATCAAACAAACAAAGCAACGACAAGTTCCAGAAGCTGACATGCTGAACGGAACAATCTCCAAGGAAAAGAACGGAAAAGCCTATATATCGCTTGTGATGTGGTGGTAAAAAGCTCTCAAATGTTACCAGACCGCGATAATTCATTTCAACAATTGTTAATCCGAACTTCACTCCATTGGTACCTAGCTAGCAGGGATCATGATAAAGATAATCGTCGTCAATCAAATAGCTGAACTGCATGCTAGCTAAGTTTAAACCAATCATATATTTACACTACGATTATTTTCTATTAGCCCATGGAGCAGCAAGACTTGCAATATAGATAACTTAGCACAATTATGGAACTATTACAGCAAGACAAACTACACTGCCAACCATGGTGGCGGATGTCAGATGGCTTGCCTCTATTCATATTTTTTTAAGTTATCTGCACATAGATAACTTAGTACATTTCGATTATTCTGTCCCATTCGTAGGTCTGAATTTACCATTTGTGTTCTAACTATTTTTGGTGGCCTTGAAAGCCAACCTATTTTCCCTTGTCTTTTAACCCAATCAAGGTACCTAAACTTTTTGTTTCACCATAGCTAAACTTACTTAATGAATCATTGGATCCTTGACCAATTTAGCATAGCTGCAGCTTCGGAAAATCCAAGGATATATTGGAGCTGCTCATACATAACTCAAGAAATTCATAGATCTGGAGCCATGGATGGATTAAGGATGTATGGTTAAAACATTTTGTTCCTATTTTAGACAAAGATAAAATACAGAGACTAGAAAACACAATGCAACAAAACCAAAGGGCAATGCAGAGCGGACAACAACTTGTAGAACACATCAAATAGTTTGGCAGGAGTATATATGACGCCAGATAAGAACAATACTACATAATGCCTGGACTCTTTTCAAACTTGGTCCTTGGAAAAGGCCTAAGCTTGGCGAGGGCATTTTGAGCAAGTACCCCTAGTCACTCCACCGCTGTTACTCCTTTGTTCCATACCTTTCTTGCTGCCATAATTCCCCATAAAAATGATTAAAACTGAAAACCATACAAATCTGCAAAATGTAAAAAGAACAAAACTATTTCCCCGTTTCAATAAAATGCTAGAACTTGGTCCCTACCATTACCAAAGTAAATGATGAATTACTCTGCTAGTGTCCTACGTATACCACGTAGGCAACCTCAACTCCTTTAATTCTTTGGCAATGGTAGATTGACATGATCATATCACTAACCTTGACATATTCATGTAGGCTGCAAATGCTTAAACCAAGTCTAGACATTCGGAATTAATTATGATTCAAACTAGTTTACAATTTCCTCATACGGTTATAGTCTAGATGAAGGAGATTGTACTCTTTAACTTTAATAGTTTTTCCTTTAAGTTTCAACCAAGTGATTGTAACAAAGGTTGTGCATGCTTTGGCAGGTGCAGGGTGTGAGTTTTCTGACGAAGGCAATCTGATTGTGGATGTGCTTCCAGATTTTTTTTTCGGGTTATAGTTGTTGACGATGCACATGAGTAATGTAATTACTTTCCATTTCAAAAATAATAATGTTAGTGCATTTCAAAAATGAAACTGGCACAAAAGTCGGTAGCATCGAGATCGTAGGTGGCTCCATGATGATCACTTCGTGTAGGGTGGGAGGTGTGTGGCGCCAGATATCAGTGCGTATTCAATTCGGACAAGGTGGCACAAATGATCGTTGTACTCTTCGTGATTCCACCTGTGCCATATTGGTGATATTGTTCACGGTAAAACCCCTCTATTCTAATATCCATCCTACAAGTCCAAGGTTGGCCACTAAGGCTGTAAACGAAATTCGAGCTCGACAAGCTACTCGAGCTCGGCTCGGGAAAAGCTTGATTCGAGCTCGGCTCGCCTGAATTTCAAGCCGAGCTCGAGCCTATCCCTAGGCTCGCGAGCCTCGTCGAATCAAACTCGAGCAGCTCGATAAGGCTCGTGAATGTTCGCTCGCCCCCATCCTCATCCTCCTCCGCACACCTGTAGCTCAGGAGATCGATGTCGCTGTCCTTGGGGGACGGCACCGTGACGTTGAGGCCTTGCAGCCCCATCACTTCTCCGAGCTCCATGGCAGCAATGGCAGCAGCAGAGGAGAACTCGGCACTCATCTGAGGAGACGCGGACGAGGCCTCTCCAAAACTAGCAGTCCTCCTTCCCCATCAATCTCCCCCTGTCAAATCGAAAGGAAATAGCAAAATGACACCATAATCGAGTGATTCGCTGCTGCCCTGCAGTCCGCTGGCCTCATTCCCATCTAAAGGTACTAAGATTGGAGTACGTTCTTGTGACCAGAATACAAAAATTGAAGATCTAATCTTTTCTTTTTCATTTTTTTATAGTTCTGAACTTTTGTTTCGTACTGATGCAAGTAATCAAGAAGAAATCATTCACCGAAGGAATATTGTTGTTTATCAGACATGCATCCACGCGATGCTCAGTTGAACTCGCATCCCCACCGATTGCTGTTGCTGCGCTTCCTCAAGATGTGCGAGAAGAACGAAGCTTCACACACGAGCCTGGTCGAGCCGAGCTCGAGCCCACTCGAGCTTCCAACGAACCGAATACGAGCCTGCCTGTAGGCTCGCCCAGATCCCAGGCTCGGCTCGAGCTCGGCTCGAGTGTCCAGCGAGCTCGAGCTTGAGATGCTAGGCTCGCTCGAGCTCGGCTCGTTTACAGCCTTATTGGCCACTGCGAGAGTAATGTAAAAGAATCTTGCACCAACTGATTGATAGAAGCTTGTTAAAAGTACCTCAATATCCCTCGCAAAAAAAAAAGTACCTCAATAATAAAGTAGCATGTGGCTTAGCTTGACAAACCTGTCAATTATTTAAAGGGACATTCACGGCCTAGCTAGTATTATCTTTGAGTTTTGTGTGGTGTACAAGCAACTGAACAAACAATTACATCTTGGTTTATTGCTTCCGTTGATCAAAAAGAGAACCTTGACAGCTTTGATTTATATTTACTTCAAGAAACCGCGTGTTTGGGTGTTCATCTTTTTGTTGTAGATTTTCAGAGTTTGTGCGATTATCAAAGTTTGAACTAAGAATAAAGAGAGAACTACCTCCATATATACGTTCTTTGTCAATGACAGCGGCGCCGGCTTTTAAGTTGCATCACGCATCTTCAATTTCAACGGATGTGTAGGTGAAGTTAAGGGTCGTACCGTTTTGTTACAAACAATTCACAAGTGTCTCAACAAAATTACGTCTTCCATCTTCCGTTGCAAGTCATCAGAGTAATGAACATCCAAGGCCAAAAGGGAGTACCGATTACTGAAGCACATATATACGAAAACATGAAACTTTATTATTAGATTAGAAAAAGACGTGTAGTAGCCAAGACAAAAACACGAGTACTTAACACGATCTAGTATTTTCGACGGATTGTTGGATATGCTCTAGTACATATCGATCTGTATAGCCGGAGCTTGTTGCATTCACATGTTGTTTCTCACCCAACGATAGTTGTAGTACGTACGTAGTCCTACGTAGATGACTCTGGGGTCGGAGAGGGAGACGGACATCGCTTACATGCATGAGCAGGCCATGGATACAGCAGAAGCAACCAAAAAAAAAAAAAGAAAAAAAAAAGGAAACTCAGGTGACCCCAAGCAAAACCGAATTAACAGGCAGGCTTAGTTCATGGTTGCTCACGCACCAGCAGCGAGGCTAGCTATGTGCGCCGGTTTACTCTCTGCCCGGTGGCTTGTAGGCGATGAAGCTGATGCACTGCACCTGCCTGACGTTGTCGAAGCCGATGAGGCGGACGAAGGAGTTGGGGTAGGCGGCCTTGACCTCCTCCAGCTCCTTGAGCACCTGAGTGGCGTCGGTGCAGCCGAACATGGGCAGCTTCCACATGGTCCAGTAGCGGCCGTCGTAGTAGCCCGGGGACTGGGAGTTCTCACGGAACACGAAGCCGACGCTGCTGAACTCCAGGCAAGGAACCCAATTGGAGCGGAGCAGGTACTCCACCTGCTTCAGGAGGTCCTCGGTGGTCAGCGGCGGCAGGTACGACAGCGTCTCGAACTTCTTGTTGTTCTCAACAGGCCACACCTGCAGGAAACAAACGGAATCATGAAACGATCACTTCTTCTTAATGCTCAGCAGCCAGTAATACTGGATGAATGAATGTGTTGCATATATGTATATATTTATATGTATATACCTGCATGCACCGGATCCTTCCGCCGTTGCTGACCTTGCCGAAGCTGGCGCTGCCGGAGCGGCGGCTGAGGGGAAGTCCGGCGGTGGACTTGAGGCCCTGGAACGGAGCGACGGAGGTGGCGGACGAGGCCATCACGGTGGGCGCCATGGCAGGCTGCTTGGTTTTGATTGGCTACGCTCTCCTGTAATGGAGGGGAGAGGAAGAAGAGAGGAGGAGGCCGATCGAGAGGCTGTTGCTTGATGATACGCTCCCCCACCGACGGCTTATATAACCACCGATCCCGCCCGGGTAGGATGTGGGAGGAGTGGCTGCCGTTCGCCGGCGTCCAGCCTGGCGTATCCCGATCAGGCCGCCCGCCACGTGTCGCCGCGTAGTGGCGCGCCTTATCCGCCCCACACGTTGGCTAATGGTTAGGCCGCCGACATCTCGCGTTGCTTTTGCTTGGCTCTGGTGCGCTGCGGCGTCACGCGTGTGGTGAGATATTTCTCGGCGAAGCGGCAGATGCATTTATTTTTTGAAAGCGATAATTGATTTCTCGCTCGCGCCATTTGTAACTAGGCAGATGCACATTAATTAATGTTGGATCGAAGCGCACAGGCGCGGCTTCTTCTTCTTGCTCCGACGAACTCGATCGATCGATGGGAGCTAGCGACTGTTGCATTAATGTTGTATGAACTTACTCGACGATCGATTGGAAGTTTGGAACGACGACGATGAAGTTCACGGGATTTCCCTCCACGGACCACGACGGTTTGCACGCGGTTGCTGCGAACCACGGGATACGGCCGTATACGTACGGTCCCCGCAGGGCGCCAAGTCCAACGGCTGGGAGCCTCTGCGCATCCTGAGTCGATCGTCGGACGCTCTGTAAAAGTCACGTCAGGGAAGCGGCCATGGAACCGTACTTTTCACGGGGCGAGATCCAAGCAGACGAGGCAATGCATGCAATGGAGAGCAAGAACCATAGGATATTTTTGAAAGGAACCGGCAGGGGAAATGCCAATTTCATTAATTACAAGAAATACAAAGAAACATGCATGCCACCCTGGGAGGTGGTATGCATGTATGACTACAAAATTGTGACCACGTCCTAGGAGGTGGTATACATGACCCTTGTACATATACGTCCATGAACTGGTGTATCTGTCCGAAACGACGACAGATACGCCACAGTACGTATCTGAGAAGTATTACTATCCATAAAATAGGATAAATAAATAAATTTCAGATATCCAGAAAATAGGAGACGTCCTGGGCTGACTACTGATACGGCCCACTCGGTTTCATCAGCCCAATTGGCCCGTTTATCCTCCCCAGCCGACATAGATACACTCCGGTTCACCGACTGGATTCGACCAAAGTACGATGCCGTTCACACACGGCCAAACAACTGAGGCAATGCCATGTACTGAAGACAAAGATAGAGAATTAGCCGTGCGTTTCAATAATAATATCTTCGGACATGTATTACACACAGTAAAAGTTTCACTGGGACCTCGAGCTTCACGCACGCGTAACAGCATGCGTATTGGAGTGGTCGAATTTTGCATTTGATTGTGACTACTGATGGTTTTCACTAATGATAAAGAAGTGTGAAGGCTAAAAAATAAAATAAAAGAGAGTTACGTTGTACAAGAGCAGTATAGATAACTTCAAAAAGA
Organism: Eragrostis curvula; assembly: GCA_007726485.1. Lineage (NCBI taxonomy): Eukaryota > Viridiplantae > Streptophyta > Magnoliopsida > Poales > Poaceae > Eragrostis > Eragrostis curvula. Next base: position 40,230,748 of record CM017444.1, read on the forward strand.
AAGAAGCAACTTTATGTGAACTGTTGCTCGCAAAGGGCCGAGCGGCTGCGGCATTTCGGCAAACAGACGCCTGGTGCCGCGATTGATCCGACACGCCGACGTCGTCTTCTGCCTCACGGAGCTCGCCGACGTCGCGCGCCCCACGAAGCTGCGGCGAGAACCATGCATCTCCGCCGGAAGCTGAGCGGCTGCGGCATTTCCGCAAACGCGTCTGGTGCCTCTGGCGAGAGGAAGACGACTCCTGCCCTGCAATTGATCCGGGCCGCGCAAAACCGATTGGACGGTCTTCAGGCACCCAAGGGTGGTCGCTATTCTGAATAACGACCGGGCGGTCGCTGTTTCGAATAGCGACCACCCTTGGGTCGCGACGAACGGCGCCTCCGCTACACAGCGCGGCCAGTACTCGAGACCTTCCCTGGCGTCTCTTCCTCAACTCCGTGAGCCTCGCGGCCGCCCCCCGAGTTGTGTTGAGCAAGGGTGGTCGGAGTTTAGGTAAAGCCAATTTCACTACATATGTGTCCAGAAGATTATCCTACATATGAAGAATATCACCAATTTCACTAAAAATAGTAGTGGCCGTTCTGTTTCTGCATGCCTCAAACCTTTCTGTGACTGCATATCCCAAACAAATATGCATGGAGGACGCGAGGCCGTCGTATCTCTTGCTATCACACACGTACATGAATAGGTTGCATCTCTTGCTATCATTATTATAATACATGCATGAATAGGTTGCATCTCTTGCTATCACACGCGTACACGATTACATTGGAGACAAATAATAACAGAGTGGATCAATTTGGTGGGGAGAAGGTCAGTGGAATACTCCATTTTCCTTGCAAACTCTTGAATTAGGTAGTAAATCATAAAACTTTCTTATTAGCTTAGGATAATCAGGAACTTATAGGTACGTAAACACACACCGTTACACATGCCTGCCTGCCACCTTGCAGATACATATATACTGAGCATACCCAATCGATCTTTACATGCATGGATGATTGGTTTGACTCTCGCTTTATTTCTTTCACTGAGATATATTGTTGCAGGAAATTAAATCACATAAGTGTACGTACGTCCGGTTTACTATGCGACTTGTGTCTCCTGGCCAAGAAAAGGGTAGTCTGTGTAGCCAACCACCGGATCGGAGGTGTAAAACGTGCTCCTGTCATACTTGTTGAGACCCGCCTTCTTCCTGAACCGCTCTGGCAGGTCAGGGTTGGCCAGAAACAGGCGCCCGTATGACACCAGGTCAGCATATCCGTCCCTGATCACCCTGTCCCCTTCCTCCCGATCGTACCCTCCATTCACTATGAATGTGCCCCTGAACGCCTTCCTGAACAGCGAGAGGCGATGCGGGACACCGTTGTTGTCTCCATTGATGCACTTCCTCGGCTCGACCATATGGCAGTAAAGAACGCCGAGCTTGTCCATGAAGTGGACCAGGTGCAGGGCATGGGCTTGTGCATCGGCCTCGGTGTAGCCAACGAACGGGGAGAGGCGCAAGCCCACACGGTGCGCCCCGACCTCATCCACCACAGCTGCTACCACATCGGTGGCGAAGCGGCAGCATGCGTTGTCTAGGCTGCTGCCACCGTTGAGCTGGTTGTCCTTGGTAAGCTGGTCCAGACGCAAGGGCTGGGAATCACTACAAGGAATCAGGTGTTCTGTGATGAAACAATAGTGATAAATGCTTATTTGGTCACTACTATGTGTATTTATAGTGACAAATTCCTTTTTTGTCACAATTTCGTACAAAGTTTGTGACAAAACAGTTGATCATCACAAATCACGTTTCTAGTGACAATTCAAATGTGACGAAGTACTAAATCGTCACTATTTTACTTCTAATTAGTGACAACTTATTTTGTTGTCACATAGTGTGCTAATTGTGACAGAAAAGCAGTGACAAATATCACGGTGTCACTGTTTCATTTATAAATAGTGAGTAAATATTATGTCATCACACTACTCGATTTTAGTGACGATTCTATAGTGACTAGTTATCTTATCTTCACTATTTAACTGATAAATAGTGATAGAAAATTATATTGTCACTAAGCACCATAATAGCGACAACTCTGTTTTGACGAGGTAGCATGTTGTCACTATTTTATTTATAATCAGTGATAAAATATTGTGTCATCATTTTTGTCTATATTAGTGACAAATAAATAGAGAGGATTTAGCATGTTATGACTATTTAAACTGAGAATTACTGAGAATAAACTATTTTGTCATTATTGGGCTTCATATTTGTGATGGTTTACTATATTGTCACATTATAAATATAAAAAGTGGGAAAATTTTCATCACAGATCATATGGTACTAGTAAAAAAACTCCGATGAACAGGGATTTTGTAACCATGACGAGTACTTCTCTATCATATTATTCTACCTCCTGGAATCTATTAGCAACAAGAATCAGTCGAGCACCTGTAGATGAAAAACATTGAGGAAAAAAAAGGTATTGAGCAGTTAACTTTGATAATATACCGATTGCTGTACAATCTGAAAACAGTAGGATTGCTTACCTGTAAATAAGCATAGGTAAAATCACTTGTATACAAGTAGATTTGCATCTTCAACTCAGCCAGAAATGTATCATGATTTTTGGTGATCTCTGCTTCAGTACGAAAAGACAAAAAAAATGAAAAAGTGATATTTTTGACATTTTTTATCTCCAAAAATACATCAAATTTTGAACTGAACTTTGATGTGGTGCTGTTATAAGGCAACACCAACCTCCCTAATTTTTGGTGAATTGTTTTGAATATTGTGTCATCAAAGTGTGTTCAACTTTTACTAACCTACATACAAGCTATGAGCTTTTGAGTCAAATGTGAACCAAACAGAACTTACATAAATGTAGGTATTTTTTGAAAAATATATAAAAAAAATCTATGTGTAGAGGATTATAAGATGCACATCTACTCAAAGATTCATTCCAGAAAACAATTCCCTTGGAGATTTACAAAAAAAGTGAACGTTATGTTGAATTGTGACTATTAATTAGTTGATGGATCATTGCAAAATTAAACTACACTATCATAATGTAAATACATCCACGAGACAAAGAATTTTTTTTGGAGATTATAGAAAAAATAATCAACACATTTGGATTGCATATGTGAAATCTCTACAAGTTTAAAAATGAAAATATATATCAAAATGAAAAAAACGGATCCTGGCACAGGAACTCAACATGAACTCTCCTGACACCGTCAGTTGCGGCCCACATAGCTGATAGCAGTTGTTTTTTTTTTTTTTTTTTTTGAGGGCGCCCACATAGCAGTTGTTGTTCATGGTCGACGATAGGTGGGGCCGCTTTATGTAATTAGTAGCCGCCGCTCTCTGCCTTTTGGCCATTCCAAACCAGGCATGATTCCAACCCTAGCCGCCGCCGGCCGCGGTCTCTCCTCTTCCTCGGTCCCATGCCATCGGCCGCCGGCCCGCCGCGTATCCCTCGCCGTGGGTCGCGCCCCAACCCGAGCCACCGTCGAGCGCTGCTTCGCTGCCTCCTCCGTCCTCTTCAACGACACGCAGCAGCAGGTATGCCGCGCCGCGCCGCCTATCTTCCTCGATTCTGCTTCACCTTTGCCTCCATCGTGCAGGAAGCCATCGCGCTGCACGCGGCGGCCATCGACGCTGCAAACCAGTTTCCCCGTGATGTGGATCTGCGGTGGCTCATGGGGGAAAAACAATACACGGCCTCACCTCACCGGAGGAGTACGGCGGGATGGGTCTGTGGTACATGTACTACTGCATGGACATGAAGGAGATCAGCAGGGCGTCCGGCTCCGTGGCCTCTCTTTTGCGAAGGGCATGGACTGATGGACATGCAGTGGCGCTTTGCTCTGGGAGAGGTAAGCAGTTTCCACCTAATTGCGTTCCTGGTTTTTTATCAATTGCCGGCTGCGCTATTTTTGTTTATTGATATGAGAACAACAGCTGCATGATATTGGAGTATAAGTCAAGCTCATAACACTGCATCTGGCTGCCACATCTTGTATGTCTATGTATTTTTCCTACATTTCAAAATCCATGTATCTTAGATAATCTTCTTCCATCCGTGTCAGTCAAAGTAACTTTGTACTCATTTGATTTCCATTGTATCCAGGAAATGTTATTCAATATATTACTCATTTGTTATTGAGGCTCTGGTTACTATATTCCCGGGGCTTCATATATTTGCATTGGCTTATCACCAGGAAACAATGTTTGGCCAAATGAATTGTCACATAACACGGATGCAAACATAAATGATGCAAAAACTAATGTTGGGTATCTATTAGTTGAGCCAAAAGTCATCACAAATGCATTTTTATTAGTGAAAAATGTTCTCAAAAGCAAGAAATCTTTTTGGCACAACAACGTGTATTAATTATGTGCACAACTCATCACTATTTAAAAAATTTGGTCACAGAAAAATTGTTTTCTTGTGATATCTTTTTTTTGTCACAAGCAAAGCTGTGCATTTGTAACGGAAGAAATCATCACAGTTAATATAGACAACTGTGACATGTATCTTGCCACAAACAACAACCAATTAGTGAAAAATAATTTTGTCACAGGAACCAAAAGAAAGTGATGAATTTAACGTCACTGACTGAAATCAAATTGTGATACAAGTCATCACTAATTGGTTGCACAACAGTGATTATTCCATTCATCACAAAAATGAAAAATATTTGTGGTGAAACAAATTTTGTCACTATGTTTATTGTGACGCCATTAATAGTGATGACATTGTGACGAGACGAATTTCGTCACAAGGTGGTAATAGTGATGAAAAATGAACTTTTAGTGATGAATTTCATCATCACAAATGGGCTGATCCCTTGTAGTGAATTCACTCTTCCGATGTCTAAAAACCACCAGAACTGGTTGATGAGGAACCCATTGGCAGCGTGAATCTCTACTCCGTCGAAGCCTATAACATACCACAAACTATTATCAATAATTTGGGATTGCAAGAAAATTTTGCAAGACGTACATGCAAAAACTGAGGAATGATGAAGATTTATGTAATCACAACCAGCTCTGATGGCATTTCTGGCAGCAACCCGGAAGTCCATCACCATTTGGGGTATCTCTTCCGGGTCCATCCTTGTAGGGGCCCCAAACTCTGCAACATTATAATCAATCTTGATATGAGAATGTACCAATGAATTCCAAAACCGGGAAGAAAGAAAATCACATAGTAGTAGTAGTGGAGTGTAAATTATGAAGTGAGAAAAACATTTAATAACGACCAGTAGTGGGTGACTTGCGGCCCGTGTGCCAGAGCTGACAGAAGAAGAGGGCGCCCTTGGCGTGCACTGCCTCAACGACGGGCTTCCAGGCTTCCACCTGCTCCTGGCTCCAAAGCCCGGGCACATGCGGGTACCCCGTTGCCGTCTCCGACACCGCGCTGGCCTCGGCGATGAGAAGGACGCCTGGCGCTGCTCTCTGCTCGTAATACAGGGCATTATGCGGCTGCGCCAGGTTCTCGTACGACCACCGGCGCAAGAACAACCCTGCCATGCATATATGTACACCAAACACAAGATGAACGTACGTACGGTAGGAATCACACAAACTCATCGGTTGCTAAAATTGCTATATATATACTCTATACTCGACTGACCTGTGCGCCAGGTTGAATTCGCCCATCTTGTAAGGGGTCAGGAGATCAGCAGTGTCCTCCATGTCTTGGCTCCAACTATCCAGCGAAGCAGCACGGCCTTCAATGGGCGTCAGTGAAAGTTTCTGCTGCTGCTGCTGATGGAAGATGAGCAGTTCCGACGGTAGCATTTATACAGTTGATCTGTTGACTTCTATGGCTGGCCATTGTGTTACTAACGACTCTTAGAATACTATGCCAACTCTTCTACTCAATACAAACATATTTATCTAGCTATTTGCGTAGTAATATAAGATCAAAGTCAAAACAAGTTTATATAGTCCTAATGAATCTATTCCGTGAATGACAATTCATGAATAGTTTGACTCAGCGTAGAGATCAAGAAAAGGGTAACCATCCCTGTCCAGATCCGCAAGTAACGCATACAAAATTGTACATATGAGGGCAGCAATCAACTGAAACGAGATCTTTTTAATTAGATTTTAGCAAAGAAACTACTTGAAAAAAAATTATAGCATTTGAATTTAAAGGACTTGATAATAGTCACAGATGCTACAGCGAAACTGTGTGCCTGCAGCATGATTTCTCAATATATAGAGATGCATTTTACTCATTTCTCAATATAGGGATGCCAATCCAGCACAGTATAAACGTAATAGTCTATCTACCTCTTTTTTCCTCCAATTTATTTGTAGCAAATATTGCTTCTACCTTCTAAAGGGAACAATAGTATCATCAATCTAGTGGTGCAATAACCTGCACTAGGTATAGACTAATCCGAAAACCTGACCTTATAAATATACTCTTTTTTTGCGAATAAATATAGGTTTATTAATTTGAGTGTATCAGGACCTAAGTTACTTAGCAAATAAATTTAAAGACCGTCCATGCACTTAAAATTTAAGTACCGTTCATGCCGTCATAGTCCATGTGGCTCAGCTTGTGATGAAGTCTTCCAACCGGAATACACGGTAAGCAAGGTAGGACTGAAGGGATGGAGTGTGCAGCAACTTATGAGCGTACGCAGGGGCGGAGCCAGGATTTAACTATTTGTTTTTTTGGGGTGGGGGGGGGGTGCAAAATTATTTTTTTGTCTTACTGATATAGTGATTTTGTATGTACAAAGATGGCGTACATCAAGCATGGCTCCTCCCCTGATCGTACGTGGAGCGATTCGGTTCTCATAGTTCCACGTCTTGTAAAGCTTTCTCTACTAAGCTTATAAGTAATGAACATGCTAAAATTCCCTTCAGGCACGGAACTTTAAACAAGTAGAAGATGGGATCTTACATTGTAGCTGGAAACGAGCAATTGATGTACCTGTGCAATTTAGGCAATGGCAAACTCCAGAGAGAATTCAATTATTCAGTACCGGTATAGAGTGACGATGACAAAAGGACATTGTAAACAAAAAAAATCTATTTTCAAAAATATATTAAATATTAATTTTATATTTTGTCAAAGGAGTACATGTGGCAAGAGCGTATTTTGAAAAAAAAACAATGAAGAACTTTTTAACCATAATTTAGCATACCGCGCACTCATTCGTCTGTTCCCTGCATTCTCCAGTGGAAGTGCCTTGCCATTTAATTCCACAAATAAATCATCACAATTCATGTTGTGAAGTTTCTAAATAAATTCATCACAAGAATAATGTGAAGCTATTGGAATCTACTGAGAAGGAAATGCCTGCTGTCCATGCACCTCGACCACATGGATTCAATGGTAGGACTGGATCAATGAATTCAGAAAGACCATTGAACTATTAGCATATCCAGATTAAATTTCTAGTCGTTATAGGACATGCATTGCAATACTAACTGAACTAAAATACTTCTAACAAAAATTATAATCCGAATGTAGTAAAACACACCCGCCTGAGAAACCGGCGCAACGACATCCGCCTGATATGGCTGACAGCGTGACGACGCCCTACTCACCACTATCCACGACGCCACCAGGCAATGCCATATACTGGAGACAAGAGATAGAGAATTAGCCCTGCGTTTGAAGGAACTTCGATCATGTGTTACTCAGTAAAATCCACTGGGACCTCGAGCTTCACGCACGCGTAACAGTATCCGTCTTGGAGTCATCGAATTTTACATTTGATTGTGACTACTGATGGTTTTCACTAATGATAAAGAAGTGTAAATGAAAAAAAAAAAGTTGTACAAGAGCAGTATATATACTCTAAAAATAGAGAAACATTCATATGTCAACCGTTTGGAAGCTAGAGAAAATGGCACTTTGAAAAATTGTGTGGTCCTAGAGTGACACTTAAACCAGAGTTCTAGTTGGTCAAGTTGTGTGGCTAACATGTCCAGATGCAATTGTATAAGGTGGAAGAAGAAAATTATATATGCTGCAAGCTGAATTTACAGGCACATTGGGATCTCTGGCAAAAGAGAACTGTTATGAATAGCACTTGTATTCATTATGGGGACAATAGGCCCAAATATATACATGTACAGGTGTAGGCAAATATACAAAACCCCTTATACAATGGGAAAAATACAAGAATACATATACATCTAACACCCCTCCACAAACTCAGGGTGGATCTAGAACACTGAGTTTGGAGAGATAGAACCTGTGCCTTGCACCCGTCTGTGCCTTTGTAAATAAATCAGCCAACTGAATCTCTGAAGGCACATACTGAGGAGCAACAATACCATCCTGTACCTGTGCTCGTGTATAAAAAGCATCAACCCCAACATGCTTACTGAGCTCATGCTTCACCGAATCACGAGCCATACTGATAGCACCTGTACTGTCAGACAAAAGAGGAGTAGGCATTGAAACAGAAACACCAAAATCCTCAAGCAACCACCATAACCAAGTAACCTCCGCTGTCACAAGAGCCATAGCACGCAACTCAGCCTCTGCACTCGAACGAGAAACTGCTGTCTGCTTCTTAGTCTTCCAAGCAATGAGAGAACCACCAAGAAACACACAAAAAGCAGAAAGAGATCGACGATCAGAGGAATCACTAGCCCAGGTAGCATCACAATATGCCTGAAGCTGTAAAGAGCTGGAGCGTGGAAAGAACAAGCGACGAGATATAGTCCCACGAAGATAACGCAAGACACGAAGCAAGTGAGTATAGTGGAGCTGAGTGGGAGCAGAAACAAACTGACTCAGAATATGTACAGAATGCGAGATATCAGGACGAGTAACACCAAGATAAACAAGACTCCCCACAATATGACGATATCGAGTAGGATCAGAAAGAGGCTCACCATCAGTGGCGTGAAGATGAACATTGAGCTCCATGGGAGTCTCAACAGTGCGATGATCAGTGAGAGAAGCACGATCAAGAAGGTCATGAATGTACTTTGCTTGGGATAGATAGAACCCCTCAGGTGTAGAGGAAATCTCAATCCCAAGGAAGTAACGAAGAGGACGAAGATCAGACATCAAAAACTGCTCACTGAGACGCGCCTTCACAAAGGCTATATACTCCGAATCATCTCCCGTAATGATCATATCATCAACATATAGAAGGAGAAGAGTCCGACCACGAGCAGAAGTATGGACAAACAACGCGGGATCATGATTACTGGCAGAAAAGCCAGCAGCAGTGATCACAGAGGCAAAGCGCTGAAACCAAGCACGAGGAGCCTGCTTAAGGCCATAAAGTGAGCGACGAAGACGACAAACCATGCCCTCAGGAACAGAATACCCAGGTGGAGGACGCATATACACCTCCTCATGCAACTCACCATTAAGAAAGGCATTCTTGACATCAAGCTGAGAGATGGACCACTCACGTACAGAAGCCACAGCAAGAAGAGTGCGAACAGTGGTCATATGAGCAACAGGCGCAAAGGTCTCATCATAGTCACGGCCATGCTCCTGCTGAAAGCCGCGAGCCACAAGACGAGCCTTATAACGCTCAAGAGAACCATCAGAGCGAGTCTTAACCTTATAGACCCATTTACAGGTAATAGGACGAACATGTGCAAGAAGAGAAACAAGATCCCACGTGCCTGTACGCTCAAGAGCAGCAATCTCTTCTGCCATAGCGTGCTGCCATTCCTGATGGAGAATAGCATCACGATAAGTGGTAGGTTCAGAAAGAACCGTAGTAGAATAGGCAGAAGGAGAGAAAAAATCAGGACGCTGACGAATACGAGCTCCACGTCTGATAAGCTGCTCGGGCGAAGGATCCCCTAAGGAAGATGCATCAAGCATAGAAGATGGCCCATCAGGAGTAGAAGGCTCATCAGAAGAAGATGACACATCAGAGGATTTCGGAACGCGTCGAGTATAGACCTGCGTCACCGGTGGCTTCAACGAATAGCCAGGGTCCCTAAAAGAAAGACCCGAAGAAGACTGTCGAGAAGGCACGGGTGAAGAAGACACCACAGGAGAAGGTGCCGGTGCCATTAAAGAAGGCGCAATAGGAGAAGGTACCGGCGGAGGAGGTACCGGCGGAGGAGGTACCAGGCGAGTACTGGCAATAGAGACATCAGGCAAAGTCAAGAAGGAAAGTGGGTCAACTAAAGATGCAGAAGAGGTGTCTGAAGATGGACGAGGATAGTAAGGAGGTGACTCGTCAAAAACAACATCTCGCGAAATCCGCATCCGACGACCAACGGGATCCCAACACCGATATCCCTTATGCTCAACACTATAACCTAGAAAAACACACTCAACAGACTGAGCGGTCAGCTTAGTGCGCTCACGAGGTGCAAGAAGCACATAGCATACACAGCCAAAAAGACGAAGGCTGGAGTAATCAGGCAACTTGCCGCAAAGACGCTCATATGGAATCCCTCCATGAAGAGCTGATGAAGGCTGAATATTAACCAAATAGTTGGCAGTAGAAACAGCCTCAGCCCAAAAATGAGGAGGAACAGAAGAAGCAATCATAAGAGCACAAGCAGTCTCAAGAAGATGACGATGCTTGCGCTCAGCGACACCATTCTGGGCATGAGCACCAGGACATGAAAACTGAGCAAGAGTGCCTTGCTCAGAAAGAACCTGACGAAGAGCTCCAGAAAGATACTCGCCTGCGGAGTCGGCACGAAAGACACGAATAGAAGTGTCAAAATGAGCACGAATCATAGCAGTAAAGGTCTTATAGATGAATAAAGCCTCACTACGATGTTTCATAAAATAAATCCATGTGTGACGAGAAAAATCATCTATAAAAAGTATATAATATCGTTGTCCCCCTGTAGAAACAAAGGGAGCAGGACCCCATACATCTGAATGAACAAGATCAAAAGGACGCTGTGACACTGACTCACTAGAATGATAAGGAAGTTGTATCTGCTTTCCTAACCTACATCCCTGACACTGAGCTAAAGACTCATGACCTGAAACAGACCCTAAAAGACCACGACGAAGCAAAGCCGACAAGCGAGAGCCACAGATATGACCCAAGCGATGATGCCACTGAGCAAAGGACGAGGTCGACGAAGCAGCAAAGGCGGAGCCAACAAGACCGGCAGACGCAGCGGAAGGAAGATGTAGCCAATCAAGCTCCCAAAGACGCTGTGAATCACGGCGCCGGGGGCCAGTGCCAATCACCTGACCCGTGCAACGATCCTGAACATAACAAAAATCAGGATCAAGAATCACACGACAATCATAATCAGTAATTTGGCCGGCTGACATAAGCTGCATGGTCAAATCAGGAACACAAGAAACATCAGGGACGGAAAAAGAGTCAGATAAAAGAGTGCCCTTCCCAACAACAGAAAGAGGAGATCCATCAGCAGTATGAACAAAATGAGAACTAGGGGAAGAAACCATGGAAGAAAGACAAGAGCGATATGGAGTCATATGAAAAGAAGCACCGGAATCAAGAACCCATGGATAAGTACCTAGAGTAGAAGGAGGGTGAGATCCCGCGAGGGAAGGCTGAGAAGCAGCAGCAGAACGAGTCGGTGCAGAGGGCTGAGTCACAGAACCAGCAGCTCCCGGTGACGGAGAGGCGACGAGACGACCGAGCAACCTCATGATCTCCTGTGTGTCTGAACTAGTAGAACTCCTCTGCGAACCTCCAGTACTAGGGCTACCAGCACCCTGTGACCGACGAGAACGAGCCCGCTGTTCCTTCCTCTTCTTGAAACAATAAGCCTCCACATGTCCCTCTTTACCATAATGAAAGCACTCAAGAACAGTAGCACCGGTCCGAGACGAAGGCGCCATAGAGGAAGGCGCCACAGGAGGAGCTGGAGACGAAGAAGAGCGAGGAGCCGGCGGCGAAGAACGAGCAGCCAACACTGAAGAGCACTGTAACAGATCAGCAGTACGAAGGCGATTCTCCTCATTACGAACCTCAGCAAGAGCATCCATCAAAGAAACACAAGGGTGACGAGCAAGGAGCTGAGCACGACGTGGCTCAAACTCATCACGAAGCCGAGTCAGGAAGTCAAAGAGCGACGAAGCTCCAAAAACGTCTTCTGACTCTGGCAAGACTGACATGTGCTAGGGGACAACTGAGGACCAAGAGTGTCAAGCTGACGCCAAATAGCAGATATCTGACCATAAAAATCATCAACCGTGCCATCACCCTGTCGAACAAGCTGCTCCTCACGTACAGCAGCAAGAAAAGTGGACTGTCTAGTAGGCTCATAACGCTCGCGAAGAAAAGTCCACATCTGATGTGCATAATCAAACTCAACAATATCAGCAGAAAACCGATCTTCCATGCTAGCAACAAGAATAGAAGCAGCTCGAGCATCCTCATCAATCCAGGCCCTGTAAGTAGCAAATTGTGACTCATAAGAGGCCATCAGATCATCATAATCACCCTGCAACTTCTCAACACTAGCGTCATGATCAGCAAGCAACTTGTCAAAATCCTTCTCCTCCTCAGTAGTAGCTGTCGCAGAGAGAACAGGCTGCACTGGAAGCACAAGCGGCGCAGGAGCAGTAGGACGAGGTGGACAAGGCAGCTCGCCAGTAAGAAACTCCCAAAGACGCAGACCACGCATATGAATCCGAAGACGAGGAACCCAATCACGATAGTTGGTGCCACTGAAAAGCACCGGGCAACGAAGAACAGGAACACCTCCGGATGTAGTCGAAGGAGCCATGTCGACGGCGAGAGCGCAAATGAAGCAGCGGCGGGCGACGGCGAGAGCGCAGGAGAAAAACGGCGCAAGCAGCAGTTTTTTTTTTTTTTTTTTTTTTTTTTTTTTTTTTTTTTTAACCGAGACGAGCCGAGACGATTACACTTCGAGCCGAGCCGACGTAGAAGCTGAGCCGACGAGTGAGCCGAGCCAAGCCGGGAGTCGAGCCGTCACTTGAGCCGAGCCAATCGTCAAGTGAGCCGAGCCGATGGTCGACCCGACTTGAAATCAGATCGAGCCACGTTCAGTCCGACGAACGAATTGGAAGAACAGCGGCGGCGGCGGCTTGCAATCCCGACGCGTCGACGACGAATCCGGCGAAGAAGAGAGCAGCGACTCCAGCGAAGGGCTGCGGCGGCTTGCAATCCCGACGCGTCGACGACGAATCCGGCGAAGAAGAGAGCAGCGACTCCAGCGAAGGGCGGCGACGCCGGCGAATCAACGATTTGACGAAGTTCCCCAATGAGGCGGCGACGGGCGGCGCGTGTGTAGAGCGCGGCCTCCCGATGACGAATGGAACCGCGGCCGCGACTCAGAACAAAGAGCAGCGGCAGCGTTCCAGAGGAAGAAGGGCGGCGACGATTCCCAAAACGAAGGGCGGCGCACCCAAAAGATCCAATCGACAAAGATCGAAAACAATCGATCAAAAACGAAGATCGATGGAGAGAAGGCTCGCAAGTGCAACGTGCGTGGAAAAAAGACCTAATTTTGGCTTTGTTACCATGTTATGAATAGCACTTGTATTCATTATGGGGGCAATAGGCCCAAATATATACATGTACAGGTGTAGGCAAATATACACAAAACCCCTTATACAATGGGAAAAATACAAGAATACATATACATCTAACAAGAACAACTGAAGATAAAACAAGTTCAGATTTTTGGCCCTCGAATTAGCCAGTCAAAAGGCCACAGATTTACCATCTCTTGTAGGACATGATGTAATACTTCTATTGGTCTCCAACAGACCTACAGACGTTAGGTCTTTCCACCAAAACGAAACCAAGAAGCCTTCCAGCGTGTGGTGGTCTTCCATTTCAATAATACCTATCCTTAGTGAGCTTAACCCGAGGGAGATCACGTCTGTTGTAGAATATATGTCACAATGATATCATCTTTTCTGGATGATGTGACAGTATTTTTAATGAACATACCATTGAACCCATGCGGTCGAGGCGCATGGACAGCAGGCATTTCCTTCTCATTAGCATCAATAATATCCTCGATTGTACAAGGGCTAATCAAGAACATGTAGCACTGCCTCAATGAGTTCAGAAAGACCATTTAACTGTTACCATATCCAGATTAAATTTCTAGTCTTTATAGGACATGTATTGCAATACAAAAAATATAATCCGAATGTAGTAAAAGAAAGCACAACATACACCACCTGATCACCACTTTAATTCACAGTTCTATTAATAACTGCACTCTTCATCAAAAAGTACAAGTACAATAGCCAGGACTATATTACGACCTCTATACACGAACTCCAGATTCCACTAAACGTACCGCTAAAAATTTACAAGGGACCCAACAAACGTTATGTACATATATACTCGCATCGTGCTAATCATTCCTCTCAAAAAAAAAAAGCCTTTACAAAACACTGCAAAATTTGAAGTTCTAAACTAGATGATCTCAGAACAAAAATATAGAGATCATCAAACTAATTTTGCTTCTCTTACAACAAATTGATGAACCTCGAAGCCGCATACCCAATAGATACCCATTAGCAGCTTACTGAGAAAGTATGTGGATGATTCATGGGAATAACAATCGCTTGCATGACATCTGAATCATCAATCATAGCCACTGGTCCCTCATTACACCCAGTTATGAAGCTACTGACCCCTTGATTTCACATATCCCAGTAATGTAGTTGGAGATTACACTTGATTTTCCACAGCTGGAAAGGACCCAACTTATAGGGACCTAGCAAGCAAGAACCACATGTTTCAACAGAAGTTTCAAAGTAACCATGCTCAAGCAAGTTCAAGGCAAAGCACAACTTGACCAGCCACGCTTCTGAATAACGATGGGTAGCGTAGGACAGAACCACTAAGTTGAGGGGTGTTTGGATTGCAGCCAATTGCTGTGCAGCCAGACTTTTGGCCATTTACCATGGGTGGATTTGTAGCCATGGTTTGGCGAGTCATCGAGCTCATGCGATGAGCCAGTGCCCTTTTTCAAGCAAAGATTGGTCAAAACACCGGATGCAGAATCATACGCAAAAAATTTGGCTACCCCGATCTGGTCAGGTGGGCATGGGTGAAAACCAAACAGCCCATTAAAAATCAGGACCCACCAGATTAGCAGTGCAGGAGTCACATTTTCTGGAAACAAAGATAATTAGAGACTTAGAATGGATAATTTCAGAAATGATTGAAATTCTGGAGACGAGCCAAAACCAAGGCCTCACCGGAGCTTGTTGGAATGTAACCTTCTTACAGGAACAGGTGTCTTGGCCCTTAACATGTTACAAAAGGCTGGCTTTCAAGGAGCTTACTCAAAAATGGCATTCACCATATTATTAACAAGGCTCGGGGTAGAAAGGTTCTAGAGAACCCCAAGTTTTTCCCACCTTTATTTTTGTACGCAAAGGCACTGAAACAAGAGTAAATAGTAAATCAATTTTAGCTTGTCAAATACTATTATCAATATCATCCAGTTGAGATTTAATAGGATACCCAATAGCGAAGCAGCATTCTCCATGCATATCTGTAACAGTCTTCCAGCCTGTGCTACCATATCCGGATCAACTTCCAGTACCAATTCATCGTGCACCTTCAAAGAAATAAGGTTATACTCATACATACTTAAAAAAATTATAACAATCAAGCAAAATTCGTATTTATGCTAGCATCATAAACACCTGCAAAATTAGGTGACAATGGCCTCTGATTTCAGAAAGGTTCCTCATGACTTCATTAGTAGAAGCAATTGCCGCACTACTGTTAGTAATCATAGAATGAACTTTAATCATAGCCACCTTGATGATATCAGCAGCAGAACCCTGGGGAAAATTAAAAGAGCTTAATCAATACATTAAACATCTAACTTATTCGAGACAAATGCTACGTTACCTGGCAAATAGAATTCACTGCTTGTCTCTGTGCTTTAGCTTTCTCTTTGTTATTTCCGGCCATTATTTTTGCAAGAAAGCGTCGCCGACCCATCAAGGTCTCCACATATCTGAAAAGTGATAATACATAAGTTCCATTGATGTATGTTTAGTTCAAGAAAAACACATGGAGGATGCATCTCTTTATATACACTGGACAAGTGAATGCAACGCCCATGTACGTGATGATATCACACATGTAATGCAACATATGTAGTCTGAGACATAAATCGTTATTGGTTATCGGTCTTATATGAAAGGACAAGCAAATTTTATCGGTCCACATATCTGCCAACATGAGTTGAAAAAATTATACTGCCAAACTTTGAGGTTTTCTATCAACTAATTTAGCGTTACCAAATCTTGGGCACTTACAAAAGAATACCGATTGTACAGAACTAAAACGTGGGAAAATTATGTATACAAAGGAGTACATAAAGTCATGCAATATCAGAGATCTCCCAAGACCGATGTTCATCTACATCAGCCCAAATGTTAATCAAACATTTGGCCTAAGTGTAATTTTTTTCAGATAAGTAACATGGGCAAATCATGAAAGGGTGAATACATTTTCATAGCCCATTTATGAAGCTTTGAACGAACATCAAACAATGGAAGAAAATCTTCTGTAAGAAAGGATTACAAGCGAAAATGGTCCAAAGTAAACAAACCCTTTTTGGCGACAAGATGCCACCGCTTCTTGTAGCCATGATGAAACCCCAGGAAAGGATCTCTTAAAGCTTTGAATTTTCTGTGCAGCATCATCTGTGCTGCATTCGAGTTGTTCTGCAAGAGAATTCGCGCCCATTCCATATAGGATGCCATAAATGAGTCTTTTTGTGCTTTCTCGCTCCTTAGGAGAGATCAAGGCCTCTTCTTTACAAGCCCATCTTGATGCGATCATAGTAAAAACATCACCATCCGGTTTACTTAAAAGCTCAATTAATGTAGGATCTTTAGAAAAATGAGCCATCAAGCGTAACTCAATCTGGGAATAATCAGCAGTTACCAGCAACCAGTTCTCCTACAAACATAAAAAGATAGGCTGTGACAACCATTCAACCAACTCCCCTACTATTGTTACAAGGCATATTCAACAAATTATCCTGACCATATCATAAAAGAATTACTCAACAAGTGCACAAGCTAAATGAGGAAATACCTTAGTGGGAATGAAAAATTCACGGGCATTGATTTGATGGTGTTCAACCACTGACACATTTGAGTTATCTCCATTTTTTCCTGTACTGAATTCAACCAAATGCTCGACACACTACAAAGAAACAGGGAAAGTCAGTCAGTTATTCCTCAAAATATGGGGGGAAACAACAAAGCACTGCAATAGTTAACCTGGAGATTTGGCTCCTCCATAGATAAACGGCCAGTGGCGGTTGATGTTTGAAGCCAATTTCCATGTATGATGTACCTTTGCGATTGAGTGCTTAACTGAGCTCGTGAACAAATAGACCCCAATGTGCCATTCAACAATTTTGCCAAGGTTCTGTGTTCCTTAATTATTGGGACAATTGGGTGTTGGTCCCTGATAAACAGAACATTACAAAGTTTCCAATGAAAATGCGCCACAAATACTGAGAGGATATAAGTTTAAAAAAGAAAAAAAATTATCAAACCGATGATGATTTTATTGCTAATTAACAATGCCACAGAAATTTTAAATAAGTCATAGAAATTATAGTGGTACATGCAAATAGACAATGCAATAGACATTAAAATGGAAGGAAGGCCTCCCTGTCAACATCATTATAGCGTTGCTGCCTTGCCACATATATCCAGAGTGCATATCATAGGGACATCAACTAGTGGAGTTTTCAGAAAACTACAACTAGTTGCACCCCTTGTAACGCAAAACTATGAATTTTTTAATTCACCCACCCAAGCGAATAGTTGCAGTTTTCTGAAATTGGACTCAAAAGAAGTAGTTTTGTCTTACCCCAGTGTTACTCCGGTGCAAGAAAACCGTAGTTTTATGAAATTTACTCTTTTTAGCATAAGAGTTTGGTAGCTCTATGTGTTCTCCAGTGTGCACCAATTCAAGACTAGGTACCACCCCTAGGAATGATGGTACTCGGGTAGGAAGCTGGCCAAGGAGGCCTCCTAGCTCCCACAACAACTAGTATGCTCCCTGCCCCAATTACATGACACACAGAACAGGTCTAGCTTAGATCAAGACAACATAATGATAGTATATCTTAACTTACACAAAATGGACCATTCCTCAATCATAAACACCAGATAAGTAGGATGTATATTGTATAATTTAAATTAGAAAATGTATCATAAAACCATATGAAGTTCCTGGACAAATAATGTCATGCCACAAAATGATAAACTAACTCTTGCAAAAGCCGAAAAAAACACATGCTTGACATCTGAACAGATGAGTGACAAAAAAAATACCTTAGATGCTCTAGAGACTGCTTGTCGGTACTAGGATGCAGCTTTCCTTTCTCACAACCTTTTGGAACCGGCAATTTTAAGTGTGTGTATAGAATGTCAGCAATATCAGCAGTTGCATTTAGTGAGAAACTCTTGCCAGCTAATTTATATGCTTCTTTCTCTAGTTCCTTCAATTTTTTTATGATGATATGCCGCGCATTGAGACATGCATCCATGTCAGCACCGATTCCCCAAATTTCCATATCAGCAAGAATATTCACCTATCAAATGAAGGAATAAGAGATTTTGTAGCATTCAATAAGTAACAATCTTACTTTAGGCAAGAGAAAGAAATGTACCAATGGGCCCTCGATCGTTTCAACCAAACCACTGAGATTTTGAGAAACAAGTAGTTTCTTCAAAACAGAAAATAAAGCCCGTGTCAGTGCAGCACGTCTACAACAGCCATTGTGTGCTGCTTTGTGCATCTGACTTCGCCATCTTCCATCCCGATTTGCAGCAGCAGTAGGTTCACTATGAAGCCGCCTCTTGACTAACTATTATCACAAAAGAGTGAGATACAAATGAATTACACTGTTTGAAATCGTTTGGTATCAAAAACTAACAACTGTGTATTGCAAGATTAGAAGAAATAACTCCTTCAAAATGAGTTTGAAGGAGTCATGCATTAACAATGATGAAGAGCAAGAGGCATTGCAGAACATGACATATCTGTGGTACCTTCTCAAGGTTTGGCGCTGTTTTGCTTTCCTCATCAGGCCATAGAACCCATGCGACCAAGCATATGTCTAATCCACTGTAAACAGAGATTGCTGGTAGCAACACATACGAGTTATCTCGTACTTCAATATCGATCAACGTTTTATGGTCAAGATGAAACCGTGCAAGCCGTTGGCAAGAAAAATAAGCAGATTTAAGTGCCTGAATCTGGATCTTCAAGTTCCATGTCATTTTCTTGACACTCTTTTGTTGCATAATGTCACCAATTTTGTTCCATCTTCTCAGAAAATTGACCCACACCTCACTGGAATCATTGTTACCACTTGTGGCTAGATCTTTCGGGAAGTTGCAATAGTAAACAGGGGAATTTTCCCAACAGACGGCCAATCCAAAAACTTCAAAAAGGGTCGATGATAATTTGGTCGATTTCTTGACAAAATGAAGATCAAAGGTGAATTCACTAACAGCAGACCACTGATCAAGAAAACAATCAAACCCCCCTGGAAAGTGACATGCATTGACAGGACCCTTGTCAGCTACATTTCTACTGCTCGATTTATCGGTAATCTGTGTGGACAAAGGTGATGCTGCTTCCTGGATACTGATGTTAGCATTGATAGGTATTCCTGAGTTGTAGTTCATCTGAACGGAAGAATCTGGGCGGTTGTCCTCTCTGAAACTGTATGTAGAAGCCCTTTGAGAAGCAGCATAATTGGAGCACTTATTTTTATCATCACCACCATGCGTCACTAAAGGTACTTTATTGTAATTAGCTTGATCTCCAGAAGGAAAAACCATAGCATCTCGAGTTGGGGAGTCCTCAATAGTTGGGAGTAGAGGTGCTGTAAACTGAGGAACTTCAACACCAAGTGACTTGAAAGCTGAGAATGCTGCTAATCTTGCTGCTTCTGCCTCCTCAAGAACAATCTTGCGAGCTCCATTTTTTATCTTCTTGGCTATACCGAATTGCATTCGGCGTAAACCAGAATCATCTAATTAATTGAACAAAGGCAGAGTAGGCTTAATAAAATGAACAAATAAAAAGGCTAAGGAATTGTACATTGGAAAAGGTGAGCATCTAAAAGCTTCCTACTGAACCTGTGCTAAAGCAAATAAGAAAATAAAATAATGAAACCAAAGATAAAAGCTGATATGGACAATTCAACAGAATCACAGTATATTATGTCATATTGCACTTAGGTTGCCAAGACATCACTTCTGTGTGGAGGCCATAATGGATTTGTGCCACTGTCATGTGATACAGGATTACAGTAGCATGAACAGTGAGCCTTTTGCTGTACCACCTTCTTAGATGCGTTTCAGCCTCTGTCAATTACATTGTTTAGAGTGGGCTCAGTTATTGTTAGAAGTGCATTTTATCTTTAGGCCTTTCAAATCACTACATCTCTGAGGAGCACCTTATTATTTCGGAATTAGAATACAATGAACTAGTCATCCTTTGGTGTAAAATCACATTCACCATCAATGGTATATCCCTACCAATTCAAGTATCGAATCCCTTGTAAAACTACTACTAATGCCTACTAGATCCTAAGCAATAAGGTAATAATATATGTAAGAAAAATGATAAACAGGAAAAATTATAGCATAGATGAAGTGAACACACCTTGCCCAGACCAACTAGAAGAATCGAAAAGAGCTCGTGCAATTTCGGGAATGGATGCTTCAGCAATGGCAACAGGGGTGCGCAGACCAGATTTATATAGAGCCCTCGCGCGTGAGCCCTACACCATATTTTACGTAAACATAAGGAAATATATATGTTGTAGGAATATGTGAATAATTTATATGCATGGTAACAGAAGCACACCTTGACAAACGGAATTGATGTAAGTTCGGCAATCTCTGCCCTAACTCCAAAAGAGACACGATTTTGGAACTTTGCAACAAGACCTTCTAAGTCATGCCAGCCAAGCCTCTGGCAAAAAGCAGAAACCATGGAAGCAAACCTGCCAGCATTTTCCTGTAACGCCTGGATCATTCCTCTGGCAACTTTGAATGCCTCACAAACATCAGCAACAGGAATCTCCTGAAAGATTAAACAAATGGATACGGCTGTAAATCTTCTGAAGCAATATTGAAAACATAATGAACAAAGTAATCTAAAGTACTGTGGGCGCAAAATGTACACATATCATGACCAACATAACTTGCAAGAAGCGATCTGTTCTGCTTATGTATAACACAAAACAACACAGATAAGACATTTCAATTAGAACTTTAAAAGAGAGAGAGAATCCGGCAAAAAAAATACAAGAGGATGGCATATGCAAGTCCTCATCTTATTGTTCTCTATAATAAAGAAAAAGATGTTGGTTTAAAATAAAATGAAAATAGCAAAAAACTAGATGGATGCTGTCAAGGGAGTCCATAGCAGATCCTACCAGATACCCAAGGAAAAGTAACAGTGAAGAAGGGTGAACTCCATTAGTACATGTCAAAATGAGTGTACAGTGAAAAGATGAGTAGTTTGGATTGTTGAACAGGAAAGGAGGATAAAGGAAGAGGAAAATTTGGTTACTTATCAAGTAGATATTAAAAGCCCATAAGTACAAATAACAATTTTGGCATATATATGAAATATGAACTTTTCATATTTTGGCATAAAACATGGCCTAATGTCTCAGTTCAGGTCTTTTCCTGCATTGATTGATCACTCACATACAATGCCAAAGCAAATAAAGCTGCAAATTAGTCAAATTATACCTGGGCAAGCCTTGATAGCATCAACGCCACATAAAAGCGTTTAGACACCCTGAGTGTCTGCTCATTAATGAGAGAATTTCCACCAGACCCTTGTGCTGGAGGCTTGTTGTGTGTACTGGTGTTTCCCTGAAGTCTTCCACGAACAGGCACTGTCGCCCCATGAGCCATGTGCATCAAAAAAGGTTCTATTACTCCAACCCGGTTGCCCACCGACTGCATTTAAGGTTACCGATAAACAACCACAAACCAGAAATCAAGAAAAAATGTGTGTTCTATCAACTAAAATTGGTATAATGGCAAAGTTCTGAATGATATAGGCATAGTTTCACTCTGGAATAGTTCAAGTAAAGTTGAGAACAAAGATATGGTTTTTTGAGAAAAGTCCGTTTACCACCCTGAACTCACACCAAATTATCCCCTCTTTTTTTTTTGGCCCAAAGAACAAAGATCCAGATCCCAAAACTAACATACGTATAGCTTTGCTAGACTTAGGGTTACGTGAAGTACAAAATAGACCCTGATTCTCTTTTGCTGGACAATAAGTTCAACAGAAAAAGGTTGTTTTAAAAAAAAAAATCTAATCAGTCAACAAAGAATATAAATTCAATGTATCTTCAAAGTTCAAAACTATTGTTCTTCAAGTGCAACAGAAGTACAAAATACATATGTACCTGCTCAAGAGAAGAAAGTTGCATGAATCTCTCATAATATAGTTCCCAGTCGGGTTCAACACCTACATTTATGGGTGTTACAAGGTAAACTAAATGCAAATCAGATGCCAGAACAAAGCCTTCTCTTGCCCTTGAAAGATCATCGAGCACAACCTAAAGGGAGCATTAAATAAATATAAGATTATAAATGAATAAATAAACAAATAAACAAGATAAATTTAGCTACCAGTGATTCCTCAGGATTAAGTGAACTCCCAAAAGCTGCTCGACCAAGGGGGGTAGTAGTGTATATTTTAGTCTCATTGTTCCACTCAACAAACTTTTTATGGCATAACCAACGAAGAGAGTCTTGAGCTGACTTCACAACATCTTCGAAAGGTTTAGTAGAGTTTAGCAGGGTACACCGCACATATCTATGGATATCATTTGCAGTTTGCACAATACCACCAGCAACAACCTCCATGATCGCATGAGTCATTCCATTTTTGTCTTCTGAAAGACAGGACTCCAAGGGAGTGCAATTGCTTCTAACAATACCTGTAATCCTCTTCACCTCTTCAGGTCTGCATACAAGTATCTGTATTTGAAATGTTAAAATATTAGACAAACCATATTGCTCCATCACACAAACTATCCATCAACATAAATTATGTGGAATTATGGGAAATAGAAATCATCCTTGACTTATGATAAGATGAGACAGATGATCATTTATCTTACACTTTCTCCTTTTGTGTCTATTCCAGTTCGACCAGCACGACCAGCCATCTGCCTATAGCGAGTCCCATCAATAAAATCACGACCTATCCTAGGCTGCCTGAATATAACTCTTCTAGCAGGCAAGTTAACACCAGCAGCTAAAGTTGAAGTGGCAGTCAGAACACGAACAAGACCTTTACGGTAGCATGATTCCACAATCTCTCTCTCCTCAACCTGCAAATGGTAATCATTAGAAGTCAATGATCTATTTGCACATCATGGTCACAAGCAGATAAAGTACGTCTGAAAATGGCAATAGAAAAATATAGAAATGGATTCAATGATGTCAAAACTGAAAGACAATTTGTTATGAGGTTGAAATAGAATAGTTTTCATATCTAGCAATATAACCCAATAGCCTTCCGCTAGAAAGGGAAAAGCACTCAGCTACTAGCTTAAGAAAGTCAAGGTAACTACAGTACAGTAGCACACAATAATTTCAGACTATACTTCTACACAAAACACAATGTTCTTGAAATTTTGTATTTGATGAAGATAAATGATAAATACAGTACCGTGAGACCAGCATGGTGATACGCAACACCAAAGGGAAGGGTTTCTTCCAATACAGGGTCTAACCCAGCAGGGCACCTCCTCAAGGCTTCAATGGCAGAAGCCGCATCTGAAAACTCTGAACCAACAGAAATTGATCCAACAGAGCCTAATTTCAGGAACTTAGCAACATGTCTTGCAGTTGACTCACAACCTTTACGGCTGGAGCAAAACAAAAGCACAGAATGGCCCTGCAGAACAATCTGAGAGAGGAAAAAAAAGTAAATTGTTCAATTTCCTGAAAATCTATTGTGGGGACCGGTGGATAACTGGAACATAAACTGTGCGTATTAAACTTACCTCGTTACACAATTCAACTATGTGATCTGGATCCTTGCCACCAAGATCAGCTGCTTTTGGAAGGACACGAACAACATTCAAGTCTTTATCTAATATTTGATTACCAACTTTGATAAATTCCTCCAGTGGAACAGGCCGAAAGTCAGTTTGGTAGAGAGCAGCCTAAGATTGGATCAGATGGACATCAGTTACTGATACTGAAGTATGTAATAAAAAAAAATACCAAAATAGCTCAGAAAGCATGATAGAAATTGTCCAGACATAGTTAATAATCCCCAAAGCCCCAAACGGATCAATAGCTATCATATAAACAAAATAAGATAGTACTGATAAAGTAACAAAACTATCTATTAAAAAAAGTTGACCAACCTAGAAGGAACTAGGTGGCATTCAATTAAGAAATAGGCGTCCAAATTTGCGTTGATGAGGACTCAAGCCTGAGTGGTTGGTGACTCAGGGTGTACATCTACACCCTTAACAAGCTCAGTTACTGTAAAAGTAGCAAAGGTTAACTTAGGGTTCCTTTTTTCTTCTTTTTATTTGGTGGTTGTGTGTGAGTGTGTGTGTGTGTGGGTGGGGGGGGGGGGGGGGGGGGGGGATATACAATGAGAGTAATGGGGAAAAGAAGCTATCGAATTGATTCTATCCAATTGATGAACGCTGATCATTTTCTCTGTGTGAGCCAGAGGACAAGGCTGGATGGGATAGTCCCATCAATGTTTGCCACGAAGGACAATCCAAGTACACTAACTAACAAGCCCATGTAAAGCACATTGCCAGAAAAGAACACTTGTCATAACTCCTAATTAGATGTTTAGCTGAATAATACAGGCATTCTTCCACTTGTCAAATGGTTAATGAGCTTCAAGAGCCAAATTGGACTTCCCTTCGCTTAGTACAGTTCTTTCAATGGCAAATAACAGTATTACCAAAAAAGAATGAATAAACCATAACGGACCAGGTAAATTAAATTCTTACTTGAAGCCAATCAGCTACAGCTGCAACGTTGGGCATAGTGGCACTCATACCAATTATCTGCAATCCTTGAGTTGCCATCTTCCCACTACTAGAGCCTGAAGTCTCTCCACTAGATGACTCTGAATTCCCTTCGCCAGCAGCATACCGAAGCTTTGTCAACATCAGCTCCAAAAGGTACCCTCTGTGTTGGTCACCAACCTATAACAAGATTGCATATTAGAGCAATTTTAACATGTAAATTGGCTCTAATATGTAGTAAGTATTGGTACTGTCGATACATCAACGGACTTATTACAACATTGTGAAATGGCACTAACAAGGATAAGAAACTTACAATGCAGCAGGGGATACATGAGTAACAATGAAAGTTTTTTTAGAACAAAAAAAGAATGCGACTATAACGGAATGAATTTCTTTGATGTAATTTTCTGATAGACAAGCTTACCATATGAAGCTCATCTATTACAATCACACCAAGTTCAGAAAGGCGACCATCCTCCAACAGTTTGTTTACCAAAGAGTTTGCCTTCTCTATGGTACAAACAGCTACTGCAGTATCTTTAGGAAGTGATCCACCCCCCTGATTTCCATAGAAGCTACGGACATGCCTACCAAGTGGCTCAAGAAGTTGCTCAAGATGTTCAGCCTAAAGAAAGGTAAATAAACAGTCATACACGAGCAAGTTTCAGAACATCAACAAGCTGCAATTAAGTCAGAACCTTTTCAGCACATATTGACACATAGGGAAGGACAAGAATTGCCATATTGCCACTTGATAATATCCGTCTCAACATCAGAACTTCAGCAACAAAACTTTTACCAGCACTGCAATATCAGAACAAAAGAATACACATAATATTAAAAATCATTGGTACAATGTGAATTACAAGAAAATGGATATTTAGAGAATAAACTAGGATTCAACCATTGGAAAGTGGAATTACGAAAAGTTGTAAGACCCCAAAGTACCTTGTAGATGCACAGTACACAAGATTGCGTTTCTCCAGGACACCTTCTACAAGTAAACACTCCACCTGAAATGGACATGAAAAGGCAGTACAATAAAATAATTGTATCAAAAGAGGAGAAATTGATTATTGGTGAAGAAGGGGGAAATGTATTTTCCATCAAAATACATTCCTTAATTTTAATATCATATGTGTGCTTAATTGCTTACAAAGTTTTGATAGACTGATACTCCCAAACAAATAAAAACGGCGGACTATATTTTTTAAACAGACAAAGGTAGTTAATGCAGTTTTTTTTTCAGACTTTTGCTGCCAACTGTGGGTGATACCTCATGTGAAAACAGACAAATCATATCTCAACACAATGAAATGGAGAAATAGTGGGAACTTGTGAGAGTGCAACCAAACAAATGAGAAAGGAACAGAAAAAGAGAGACAAGGCATGGCTGGATATCAGGCATGCATACATGCATGTACACAGATAAAAACAAATAGACAGTGAAAGCACTACATAGCAGGTAAAAAAAAAAAGATCTTTAGATTGTTAAATGAAAATTTGAGCTGGCAGCATTACCATAAAAATGCATCCATGAACATAAAGTATAACAATAGCTTTTGGATATCAGACAGATATATCCCTTGACACCACTAATGGTCATACAAAATGCATAGTTTAAATGTCCCATCAGAAATACTTAGGACATAAGTCATGAAGATGTGTCTTTTTCTTTCTCGAAAAACGCAGGAGAGCTGCGCTTCATTATATTAAGAAGACACACGCACGCATAATTTTGTTTTACATCCGCTCCTGTGAAAAAACAAAAGAAAACGACCTTGGCTGGAAAAACTCTAATCTCCTGGGGAAGGGGCAGTCAAGAGGGTTAAGATGAAGATGTGTCTTTTGGTATGAAAAACATAGTGAACAACAAATTGAAGTAACAAACTAGAAGTACAGTCATCTATTTTACTGTGTAAGAGTAGATACTTGGGAAGCCTACTGCTTGAAAGGGCAACAGTGGTCTGTTAAGATTCGGACTGGAGAAATTATCTGACATTACACAATTTGCACTGAAGAAAGATTATCGAGAAGAAAAAAATCTGCCAATGATAAATTGTTCAGGAATATAAAACTAACCTGCCAAGGATACAGCTCCGAAATGCCCTTTTTGTAGTATACAGCACAAAGCTCAGGAGGGAGCCAACTTGAGAGCTTCGAGTAGTCTTTCAGAGGAAGTGAGCTAGTAGGTGTACTTGCTTCCATTTCTTTTGAAGCAAATTTACTTTTGGAATTTTTGTTAGGCTTGGAACTATTTGAACAGTCACCAAGTGATTTATCCTCATTGTGAATCAGTTGATTGAGGTCTCTCTTGCTGAGATGAGAATTTTTGTCAGCATCTTGAATCGAATGAACCTTGTCTTCAATTTTTGACCTGGATGGACCCTGACTCGGAATCATGGCTGCAGAACCAACATGCAAATCAAGAGTAGTTTTTTTCATTGCATCTACAGGATGGATGAGATTTTCCACTGCCTTTAAGTCATTGTTTTTTGATTGAATGCGGTCCATGTGTACACTCCCAGCATCACTGCTGCCATTCTCTTTACCTTTCGAGCTTGAAACTTGATTGTCATCATCGTGACAGAAGTCAAAGTGCTTCACAGGCAAAGGAGAGCCAACTTTACTCTGACTGTTTGCGGCCAGCGATTCCATTTTATATGAAGATTTCTCCATTTGATGTGTATCGTTGCTGCCTACTGCATTCGGACTGCCAATCTCGCCCTTTCCTGATCTAGGAAGAGTCTTAGAGCACACTGCTACTGCACAAGATGACTTGTCTTCTGCTGCATCAAATTCAGGCCTTCCACGGGCCTTGTCAGCTTGGGCAGATATCCCATCCGCAAATTCAATTGCTGCATTCCAGAAATCCTCCCCTGGTGAAGTAAGGGAATTCCTGGATACAGACTTTGGGGTTTCTCCAACGGCCAAAGAAAACCCAGTCTTTTTCTGTGCTGTATTAGGGGTAAAGTTACATCTTTGCAAGGCCACGAATCCTTCGCCAATCACCTTCGCCCCCTCAACTAATTCCTGCTGAAAAGAACAATATGTAAATTTCGGAAAACAGATTCCAGATTTGAGCTGTTTGTTCTGCTAGAACCGAACCTCCAGGTCCTCTGAGCCACCATAACGATTGACGCGTTGCTTCTTGAATGCCATATTATCACCCGATTCCTGCAGAGCATCAAATCATCAGTTACAGTGCATGCGTCACATTCATACAACATTGGCAGTGGGAAGAATCCAGTATCATGGCCCAACCTTTGGAGCGTCCAAGCTGCTGCAGTGGGCAACACGCTGCCTCTTGACAGATGCATTGCCACAAGGGACCAAGAAGGGCTGGCTCGTGCTCAGCTCCTGCTGCTTCTCCAACTGGTCACGGTCGCGAGAGTCATCCGTAAAAGGCTTGGTAGTAGCACTGCAACAGGGAAGGTTACAGCCCACAATTCAGAAAGAACGGTTCTTGGCACCAAAATATCAGAATTCACTGCCATTGGGCACACGGACAGCTCACCTGAAGGAACGGGGCAGGAATCCCGTTAACCTCTTGAATTCCAATTCCACAATGTCATCCGCCGTCGTTGCCGCCGCCGCTGGAGCCGAAGATGCGATATCGACATCCATTGCGGCGGTAAGGCTCCTCCTGGCGCCACCGTCCCCGCCCCTGGGCGAGCCCGCGGGGGCTGCCGCCGCGGCGGCCGCATTGGAGGGGGACCGAACGAGGTACGGCTCCAGGGAGCCCTTCACGCCGCCGGGACTCCAGTTCTGCGATCCTGACGAGCGGCCCTCCTTGCGCGACGGGGGCCTCCGTTTCTTGGCCGGGAAGAACTGCGGATCGAGAAGATGGTAAGCGCTTCGAAGCAGGGGAAGGGGGCGATGTGCTAGGGTTAGGGTTTTACCTGGTCGATTTGGGGGCGAGAGGAGCCCGACGCCATTGCGGAGGGAACCCGGCGGAGCGGAGGGGAAGGGGGACGGGCGGTGCGCCGTGTTTCGTTTGAAATGGGCGGACAGGGAAGGGGAGAAAAAGGTTCACCCTTTTTCGTTCCTCTGTCGCCGCCGAGACGCCGAGCCGTTGCTGTATCCCTCGGAGGTTTTCTTTTGTGGAACAATTTCGTAGGAGTAAATATAGTTCATCAAAATTCTGAAAAAAAATAGCTATAGTCCTTATTTTACAGGTGCCTACCAGCACAAAACTTAATCAGTATGGAATTTAGAAGAATATGTTATGGAGGAGAAGTAATAAATTTAAAAGGCTACAATTGTTTTGTGATATGTTGTTAAAAAATAGCTTTTATTATGCCCTTCAAAAAAATTTGTTATTTTTTATTAAGAAAAAAATTATCATACGCATCTGGCTGCTTATACGGAGCGAGAAATTTTCTTTCCACGGCAACATCTAAAAAGTCCAATCAAATTGATCTCTCCAACTAGCATCATGAAACTGATGGAATATGCCTAGTTAACGGAGCACGGATGAAATATAGGGCACAGCAGTGTATGATTTGTGCACGGAGTCGCAATTTCAATGTACATGTCTCTGGTATTAAGGTCTTATTAGAACCGCGCCGCTCCATCAGGGAGCCGATTCACTCAGGATTTATGGAGTAACTCTACGTGTTTGGCTTGCGACACGACTCTAGCTCCAGAAATTAGATGTTTTTGTTAGAATTATCTCTTATACCCTTAAGATGTTGTATAGTTGTATGGTGTTTACAGCAAGATATTAATTGATATACCTAATTGTTATCATTTAAAATGATTTTTATCACCTAACAATAAATAAAATTAATTAGCTTGCATTCTAATACATGTCTTGTAGTAACAATGTACCATCATATTATAGGATTAGAGATTAGCTTAATGCATGGAAATAATGACCAAAACATGCTAGTCCACTAAAAAAAACATGTCAATGAATAGTTCAACACTTGAAAGAAAAGAGTACACCTAACAACACTAGCTCTTCTATTTACTCCCTCCGTTTTTATTTATATGACGCCGTTGACTTTTTTGTTGAACTTTGACCAATAATATCTATGAAAATAATTAGTTGCTTAACGTGAAATGTATATTGTTAGATCTATCATCAAAAACACTTTAAGATTAACTTATACATTTAGTTATTTGCTCAAATATTTATGAATAAGACGAATGGTCAAATTGACGAAAAAAATCAACGGCATCATATAATTAAAAACGGAGTGAATACATGCTTATCATTGAACTTCGTGATAAGCCAGCTGGACCTAATCTTTCTATTAGGAAGGGTCAAGAACATTTCTCTTTTACCCTTTTCACAAGAAGTTGGGTAGCACGAGCACCACAATCCAAAACACAGTTCCATCACTTCCCTCGACTTGCTTGCGTGATATAAACAAGGAGGCGCAATGAGCTATTTTGGTTACTCGTTCTTGCATAACAAGTGTCATGCTTGACTTAGGTTTTTTGTTCATTTCTAATACAACTCGAGCTTTCCTCTCTTTTTTTTCATTTGCCATAATGAGATACCTCCTGGACTTCTTTTTCCCCACCTGCAATACCATTGTCAATATCACCTCAACAAATTTTGAAAAGAGACGATCGCGCTCGACTGGAAAAGAAGAAATTGAAATGGTATGTGTGTGACCAGTGACATAGTGGGTAATTTTCTATGAACTTCAGTGCAACTTTGAAAAGATGAATTCCTGGAGCACCTTTTGTGGACTTGGGCCTCAGATCCGTAAATCATGTGGAACGGTCGGTAAAGCTAGATGTGTTTAACTAGGAAATGTGAAGTGGATCCAGATTTGATAGAGTGAAGCAACACTCCCTAAGCGTTGTTGCCAAGGCATAGCAGGTGCATGTTCAAAGCACACATCGCCGTGCAGAGCAAAGCCAAGTGGGATGTATTAGATGAATTCTAAGGCATCAATTTCTCATCTTGAATCCGGCCAACACCTTGAGCTCGGACATACACCACAACTTTAAAAAGAAAAAGAAAAAAGTTTTGTAGCCCAGACAAACACTACAAATTTAAGAAATCATTTTGTTGTATCAATCCACCAAATGTCTTAGACTCATTTTTGGAGTCAAACCTAATTGTAGATTGATGTGTGTGATGCGAAGAGTGCAACACCACACCTCCTTCGGCAGGGCATGGTTTTATCTATATTGTTAGTTGTATGTAAGCAGAGAGTCGCAAATCTATCTTTGGTGAAGTTGGTAAGACCGATTTAATTCCAAGCAACCAAGTGATAAAGAAACATATATTAAATGAAGCTTTACATGAACTTTAAACTAAGAGGGGGAAAAATACCGACGTAAAAGCAACTATTTTATTTCTTTAAACTCAAACTATCTTAGTAATGTCAAACTATGCCCCTAGTTCAAAATGAATGTAGATTCGGTTTGGTACATAGAAACATTTTTGTTTTTACTCATTTTTTATGAAACCGCACCATAAGCGAAATCTGGCAAGCGTTTCAACCATAAAACAAGTTGAAAAGTTCCACAAGTTTCGCCTGTGCAACCAAATGTAGCAAAATGTAGTTTTACATGTGAGATAGTCAAACCTTTCGTGCCTTCTCGAAAACTTCACCGCTAATTACTAAGACCCCCTTTGGAACGCAGGATTTTCACAGGAATTGTACAGGAATTTCACAGGAATCGGTTGACTGTTCACAGAAAAAACGTAGGAATAGGAAAAAATCCCGCATTCCAAAGAGGGCCTAACTTTTTGCATAAAATATTCCTTCATGTAACTCCGAGAAGAATTAAGGAGACCACAACTTGTCTCCCCCCACTAATGATGTGATAATAAGATGATCTGTGTTAGTATTTGTGTTCGTACTCCCTCCATTATTTAAAGACTGTTTCTAAGACTGATTAAAGTAAAACTAGTGTATATTTGATCGAGCATATAGTTAAAAAAATATATCAACATGTTAATACCAAATTACACTTAGTTTTTTATTATAAAATTGATCAAACCAAATAGGATGCCTCACTATTCATGTCGAAGTGTTCAGCGTCCAGTCTATGCGCAACCCGCCACCTTACTTTTCATCTTCCACCTCTCGTTCCTCACGTCCTCGCGTCCGTCCACCTCCACCCCCGCCCCGTTGACTCGCCACCCGCGACTCTGGCGCCTCTCCAAAGCCAACACCACTCGCCCCTCCTGCCGCCCTCCTTCGCCTCCCACGTGTGGCGACGCCCTCACCACCAAGCCACAACAGCCACACCCAATGTCCCTTCCATGCAAGCCCCGCTCCCCGCTAACTCGTCTAGTGAATCTCCCGCACCCCAGCATTGTCACCGCCCTCCACCATCATGACCGGCGGCGAGGGCATCGCCAAACCGTTAAGGGAAGAAGCCGACCCAGGAAACCGAACAACCCTAACTCGGCATACCCACCACCGACGCTCCGCCTCACCGCGCTCGCTCACTCGTTGCCTCCAGCCTGGTTATTGGCTTCATCTACCTTGCTAATCGCACCGAACTAGTCCCTACGATAAAAGGGCAAGAAAAAGTGTTATTGGCACCAAAAATTCTGGAAAGAGCAAACGTTGGCTGGCAAGAAACAGTGTTTGAAAAAAAAAATTTGGAATGAACAAACGGCTTGACATAAACCGCTAAGACCGCGCGCCGCCCAACGACGCCGGAACCGGGGCAACAGCTGTTGGCTCGAACGCAACCCTGTTGCGGAAACGCACCGCTCTCTCGATTCTCCGTCCTCTCCTCTCTCTCCCTGCTGACGCTCCCTCCCCGAGCCGCCACCCACTCTCGATCCGCTCCCCTCCCGAATCGTGTGAGCCGGAGCGGGACGCGGGCGCTGATGGCGTCGTCGGTGACGGGCGGCGGCGGCGCGGGGGCCTCCGGGGCGGACGTCGGGGGCCTGCTGGAGAAGGCCAAGGAGCTGGACCAGCTGAAGAAGGACCAGGACGAGGTCGCCGGCGAGATCAACAAGATTCACAAGAAGATCCTCGCATGTAAGCCACTCACTCTATCCGTCTGTCGCGCCGGCCCCAAATAGCTCCAGTTCGTCCGCCTCTTCCGTGCCTCAATGTTGAGGTTTGCCGCTCTAGTCGTTCGATTCGTGAGCTAGTTAGATTAGGTACATACAGGCGAATGAGTCCGCTAGCTTTATTTTTTCAGTTTCTCGTGCTGCGTCCAATCACTTTGCTTCTGCTGGATTGTGTACTGGAACAACGTGTGAGGGACCTTCATTTGTTGGTCAAAAAGGAAAAGAGGAACTTCGTTTGTTCTGTAGTGTATGCATATATGGACATTGGTTTGTAGAAGTGGGGGATCTGTGCATGGATATGAGGTTTTTCTTGTCGTCGTCGCTAGAAGGTCGGCTGGCTCTCGGTGCAAGATTTGCATGTTTCCTTTTTTTGTCCTATTGTTGATTCAAATGCCATGTGTTCAGCTTCACTGCTGGGGTTTGGGTTCATGGTGTGAGCCATGTGTAAAAAGTTACATGCGAAGCTTCTTATGAGAGAGAAGGGATGATGAGCTTTCTCTACGCACGCTGAACCAATTTTTTGATTTTAGAACACTCCCGTATATGTTAATTCATCAGGCTACTATCTTTATTGGGCAGGAAATATAGATAAGGAAACAATTAATAATCCTCATTCAGCAGTTTTTACGAAATCTTATTTTTTTCAAGGGTGTTGTTTTGAAAAGATATATATACTTGTTATGCGTAGCAGAAAATGTTTCCTTCTATTAACTATAAGATAAGAAGCATTATGGGTGTATGAGCTCTAAAGGAAGTTTGTTTCAGTCTTGAGATGAGCTGTCTACTGTCTTAGTTGGTGGTTACTCACTTTGGCTTCCTTTGTCTGCATCCTAGAGAAACTTAACGGTAATTGAAGTTATTTTTTTCTATGGCGCCATCCTGGAAATACTACAGTAACTATAGTTAAGCCACCAACCAAGTGACTGACCCAACATACTCACCGAGAGACATGTGTCTGATATACAAAGTAACATTCTTATTGATATGTTCCCCTAAAGGGGCTATTGTCCAAGAAATCAAAGTTTGTAATAAGTTTGTTTCTAACCAAATATGAAGTAGTTCCAGGAACCTTGTTTTTGAGGCGTTGCCTAGTCGTCGCCTAGGCGTTGTGAGGGGGGTGGGTCGCCACGGGGTGCCACAACGCCTAAGCGTCGCCTAGGCTGTGAGGAGGGATGGGTTGCGACAGAACGCCGCAACGCCATGAAAACATGGTCCAGGAACCAGGAAGTTTCTAAATATGTTTGTTTACTTGGACATTCAAGTCCAAGATTACACTTTTAAGTAGTAACACACATGCATCCTACAACATAGTTTATCTGTTACAACTTACAAGTGGCAGAATCCAAGGAGGGAAAGACTAGCACGTAGACAGACAAATCAACACGTGGCCCATGGGACTAATGGTAGAAACCTGGCCACACCTAATTTCCCGCTTCTAGAAACGTATCATTCATTTATTCACATCTAAACAATCCACTGCAGGCACGCACCCGTAAAGCACGTCCTATAAAACAAACCGGCCATCTCTCTTGGGGCTTCTGTGAAACTGTGCCCACCGGATCTGTTCCAAATTTCCAATCTGGTTTTGGTTTAGTTCTTAGTCAAAGGAGACTCTGATTAGATGCCTTTGGCTAGCACTAGCAGAAGGGGAGAGGAAAGAGGGGGAGGGAACATGGGAATTTTGCTAGAGAAGCTGAACGATCTGGATCAGCTGTGGAAAGAGCAGGCCTGTGTCATCGACCAGATCAACAGGATCCATAGGAGAATCCGTTCCTGTAAGCATGCTCTGAACCCCATAGTTGACCTACGTGTATTTCGATTTTTCTCTTCCATAGATGGCAAGAATCTCAATTGGAATTTTGGGAGAGAGGAGAGGGGGGGGGGGTTGATCATTTGATTTCGTTGTTCCTCTAGATCAGTTCCTTGTTTTTGTGTCGTCGCCCCTAGGCGTTGTGAGGGGGTGGATCGCCACAGGGTTTTAGTTATGCCACAACGCCTAGGCGCTGTGAGGGGGGTGGATTGCCACGGAACACCACAACAACGTCACAAAAACCAGGGATCAGTTTGCATGATTTCTTTGGCTACTTGCCATTCTGAATTTACCTTTTCCCTGACCAAGACTGCTACAGATGTGTGGGCGCCACAAGTGAAGTTGTCACCATAGGGAGTCGGCTCTTATGCTCCGCTACAGAATCATTATGAAATAGTTCCTGATTAAAATATTTGTGATGGAAGAAAACTGACAGCAAATAAATTTGCAGCATGTGCCTTCTTGCTGTTTTGCATGATTTCTCTTCTTTTTTTTTGGTGATCGTAAGACATAAATAGATATAAAAATTTACTATTGAAAGAAAACATATGCTCTTAAATGAAGTTTCCTGCTATGTTGGTTCAGTTGACGTTGTCATGTTAACTCTTCTGTTGGAACAACATTATGTTGGCTGGATTAATGGTTGAGACAGAGAAATGGGCAAATGACATCCAAATATGAAATAATTGTGGAATATCAAAATGATTCGGGATGTTTGTCATCAGATTACTACATATTGCATACCAGTAAATACGAGCTTTGAAGGAACGTTGCATTTGTTTGGAGCTTCACTTGCGAGTGCCTGGTGAGGTATCATCCTGTAAATCAAGACATAAGTCTTGTAAAACCGTACTAATTGCCAAACGCATATAGTTCCAGTCCAAGCAGGGCATGTTTGACCAAAGCAGAATGGCTATAGCTGAGTTACTTGGCAGCAGTGAAACAGAACAGTTTGATTCTCATGATATCTTGTTACTGTTTGATATTTTTTAGTATTGTTTTCCAATCTGTTATGCTGTTTGTGAGGATGGGAATGCTAACATTTGTTAAAACTCTGCTCTGTTTTTTAGCTCCAGAGATGGTTGATAAATCAGTTGACACCATTTTGCTTAAGCTTCGTACTTTATATACACATGCGAAGGAGCTCTCTGAGAGTGAAATAAGGTAACATTATGAACATTGTAGTTAATATGGGTTCCTGGTAGTACTTTATTATTATTTCTTTCCAGCTGTTTCTTCATCCACAAAAAATCACTGCTCAGGGTTTTATGTGCAAAAGGGGATTCAGATATTGTACTCCATGGTTGAAATTGCTGTTTTATGTTATTATTTATTTATTAAAAGTATTTTAGAACCATGGGCATCACAAATTGCACAGCAGTACTTCTGTTCCAGTCATCTAGTCTCCATGATCACTGCTAAGATTTGACTGCAGTAACTAATCCTATTGCAACCACTTAATAATATTTGCATGGAAAGGCTGGAAATTTATATAGCTGTTCAAACTGGATCATCTCTTCTGTTGCACTTTCATATTGTCTATAGCTGCATGCAAATCTTAGTTATTTGAAGACTGCAATGCCACAGTGGAATGATTTCACAATGCTGTTGTCATGCAGTGCCTCAAATGCCTTGATTGGAATGCTAGATGGTTTGTTGCAATCTGGAGCTTCAACTGCACAAAGAAAAAAGATAGGTAAGCAAAGATTTTGCAAGTTAGGTTGATGACCTTTAAATGTGAAACACATGGTATTATAGTTGCTTTTTTACATTGCAGAAGTTGGTGAGCAGAAAAAGAAGAGAATTAAATCTGATACAGAGACTCCACGGTTTTCTGCTGCATCTATGAGGAACCAACTTGATCAAGCTGCAAACCTGAAAGGAGAGCAGGTTTCACCTTCAGCTGTATCTAGAAATATCAGTTAGTCTTTGTATTTAATGTCTTCATGGGTGCATGCTACCAAGGGAAAAAGCTTCAACCTCCATGTAAGAAAGGATAGGAAACCTTCCTGTATCTGAAGCAGTACTGTAGGGGTATCTGCACTTTGTTAAGGGTGTCTGCAGCTGCGCAATCAGGTGTTTGGATTTGGATGTTCTCAGAATGGTCTGCACATTTTCTTACTTTTGGAATGCACAATCTAGAATGACCTGCACATCGTTGGCTTATCTGTGTTATATTCTTTTTTTTTAATCCGCTCACTCGTGGACCCTTGGTTTTTCTTTTTCTTTGAATTATATCCCTCTCTTTTTATAGTTTGTGATTGTCTCATGTTTTGTTTTGTTTTTGCTTTGTTCTTTTAAACTTTGACTTCACTAGTGTTTAGATTTTCTTTATTTTTGAATCGTTTTTTGATAAAATTTTATGGTTTTCAAAACACACGAAACAATTAACCATCCATGCTATTTTCTTCATTTTTTCTTTGCTCGAACGGACATTATCTTTTCCTTTCGAGAAGTGGTTTCTTTAGTACTCGGCTTTGCTTGGTTCAATTGCTACTTCAAATCGATTCCCTTGTGGCTGAGCTAGAATTGTTGACCCATATGATTCTCACGTTTCGTTTAGTTTAGCTCACTTCTTTTACAAAAAGATTCACTGTAATAAAGCTCTATAGTAAATCACTGTAATAAAATTTTCCTTATATGCAACTTTGGATCCTGCATTTGTTGTGTCAAACTAAGCAGTCATTAATGCACTTCTAGAACAAATTTCTTTTACAAAATATTCACTGTAATAAAGCACTATAGTAAAGCACTGTGATAAATTTTGTCTTATATGCAACTTTGGACCCTGCATTTGTTGTGTCAAACTAAGCAGTCATTAATGCACTTTTAGAACATTTTGTCCTTATATGCAACTTTGAACCCTGCATTTGTTGTGTCAAACTAAGCAGTCATTAATGCACTTCTAGAACAAATTTAAGTGTTAAAATTGATAGTGATGCATTTTAGACATGTTTCAATTGCCGTCGTTACGGAATTGTCATGGTATTTGTCATAAAAAATACGAGCACAAACATATGCAGACCTTACAGAGTAGGTTGATCCCAAAGAAAGTAAGAAACTGTCCATTTAACTTATTAATTATGAATCTATAGGGTAAATACTAAATCAAATGGAGTCAGGAACATAGAGGTCCATAAAGGTTAGGCCACTACATGTTTATACATGAAATGAAAGGGATACAATTCATTGAAAAGGACTCTGGATTTGTTTCCCTTTCGTTTCATTTCAAATGGAACTAACATCTATGCAAGCAATCAAAACCTCATTCTTAGCTATAAATACAGTACTTCTAGGATGCTTATCTCCCTAGTTTAGCTGCTACTTTTTTGAACTCTGTAGCAGCAGTGCATTTTTGCTGGCATGCAATTTAGCTTTTTCCCTCTAATTATTCTAATTATTTAATAATTTCCATTCATGCTCTGTCCTTTCAGGTTGCAGCTAGGGTAAAATCAGATGATGAAAAAGATGAGTGGTTTGTGGTGAAGGTCATACATTTCGATAAAGAAACAAAAGAGTATGTGTCAAATATTCTCTTCCATATGTTGTGCAATGCTCATTTACTGATATGAATGCTTAGGCTGGCGAAAAGAAGTACATATTGAATGCAGGCAGCATTAATAGCAAATTATTGCCTTAACTGTTTGAGAATCTCCTGAATAAGGCTCATGAATAGAAGTTCTGGGTATACAAGGTACTAAATTATAAATAGAAATTTTCAAATAAGCCAAATACATTATGACTATGGTATTACTAAAAATGACCTGTCAAACATGAACCTGTAAAAAATGGGAGCTACAGAAGTAATCTCGCTGGCACTGGGGCACAGCATTAATGAACTTAGATAAACAAAAGAAGAAAAATATAAAAGAGTTTTCCTGTCGTGACGAAGGGACAGTCAAACAGCTACCATCTGGCCCTCCCGTCCCACCCGCTACCCTATAATACCATTCTGCTATTTGCTTGGCATGCAAGTGTTTTTGTTTTTCTTTTCCAAATGAAATAGGAGGGGAGGTTTATACATGTTTTTTTCAATTAAAAAGAGAACTTATTTACAACACAAGAGTAAAAGAAAGTACACAACAGCAGGAGCAAAACTACTCACCCAGGATACATTGGCTTCTTCATTGACTGTTTCACCCTAAGGATAACCAAGGTGAAGATATTATTTGCAAAATGTTTCAAGAAATTCATATCAGACATGCAAATTGAATCCATGTGTGATAATCTTGTGCCTCTGGCACGGCCCTTGCAAAACAAGTTGGAACTCCCTGCCCCTGTCCAGCAGATGATTGAGTTATGTGTTCCTAGACTTTCCGTATAACTTAGATGATATTTTGCTTACTAATTTAAAATTGGTACTCCTACTGCATTGCTCAGTTGTGTTGTGAATATGTACTTTGATCGGGCATATGATGCTTTTGCACTCCCTTCGCTTCACAATGCAAGTCCAGGCACACAATATGCAGAGATCAAGAAGGCATCAAATCTCAAAAATAGCCAATGACTTTGAACCATCTATGCCTTCTTAAGTGGCATCATTTAACTAAGACACTTTTTATTCCTAGCAAAAACTATTCATCCTCTTTTACAGCATTACAACAGGAGTATCGATTTGAAACACTGCAGCAATTAGAATTGTGATTCCCTGATGTATTTGTATGCTTACCATTGGAAGGGTGGGTTTGCAAGATAAATTTTGTTAACTTCTGTTTGAGCGCAAATGACATCACCCAAGTAAGATTTTCCTTGTAGTTTGTAAGCTAGTCATCTGTCGTGAACTTGTTCACTACGGGGTGTAAGCATCAATCTGAGAGGTCCAACAGTGGCTAACCGAAATAAACGGTGCTATGTGAAGTTAAAGCACTGGTTGGGGAAGAACTGATCTAGAACAGCCGGCATGGTAGTGACTTTGGGTCCTAGGAGGTTTCTCTTTATTCATATTTGCTTATTGGAGTTACAATGCTATTTCTTGTATCAAGATGGCTTGACTTGATCTCTTAAGAAACAACCTCTAGCTTAAGGAACCTTTACTAGAGATAAGCAGTCGATATAACCAAACCAGTTTGTTGGAGTATAAAGGCCCATGTATAGAGGCCCATATAGAGGCCCATGTATAGGAGTATGTAACTGCCCTTCTAGGGTTTGGATGTAGACAATTGACCTAATCTAACATGGTATCACAGCCTTCTCTCTCTCCTCTCCCTCCCTCCCAACCCTAGCCGCCGCCGCCGCGCCGCCCATGGCCGGCCGCTGGCCGCCGGCGACCCCGCCGCCAGCCTCCTCTTCCTTTCCCTCCCTCCCTCTCTCCTACGCGGCTGCGCTCGCCGCCGGCGCCGCCCCAGATCTGGGCCAGGGGCAGGCTGCCGCGGCCGCGCGCGCCGCGCTGCCGCGCGCCCCCGTGGGTGCGGGTGAGGTCGTCGCCGCCGCCGCCGCCTCGGGCCCCGCCTCCGCCGTCGCTGGCTCGGGCCCGGCCTCCGCCGCCGCCGCCTCGCCCCTCCCCTCCGCCCTCGCGAGCTCTGTGGCGGCCGCGGGGCTGGATGCGCCCGCTGCGGCGCTGGGGCAGGCCGCTCCCGCGGGCCAGGCCGCCCCTGCCGTGGGCCGCCAGACGGCCCAGCAGGCCGCGCCCCAGCAGGCAGGCCGCCAGGCTGCCGCTGCTACTGGGCTGGGCCACGCCACGCCCCAGCAGGCCGCCCAGCAGGCTGGCCAAGCCGCCCAGCAGGCTGGCCAGCAGGCCGCGGCGGGCCAGGCCGCCCAGCAGGCTGGCCAGCAGGCCGCCGCGGGCCAGGCCGCCCAGCAGCCCGCCTCCGCCTTCGCCCGAATGGGTGTCCCGCCGGGGTTCACCTACATCGGCCTCGGCATGCCCCCGGAGCTTGTCCCCGCCGCTCCGCCGCCTCCCTCCGCGGACACCGCCCTTGCTACGGCCCTCGCCGCGGCGAAGCTCGAGGCTTTGGCGGCCCAGGAGCGGGTGCATGCGGCCGCCCTCGCCTGGGAGCGTGAGCGTGCGGCGGCGGACGCCCTAACACGTCAGGTCGCCGAGACGGAGCACTACATGCTCCTCTCCGCCGGTCAGCAGCCCCCGGCTCCCTTCGTCGACACCGCCGCCTCATCTTCACGCCCGGCCCCGCCTGCTGATCCCCGTCCCCACCTCGACCGCAGCGATCCGATGGTCGCCCAGCTCCACCTTCAGGCCGTCGCTGTCCAGAACATCCGCGCCATGGTCTCCGTCGTCCTCGACCCTTCTTCCACCTCCTACGACCGTTGGCGTGATCAGATCCTCCTCACCCTCCGCCGCTACGCCCTCGACGACCACGTCCTCACCGACACTCCCGTTGCGGCGCGGGATGGGTTTTGGCTCCACCTCGACAGCATTGTCGTCTCGTGGATCTTCGGCACCGTCTCCCCCGACCTCCAGGACCTCATCCGGACCCCTGGTGACACTGCCCGCCAGGCCTGGCTTGCTCTTGAGGGCCAGTTCCTCGACAACCGCGAGGCCCGTGTCCTTCGCCTCGACGCCCAGCTCCGCACCTTCGAGCAGGGGGACCTCTCCGTCACTGACTACTGCCGGAAGATGAAGGGCATGGCCGATGCCCTCCA
The DNA here is from genome assembly GCA_007726485.1 of Eragrostis curvula. NCBI lineage: Eukaryota > Viridiplantae > Streptophyta > Magnoliopsida > Poales > Poaceae > Eragrostis > Eragrostis curvula. Next base: position 40,272,151 of record CM017444.1, read on the forward strand.
CGACCTCGGCTGCGGGGTCACCGAGCGGGTCCTCGTCCTCCACATCTTGAGGGGTCTCAACAGCAACTATGACCTCCTCAAGACCTGGCTCCCTCGCCAGCGGCCCTTCCCCGACTACCAGCAGGTCAAGGATGAGCTCAGGTTCGACGAGATCACTCGGGGCCTCGCGCCAGCCGAGTCCTCCGCCACCTCCCCCGCTCTCGTGACGGCTCCACCACCTCCCGCTGCTCCGCCTGCCACCTCACTCCTTACCACCCCCCCTCCCGAGCCAAGCGGGGGTGGGGGTGGGCGCTCCGGCCGTCGTCGCCGCAGCGGGCGCTGGGGGGGTTCCGGTGGGGGTCGCGGGGGTGGCCGTGGCACTCCCGCCGCGACTCCTGCTCCTGGGGGTACTCCCTGGCCATCCTTCACCAACCCATGGTCAGGGCGTATCTCGATGTGGCCGTTCCAGCATACAGGAGGCGGGGTTCGTCCTCCACACCAGCCCGCGGTCATGTTCGCTGGCCCCGCTTCCCAGGTGCCCTGGACGCCTCCCGCTCCGGCTAGCCAGCCTCCGTACTGGCCGGGGGGGTGGACTCCTCCTGCTCAGCCGTGGCCGGCGGGTTGGGACCAGACGGCGCTCGCCCAGTCCTTTAGCACCATGCAGCTGACACCGCCGGTGGAGTGGATCGCAGATTCGGGTGCCTCGTACCACACCACACCGGATGCCGGTATCCTTTCTTCCGCCTACCCTCCCCATCCTTCCTGTCCTTCTGCCATTATGGTTGGCAATGGCTCGTGTCTTCCTGTCACCTCTGTGGGCACTTTCTGGTTCTTTTCGCCTTCCTGATGTTCTTGTTGCTCCACAGATGGTTCACAATCTTCTTTCCATTCGCAAATTTACTGCTGACAACTCCTGTTCTGTTGAGTTTGACCCCTTTGGTCTTTCTGTGAAGGATTTGGCTACCCGGCGACCACTGCTCCGATGTGACAGCCAGGGACCCCTTTACACTCTTCGTCTTCCTGCTTCCGCTACCTCTTCGTCGGCTTCTTCTTCTTCATCAGCCGCTTTTGCCACTACATCCTCTTCCACGACTTGGCACCGTCGGCTTGGACATCCCGGCCGCGACATTTTGGCTCGCCTCTGCCGCAGTGCAGATCTGTCTTGTACTAGGACATCTGATGAGCACCTTTGTCATGCGTGCCAGTTAGGTCGTCATGTTAGACTTCCTTTTTCTGTTTCTTCCTCACATACGAGCCATGTTTTTGATCTCGTTCACTGTGATTTATGGACGTCTCCTGTACTCAGCATTTCTGGCTATAAGTACTATTTGGTGATTGTTGATGATTTCTCTCATTACTCTTGGACCTTTCCGCTGCGTGCGAAGTCTGATACGTTCCCTACCCTTTTTCACTTCTTTGCCTGGGTTTCCACTCAGTTCGGCCTCACTGTCAAGGCCGTCCAGTGTGACAACGGCCGCGAGTTTGATAACCACACCTCCCGTGCCTTCTTCCTCTCCCATGGTGTTCAGCTGCGCATGTCGTGCCCGTACACCTCCCCTCAGAATGGCAAGGCTGAGCGGATGATCCGTACCACAAACGATGTCGTGCGCACCCTCCTCCTACAGGCTTCCCTTCCTGCCCGCTTCTGGGCAGAAGGTCTCCACACTGCTACCTACCTTCTTAACCGTCTCCCTTCCACTGCCTCTCCAGCTCCCACCCCACACCATGCCCTTTTCGGCACTCCTCCTCGGTATGACCACCTTCGTGTCTTCGGGTGCGCTTGCTACCCTAACACCTCCGCCACCGCTCCTCACAAGTTGGTGTCCCGTTCGACTCGTTGTGTTTTCCTTGGCTACTCCCCTGATCATAAGGGGTATCGCTGCTTCGACCTTGCCTCTCGCCGTATTCTTATCTCTCGGCACGTCGTGTTCGATGAGTCTGACTTTCCCTACTCTACCTCCACTACTCCCTCTCTTGATCCCGAGCTGGCGTCCGTGTTTCCGACTGACCCGGTGGCCCCGTCACCTGTATCTATATACCCTCTGCCTGCAGGTTTTCCGGCACCGTCTCCCGCGCCACGCGCGGCCCCGGAGCCCCCTCCCGCGCCACGCGCGACCTCGGAGCCTCCCGCGCCCTGCGCGGCCCCGGAGCCTCCTCCCGCGCCACGCGCGGCCCCCGCGCGCTACGCTGAGCCCGCGATCGTCTACCAGCGCCGGGCGGTACCGGCCCCGGAGCCGCCGCCGGCCCACCCTCGGGCCCTCGCCCGTCTTGACCCGGTGGTGTACCACCCGCCTGTCCTCCATCGGGATCCCGGCCATACTCATTCCATGGTGACACGGCGGGCGGCGGGTGTCCTTCGCCCTTCGGCTCTCTCCGCCACCACGGGAGAGCCGGAGATCTCTCCGGTTCCCTCCTCTGTCCGTGGCGCCCTGGCCGATCCTCACTGGCGCCGGGCAATGGAGGAGGAGTACGCGGCCCTACTTGCCAACCAGACGTGGGACCTCGTGCCGCGTCCCTCTGGCGGCAATGTGGTCACAGGGAAGTGGATCTGGACGCATAAGCGTCGTGCTGACGGCTCACTGGATCGCTACAAGGCTCGCTGGGTTCTCAGGGGCTTTACCCAGCGGCCTGGAGTGGACTATGATGAGACTTTCAGCCCAGTGGTCAAGCCTGCTACAGTCCGCTCGGTTCTGTCACTGGCTCTCTCTCGCTCTTGGCCGGTGCATCAGCTGGATGTGAAGAATGCTTTCTTGCATGACACTCTCTCAGAGACAGTATACTGCAGCCAGTTAGCGGGGTTCGTGGATCCCAGTCGTCCTGATATGGTTTGTCGCCTCAACAAGTCACTCTATGGTCTGAAGCAGGCTCCTCAGGCTTGGTACTCTCGGTTTGCCTCGTTCCTGGTCTCTTTGGGGTTCACTGAGTGCAAGTCGGATACCTCACTGTTCGTCTACCGCCATGGCACTGACACTGACTATCTGCTGCTCTATGTTGATGACATCATACTCACTGCTTCCAGTCAGGTCTTGCTCCAACGCATTATCCAGTCTTTGCAGCAGGAGTTTGCTATGAAGGATCTGGGGGTCCTTCATCACTTCTTGGGAGTCACTGTTGAGCACCGTCCTTCTGGCCTGTTCCTCCACCAGCGGCAGTATGCTATTGATATTTTGGAGCGTGCAGGGATGACTGATTGCAAGCCGTGCTCCACCCCTGTTGACACTCAAGCTAAGTTGTCTGCTGATTTGGGTGCTCCAGTTGCTGACCCGACTGCCTACAGGAGTCTTGCCGGTGCCTTGCAGTATCTTACCTTCACCAGGCCGGACATCACTTATGCCATCCAGCAGGTCTGCCTTCATATGCATGATCCTCGCGAGTCACACCTTGCTGCTCTGAAGCGCCTCCTCCGCTACGTTCGTGGCACGGTTGACTACGGCCTGACTCTTCACCGGTCTCCTTCTGCTGAGCTCATTGTCTACACGGATGCTGACTGGGCTGGCTGTCCAGACACTCGCCGCTCCACCTCCGGCTACGCAGTCTTCCTCGGCGGCAACCTTGTCTCTTGGTCATCCAAGCGACAGCCCGTGGTTTCCCGCTCCAGTGCAGAGGCGGAGTACCGGGCTGTGGCCAACGGTGTGGCTGAGGCGTCGTGGTTCCGACAGCTCTTGGCGGAGCTCCACAGTCCGCTCGCCAAGAACACGCTTGTCTACTGCGACAACGTCAGCGCGGTGTACCTCTCCACCAACCCGGTTCAGCATCAGCGGACGAAGCATGTTGAGATCGACCTCCACTTCGTTCGGGACCGAGTCGCCATTGGGCAAGTGCGGGTTCTCCATGTCCCCACTACCTCCCAGTTCGCGGAAATCTTCACCAAGGGTCTCCCCTCCTCGACCTTTTCAGAGTTTCGATCCAGTCTCAACGTAACCAGTGGCTAGTTGTGACTGCGGGGGGGTGTGAGTTCTTCTTTCTTGTGTCCAGTCTTGAACTCCGCTGCGCCGGTAAGTTCAGACTGCGGAGGGGTGTTGGAGTATAAAGGCCCATGTATAGAGGCCCATATAGAGGCTCATGTATAGGAGTATGTAACTGCCCTTCTAGGGTTTGGATGTAGACAATTGACCTAATCTAACACAGTTTAATCCCTAACAAAGAAACCAATCTAACAACCATTAACGGTAGCCATGCCGCTGCAATAATCTCACAAACAGTGTTCGTGTGCTACAGTTACATTAATACATTTTGCATAAAATTGTCTGATATTATTGAAGGAAGGATCACACAGTCGCTTTTTATGTGTTTGCAGGTATGAGGTATTAGACGAGGAACCAGGTGACGATGAAGAGACTACCCAAAGGTACGAGAGATTTACGTTTCTAACTATATTTCATTTTCTGCAGTTTCTAGCTATTCGTCAATATCACCTACTTGATTAATTTTGTTATCTTTTATGCTGGTGAAAGCTGTTATTTTTATCTGCATGAACTCAGTAACTAGACATAGGTTTAGCATTGCAGTGACACTGAACTAATTTGTGGAGGGCACAAAAAGTTCTGGTAAAAGCTTCTGTCTTAAAAAAAAAATTAACTAGGGGGAGAGACATCCACCCGCTATATAATAAGTAGCAGGGGCGGAGCTTCCCTTGTGGCCAAGGTAGGCCACGGCCCCCCCTGCCAAAGGAAAAACTACATTGCATCAACAGTAATTGGCCACTGTTTACTGATATTTAGTGCACAATTAGCACTGTTGGCCCCCTCTAGATCTGTGCTCAAGCTCCGCCAGTGATAAGTAGGAGGTGAGAATCTTTGGGCTATGTGTGGCATGCGTTGTATATGGCTCTTCCCTTTTTCTTCTTAATATAATGAGGTGCAGTTCTTCTGCATTTTTCGAGGAAAAAAAAAGTCGGAGGTGAGAATCGAACCCTGGTTGACTGGGTGGCATCCTCCTCCACTAGCCAATTCATCTCAGGGAGATTCTCCTTCTCTCTTGTACTTTTTGCTTGTATCATTCCTCGGGCCCCTATATGTCTTCGCAATTGAGTATATAGAATGCAGGTTGGGATGTTAGTTATCTGTTGTAGTTCTTGATTTATATTTTCTAAGTTTTGTGCCCCTACTGTCACCACAAGTTCAACGCAAACCAGTTCCGGTGAAATTGGTGTGTCCCTTTGTTAATAATTGTAATTGTATTAGTCACGTGTCATAACCAGTTAGTGTAAGCTATATCTTTCCATAACTTCAAAATGATTTTATTGAGAGTTGCTTCTTTGCAGATTACTAACTATATGTTTGATTACATTAGTAAAATTTTCTTTTTAGTTGAGCGATTCCTCGAATCAGTTTACGGTAGTGGCTGCTAAGACATGGCTCAGTTAATTTCTCATTGACTGAGTCCATTCTCATGCGTTAGGGTGGATGGATAGTCTAAATATCAGATTCTATTTTGGTTTTGATATTGTACATTTTTCTTATTTTCATTGTTCATACAAAATTCAGTCGGTGAAAATCAAATGTTAATTTGCAGGTAAGGAAAAGTCGGCACTCGCGGACCCTATTTGTAAAGTTTGACTCATAAACTGATAGTGCCTTCTTATGCCTTTCAGGAAGTACAAGTTGCCTATGTCTTGCATTATTCCATTTCCGAAGAAGGGGGATCCATCTAGTGCTCTAGATTTTGGGCAGGGTCGACAAGTCTTGGCAGTTTATCCTGGCACGACAGCATTATATAGAGCTACCGTAGCTTCTCATCGTAAGGTAACATCTTAACATGTGTATATGCTCATCAGATCATGCAACTGCTGGTAATGTAGCAAAATTTACCTATGTACTCTAGTTTTGACATCTGTGCTTATCTAGAACCGAATGCAGTGGAATCATCCAGATTATCCTGTGAAGTTGTTACTCTGTGTGACGTTTAAAAAGAAAAATTGCTACTCTGTGTTGTTAAAATATTTCAACCGAGGGTAACATTGGGGGTTTGAAAAAGTGAATACTTAGCACTTGAAATAAGATGGGGGCTTGACGATTGAACCTATAAAACGATAGGCTGAAAATGCAGGAATGAGTGAAGCTAACATGTAGCTTTGAAGGAGAGTATTAGTGGACCCAGGAATCCAATATAAAGAAATAAAACTCATTACTAGGTATATAAATTAATTGTTGTGAAAACAGTATTATGCAGTAAACTAAAGCAGGTGATTTACATATCGCCACCTTTTATGCTTGTACCGTCATGTTCTGTGTTCTTACACAAGTACTTGCTGGACATTCATTGGTTCTGTTGGATCCATCTGTGTTTCTTTTACAGCAATCAAAAAATAGGTATATGACATTGTTAATTCCCTTTGCTTTTTCATCGGCTTGCATATTCATTAATACTCTTATCTTTCTGTTATCATGGGGATTGAAAACGGTGGTTAATAAAAATCCAGAGGAAGTCTGATGAGTAAGTAGTCTCTGCTCGGTTATTTAACCTTTACAATCTGTTTTCTGTTCAGTTCCGATGGAGTTTTAGTTTATCCTTTGTAACTTTCAATTTTTCTTGTTCATTATAATATTTTGTTCACTGTCCATTTTCACTTTCATTTTCATAAAATTGACTAGCCCATTAAGATGACAAAATAAAAATGCAATAGTCTAACAATCTCAATTATCTACGCTCTAGGCTAACCAAACAAAAATACTTTGATGCTGTATCACTGTAAGCCCCAAATGTATTCTAGTTAATGCAATGAAGCCCTTAAAGGCACTTTATTGAGGCTCCAAACCATTCGGCATTATTCAGCAAATAACTTCGAATTCAATTTTTTTATTGTTTATCTCAGTTATTCAATTCTTTTTATCATGGTTCTTTGTATTTTCAGTTTTTCTTATACCCTTACTCTTTCACTATGAATTTTGACAGTTATGTACTCGAGTTCGATGATGACGAGGAGGACGGGTCTCTACCCCAAAGAGCGGTGCCATTCTATAGGGTGGTTGCCCTCCCGGAGGGCCATCGGCAGTGAAGATCTATAGGACGGGTTTGCCCTGCAGTGTAGTAGTGTAATAGATAGCTGCAAGAAGATAAGGTATTAGAGTGTGCCAATGTAGTAGTCTTATCTGAGATGCAGCTTGCCACGCCAGACAGTGCAGACTATATATAGCTCCAGTCGTTTGTGGGAACTGCGACAAACTTGTGTGGATTACTTGCTTGCCATATTACGTCCCCTAGGCATATAAGATGTTAAGCTCACCTCTTCTGTACATATAAGAACTTGATTTAATGTTGTTTTCTAATAAATGTAAGTGTTTGGCTTGAAACGTTTACACCAATTTCACACGGTTCAGTACGGGCAAATCACAATAAGCAAGTTGAAGTATTTTTAGTCATAGTTGGATTGAAAAAATTCTCTCAGTCAGACGAATTGGATCAGTTTGAAGGTTTCTGTCACAGAGCATTTCGAACGAATTGAATGTTTGGTCTGGTCTGGAGCATGAAAGCTATGATTGCCCGATCGAGAGAATACTTTATGACTGGGAGGCTAACCTGTGAGCAGCAAGTAGTCTGTTGTATGACTGGTCTGGTCGTTGCTCGTCTCCTTGCGAGGCTGCTCAACGCAGACGAGTGTGACGCGGGGCTTAACGGTGGAAGGGAACTAAGCCAAATCGATAGAAAGGCGATCAGCATTTGTACAATAGTGGAAATATCTTTATTGCCACATTCACAGAAAATGTATCGCCGCCTTCCGTGCTTGCTCATACGAGTGGTTGTAGCAAGCTTAGCATTTCCGAATAATTCCCGCTAGTTGTAGCAACACGCCCATGCTTGGCATCCATGAGCAGCAGAGAGAGAGAGAGCTCCCAACTTTGGCAGCAAAGCAAGGCCAAGCTTTTGATGTGCCATGGACCGACAGACACGCACCCAAAGCGCTGCGCTGGCGAGAGGGAACTCGTTCGGGCAGAATCATCCGCTCCTAAGCATGGAAACGAACAGCCAGCCCCAGGCCGAGATCTGGCGCGCCATTGCGCATGTAGCCGGACAGTCACCATGGCAGTCCAAGAGACGAGGTTGCGGTGCGGCATTTCGTCGAACAAGTCCAGGGCCGGCGGCCATGCCTAGCTTGACGGAGCACGTTTGGAGCTTCGTGCCCACGTATGGTGGAGAGGTGGAAGCCGGGGAGGAGGAGAAGGCAGCGGCGAGAGCATGCATGGGCAATGATGGCAAAGGGGTCGGTCCCTTGTTGTAGTTGCGAGGCGTGGAGAAGGTGGATGGACAAGTTGTGGCGGCGGAGGAGACGGAGGCTCGGAGAAACAGGAATCCTCCTTCGGCTGCAGCTTCCATGGAAGAGGATAATTTCGCCCGGAGCATAGCATCCTCCTTCCGCAAGCACGGAGGTTCCCACCGCAGTTCTCCGTCTCTTCACCGGCGTTCATTCGTCGGTGTCCGCGGCGTCGCCATGCGCCGGCGTTCCTCTGCTTTGAACCGCCGCGCAGAGCATATCCCGGCCCAAACGAGGGGGTTTTCTGAAAAAAGTTGATCCAACTCAGAGGGCGTTTTATAAATAGTTGGATCGCGATCAATAATCGCGATCCAATTTAGGAGTTTTTCGTAAAACGTTGGATCGCGATATCCAAATCAGGGGGTTTTCTGTAAACTTCGTTTTGACCGAGTCGTTTTCTTAAGCGGTGAATCTGTAGCCGTTCGGCCAAACGCGTACGGCCCAGATCGAGGTCAACCAGGCCGACCGACCCGCTTCATCTACCTCTGTCTCCTTCCTTTTCGTCGCGACGCACGCCCAAGCGCAGCGCCGGCCGCCTGCGGAAGCAAGTTCACCGACGCAGGCGGCCTTGTCGCCGCTCCTGTCCGCGTGGACGGTTCGGATACGGCATCCGCCTCGGGTGCCGAACCTGAGAAAGCAAGCCATGGAGACGAGGAGCTGAAAGAAGAGAAAGCAGAAAGGCGTTCGTTCATGGGGGGGCAGCTGGGGAACTGATGCTCCCCATCCGATGTCTGTTTGCTCTCTTCTCCCCTGCCCTTTTTATCCTTCATCGTATCCTTCCCGTCGCAAATGGCCGGCCGGCCCTTTTTAACTAATTAATTACTGGCAATTCTATCCAGCATTGTACGTAACCCATGCCATTCTAAGTCTGACCGCAACAGTGACCGGTATTTTTCCCCCTCCAAAGTAATATTCTCAGGCTCCTGTAAAAGATTCTAGCCCTTAAAATCAAAATCGTTGCAGCAGTGGACCGGGATCGCGTCCTCCATCCGCCGCGCCGCTGCCTCCCGCGCCCCTGCTCCGGCGCCGTCTCCTCCCGCGCGCCCCTCCTCCGGCGCATCGCGGCGCGGCGCGGCCCTACTCCGGCGCCGCCGCCTCCCTCTCCGGCGCCGAGCCAGTCCAGCACGTCGCGGCGCCGATCCAGTCAAGTGCAGCTCCGGCGCGTCGCGGAGCGGCACGGCTCCTGCTTCGGCGCCGTCACGCCCTTGGCCGCGCCCACCCCGCCCTGCCGCGCCGCGCCCACTCCGTCACCGGTGATGGGCTGGTCCCGCTGCTTGGGGGCGTAGATGGCCGGCGTGCCGAGCTGGGCAGACGAAGAGAGAGAGCATCAGGGCCCGCCCGCAATCCAGCTTTTCGCATCAGAAGCCAGCCGCACTCCCGCAGGCAGAATCCAAGAACTGCTAGCTCAAGCGCGTCGACGGCCGGGCCGATCGAGGATCCCGATCTGGCTCGTTGGCTCGCGACGGGACGCCGGCCTCCCTCAACTGTTCTCAGCGAGGTGTGTTCCTCCGACGCACTTGCACTTGTCTGAATTCTACGTGTACTAGCTAGTGCATCCTTTCTTGTGTGTTCAAGAGCTATGTTCAGTTCAAGAACTAGAGCTGTCGTGTTCAGTTTTCTTGTTCTGAAATGCTATGCAGAGCTATGGTACCAAACTCTTTTCAATGATGTTCTGAAATGCTATGTTCAAAATGGCTGTCCTTTGTTTCAAAATGGCATTTTGGCACTCTGAAATGCTATGTTCTTGTTAGCATATTGTGTTGTTACAAATGCAAGATTGAATCCGATGAATTGTTGTGTAACCGTTGCTATGTGACCATTCTTTGCAGTGAATCTTGTGCACAATGGATATCCCACATCCATCGGTACGGCTGCACCAAACATTGGAAGAAGAAGATGATGATTGTACCTTGCTTCGGTACTTAATTCAAGAGGATCAGCCGAATTATGAATTGCTTGACGACAGCGAAGAGATTGATGCTATGGTGGCAGCCATGGATGAAGAAAGCTCCTTCCACCGCACAATACATGTGAGACGACTTGTCCCCAGAGACCATGCGGATGGAGAGGCAAGAATCATGCGGCATTACTTTGGTGCCAACCCCGTGTACACCCCTGAAACATTTCGTAAAAAGTATAGAGCATGACATGTCAAAAATATGTGTTTTCGGTCAATATATGCATATTGCTTACATTTTCGAACTTGCAGGTTCCGTATGAAGCAACACGTGTTCATCCGCATTCTCAATGGAGTTCATTCTGTGGACAGATACTTCCAGCAACGTGAGAACTGCACTGGCTTGTTAGGTTTGAGTCCTCTGCAGAAAGTGGTAGCAGCAATGCGCATACTTGCGTATGGTTTGCCGGCAGACGCCGTTGACGAGTATGTGCAAATCGGCGAATCAACTGCTTGTGAGGTTCTTTACCATTTCTGCAGTGCTATTATAGCTGCCTTTGGGAAGGAATACCTCCGTTCTCCAACCCCTGCTGATGTGGCTCGTCTGCTGCAAGTGGGTCAGAGTCGTGGTTTCCCAGGTATGCTTGGTAGCATAGATTGTATGCACTGGGATTGGCGGAACTGCCCGACTGCTTGGAAGGGAATGTTCACTGAACGCGGGAAGCACCCCTCCATGATCTTAGAGGCTGTAGCATCTCAGAATCTATGGATATGGCATGCCTACTTTGGCCTTCCAGGCAGCTGCAACGATATCAACGTTATTCAGACATCAAGCATAGGAAAGAGCAGCAAGCACCAAACAAACAAACCAAATTCAGACATAAGAAAGAGCAGCAAGCACCAAACAAACCAAATTCAGACATCAAGAAACACAGCAAATCATTGCAACCTCCACTGTGATAAGCTGCAGAATCATCCATCCTAGTTACATAGGACTCACAATGTTTACAAAAAGAGTGCCATAATATAGATAAGTTAAGTTACAGGAAACCATTTTGCATGCTCTAGTAATCTGTATACTTGATGATCAGTTACACAGAAATTCATATAGATCACAAGCATCTGCATTTCTAACTTATTCATATAGCTAGTGACCACCATGGAGGGCAGATAGATCAACGGACGCATCATGGAGGGCAGCAATGTAGTCATCCATCATACACAGTTGAAGAGAAAACACAGTCAACATTTATAGTCAACATTTAGAAAAACAGATAGAGCAAGAAATGACCAGCAAGTTTGGAGGCTTAAAAACATACACGATTATCTACTGCAATTTAGATAATAGACTTAGTTTGGAGGCTTAAAAACATACACAGAAAATAGTATGGTTTCAGATCAATTTATTCAGAGTTATTCAAAAAGGAAGCAAACAAATAACTGAATGAGGATTGTCCCTGATCAGACAAACAAATAACTGAATGAGGATTGTCACTGAAAAATGCACCTAGCTTTTATTCAGACAAGAACAGATCAGGGAATGTTGCTGATCAGACAAATCTGTATAGCATGTCACTGAAAAATGTGTACTGTTTTCAATCTAAAAAATGCACCTAGCTTTTATTCTGTTGACTGAACATAGTTGTTGAAGCTGAACGTATATGAGGGTCATAGGGTCATATTTCCTTGTTAATTATTACTTAACAAAAAGATCATAAAACAGAAACTTTTGGTCAAACTAATGAATGACAAAGGTTACATATCCAGTTGGAACAATGAAGTAGCTAGACAATGGTAGTTCTACTTATAGTTCTGTTTTCAATCTGAAAAAACACAGGACAAGAGGATTTCAATTTCACTGATTCAGGCATCGCAACATTCAAAAATGAATGCAATGCAACATTAAAAAATGAATGCAACTCAGAGTAGTAGTTTCTTTTTCACTTTCACTGATTTCAGAAACTTCCCAGAATTAGGCACAATTAACCAAAATTAAAATTGCAGAAGCTACAATGGGCTCTTCATGTACAATGTCAATGCCACAGAGCAGGAAACACATCTCAAGTCTATACAACACAGGCAAGTACACTCTGCAGTCTCCAAACACAGGCAAGTACACAACGTATCATGCATCAGTTGTATCCAGGATTCAACAACATCCCTTTCTATGCCTATGGGATTCTTGAAAGCATTGAAGAACATCCCTTTCTATGTTCCTTTCAAGAATTCAAGAACACCTCCACTAGCTGGCAGAATTGAGAAAGGAAAACTACCTGTCGAGGTGCAGGGGAGGGCGGCGTCGAGGTGCTGGGGAGGAAGCGGCGACGGAGGCGGACGGAGACGCGGCGATGGACGCGCGACGGCGACGGACGCGCGACGGCAACGCGGACGCGCGCCGGCGACGGGGGAGGCAGCGGACGTGTGACGGGGAAGACGGCGACGGGGGAGGCGGCGGACGGGCGACGGGGGAGGCAGCGGACGCGCGGCGGCGACGGCGACGCGGAGGCGCGACGGCCACGGCGACAGGGACGCGGTGACGGGAGAGGCGGCGTTTGGCGGACGGCGGGGCAGCCCCCAGATTTGGCGGCGGCGGGGAGGACCCTGGACAATGGCGGATGCTTTAGGGTGTACTGCTGCACCGGGTACCGGGTGGAGGATCCGGTAAATTTAGGGTAGCGGGTGGATTAGCGGGTGCTGTTGCGGTTAGTCTAATGCCTGCCTGACACCTTAATTGGGCTGCTGCAAAGTACATTAGATTCTTCAGAATTACTGTATGTTCCCTGAACGAAGCACATGCAACATCATGGCGCCATCGATCATTCATCAGTTTTCTCCGCGCTTGTCCATGTCCGCTAACTTGCTGCTCATGCGAGCGTCTCTCTCGTTGAATCTCTTGCCTGCCACTGACTTTCCGAATCTGCACGTGCCGCATGTCATCAGTCCGCGTCATCAGTCCGGCCTAAGCAGAGTGACGCATTCCGTCGGCGAGGACGGCGGCGAGCCGTACCTAGCCTCCTCCT